>JAESUZ010001916.1:0-600000 GCA_017311185.1 Proteles cristata cristata | reverse complement strand
TGTCATCTACTGGTTTCGGTTTAATTGGTTCTTTTTCTCCCTAGCATCTTAAGGGAGAAGCTTATTAGAGTTTCCATTTTAGACTTTCCAATTTTTTCTAATATAAACATTTAATGCTAGTAACTTCCGTCTAAGCAATGTTCTATCTGCACCCCCCCAGATTTTGCTGTTTCAATTTTCATTCAGTTGAAAATATTTTTAAATTTCCTTTTGGATTGCTCTGACTCCTTGGTTATTTAGAAACGTGTTTGATCTCCAAATACCTAGGGGTTTTCCAGGTATCTCTGTTACTGATTAAGAATTTAATTCTGCTATGTTGAAGAACATACTATATGGGACTACAGTCCTTTTAAATACACTGAGACGAGTTTTATGGTCCAGAACTCAATCTATCCCATTGCCATGTTTCATATGCACTTAAAGAGGGTGTATTCTGCCGTGGCTGAGCTGAGCGTTCTTCAAATGTCAATTAGGTTAACCTGGGTTGGTAGCGTTGCTCAGGCTTCTACATAGCCTATCAGTTACTAAGAACAGAAGGGATGGAATCTCTAATTATAATGGCTTATTTTTCTATCTGTCATTTCAGTCTATCAGTTTCTGTGTCACAGATTGTGATGAAGTGCATACACATGTAGGTTTCCTAGGGCTTCCTGATGAAATGACTGCTTTATTGTTACGAGACAGTCTTCTTCACCCCTGGTAATACTCCGTGTTCTCAAGTCCATTTGATGATAAATACCGTCACTTCAGCTTTCTCACGACTAGTGTTTGTATGCTTTTGCATAGCTGTCTTCTTCCATCCTTTTAACTTTAACCTATACATATATTTATATTTGAAGTGCATCATATAATTATCTTATAGTGGGATCTTCTTATCCAGTCCAACTAGGTCTGCTTTTGAATGTAGTGTTTACTAACACTTATTCTAATTATCAATATGGCTGGGTTTAAATCTACCATCTTGCCTTTTGTTCTCTATTAATTTCATTTGCTCTTTGCATTTTTTTGTGGATTCTCTTAGATTATTTAAAAATTCCATTTTATCCTCACTATCGTCTATTAGCTATACTTGCACTTAAAAATATTATTGCTCTAGGTATTACCATATTTATCTTTAATAACTTATTAGTCTGTCTTCAAATAACCTACTACTCAAAAGACCCTCACCACAGCATACATCCATTCCTGTGAGCATCTTATGCACCACTGTTGTCATTTATTAACTTGTATATATAAGCTCTACAATATGGTATTATATGCTTTCGCGTAGAACACTTTCCGTCTGCTATCATTTTCATTTGCTAGAAGAACTTCCTTTATTTTTATTTCCTCCAAAATTTTATTTAAATTCTAGTTGGTTAACATATAGTGTAATACTAGCTTTAGGGGTAGAATTTAGTGATTCATCACTTACATGTAACACCCAGTGCTCAGCATCACAAGTGCCCTCCTTCATACCCAGCTCCCAGCCCCCCACCCACCTCCCTCCACCAACGCTCAGTATTTTTCTCAATCATTAAGAGTCTCTTACGGTTTGCTTCCCTTTTTCTCTTCCCATATGTTCATTAGTTTTCTTTCCTAAATTCCATAGGAATGAAATCATATGGTATCTTACTGTCTCTGACTTATTTCACTTAGCATAATATACTCTAGCTCCACCCTGTTGTTGCCATTGACAAGATTTAGTTCTTATTGATAGCTAGTAATAATCCATTGTATGTGTATGTGTGTGTACATACAGTACAGTTTGGTTTTCCATAGTTTGGCTATTGTTGACAATGCTAATAAACATCAGGGTGCATACACCCCTTTGAATCTGTATTTTTATATCCTTGAGTAAATACTTTATAGTGCAATTGCTCTGTTGTACAGTAGTTCCATTAAAAAAAATGTTTTATTTATTTCTGAGAAAGAGAGACAGCTGGGCAGGGGAGGGTCAAAGAGAGAGGGAGACACAGAATCTGAAGCAGGCTCCAGGCTCCGAGCTGGCAATCAGCACAGAGCCCGACGCGGGGCTCAAACCCACGAACCGCGAGATCATGACCCGGGCCAAAGTTGGACGCTTAACCAACTGAGCCACCCAGATGCCCCTACAGTAGATCTATTTTTAAATTTTTGAGGAACTTCCACACTGTTTTCCAGAGTGGCTGCACCAGTCTGCATTCCCACCAACAGTGTTAAGAGGGTTCCCTTTTCTCCACATCTTCACCAACATCTGTTGTTTCCTGTGTTGTTAATTTTAGCCATTCTGACAGCTGTGAGGTGGTTTCTCAATGTGGTTTTGATTTGTATTTCTCTGATGATGAGTAATGTTGAGCATCTTTGCAGGTTTCTGTTAGCCATCTGGATGTCTTCTTTGGAAAAGTGTCTATTCATGTTCTCTGCCCGTTTCTTAACTGGGTTGTTTATTTTTTGGGTGCTGAGTTTGGTAAGTTCTTTATAAAGTTTGGATACTAACCCTTTATCAGATATGTCGTTTGCAAGTATCTTCTCCCATTCCTTAGGCTGCCATTTAGTTTTGTGGATTGTTTCCTTTGCTGTGCAATCACTTTTTATCTTGATGAGGTCCCAATAGTTCATTTTTGCTTTTGTTTCCCTTGCCTACGGCTATGTGTCTAGCAAGAAGTTGGTATAGCAAAGGTCAAAGAGGTTGCTGCCTGTGTTTTTCTCTAGGATTTTGCTGCTTTCCTGTCTCACATTTAGGTCGTTCATCCATTTTGAATTTATTTTTGTGTATGATGTAAGAAAGTGGTCCAGTTTTTCCAAATACCATTTGTTAAAGAGATGGTCTTTTTCCCATTGGCTATTCTTTCCTGCTTTGTCAAATTTAGTTCACCATATAGCTGTGGGTCCATTTCTGAGTTTTCAATTCTCTACTGAGAATTCTCCACATCTGTTCCAGATGTGTCTCTGTTTGTGCCAGTACTATATTGTCTTGATGGCTACAGCTTTGTAACATAGCTCAAAGTCTGGAATGGTGATGTCTCTAGCTTTCTTATTCAGGATTGCTTTGGCTATTCAGGGCCTTTTGTGCTTCCATACAAACTTTAGGATTGTTTGTTTGATCTCTGTGAAAAATGCTGGTGGTATTCTGGTAGGGACTGCATTTCCCATTTCATTATGTCTTCTTCAGTTTATTTGATAAGTGCTCTTTGGTTTTCAGAGTATAGATCTTTTACCTCTTCGGTTAGGTTTATTCCTAGGTATCTTATTGGTTTTGGTGCAACTGTAAGTGGAGTCAATTCCTTGATTTCTTTTTCTGCTGCTTCATTATGGCATATAGAAATGTAACAGATTTCTGTCCGTCAATTTTATATCTGCAACTTTGCTGAATTCATGTATTAGTTCTAGCAATTTTTTTGGTGGAGTCTTCCAGGTTTTCCACATAGAGTACCATGTCTGCAGATAGCAGAAGTCTTCTTCCTTGCTGATTTGGATGCCTTTTCTTTCTTTTTGTTGTCTAAGTGCTGAGGCTAAGACTCTGAGTGAGTCTGGAAGTGAGAATGGTGAGAAACTATCTTGTTTCTGACTGCAGAGGAAAAGCCCTGTTTTTCCCCTTGAGGACAATACTAGCTGTAGGTCTTTTGTATATGGCTTTTATGATATTGAGGTTATATTCCATCTGTATCTACTTTGTTGAGAATTTTTATCAAGAATGGATGCTGTATTTTGTCAAATGCTTTTCTGCATCTATTGAGAGGATCTCATGGTTCATATCCTTTCTTTTATTAATGCGGTGTAACACACTGATTAATTTTTGAATACTGAACAAGCCCTGCAGCCCAGGAACAAAATCCACTTGATTGTGGTGGATAATTCTTTTAATGTACTATTGGGATTCAATGTGCTAGCATATTGCTGAGAATTTCTGGATCCATGTTCATCATGGATATTGGCCTGTAATTCTCCCTTTAGATGGGGTGTTTGTCTGGCCTTGGGATACTAGTATTATGTTAATAACTCTTCTTTAAATGTCTGTTAGAATTCCTCTTGGGAAGCCATCTCCTGAACTTTTGTTTGTTGGGAGATTTTTGATTACTGACTCAATTTCTCTACTGGTCATGGGCCAGTTCAAATTTTCTATTTCTTTCTGTTTCAGTTTTGGCAGTTTGTATGTTTCTAGGAATTTGTCAATTTCTTACACATTGCCCTATTGGGCAAATTCTCACAATATTTTTCATAATATTCTCTTATAACTTTTGTATTTCTGTAGTGTTTGTGGTGATCTCTTTCATTTGTGATTCTATTTATTTGGGTCTTTTTTCTTTTTGATAACTTTGGCTAGGAGTTTATCAATTAATTATTTTAAAGAGCCAGCTTTGTTTTGTTGATCTTTTCTGTTTTTGTTTGTTACCTTATCATTTATTTCTGCTCTAATCTTCATTCTCTCCCTTCTGCTAGCTTTATTTGCTGTCCCTTTTCTAGCTCTTTAAGGTGTAAAGTTAGGTGGTGTATTTGACTTTTCTTGCTTCTTCTTCTTTTTTTTTTTTTTTACAAATAGTTTATTGTCAAATTAGTTTCCATATAACACCCAGTGCTCATCACCACAAGTGCCCTCCTCCATGCCCACCCCTCCTCCCCCCCACATCCACCAGTCCTCAGTTTTTGTCAGCATTCAAGAGTCTCTCATGGTTTGCCTCTCTCCCTTTCCCCCACCATTTCCGCCCTTCTTCTCCCCCTTGGTCCTCTGTTAAGTTCCTCCTAATCCTCTGGAAAACAGTGTGGAGGTTCCTCAGGAAACTAACAATAGAACTCCCCTATGACCCAGCAATAGCACTGCTAGGAATTTACCCAAGGGATACAGAAATGCTGATGCACAGGGGCACATGTACCCCAATGTTCATAGCAGCACTCTCCACAATAGCTAAAACCTGGAAAGAGCCTAAGTGTCCATCAACAGATGAATGGATCAAGAAGATGTGGTTTATCTATACCATGGAATACTACATGGCAATGAGAAACAATGAAATCTGGCCATGTGTAGCAACATGGATGGACCTTGAGGGTGTTATGCTGAGCGAAATAAGTCAGGCAGAGAAGGACAAATATCTTGCTTCTTGAGGTAAGTCTGTATTACAATATTCTTCCCTCTTAGTAATGCCTTTGCTGCATCCCCAATGTTTTACACTGTTGTGCATTAATTTTCATTGGCTTCCATTAAGTTTTAAATTCTTTAATACCCTGGTTAACCCATTCATTCTTTATCTTTTTAAGTCTATTTATTTTGAGAGAAAGCACAAGTAAGCATGAATCGGGGAGGGACAGAAAGACAAGGAGGGTCCCAAGCAGGCTCTGTGCTGTTGGTGCAGAGCCTGATGTGGGGTTCAGACTCACAAACCATGAGATAATGACCTGAGCTAAAACCAAGAGTTGGATGCTTAACCGATTGAGTCACCAAGATGCCCCAACCCTTTTATCCTTTAGTAGGATATTCTTTTATCTCCATGTATTGTGATCTTTCCAAATTTTTTGTTGTGGTTGTTCAAGTTTCATAGCACTGTGGTCTGAAAATATGCATGTATGATCCCAATCTCTTTGTACCGTTGAGGGTTGATCTGTGAACCAGTATGTGATCTATTCTGGAGAATATTCTATATGCACTTGAAAAGAATGTGTATTCCACCACTTACGGATGAATTGTTCTGAAAAAATCTGTTAAGTCCATCTGGTCCAATATGTCATTCAAAGCCATTGTTTCTTTGATCTTCTGCTTAGATGATCTGTCCATTGCTGTAAGTGGGTTGCTGAAGTCCATACTATTATTGTATTATTATCTGTGAGTTTCTCTATGTTTGTTACTAACTGATTTGTGTATTTGGGGGTTTCCAAGTTGGGGGCATAAATATTTACAATTGTTAGATCTTGTTTTTAATTTATTGTATTTATTGATTGATTTAACTTATTATTTATTTTAGAGAGAGCACACACATGTGAATGGGGGAGAGGAGTGGAGGGGGGAAGAAAGAGATAGAGAATGTCTTAAGCAGGCTCCAGGCCCAGCACAGAGCCCAAAGTGGAATTCAATTTCACAACTCTGGGATCATGACACCTGAGCCAAAATCAAGAGTCGGATACTCAACTGAATGAGCCAGTCAGATGCCCCACAACTGTTAGATCTCCTTGATGGACAGATCCCTTAATTATGATATAATGCCCATCTTCATCTCAGTGTTTCATTTAAAATTTAGTTATTCTGATATAAGTATGGCTACTCTGGCTTTCTTTTGGCATCCATTAGCATGATTGATGGTTCTCCATCCCTTCACTTTCAATCTGCATATGTTTAGGTCTAAAGTGAGTCTCTTGTAGGCAGCATATATAAATGTGACCTGTTTTATTTCTCCATTCTGATACCCTGTGTCTTTTGATTGGAGCATTTAGTCAATTTACATTCAGAGTGATTACTGAAAAGCTATGAATTTAGTGTGTGTTACCTGTAAAGCTGGGTGTTTCTAGTGATGTTCTTTGTCCCTTTCTGCTCTGTTGCTTTTGGTCTTTTTTCCTCCATCCCACTCAAAGAGTCTGCCCCTTTAATATTTCTTGCAGGACTGTTCTGGGGGTCACAAACTCCTTTAGTTTTTGCTTGTATGGGAATCTCTCTCTCCTATTCTGAATGATAGCCTTGCTGGATAAAGTATTCTTGGCTGCCTGATTTTCCCATTCAGCATGTTGAACAAATCATTCCACTCCCTTCTGACCTGCCAAGTTTCTGTGGACAGATCTGATGTAAATCTTATCTATTTTCTATGATAGGTTAAAGACATTTTTTCCCTTGCTACTTTCAGGATTCTTTCCTTGTCTGTGTATTTTGTGAATTTGACTACAATATGCCTTGGTGATGGCCAGCTTTTGCTGAATTTAATGGCAGTTCTCTGTGCTTCTTGGATTTTGATGTCTGTTTTCCTTCTTCTGGGTCTAATATGCTGTTTGTCCCAGGCACTTAACTTTAAGCACTTTTTTTTTCTAATTTGGTCTTATTTTATATCTTTTATTTCTCTTATTATGTTCCTGTTTACTTTTTATCTTTGAGCATATTTCTTTTTTTTAATTTAATTTTTACTGTAATCTCTACCCCAATGTGGAGCTCAAAGTCAAGATCAAGAGTTGCATGTTTCACTGACTGACCCAGCCAGGTGCCCCACTTTGAGCAGATTTCTATCAGCTTTTTCAAAGTCCTTGTTGGTGAATTCTGTCATGTCTGTCATTTCTAAGTTTGTTTTGAATAGACTGATTTTTCTATTGGCTATGATTCTATTTTTTTTTTTAAATGTTTTATTTATTTCTAGGAGAGAGAGAGACAGCGTGAGCAGGGGAGGGTCAGAGAGAGAGGGAGTCACAGACTGAAACAGGCTCCAGGCTCTGAACTGGCAGTCAGCACAGAGCCTGACGCGGGGCTCAAACCCAAGAACCGTGAGATCATGACCTAAGTGAAAGTCGGACGCTTAACCGACTAAGCCACCCAGGCGCCCCATGATTCTATTTTTTTAATGTTTGTATCTCTAGGGACTTTATCTGTCCAACTGCTACATTTCAGACTGAAGTCCCCTAAGTTAGAGGTCTGATTTATCTTTTTAAGCACTGAATGAATCTGTGTTCTGACTTTTTCTTTTACTGTATCTCACACCCTGTACCATGTAGTTTAGAGACAATCTGTAATCTTAATTAAAAACCAGCTGATTATTATAGACTCCAATTCATTTTCAAATTTATATTTCTAATTTTCATCACTAAATTGGAAATTGAAGAGTTTCTTAATTCTATCATGAGGTACCTGGAGATTTCAATGGTTCCAACCTTTGCTTGGGTCCACAGTTGAAAGAGAAGGAATTAGACTATATATTTCCTATGCTAATCTCCATTTTAAAATATTATTTACTAATGCTAATAAGTAATATCTCAAGATTTTATCAAGAGTTTCAAAAACATTCAAGTGCAGTTGTTAAGAGCTAAAACTTTGTAACTAGCCCCAGATGACTACATTTTACTTCTTTCTGCTTAAATCTGAGAAAGAGAGCACTGCTGTTACTCTTCCTCTACACTTTCAGGTATGTCCTAGCTCCCTCTCGCAGTGCTATTGGTATAGCTTAAGAAAAAAGATGTGTACCAGAGAAGAGATTCATAACAGACCCACCCAACACAGATGTCTTTCAATGACTGAATACAAACTATTATACATCTACACCATGGAATACTACTCAGCAATAAAAGGGAATACTACTGATACACAACTCTGATGACCCTCTGAGGGAATTAGGCTAAGTAAGTAAAAGAAGCCAGTCTCAAAAAGATACATATGTATCATCATAGATGGTTGTGTAAATGGATTGTGGTGACCATCACATGAATTTCTAGGTAATAAAACTGTACAGAGCTATACACACACATATACTAACACACTAAAACAAACTTTATAAACCCATCAAATGCTTTCTGAATTGTTACCTTCCATCTTTGTTAAGAAGGAAAGACAACTCCTTTACCTGTGTTGCATTTTGATTGGGCTTCTTCTGTCAGATCGATCACAGAATCAAATTTCTTCTCTACGTCCTGAAAAGTTGTTGTTAAAAAAACAAGATTTTGCCTCCATTCCAGAACATATTTTTTAAAAATAAAATAAATAATTTTAAATTACCATTTAAAAACTACAGACTGAACATTTTATAAGTCCTTATGGTTTAATTTAATTCTACTATGAAAGAGAAGCTCAGGAAATACTATATGGTATTTGATAGTATGACTAAGAAATGTCTGAGTTAATTTGGTAAATAAGTATAGTTGTGAAATATGTTTATCATGAAGTGTTTGCTTTCATCTTTTTAAAAAATTTTCTCTTTTTTTTAATGTTTGTTTATTTTTGAGAGAAAACAGTGCATGAGCCTGAGTGTGTGAGAATGGGAGGGGCAGAGACAGAAGGAGACAGAGGATCTGAAGTGGGCTCTGAACTGACAGCAGAGAGCCCAATCCTGATGCAGGACTTGAACTCATGAACCATGAGATCATAACCTGAGCCAAAGTTGAATGTTTAACTGACTGAGCCACCCAAGTGCCCTGTTTGCTTTTTACTGTTTAAGCTAGACTGGAACCTAGGTATGTCAACTAGTCAGACATTAATTTCACAGAGAATGAATCTCCCAAAGGATGACTAACAAAACTAAGTCATCCAACATGTAGCAACACTAAAGTTCACAGAACTAACATACTCAAACAGCATTCAGAGACGATTATTTATTACCTACCTTCCCTTCTGTTTCAGCATCTGATGAACTGTTAGAATTTTCTGATGTAGTTTTTCCAGTATCTGAAAGACAATTATTAAAAAACCAACATTTGACAAATTTATGACAATATTAAATATTTATGAACTTTGTAATATACGAAAGCTAAAACACAATAATGAGGATGCTCATTAACCATTTATTACATAGCCAACAAAAGTAATTCAGTGGACATACCTATTTCAGAGACCAAGGAACCAGTTCAAACAAACAAAAATCTAATTTTGGTTCAAAAGATTTTGTTCTTCTGTAACTTTACAACTACATTAGTAACTCTTTTTTGAAAATCCATCTGGAAATCAATATGGCATTTGAGGAAACAGACTTGGAAATGTACACATTTTTTATTCACAGTATCTTTAAACTACACCAGAGATGGCTGAGGAACATTCTATACAGAACCAGTAAAAAATCTCAGATAAATGCTTACTATCCTTTGTAACTATCTGATTCACACTCTTAACAGTCCAAACCCTGAGGGCAATTCAGGAGATACATAAATGGAGCCAAAGCTTTCTGAAATCACAATGCAAATACTCTAAAATAGTAAAACATGAAAAGGAAATGGATAATTTTGAATGAGAACTTCTGGGCTAACAAGAAAGCCATTTTAAGAGAGAGGAAATTTATTAGAAATCTGAGGTTAAAGATTTTTACAAATGTGCAACAAGACAGAAACTTTAAAGAACAGAGTATTCTCAAAAAACTGAAAGTTAAAATATCAAAGATGCAAAAGGACAGCCAAACTTTAAATCTTAAGTGGACTGTAAGGTAACTTAATAGGTAAAACAAAAAGACAAACAAAAAACAAATCTCTACCACCAACAAAGGCCAGAGCAAACATGCAAAAATTATGTACATGAAAGGGTAAAATAGTCTTATAACTAACAAAGCCATTAAATACAATAAACAAATAAAAGGCCATAAGTTGATAAACATGAGGTTAAAAAGAAACTTCTATTATATGAAGGAATTATTTATTTATTCAGATATTAACCACAGATATAAATTAAAACATTTTTGAAAGTAGAATTAAAATATTTATTTTATTGAAAGATAATATTCAATTCTCTATTTGAAACAAAAACTGACTTTCAGGCTTTCTAATTTGATAGATCATAGTTTAATCAACTTAAGATACCTGTTGGATTTGATGTAATTGGAGCTGTCAAATTAGGACTTTCCACAGAAATCAACATAACACCATCATTGTTACTAAAACGATAAAGAAAATTAAAAACAAAAATAAACTAAGCATGCATCATTAGGCTGAAACATGTAATAGATGGTCAGAATTCTGACTTAACATTTCATAACTGACACACAATTGTGGGCGGAGGGGAACAGAGATGACAAAACCAAATACCCAAGAATCCCTGAGTGTTGCCAGTTACACAACCCAAAGCGTCCATTAATGGATCCTTAAAACTTACTACAGACCTATTTACAATGAATTCAAATATACAATCTACAAGTACACAATATACATAAATGTTCAAAACATACAAAAGTCACTCTAGCACATATACTTGCCTTCATGAAAATGAAAAAGTATAACTGAAAGAAACCCATTAAGACTCTTACAGATACAGGGCTACAACAAATAAGGCAATTAAAAAATTAGTTCTGCCACTATTCTATATTTTATCACTATACTAGAAATATCTACCACACATTTACTAAACACAGTTGGTAAATGATGCTGATTATGGTTACAGAATATGTCTTCAGCTCCCATCTGACCCTGACTCCACTTTCATGAGTTTATATTATTTTTTAAAGTTTATTTATTTGAGAGACAGGGAGAGAGAGACAGGGAAAGAGAGAAAGAGAGAAGAGAGGGAGGGAAGGAGGGAGAGAAAATGAAGGAGGGGCAGAAAGTGAGGAAGAGAGAATCCCAAGCAAGCTCTTGGCTGTCAGCACAGAGCTCAATCTCATCAACTGCCAGCCAAAATCAAGAGTCAAGTACTTAACCGACAGAGCCACCCGGGTGCCCTAAAATCAAATAAGACTAAACATAATTCTTTCTTCTTTTTTTAAAAAAGCAGGCTCCACACTAGGCATAATTTCCCACAGGGCTTAAACTCACAACTCTGAGATCAAGACTTGGGCTGAGATCGAGTCGGACACTCAACCAACTGAGCCACCCAGGGGCCCCTACTACTTTCATGAGTTTGATATTTAAAATCAGTATCTCTGTTAAGAAAATCCTGACAAAAATTTCATTAACCCCATAAAATTGTTAGATGAATTTTCTATGCAGTTATACCACTTTCTAAATTTAAAAAAAATTTTTAAATGTTTATTAGAGAGAGGGAAGGGACAGAGAAAGAGTCACACATAGAATCTGAAAGAGGCTCCAGGCTCTGAACTGTCAGGACAGAGCCCGATGCAGGGCTTGAACTCACAAACCGTGAGATCATCACCAAGCTGAAGTTGGATGCACGGTTCACTGACTGAGCCATCCAGGTGCCCCTACACCACTTTCTTATAGATGTTTTAAGTTTTAGCTTCTGTATTTAGGTCTATCATCCATTTGAAATTATTTCTGTATATGGTGTAAGGTAAGAAAGGAAGTTCACTTTTCCCCTCTGGTTATTCCTGCAGCAGTGGTTGAAAAGACTATCTTTTTTTTTTTCCAACAAACTGCCTTGGGATCTTTGTTGTAATCCAAGGAATGATACGCATATTCTCTAGCCTGTCCCCCGATGTGTAAGTCTATCTTAAACACCACCGTCTTAATGACTATAACTTTATAAAAAGTCTTAAAGTTAGGTACTGCATGTCTTCCAACTTTGTTCTTTGACCACTGCTTTCATCTTCTAGGTGTTCTGCATTTTGTATAAATTTTCAATCAGCTTGTTACTTTCTATTAAAAACACCATCAGGATTTTGACTGAGACTCCATTAAAAGTATAGAACAAGGGGTGCCTGGGTGGCTTACTCGGTTAAGCGTCCAACTTTCGCTTATGTCATGATCTCGCGGTTGGTGGGTTCGAGCCCCGCGTCGGGCTCTGTGCTGACTGCCAGCTCGGAGCCTGGAGCCTGTTTCAGAGTCTGTGTCTCCCTCTCTCTCTGGCCCTCCACTGGTCATGCTCTCTCTCTCTCTCCTAGAAATAAATGAAAATATTAAAAAAAAAAGTATAGAACAATTTGGGTGACATGGTATTAACAGTGAATTTTCTGATTTGTAAACATGACCTATCTCACCATATGTTTAGGCCTCCTTTAATTTCAGCAATTTCTTGTACTTTTAAAAATTAACAGACTACTGGGGCGCCTGGGTGGCTTAGTCGGTTAAGCGTCCGACTTTCGCTTAGGTCATGATCTCGCGGTTCATGGGTTCGGGCCCCGCGTCGGGCTCTGTGCTGACTGCCAGCTCGGAGCCTGGAGCCTGTTTCAGTCTGTGACTCCCTCTCTCTCTGACCCTCCCCTGTTAACGCTGTCTCTCTCTCTCTGTCTCCTAGAAATAAATAAAATATTAAAGAAAAAATATTAAAAAAAAAAAATTAACAGACTACTTTTTAAAGAGCAGCTTTAGGTCTATAGCAAAATTAGGTGGAAGGTCCAGAGAGTTCCCATGGACTTACTGTCGCTAACTAATCTCCCACCCACAACCTCCCATCAAAATCCTACACCATGGTGGTATGCTTCTTACAGATGATGAAACTATACTGACACATCATTACCAGTGTCAAAGTCCACACTCCACAACAGGGTTCACTCTTTGTGGTCAACGCTCCATAGGTTTTGACGAATGTGTAATGATATACATCCATCATTGTAGAATCATAGAGAATAGTTTCACTGCCCTCAAAGTCCCTGTGCTTCACCTATTCTTTTCTCCCCACTGACTCCCTTGTGTATTTGATCCCTTTAGAGTCTCCATAGTTTTGCCTCTTCTAGAGTCATGGAGTTATTAGTATCTCAGATTGACTTCTTTCAGTTAGTAATACGTATTTAAGTTTCCTCTGGGTCTTTTCATAGTTGGAGAGCTCATTTCTTCTTCAGTATGGTGTAATATTCCACTGTCTAAATGTATCGGCTTGTTTATCCATATACCTACTGAAGGACATTTAGGATGCTTCCAAGTTTTGGCAGTTACGAATAAAATTACATTTTGTATGATTCTACTTTCTCTCCTTTCTTAGCCTATCAATTATACTTCTTTTTTAGGTGGTTCCCTTAGAGTCTACAATATACATTTACAACTAACCCCAGATTCCTGTCAAATAAGACTGCACAGGTTCACAAGTAATGCAAGTACCTCCCAATAACAAAATATTCCTGATTTCTCCTGCCTGTTCCTTGTATCATTGCTGTCATTCACTTCATTTAAACAAACACACACATTCATAAATACATTGTTGCCATTATTTCGAACAAACTCTTGACAAATCAATTAATAAGATGACTAAAACTTTCTACTTTATCTTTGCTCATTCTGTCTCTGACAATCTCCTTTTTGTATATCTGATTTTCTGGCTTACTTTCCTTCTCTGTGAAGAATTTTTAACATTTCTTGCAAAGCAGGTCTATAGGCAACAAACACGCTAAACTTTTGTCTGAGAAAGTCTGTATTTCTCCTTCACTTCTGAAGGAGAATGGCACAGAGTACAGAATTTTAAGTTGGCAGTTTTTGGTCTCTCAACATTTCCCTCCACCCTCTTCTTGTTTGCATAATTTGTAAGGAGAAGTTCGATGTAATTCTTATCTTTGCTCCACTATGGGTAACATGTTTTTTTCCTCTGGCTTCTTAAAAAATTTTATCTTTAATTTTCAGAATTTTAAGTATCGGATGCCTGGGGCGCCTGGGTGGCTTAGTCAGTTAAGTGTTCGACTTCGGCTCAGGTCAGGATTTCGTGGTCTGTGGGTTCGAGCTCCATGTCGGGCTCAGTGCTGACAGCTCAGAGCCTGGAGCCTGCTTGGGATTCTGTGTCTCCCTCTCTCTCTGCCCCTCCCAAACTTGCACTGTCTCTCAATAATTAATAAACATTAAAAAAAAATGCCCAAATGGAGTTTTTTTTTTTTTTAATATTTATCCTGTTTGGTGTTCTCGGAGATTGCTGGGTCTGTGACTTGGTATCTAACATTAATTTGGGAGAAATTCTTGGTCATTATTGTGTCAAATATTACTTTTATTCTTTCTCTCAGTCCCCCCCCCCCTTTATCCCTTTGGTGTTCCCATTATGCTTATGTCACTTCCTCTGTAGTTGTCCCAAGTTCTTGGAGATTTTTGTTGTCAATTTTCTCTTTGCTTTTCTGTTTTCAAGCTTCTTTTGTCATATTCTCAAGCTCAGTGATGCTTTCCTCAGCGATGTCTATCCCACTAGTAAGCCCATCGAAGGCATTCTTGTTGCTGTTTCACTCTCTCAAGCCCTTCCTTTTCACAAAATTTCCATTTCTCTGCTTACATTATCCACCTGTTTTTGCATTTTTTCCTACCTTTTTTCATTAAAGCCCTGAGCAAAATGGTAGTTTTTCAAGATTCCTGATCTGATAATTTGAACATTTCTGACTCTGCTTCTGATGTTTATTTACTCTTCAAATCATGTTTTTTGCCTTTTGCTGTGTCTTGTGATTTCTTTTTTGTTGCTGCTGTTGCTGAAAGGTGGACATGATATCCCGGGTGAAAGAACTATGATAAACAGGCCTGTAGTAATGCAGTAGTGACACGGGGCAGGGAGGGGCAGGGAGGGGCAGCTTCCACTAGTCCTGTGATTAGTCTCAGCTTTTAAGTAAGCCTACAGGGGGGCGCCTGGGTGGCTTAGTCGGTTAAGCGTCCGACTTTCGCTTAGGTCATGATCTCACGGTTCGTGGGTTCGAGCCCCGCGTCGGGCTCTGTGCTGACGGCCAGCTCAGAGCCTGGAGCCTGTTTCAGTCTGTGACTCCCTCTCTCTCTGACCCTCCCCTGCTCACGCTGTCTCTCTCTCTCTCCTAGAAATAAATAAAACATTTAAAAAAAAAATAATAAGTAAGCCTACAGGGCCCTGGAGTGTGAACTTCGCTACTGCTCCTCAGTCCCCCACCCCCTTCAGGCGGGACGGGATAGCTGGAGCAGCTGGAGTTGGGTATTTACTTCCTCCAGATGGAAGGTCAGAGGGAGCAGGAGCTGGAGATTCCTCCCCCAGTAGGTTAAGTTCTGGCAACGGTTTCTCTCTAGGACTGGCCTTGTTAGGAACAGAGTGCTCTGGTGTATTTCAAAGGTTCCTTTCACAACCCCTCTCAACAAGCACGAGGGGATTTTTCTCCAATGTTCACCATAAGGACCCAGCAAAGCCCCGGTGGGGTTCCTAACTCCTGACTCGTCCACACTGAACCTCCAGCAATTACCCTGGCACTGGTACCCACGGGTTTCTATTCTAGTTCCTGGATGTCGTGTTTCTGCCTGTTTGTCTCTCCAGCTGGGGATGGGGGTGGGGACAGTAGTTGGCGCTGTGACCTTACTTCTTCTCTAGTGGTACTAAGAAGAGCTGCTGATTTTTCCAATTTGTTCCGCTTTTTACTTGTCGTTAGAATGGAGTGACAATTCCTTGCATGCTGGATCACAAACCTGAAATCTACTTCGTGACTTTGACATTAGGCCTTACACACATTTCAGTAATCTTAGCCCTATGTTCTTTCACATTCTTGTAAATATGTGGATGGATTTTAAATTTGAAATTCCAACTGTCTGGTGCCTGTATAGAGAAACACTGTATTAAATAGTGGGACTTATGTAACATCCACACACCATATAATAGAGAGGAACAGTATGATATACACACACATATATACCCTATATGGAAACAAACAAAAATATTTTATATGACCCACGTATTTATAATGTCCAGCACTCTTCATCTCTTCACCTTTGCATAGATCCAAATTTCCATTTGTTTTTATTTTTCTTCTGTCTTTAGAACTTCAACATTTCTTGCAGTGCAGGTCTGCTGCTGACACATTCTCCACACTCCTACATTCACTTTTTTTTTTTTAATGTTTTTTATTTATTTCTGAGAGAGAGAGACAGCGTGAGCAGGGGAGGGTTAGATAGAGAGGGAGACACAGATTAATCTGAAACAGGCTCCAGGCTCTGAGCTAGCTGTCAGCACAGAGCCCGACACGTGGCTCGAATACACAAAGTGTGAGATCATGACCTGAGCCGAAGTCAGACGCTTAACTGACTGAGCCACCCAGGCGCCCCTATTCACTTTTTAGTATGAAAATATCTGTTTCCCTCTACGTGTTTGAGATATTTTCATGGGAGTGTAGGAAGTTTAATAGGTCATTCTTCTTTGAATGCTTTAGAGATGTCTGCATTTCAGTGCTTTAGAAATGCCTTCTACTTTCATAGTGCACAAGAAGAAGTCTCCTAATCTTATTTTTTTGTTCCTTTCTACGTAATGAGTCTTTTCTCTCTGGCTGCTTTTAAGATTTTCTTGCCATTGGAGTACCTGGGTGGCTCAGTCAGTTGAGTGTAGGACTCTTGATTTCAGCTCAGGTCATGATCTTCCAGGTTCATGGAATCAAGCCCTGCATAGGGGTCTGTGTTGACGGCACGGAGCCACCTTGGGATTCTGTCTCCCTCTCTCTCTCCACTTGCACATGCCCTCTTTCTGTCTCAGACAATAAATAAGTAAACATTTTTAAAAAGAGATTTTCTTGTCACCACTGACTTTCAGCACTCTAATTATGATGTGGTTTTCATTTATGATTCCTCACCTATTATTTTTAAACATATTATAAGTTTTAAATTTCACCAAACTTGGAGAAACTTTTAGATGTTACATTTTCTTCTCCCTTTCCCCCACCCTCTGCCTTGGTAATACTTCAATTATATAAATATTAGGCTGCTTGATACTGTTCCAAAGGTCTCTCATGCTCTGTTCATTTGATTTTGCTAGTCTTTTTTCTCCCCATGCTTTTGTTTGAATAGCTTCTATTGCTATTTCACTGCGTTTTTTTTTAAATCAATAATGATCTCCTCTGTTGTTAATCTTAATCAATGTACTTTTCAGTTACTGTCTTTTTCACCTCTACAAGTTCAACTTGAGTATTTTTTGTGTTTTTGTTTTTTCCATCTTCCATTTTCTTATATCACAAGACATGAACACTATATTGATAATAGCTGTTTCAGGTTGTTGTCCATCAAACATATTGCTTCTAGGTCTGTTTCTATCATTTCAGTTTTCTCCTTGCTATGAATTGTATTTTTTGCTACTTTGCATCCCTGGTAAAGACGCCAGACATTGTAAAATTTACACAGCTGAATGACGGATGATGTTTCATTCTTTCAAAGAATGCTGGACTTTATTCCGGCATGCAGTTAAATATTCTGGATTAGTTTCATCCTCGGTGTCCTTTTAGCTTTTTGGGAGTAGGCCCACTGCAGACTTTAGTCTAGGACTCAGTCAGCCTCACTATAGCTACGAAAGATTCTACCTGTTGTTCATATTCTAAGTTTCTTCATTATAGCCAGTGGGAAAGCAAAATGTTCCTACCCTGTATAATACCCACGAAATGTTTGGTCTTTTCAATGGTTCTATTCCCAGCCTCTTGAAGTTATATCCTTTGCACACACAGATCTGTACTCAGCCAATGACTCAAGAGGTTTCCTTTGCAAATCATCAGATCTCTATCTTTACACCATTTCTTTTTGTCACTGTTCTCCCTCACAGTTCTAGCCAACTCAGACTCCCCAATCTCTGATCTAAATGCTTAAGACCTCAGAGGCACCTGGGTGGCTTAGTAGGTTAAGCATCCGGCTCTTGGTTTTGGCTCAGATCATGATCTCACAGTCTGTGAGATCAAGCCCCACGTTGGGCTCTGTGCAGAAGATGGGGCTTGGTTAGGATTCTTTCTCTCTCTCCCGTCTCTGCCTTTCCCCTGCTCACTTTCTCTCTCTCAAAACAAATAATAAATAAACATGTAAAAAATAAATAAATCAATGTAGCAAGACCTCTAGGCTGTCTGGGCTCTTCCTGCCTGTCTTTGAACCCATGCAACGCCTCTGAACGTGAAGCTTGAACACTGTAGGGTGCGTTTAAGGTGCTTCCCTTTTCCCAGGGAACACAGTCTTAGGCTCCTTGTTGAACGATGTTTGTACACATTCTTTTTCTTTTTTAGTTCGGTTTTCTATTCGTTGACAACAAAAGAACACTTCCTGTAGTAACTAATACTCCATGGGCAGAAGCTGACGTTTCCTACACAATCATTTTAATTTTGGGAAATTAACTGGTTTAAATACACATTTTAAAGCAAATTTAATTCAATAATTTTTCCCAATCAAATTTATCGGTAAAAGAGTCTAATAGCCATCATTTCTAATTCAGTAAATAAAAACAAATGTTTAGATTTAAATTTTACTAATATTTTATTCTTCTATCCACTTCTGGTCTTTAACAAAACTGCTTTGTATGTATTTTTTTCTACTAGTAACAGTCATCATATGGTTGAAAGATTGATAACTATATTTATTTTGTTGCTTAACCATAAACAATTCTTTTCAGATGTTCATTACAATACAGTCGAAATCTCTTATCAATCTCAAAATTCTGCACTTAACATTTGTAAAATATTTCTAGTATTTTTTTTAAGTTTACTTATTTATGTAATCTCTATCCCCAAGGTGGGGTTCACTGAGCCACCCAAGCAACCCAGTATTTCTCATTTTTAAATATTTCTACTTGCTACTATAGTATATCAGACACAATACAGTGCTATTTAGGAGTCTAAGAAACCAAGCAGAAAGACTTTAAAAAACGGAGTGGAATTTTTGGCTTTTTCATTGGGCCAAAGCAGTAAAGATTACAATTTGGAGACCCACGAAGGTGGAGGGACCCTAGTGAACACTCCAAGCTTTTAGCCAGGAATCCATGGAGGGCTATATCTTTTTTTCTTTTTTTAATTATTTTTTAAGTTTCACATATGTTTATTCCATACAAAACAAAACAACAAAACGGAGGGCTATGTCTTAAGAGCCCGAGTGAACTAGAGGTAGAAAGAGCCTTGTCACATTCACAGTAAGCCTCAATTTATACCATTCCCTGAGGAGCTTAGGTGACGAGGTCCTACTCTGCCAGAGGGCAGAATATACCTTGTGTACGGTATTTATTCCAGAGCCTCACCAGTTTTTCAGAAATTATCACGCGTGCCAAAAGACAGAATCAAATGACCAGAAACGGACAGAGAAACAATAGCAACAGTTACACAGGTGATCTGGATGGTGGCATTCTAAAATAGGGACATTAAAAAAACAATACTTTTAATAATACTCAGGAAAGACAGAGATATAGTTAAAGCCAGATGGAACATGCATCAGAAAAGTAGAAACTATGGGGAAAAAAGCCTACGCTGAAACTAACAAGTCAATTCATATAAAGACACTATTAAGAAAGTGCAAAGACTTGGGACCGGAAAAAGGTATTTATTGTAAATCTGACAAAAAACCTAAGAGACGCAACTCAAAGGGAAAATATGCAAAAGTCTTAGCGAAACTTCATAAAAGGTATCAAAATGGCTAACAAACATAAAACTGTACTTAACTTCATTATCAGAAGGAAATACAAATGAAAAACAGGATGCTATGAACATACCAGTGTGGCTAATGCAAAAAAGCAGATAATATCAAGTGATGGCAAGGACATGGGAGAACGAAAACCTTATTATCCTTTCTAATGGAAATGTAGCTTTGGTATGATTTCCGGTAATGTGTTTGGTAGTATCTATTAAACCCGAAAAAACATATATATTCTAGGACCTATCAATTTCATTTCCAGGCAAATGTCGAACAGAAATGTACGTCTGTACATTCACCAAAACACATGTAAAGGAACGTTCCTAAGAGCACTACTCATAATTCCTCCAATCTGCAAACAATCCAGATGCCCATGAACACTGTGAATAAGTAAACAGAGGTATATTCATATGATGAGCATGATGAGAATTAGCACATTATTGCTGCTCAGCAAGGTCACGGATGACCCTCACAACATATAATGCTGGACAGAAGAGGCAGGACACCAAAGTGCTCCCTGAGTCTGACTCCATTTCTATAAAGGTGGAAACCAAACGAAAACTTAGGCTAAAAGTGCAGAGAGTGGGTGAGATTGGGGACTAGGAGTGAGGCATAGGGCACGAAGCAGAGTGGACACCACTGGTTTGATCCAGGAAATATTTACAAAATGTTCTTTTTTGGTCAAAATTTGCCAAGCTATACATTTATCTTCAGTACAGTTTTTGGGCATTACGTCAGTTAGCTATTTTTAAATATTATATGTATAAATGTGTGTGTATATAAATGTAGAAAAGTGTGTGTATATAAACTGTTAATATTTACCCTGAGAAACTAATCTGTGTATCTGCACACTAAAGATTGGAATTCCATAAAAAAACACCTGGTACTCCATGACCATTTAAACATACATGACTTTCATAGAATTCTATTGACTGATATCAATGATGGCTGTTTTTTTAAAATATTTGTTTATTTTTGAGAGAGAGAGAGAGAGAGTGAGTGAGCACAAGTGGGGAAGGAGCAGAGACAGACAGGGAGAGAGAGGGAATCCAAGCAGGCTCCACCTGAAAAGAGGATTAATAAACTGGCAAATAGATCAATAGGAAATATCCAGACTGAAGCATGGAGAACAGAAGACATGGCGCCTACAGAGAAGCAAGTAATTGGAATACGGGAGAGGAGAAGAGATGGAATGGTGCTAAAGGAATATCCAAAGAGATAATGGCCAAGATTTTTCCAAAGATAATGGAAGACATAAAACCAGATTCATGAAAAACTGTGAGCACCAATAAGATAAATTAAAAAACAAAACAAACACTAAGCCCCCACAACTAGCATCAAAGTACACCAATAAAAACCAAAGGTAGACTATCTCAAAAGCAAAAATAAAGATATGATCTTCAAAGAAGCAACAGTAAGACTGAAGCTAACTTTTCAACAGAAATGACAGAAGTCAGAAGATACGTAATGACATCTTGAAAGTTCTGAAAGGAAACAACTACCTACAATTCAATACCCATGTTAAAATATCCTTTAAAAATAAAGACAAAATGGGGGCATCTGGGATGCTCAGTCAGTTAAGCATCTAACTTCCACTCAGGACATGATCTCACAGTTCATGAGTTCGAGCCCCACACTGGGCTCTGTGCTGACCACGTGGAGCCTGCTTGGGATTCTCTCTCTCCCTCCCTCTCCCCCTCGCCTCACTCCTCCCCCACTTGCACATTCTTTCTCAAATAAATAAACTTTAAAAAAAGGGCAAAATGGCATTGTTTCCAAGCCAAAACACCTGACAGAATTTATCTTGAGCAAAACTAAAACAAGAAATAACAAAGAACAAAATTCTTCAGGGAGAAGGAAACACAAGAAGAAATGAAGAATAACAGGAGTGGCAAATATGTGGGTAACTCTAAATGAGTAATGACTATAGAAGATAGTGATACCATCTTGTGAGATTTAAAATACCTCTGACTTTGAACAAGGGTGTGAACTGTGCCGGTCCACTTACACAGGGAAATTTTTTCAATAAATAACATATAGTATTTCTAAGTGTATTTCCTCTTAGGATTTTTAATATTTTTTCTCTAGATTACATTGCTATAAAAAAACAGTATATAATCTATAGTACATACAAAATGTTTACTTGATGGGCGCCTGGGTAGCTCAGTCGGTTAAACATCTGGCTTCGGCTCAGGTCATGATCTCACGGTTCATGGGTTCGAGCCCCGCATTGGGCTCTGTGCTGACAGCTCAGAGCCTGAAGCCTGCTTCAGATTCTGTATCTCCCTCTCTCTCTGATCCTCCCATGCTCACGTTGTCTCTCTCTCTCTCAGAAATAAATAAAATATTAAAAAAATTAAAAAACAAAGAACAAAAAACCCCAAAATGTTTACTTGACTGTTTATGTTAAGTGAGGCTTCCAGGCAACAGTAGGCTATTAGTAGTTAACATTTCTAGGGAGTCAAAATTTATGTGTGAATTTCTGACCGTGTGTGGGGTCGATGCTGCGTTGTTCAAGGTCAACTGTAATGTAAAATTAAAATGTGTGAAAAAACAAAAGATGCAGGGAGAGCAGTAAATGGAGTTACAGGCTTCTAAGGTCAAGCCCTGCCTAAAAAATGGTGGAAGTAGCAATTCATACTAGATTCTAGTCAAGAATCCAAAGCATAATCTTTAGGGCAATTTCCAAAAGAACAATGAAAGATCTGTAATTAACAAGGTAATGGGGAAAGAGAAAAAAGATTAATTCAAAAGAAGGCTAAAAGAGAGACTGACACACAGACACAGATAAGGGAAAAGGACCGTAAAATAGATGGGATGAAAGGAAACAAGTAGTAAAACTGTAGTCCTGAACCCACATATTTCCGTACGATTACATTAAACATAAATCTAGATTTTCTAATAAATAGGCAACTATTTTCAAACTGGGTTTAAAGCACATGTTCAATTTAATAATTGAAAAGCTAACACCTCTGGAACCACCACTCAGGTAGACACATTTTATATAATCAGCATTTCAGAAACCCATGTGCCTCTATCCTGTATTATAAATCTCTCTAATAGAATTTGTAGTGCTAATTTGTGTTATTCTTCAGATTCACCATCTAGCCTTGGCTTCCTACATAATGTTTTTTTTTTTTCTTCCTGGCTATATTTGACCTTCATTTGAATAGAATCCAGACATTCCATGTTTTTATGGGAGTAACTCATGGTGTCACGTGTGTTCCTCATTTCCACTAATGAACAGAATTCCACTGTGTGGATTTACTGCAATTTATTGTTCTCGTCAACCGTAGATGGGCTTTTTTTCCTTCTAGTTTTTGACTATTATGGAAAATGCTAATAAACATTCCTCTACATATATCCTATTGCACATTTAAAGAGTATGTTTCAAAAGACGGGACTGTGAGGTCAAATGATAGTCAGATCTTCTATATTTCTAGATTAACGCCAAATTTTTTCTAAAGCATGATACCAATTACTCTTCTGACATCAAAATGTTAAACAAAATCAATTCCTTTATTGCAAAACCTCTCCAGTACATCTGGTGTTGTCAGAGTTTTAAATGTTTTACTTTTCCTTACCTGATAAGAAATGGTATCTCATTGTGGCTTTAATTTGCATTTCTCTGATTACTAATGAAGATAAGCACCTTTTCATATGTTTGTTTAATGGCCATCTGGAATTCCTCTTTCCTGAAATACATGTACAAGTCTTTTGCCCATTTTTCTTTTGTATTATCTGGCTTTATATTCACTGAAGTTCTTATATATATATACCCTGGGTACTAGTTCTCAAAAGGTTCTCTTTGCTGCCATGTGTCTTCTCTAACTTGATGGCCTATCTTCTCACTAAAATTATAGTGCCTTGAGAGAAGAAGTTTCTAATTTTAATGTGGTACATTCAAAAAACATTTTAGTGTGATCAATTTTTTATTGTATTGCAAAGGTATTTGTGTCTTAAGAAATCTTTCCTTATTTGAAGTTCACGGAGACATTCTATAGTCCCTTCTGAAAGCTTTAGAATTTTCCTTTAGCTATTTAGTTCCTTAATCCATGTGAGACTGATTTTTATGGATAGTCAGATATAGGGATCCAATTTCTTTCATATTTCTCTCAACAAGAATAGCCAAGTGCACCAGTTCCTAAGTCCATCATTTCCCAGATGAGGTGCCACATACTGCCCATCACGTATCACGTACACACATGTGCACAGGTTTCCGGATTCTCTGTGACACTGCTCATTTGTCCATCACTTGTCAGTATTCCATTATCCTCAGCACTGCAGTTTAGAAGTGTCCTGACACGTGGCGGCAAATTCCTTCCTTTTTGTTTCTCTAGTTGATGGGTATCTTGAGTCTCTTAATCCACTGCATTTACACACAGATTTTAGAGTCAAATCATCTTGTCGAGTTCCATAAAATTACACATGCGGGAACTGACTGAAATTGCACTCTATAAATTAATTTGAACAAAGGTGAGAACATTCTATAAATACTGTGTTGCACAACCCCTACACATAGGACATCTCTCCACTGAATTTTTCTTTAATCTCTCTCATGGTTTTGTTAATTTTCTTCCGTTATTACATGTCTTAGTGAATGTATTCCTACTTTAGCTAGTGGATTTATTTGGTGCTATTGTATTGGTATGGTATCTTTAAAAAGTATCTTTTAATTCTCTAATTGTATCAGGTATCCAGGAATATAAATGATTTCTTATACATTTGAAATGGTCCATGTTGCTAACCTCTTATTAATCCTAACAACATACCAGTAAATTACATTGCATTTCCTACATTATATACCTACCCCAGTCATCCAAAGATAGTAATAATATTTCTCCATTCTTTTTAAATCGTCTTTATTTTGACCTCTTTTTCTTTCATTAGCCAAGAGATCCAGTATTATGTTAAAGTGATGGCCATAGGCATCCTTCTATTTTGTATCTCAAGGGAAATACTTCTAATATTTCAGCATCAGATATGTTTTAGGGTTTCTGTAGATATTCTTTATCAGATTAAGGATGTTACCCCCCTATTCCAAGTTTGCCAGGAATTTGTTTTTTATTCATAAACAGGTATTTTGTCAAATCCTAATGACTCTGGTCCTGGCAAATTCCATTCACCGAGTTTTTTACTGTCGAACCAACCTTGCGGCATTCCTGTGACAAACTCAGCTTCTATAGATTGTTGGGCTTGGCTTGCTAGTATCTTCTTTAGGATATCTGCATCTATCCTGCGGGTAAAAGTGGACTGTAGTTTTCCATTTCTGTAAAATGTTAAAATTGACTTTGGTATCAGAATTACACTAGATTGTTGTATCTAGTCTCAGAAAATGAACTGAAGAATTTCCTCTTTTTTTATTCTTTGGAAGAATTTTAACACTGGTGTTGTTTCTTTCTTCAGTGTTTTCTAAAACTCACCACTGAATCCACCCATCAGGGTCAAGTTACACACATTTGTTAGCATGGCTGCCTGGACAAGTTCCATAAATGGCAGGTTCTCCCTTTGTTATAGAGCAGAAGGTAGATTGTTCAGATCATAGAAAAAGCAGCTGACAAATGTGCCATATTGGTCTACAAAATGCTATTTTAATGGGGTCTTCACTTTACAACTTCTCTCACTAGCATTTTTTTTAGTCACTTGACGAGTTTCAGCACGCACATTAAGAAGTGGTAACAACTGGGGCGCCTGGGTGGCTTAGTCGGTTAAGCATCCGACTTTCGCTTAGCTCATGATCTCGTGGTTCGTGGGTTCGAGCCCCGCGTTGGGCTCTGTGCTGACTGCCAGCTCAGAGCCTGGAGCCTGTTTCAGTCTGTGACTCCCTCTCTCTCTGACCCTCCCCTGCTCACGCTGTCTCTCTCTCTCTAAATAAAACATTAAAAAAAAAAAAAAAAAAAGTGGTAACAACAGGGGCATCTGGAGGGCTCAGTCAGTTAAGCGGCTGACTTCCACTCAGGTCATGATCTGGCGGTTTGGTGGGTTCTAGCCCCGTATCTGGCTCTGTGCATTGACTATGCAGACCTTGCCTAGGATTCTCTCTCTCTCTCTCTCTCTGCCCCTCTCCCACTTGCACTCTGTCTCTCTCAAAATAAATACTTTTAAAAAAATTAAAAAAAAAAAAAAAGGAGTGGTAACAACAAAGATTCACTGAAATGAGATTCCCGCCTTCACAAACGAAATAAATGCTTTCTTCATAGCAGTTTCCTGGCTCAACACTAAAATGAAGGCCTCATTATCATGGAATATTAGAGTTTCTTCTGGATGTAAATTCCCAAATACCAAGAATCTACTGCAAATGGTGTAGATTTGTGATGCCTCTCCTTCACTGTGTCATCTCCTTGAGTATGCGTAGTTATTTGAGGGAAAGGATGTTGTTCTTCAAATAATGGCCATCCTTTAGTTAATTTATTTTTGGTTATATATTTGTGTCCACTTAAAAGCTGGAGTATAATTTAAAATGTAAAAGTAAAACCCTAGGACATTTTAAGGAGTTAATGTTTAGAATAAATAAATATAAAGCTCCCAAACTGTTCCAAATCACCAGACCAAAGAAAAGAATTCACCAAAGTGCTCCCCCCACCTCCCACCATCAATCTAGCCCGGAATCAGAAATCATGTTTCTTTGTTAAATCCAATGATTTCTTCCCTACCAGCCCCAAATCTTTTAGACTAGATCAGAGGTTCAGGGTCTTGGATGGTTTATTTAGACAAGTAAGTTAGCCTGTCCATTCTAATTTGAAGTTACCACAACACTGCTTTCAACCTCAAGGAAACTAATCATTTTAGGCACTGTTTCCCCCACTCTTACCTTCCTACCCTTACTCTCTTGTATAACTTTTGTAAGCCACTGTTTTACAGGACCTTGACTCTTCCACGTATAGAACACAAAACGTGGGAGTGATCAAGTGACCACTCTGACCCTCACACTAAAGCTGGAAAAGACCACAAGGGAAAACCCAGTCCCCTAGTCAATTCTAAACTTTACTTAGTTTTTTTTTGTTTTTTTTTAAGTAAACTCTACCCCCAATGTGCGGCTTGAACCCACTACCCAGAGATCAAGTCACACGGTCTCCCGACTGAGCCAGTCAGATGCCTCTAATTTAGTAAAAACAAACCACGTATAACAACAATGATAAAAGGCCTGAGTCATCATTTCCATTTCTTCACAACAGACAAGAATGAATCTGAACAATTTAAGCTGTTTTATGCTTGAGAAATGTCTGTTTACCAGCACATTAGTATGGATTTTTATAGAAATGCCTACCTTTTAGAAACAGCATCATGTTCTCTTAAATTGATCTTTTCACTCGCATTTTCTGAAAGGTTAGAAGGCTCAGAGCTCATAGAAGTCTTTCTTTCATCTGCACTGCTAATGCACTCTGGATTCTTATCCAAATTAGGCTTTGAATTTGTAACCTGTTAGTTGGGTGAGGTAAAAGCAGTAAAGGAAGTGGAGTGTTACCACTTGTATTCTTCCCAAATTGACAGGTAAACTTTCACTTGGAAAATGTTCTCAAAATATTCTTGAATGCATATGGCAAAACATATGTTAAGTTATATGTATTTCAATGGCTAATGACAACAATGGCAGTTTCTCTGCCAAAATGAATTTAAAAACTACTTCTAAGAAATAAAAACGATAGTTAAAAATGAACATCTTAGCTTGAGGGGAAAAGAAAAATAAATACCTAAGTACTTAGACAACATTTTATGCCTACTACACTACATTTTAGGAACTCAGAAACAAACTTTAACAAGCAAAGTTTTACTTTCATTATACTTCTAACAATAAGTGAAAACCAGAAATAAATCAAATTTCCAACTTGTTCTTCCAGCTGGTGAGTTTTGCTTAAAATGTGGAAGCTGAAGCACTTAGTACATGCTTTGGTTGAGAAATTGCAGTATTTTTTTTTTTAAAGTTTATTTTGAGAGAGAGAGGGAGAGAGAGAGAGGGAAGAAGAGAGAGAGAGCATTTGCTGACAGTGCAGAGCTTGATGTGGGACTTGAATTCACAAGCTGTGAGATCATGACCTGAGCTGAAGTTGGACACTTAGCTGACTGAGCTATTCGGGCGCCCTGAGAACTTGCAGTACTTAAAATATTTGTGTTTGTTGGGGCGCCTGGGTGTCATTATTCACCACTATCAACCACCACGGCAAAATTAACACAAAAGTGACATTTATTGAACATTACACCCAACATTCAAGTGTACATGGAATATTCACAGGAAAATGAATATTCATGAAATATTCATGGAAAAGCATATCTTGGGCTATATATTAAGTGTTAATAACTTTCAACGCTGATATTTTACATGGTATGTTCTCTAATCAAAATAATTAAATTAGATATCAATAAAAATGATACAAGGGAAGTTAGAAATTATTTTCAACTGATGGAAAACAAAGGTACAGTACATCAACGATTATAATCTCTGCAGTTAGAAGTGCGACATCTAATCACTGAGGAGGCGCTTAGAAAATATTTAGAAAAAGCACTGCTTAGAAGGAAATTTATAGCTTTAAAATGTTTTCTGGGAGAAAAAATATTAGAAAGTAATGTTCTTTCTCACTTAAGAAGCTGGGAAAAGAAAAAATTATATCCAAAGTAAATACAGGGAAGGAAATTATTTTAAAAAAACAACAGAAAAGAGGTAAGTAACAGAGAATTAATAAGATATTTACTTATTTATTTTCTAACACAATTTATTTAGTGAGAGAGAGACCAAGAGACAGAGCATGAGCAGGTGAGGGGCAGAGAGAGAGGGAGACACAGAATCCGAGGCAGGCTCCAGGCTCTGAACTGTCAGCACAAAGCTTGATGTAGGGCTCAAACTTACGAGCCATGAGATCAGGACCTGAGCCGCAGACACTCAACTGACTGAGCCACGCAGGCACCGAGAATTAATGAGATTTTTAAAACTCTAGCAAGATGGATCAAGAAAAAAAGAAAACACGAATTACCAGTATCAGAAATGAAACAGAGGGCATCACTACAGACCTACGAATATTAAAAGGACAAGAAAATTTTGTCAATAATTTGTCAACACATTCAACAACTTAGATAAAACGGTCACATTCCTTGTGAAGGTAACTTACAAAACTGATATGAAAGAGAAAAATGTAAATTGCCCCACACCTGTTAAAGAGCTGGTCTTCCTATAAAGAAAGCTCTTGCCCAAAGAGTCTTCAGAGATGGATTCATTCAAACATTTAAGGAAGTAATAAAAGTTTTACACAAATGTTCAAAAAACAGGGGAGGAATGCTTCCCAATTCACTTACTGAGGCTAGCCTACATAAATACAATATCAAAGAAAATAAAGACACTACAAGAAAAAAATTCAGTGAATGTACACTGAAGATTAGATTCAAATTTTATATAAAAAAATATAAACAGATACGAAACTCCAATGATACCCTTGCTGAAATACTTTGGAAGTATACACTGCAAAGTGTATTTTGATGCAAAATACATTAGTATTTGAGAATGCGCCAAATATAGAGATGGCTTAGGAGATGGACTGACAGATATATGACACAAATCAACATATTAAAATAGTAAAGGTAGAATTTAGGTGCCACGGATACAAGGGTTCACTGTTACATTTTTTCAACTTTGCTGTAGTGTATGTTTTAAGTTCTTTACCATGATAATATGGTGGGGATGAGGGCAGTCTAGGCAATTACAATTCACCTTTACTCAATTATTTTACTTTTTTATTTTATTTTATTTTACTTTATTTTATTTTTTACCTCTTCACTCACTTGATGAAAGAAATAATAAGGGGCATTTGGAGGATACTCTGGAGGTATCTTCTCCAGAGAGAGCATCATAGGAACATTCTAAAAACAAATGTATTGTCTTTAAAGCTGACATTTGCTTTCTTAAAATCCAACTACCTATAATGTGGGTCATTGAGATAATTAAAACTCCTATATGTTCATACCAACCTTACAGTCTGTATTATTGGTTAATACATTTGGTTCCAAGCAATTCTTTTGAGATTGCAATATTACTTTAATACGTCTCTGAAGTTTGGATATTTTTGCCTAGAAGAAAAAGTGGAAAACAAATCTGAAACCAGAGTACAAAATAATATATAGGGATGGAGGGAAAACTATGTATTTGCCAAAGCAGTCTTATAATACTTAGGCATCCACTCAGATAAAGAGAAATTCTTATATAAACAAAGATTTAAATCATGTTTGATGCTGATATGCTATTTAAGAATGGAAGATAAAAACACCAAACTTCTAGCTGAAGCACAATAAAACTAATGTTGGTACAAACACCAACCAGGCAAGTAACATTAGAAAAGAAGAACAAAACAAAAACTCTCAAACAGGCTATACAAGCTCTAATACAGAATATATTTTGAATTAAAACAAACTGCTTATGTATTAAGTCTGTCAATTGACACAAAATTACTGACAACAGAATAATATTCCTAAAAGTATCTAACAAGGGCCAATATTGCTAACAGATTCTATTGCCCATTGATCTTAACCAGGTACAATCTACATCTCTAATCAACACGATTCATGTAAATAGTATCACAAGAATTACTCAGAAGTAAATTCATATATACTATATATGAAAATGCATATATACTATATATAAATTCATACATACATATAGTATACATAATATAGTATATAAAGCTTGTGGTCAAGGATCAGATTCGGGTCTACTTTATGGTCTCCCTTTCCTAACGTGTAAAATATCACCACATTCTACTTCCAAATTAAATCAGATGAAATTAGAAACTTACGAAGAGTTCATCAGCTACTGCTTCATGTTTATTCCTGCATTGTGTCTTCCCAATGCGTTCAGTCAATTCTTTCAGTTTGTTATCAAATAGTTTGTAACTTACACTATATATCTCCTGTCGAATCAAATGTTTGACCTAGAATTAAAACAACAACAAAACACCCCATGTTTCACATTTAAAAGCAATTTTATTTTCTACTCCTTGAGAGTGCCTGGGGCACCTGGGTGGCTTACTCGGTTAAGCATCCAACTTCGACTCAGGTCATGATCTCGCAGTTTGTGTTTTCAAGCCCTGCATCGGGCTCTGCTGACAGCTCAGAGCCTGGAGCCTGTTTCGTATTCTGTGTCTCCCTCTCTCTCTCTGCCCCTCCCCTGCTCGCACTCTGTCTCTCCCTGTCTTAAATAAATATTTAAGAAAAACACCCAGCTTTGTTCTTTTCTGGATTTACTGTAACCAATAAAATATACTTTTTTCATATTTTTGTTTATATGTATACCACAGGGGTAAATTTTATAGAAATTTGAGTATCAAATTTAGCAAAACACACCCATAATATGCATATGTTAGAAAAAATTAAATTTATTCTCCCAGTGCTAATTTTAGTTTCCTATAGTTTCTGCTGAATTCCATAATACCTATTAAAGGTAAAATGCTATATCCCATTTATATTTTTTAATAAGCATAACTGACACCTGTATTCCATAAAAAGGCTCTCCACTTGTCTGAAAACCAGAGCCCAGTGAACGTGGTTGGTTGCTCTGTAGCAGATATGAAGCAAATTATGAAAGTCTGAGCCTTGACCCAGCCATTAACAAGCTATATGACCTTTGGGAAGTCCCAGCGTCTCAGCTTCATTTTCCTTGTCCACATACGGGTAGGTAATACAATGGTGAATGAGTGATGCTCACAGGATTTTTATAATACAAAAGGCTAATATGTGGAAGAGCTCCAGAAAATAGACAACAGCGAATTGACATAAAGGAAATAAATATGCAAGATAATCCACTTTACTTGCATAGGTTTTTTTAGGGGGTGATTTTCCTATTGTTAAAATCGAAAGAGGCCAGGAACAATTAGGAACAACCAATGCTGTTGGGCATAAAGCATACGAACAGTCCGTAGGAGCTATCACATAAAACAGTAATGCATTTCATTGGCTGTTTTTTAGAAAACAGAAAGGCCTATTTTCAGGGAGCATAATCAATCTCAATGCCCACTGTTATGAATATATACATTCTGTTCAACCATATATATTTGAAACATCCACTGTACTTTTTTGAATTTGTAACCCTCTGTAAGCTGCTTTCATAACACAGTTAAGTAGTCTAATTTTTTTTTTTTATTTTTATTTTTAGGAGAGAGAGACAGCGTGAGCAGGGGAGGGTCAGAGAGAAAGGGAGTCACAGACTGAAACAGGCTTCAGGCTCTGAGCTGGCAGTCAGCACTGAGCCCGACGCGGGGCTTGAACCCACGAACCGCGAGATCATGACCCAAGCGAAAGTCGGACGCTTAACCGACTAAGCCACCCAGGCGCCCCATGTAGTCTCTTTTAATAATAAGACCTGTCACGATACACTGAAGGTATTTATTGGTAATATTTATATTTTTCCCCTAAATTCTTGCTTCTTGGTTGTCCGAAATTAGAACATAGCTTCTATGTTAACTCTTTTATGCTGGTATCATCTGGATGATACTCTGGTATTTTATTTGATTATTTCCAAGGTTTTTCTTTCATATTTAACATTACTCTTCAACATTATCATCCACTTGATTTTTTCTGTAATGCTTAACATTTCTTCAATGATTTTCTCAACATTAGGTATAACTGTCATGTTTACTTTCAAACTTTTAAGTATTTGATTAAACTAGTAAGTGCTCAAAGTATGCATATTATGTAAATAAGTGCTCAGAAACACATACTATTTTTCCTGACAGGTGTTACCTGTTACCCATGTGTGGTTTTTATGGGTTTCTACATGCCTGCCAGTTCAATGGCTGGGGCCAACAGGTAAAGCTCATGGTTTTTGTTTTTGTTTTTTTAATTAAAAAAAAATTTTTTTTAAACTTTAGTTTTGAGAGTCAGAGAGAGACAGCACAAGCAGGGGAGGGTCAGAGAGAGAGGGAGACACAGAATCCGAAGACAGGCTCCCGGCTCTGAGCTAGCTGTTAGCACAGAGCCGGACACGGGGCTCGAACCCATGAACCATGAGATCATGACCTGGGCCAAAGTCAGACGCTTAACCAACTGAGCCACCCAGGCGCCCTGGTAAAGCTCATGCTGAGATGAATCTTGGAGAAATTATCTAAATGCCTTGAATATGGAAATACTGTTTTGCTAATAAGTGGAGACCACAAATGTTTGCATACCTTCCCTGGTGACCAAGAATCATTATGGGACATTTGTTAACATCAGATTCCTAGGCCCTACCCTGAATTCACCAAACAGAATTTCCTGGAAAAAGGCCTGGAAAGCTGTATAATTAACAGGCACCACCAGTAATTCTTAACACATAAGTGTGAGAAAAGAGTAGCCTAAAACAACAGTCTTCAACTATTAGTGAGCTCAATAAAAACCACGATTTAAATAAGTTTTCCTGGTGATTCAGATTGAGGCAGACACTTAAAACTTGGTTATTTAAAAGGACTAACTGCCCACCTATGGGTGATTACTCTTGGTTAGAGTGGTGATGTTCCTCATAAAGAAGGAAGATGTAAAACCTCCACCAAATACCTCATAAATGTCTTCTGTTGATGGTAATGTGTCCAAAGTTATGGTATCAGTTGGAAATCCTAGGTATCATTTGCAAATGGCAGCCAAGGTAGCCTAAAGATTGGAGAAAGACTGGCAATTGTGCATTTCCAATCTGCCTCAACTTCCTAAGATGAGGAACTCCATTTATCTATGGGTAGATGAGTAACCTGGACTTTAGAAGAAAAACTCCTCCACTTCAACAATTTAATTGAAATCAATGAGGCCAAGATCCTTAAGAATCTCAAGAAAGTAGAGTCAAAAGCTCTGGGACTCTCAGGCAAACACAGTGTCAGAATGGTAGGCCCTATTCCACTGGAAATCAAACAGGAAAAACAAATAGATATGGTTTAGAGAATTAACTGTTTGGACAGGAATTAAAATATCAAGTGATAAAGGGATACAGGTATGTTGTTCCAAAGGGACACATGCACCCCAATGTTTATAGCAGCACTATCAATAATAGCCCAAGTATGGCAAGAGCCCAAATGTCCACTGATGGATGAATGGATAAAGAAGATGTGGTATATATATGCAATGGAGTATTACTCAGCAATCAAAAAGAATGAAATCTTGCCATTTAAAACTACATGGATGGAATGAGAGGGTATTATGCTAAGTGAAATTAGTCAGAGCAATATATCACTTGACTCATATGAGTACTTTAAGATACAAAACAGATTAACACAAGGAAAGAGAAGTAAAATATAAAAACAGGGAGGGGGACAAAACGTAACAGACTCGTAAATACGGAGAAAAAACAGAGTTACTGGAGGGACTGTGGGAGGGGGGATGGGCTAAATGGGTGAGGGGCTTAAGGAATCTGCTCCTGAAATCATTGCTGCACTATATGCTAACTTGGATGTAAATTTTAAAAATAAATTTTAAAAAATATGAAGTGATGGAAAGATCGCTATTTAGAGAAAGGTAAAAGGAGAGTAATTAGCTAACACCCGAGATATCTCTGAACAGAGTGCAGGAAACTTCTGGCAGTGAGATGGAGAAAACAAGACAGACAGCGCTCCTTAAAGCTCACTTGGAAGGACCATCTTCTGTGCCAACTCAGACCAAGTGCTTTGTGAGACAGGTAACAGTAAGGAATGAAAACTATAATCTTCCCATGCCAGTGAAACCAAAATAATTCAGATTAAACTTCGTCCTTACATGTCCTTATCAGAACTTATTTCTAGGGGCGCCTGGGGGTTCAGCTGGTTGAATGTCCCACCTTCGTTGAGGTCATGATCTCACCCCTTGTGAGTTTGATCCCTGCGTCGGGCTCTGTGCCGACAGCTCAGAGCCTGGAGCCTGCTTCAGATTTTGTGCCCGCCCCCTCTCTCTGCCCCTCCCCTGCTCGCTCTCTTTCTCTTTCAAAAATAAACAAACAGTAGGGGCGCCTGGGTGGCTTAGTTGGTTAAGCGTCCGACTTTCGCTTGGGTCATGATCTCGCGGTTCGTGGGTTCGAGCCCCGCGTCGGGCTCTGTGCTGACTGCCAGCTCAGAGCCTGGAGCCTGTTTTGGAGTCTGTGACTCCTCTCTCTCTGACCCTCCCCCTGCTCACGCTGTCTCTCTCTCTCCTAGAAATAAATAAAACATTAAAAAAAAAAAATAAAAAATAAACAGTAAAAACAAAGAGACAAAACAACAAACTTATTCCTAAATTCAACTACTAATCATTGGGAATAAGACACAGCTGGAATCCCCAACCTTTTTCTTGAGGTAGATCTATGCTTACCATAATTCTGCTACCCCTTTCCTAAAAATAATAGAGTATGTATATATATTTTTTATGAGTGTTTCCTTTGGTCTTCCTGGAAGAAAAGACCAGGTAGAGAGGGAAAAACTGCTGACTGGCTTTCATGCTGGCTCTGCAGGAGTCTTTCAATAAGGTTTCCATTCATTTATTATGTGAATATTTATTCATACATGTTCCATTACAGTTGACAGACCTTAATCTACCACATGACGACTTTTAGTTGAACAATTCCAGTGGTAGTAAAACAGCAAAATATGATCGTTAACGCTGGTCCTCATTACAGGACCTATTAAAATCAAAGCTCATTTGAGCGCCTGGGTGGCTTAGTGGGTTAAGTGTCCGACTTTTGCTTAGGTCATGATCTCGCGGTTCGTGGGTTCGAGCCCTGCGTCGGGCTCTGTGCTGACTGCCAGCTCAGAGCCTGGAGCCTGTTTCAGTCTGTGACTCCCTCTCTCTCTGACCCTCCCCTGCTCACGCGCTCTCTCTTTCTCTCTCTCTCCTAGAAATAAATAAAACATTAAAAAAAGAAATCAAAGCTCATTATACTTAAACTCAGAGTTGATCAGATGTAGGTAACTGTGGAACAATGAAATAAAATGGGGAACAAATGAAAGTGAAACGTGCACTTGACGATGCTGTACAGCAAAGGGTCAGATAATGCAACATATCTGTGTAAACCTGGAAATCAGCTCAAGAAAACCTGAATGCAACAGGACTTTATGAGGAGACTTCTGGGTTGTCAGAGACTATGACGTGGTGGTCAATTGTGATAAGGTACACAAACAGCTGTAGCTGCAGATCTGAGAACCCCAAGACCACTATAAGAGAGACTGAATTATTCAGCAAAGCTTAAGGTCATGCAGTGTGTGACTTTCAAATAAATTTAAATGTAATATGACTAAAAAGTCCATTCTCTTTCTTCTACAGCACTCTACCTACATACGATGCTATAGGGCTATTTTCAGTTAATTAGGGATGTTCTGGTAATGTAAACAATTACCGTTTCCCTAATACTACCATGTGTTGATTCTGTTTTCATATACCACCTCTGCACAAAGTTACCATCACCTGTACTACAAATTATTGTGGAGATCAAGTAACTTTTACCATTTTTTTATTCATCAGAAGTTTCTGAAGCAAATATATAAGCCCCAAGTTTTTACCTGTTCCAGAAACGCTGTTTGCTTTTCCAAAGCTACACAAATATTTTCATTAATTTGCTCTGAAGTTTTCATGCGCTTAACAGTTTCTTTGTTTTCCGGAAAAATCCTCTTCTTTTGATTATGGCCTCGGGGAAATGGAAAGATCAGAGGTAAAACTATTCCTTCTAAGAAAGGAGACAAGGGAATTCTCTAATCTAGTGACCAAAATGTGATCAAGGCAACATTTTTTAGCAAATGTAATTGTATAAAAACTTCCGACAAACAAATCCTTAAAGAAAAAAAATGATTGTTTTAGAATCTTAGGTAGGATTCTCAGATACACCTTCCCTCCAACCTTATTTAATGCCTATTAAAATACCAACAAAAACTGAATTATAGCATTTAATCCTCTAGTTACTTAAGTGCTCTTCCAGTATTCTTATAAAGTTACTTAGGCAGCGTGACATATTTTTAATATGTGATCCTATTATTATTTATAAATAATTTTAAATCCATCTTGTTAAATGATCACTATGTAGCCTGGACAGGAACACAAAATTTATCCTACAAAATCAGTTTTTCCTTAAATTTCACTAACCTACAAAACAACCTACTTCTAATGAAATTTACTTTTGCTTTTGATTTTTGTAAGTCTAGAACATCAGTGGTTAATTATGTGACGTTTTTTGGTCACTATATACACACACATATGTATATTCTTATGTGTATATATCCTTATTATCTATCAGCTTATCCTTGGCATATGATTTGCAAGTCAATTCTATGGAAAGAAATGAGTTCACCAATGATTTAAAATATCACTCTTGCAACTAGCCTCCTAAATTAACCTAATAAATAAATCTTCAAAATAAGAAGAGATGGAGGAGTACCTGGGTGGGTCAGTCGATTGAGCGTCCAACTTCGGGTCAGGTCATGATCTCACAGTTTGTGGGTTCAAGCCCTGAGTTGGGTTCAGAGCTGTCAACTCAGAGCCTGGAGCCTGCTTTGGATTGTGTGTGTGTGTGTGTGTGTGTGTGTGTGTGTGTGTGTGTGTGTGTGTGTGTGTGTGTGTGTGTATCTCTCTGCGTGTGTGTGTGTCTGCGTGTGTCTGTCTGTCTCTGTCCCTTCCATGCTCGTGTTCTTTCTGTCTCTCAAAAATAAACATTAAAACCTTAAAAAAAAAAAAAAAAAGAATAGATATAGTGAAATAAACCAAACAACTGCCTTAAATCACCTTTTGGTTTTTCTGTACTCCTTCTTTGCCAGTATTTATTTCCCTTTGGATATGGAGAATACTCTTTCCTCTCCTCACCCTAAATGGTTCAGAAACAAGATACTCTAAAACAATTATTATCATCATTTACTTTTCTCCTGACTATATGTACTCTACTCTTTCTGCATCTGAGGCTATAAAGAATCCTCCAAAAGGAAAAGGACTAATTTCTCCAAAAGAGGCATAAGTATACACTTACTGTTATTACTATCCATGTCAAGTGCTGACAGCCACGTTGAGGCTACATTTTCACTATCAGAAATGCTGGAGTGACAGGTTCTACAGGATTCGTCACTTTTCAAAATGTCAGCAGGACAGTTACTGGAGATGACTGAATTCACCAACGTAGGTATTTTATCAAAAGGAACAAAATGAGTTTCTGAACTTAAAATGTGACCTTGTCTTTCATCATGTGACTCAGAATTGGAGTTTGTTTCTGAATGGGAAAGGATCTTGTTGATTATCTCATCATCCAAGGTGTTGTTTCCTGTAGACTTTGGTATGTCAACCACACCACTCAAACTGGACGGACAACAAATGGAGTTCATAGTACAATGCTCTTCACGTTGTTCAAAATAGGACATTGATACATCTGTCTGACATTCAAAATGACTTTTTGAAGTGTTTTGTGAATCTTCTGTCTCCTGTGTAAAGAGTTTCCTGGAAGATTCTATTGTTTTTGTTGGCTTTGGGGAAGGGCACACAACTTGTTCTTCAATGTATTCCGATCTTGTTTCTGAATCAACAGTTTCTAATGATTTTGTGACATTCTGACACAATACTTTACTTTTCGGTGAGCATACTGAATTTTTGTTAGAGTCCAGCAAGGAAGCAGCATTTTCAGACCGCCCGTATTTGCTACTTATGGCACCGGTATTTGAATTCTGATTACCACTTGACATATTACTATTCCCAGTTGCTGTTTTCAGTGCTTCGACATTCTTTGACTTACTCAAGATTTCTATTTGCTTCCGGCAACTTGCAGGCATTGTTTTTTTGGCTTTTAGTATCTTCCGCTTACTTCTATCTGGACTTGCCATCTTTCATACCCTAGAATTTAAAATACCACATTTAAGTACTTCTCTCTAATAGACAAAAGCTTATTTATCTGGAGTATTAAAATTATGTTCAGACTATCTCTGAAGATTTAGATAATTATATTTCTTGAAAATTACATCCATTTTCATCTGTCACTGTAAATGTACAAGTAATTTTAAACTTTTTCTATAACTCTAAACTATGTAAACTCAAACTTTCTATTGCCAGTAAGCCTCTACTTGATACTAAGCCTGATAATTTTATCTGGCCACTTTTTGTGGTATCACCTTATTGCTGTAACTATTAAAGTCTGGTTTCACCAATCCAGACAGATCATACTTTACATAATCTAAAGACTGAATTGCATTTCTTCATAAAAACAAAACTCAATGTTTTGCAAAGAATTTTGCACTTTCCCCACATAGTAGCACCTTCTTAAAGCCTTCCTAATGTTCAAATTTCTAAAATAAATGGTACCATGGGAGTAATTCCCAATAGTCAGGAGTAGAACATAAATGTTAAAGGTATACAACATGATGCCAGTTCAAACAAGAAAGCGAATTTCGGTTTCTTAACAATTATCTCTCATAATTTAAGAAAAATCTATATAGCAGAGAAAAAGATCTTTGTGTTTCTCTCTCAGTATCTACATCAAGTCTGATCTAAACTGCAAGTAGGTAAATGGTTTAAGGGAAAGAATTCCACCAAGTGACCAGGCAGTCAAAGGCATAATAAAAGCAAAAGAATATATATACATATATATATATATATATATACACACACACATGGGCATGATGGCCCAGTTACCTAGCAAACTATAGAGAACTTATTAAACTGAAAGAATCTAGGGGCACCTGGGTGGCTTAGTGGGTTAAGCGTCTGACTTTCACTTAGGTCATGATCTCGCAGTTCGTGGGTTCGAGCCCCACGTCAGGCTCTGTGCTGACTGCCAGCTCAGAGCCTGGAGCCTATTTCAGAGTCTGTGTCTCCCTGTCTCTCTGGCCCTCCCCTGCTCATGCTGTCTCTCTCTCTCCTAGAAATAAAAAAAAAAAAATAAATAAATAAATAAACAAACAAACTGAAAGAATCTACGGCTTTATAAGGCACAAATAACACAGTCAAAACTCCCTAAATAATTTTTTCATTTGCAACCTTATTCTTAGTTGAAGCTTTTGTTTATCTTTTTTATTCACTATTTCATATGATCAGGAACAGTTCCAGGATTTGTGAGACCTGAAGGCTGAGGTGAATAGTTATTTAGTAACAAGAAGAAAAAAAAACAGAACAAATTGAAATAAAAAAAACTAATGTATAAATAAACACCACAAAATCCAGAAAAAATCACACAGTCATTAATCAAGGGCTTGATACAATAGATCCTGTTTTGCCTATCTATTTGCCTCTTCATGAACATAATTTTTGCAGTATTTCCCATAGAGAGAATGAACAAACGAAGGCTTTCTTCTAGAATGGTTAATTTTTTTTTTTTAAATGTCTATTTTAGAGAGAGAACACAAGCAGGGGAGGAGCAAAGAGAGAGGGAGACACAGAATCTGAAGCAGGCCTCAGGTTCTGAACTGTCAGCACAGAGCCCGACACGGGGCTGAACCCAACAGCTGTGAGATCATGACCTGAGCCAAAGCTGCAGCCCAACAGACTGAGCCACTCAGGCATCCCATTTTTAACTGATAATCACGATGCATAAAACAATCAGCTTCATGTAAAGACATACTTCTTGTTGATACTGCTTCAGCTATGTGCCCTATAAACACAAAAATTCTTATTTTATTTCAAAGGCAGAATTCCTATCAAAAATGAAAACAAAGTATGGTGAATTAAAACAAATTTTAATGTTTATTTTTGAGAGAGAGAGAGAGAGAGAAGGAGCATGTACAGAGGAGGGACAGAGAGAGGGAGACACAGAATCTGAAGCAGGCTCTAGGCTCTGAGTTGTCAACACAGAGCCCGATGTGGGGCTTGAACCTGCTGATCATGACCTGTGTTGAAGTTGGACGCTTAACCAACTGAGCCACCCAGGTGTCCCTATGGTGAATTTTTAATTAAATATGCTGTATTATTTTTCTAAAAAAGAGGGAAGTTCTTTTGACTGGAAATCCATGAGAACTATATCCTCTACTTACATTTTTAAGCATGTGGTAATTGGAAATTTTTTTCCTGACTGCCTTCTGGCTTCATAAATTTCAATTCATGGCTTCTTCACTCCTCACACATTTCAGGTGCCAGGCACTGCAGACCACATTCCCATCACAATCTGGCCAAGAGGCAATAATTACCTACACTCAAAAGTGACTATGAACCACAAATGTATCCTATTAAACACCCACACTAAGGTATCCCTAATCACAAACCGCCTGAAGCTATTCTACTGCCAGGTGACACAGAGGTAAGGCGAAATCAAGATGAAGAGAGACAGTAGTCTTAAATGATTACAGCTGAAATATCTTATTTTTATAAACCTTAAAAAACTTCCAACTCTGTGAATACGTTGCTATGGCCCTTTCTCAGGGCCTTTAGAAAAGGCCCAACTAGGGAAAAGCCCTGAAAACTTTGGGGGAAATATGCCTCTACATGTGATGCATACAAAAGGCATGTAATATCCATTAATTATGAAGTACAACAACTTGAAAATACTGAATATCTTTTGGGGTGTCTGCTGGCTCAGTCAGAAGAGCGTGTGACTCTTGATCTCGGGTTTGTGTGAGTTCAAGCCCCACACTGGGTGCAGATTACTTAAAAAAACAAAATACAGAGTACTTTTGAACCACCCCCCATTCATTCAATCAAGTACTACCAGTAACTTGCATTTACCTAAGTTTTCCCATACCATGCCTCCTCCTGGTTACTCATTCTAAGATAATTCTTTACCTTAAATTTTGAGTTTATACTTCTATTACTTTTCATAAATTTCATTATAAATGTCATGTGTAAACAGTAATTTTGCTTTTGAGCAAACTATAGTTTTCTAACACTTGTTCCTTCATGAATATCCAAGACTCATCCATGCAATTATATACAGCGATTATTTTTACATTTTAGTGGCATTTTAACAAAACTTGTTTATTTACTTCTCTATGAAGATATGAATCACTTCCAGTTCTCTTTCTTAGTAATACTTGTTTCAAGGTGCGTATCTGTAAAAATTTTTGAGTGGATCTGTTGGGTAGCAGTTAAGATACGAACACATGTTCAACTTCTCAAGATAGCCAAATTATTTTCCAAAGCAGGTATACCAATCAATTGCTCTATGGGCAATATATGAGAGTTTCTACCATCCACATCACCTCAAGCCTTTGGTATTTCCAGACTTAATTTTTACCAATCTATCTGGCTACAGATATGTATCTGTCTTTATTTGCAGTTCCCTAATTCCTAGCATCTTCTTATGTTGATTGGCTATACAGCTTTCCTTATCTGCAAAATTCCTGGGTATAGCTTATTATTTTTTTGACTGGGCTTTCTCTAGAGCTTATTTATTTTGAGAGAGACAGAGACAATGTGAGTGGTGGAGGGGCAGAGATGATCCCAAGCAGGCTCTGTGATGTGATGTTGCCACAGAGCCCAAAATGGGGCTCAAACTCATGTGACATAATTACCTGAGCAGAAATAGAGAGTGGGGATGCTTAACCGACTGTGCCACCCAGGCACCCTGGGTTGTCTTTTCTCATTTACATCTTAAGAAAACTTATTATATTACGAATAATAATCCTTTGTCAACCATTTGTTGAATGAGTTACAAACATCTTGGATCTTCCTAATTTTTATATTGACAATTTTCTTTCTTTTATGGTCAAAGTTTAATCTCTGTTGAGAAAACGTTTCCTACCCCCAAGGCCCCACTGGCGGTACAGAAGCCTTCTTCGTATTAGGTTATCTCAGGACATGGACCTGCACCATGGGTGCGTTAACTATAAAAGTACATAATATAAATGCATACCTCAGTGAGTATACAATAGAGATACTTGCTCAGAATTATTTTTAAAGTTTTTGAACATGAGAAAATGGGTCATTAATTGTGCAACTTGCTAGTTGATAAAACTTACGGCACTAAAGAGACCTAAATCACCTGGAAAACCTCTGTATCAGTATGCTTAGGAAAAAATAATACTGCCAGTAAAAGGCTCAGTAATACTGCCAGTAAAATTTAAGTACTGGTAACTGCCTAAAAGGTAGACTAAGTTTACATGTTGTAAACAGTTTTAGTGAAATTTATTATAAAGTTTAAAAAATGGTCTAATTGGGGGAATCCCTGCCATCACCAGAGCTCGACTGTCTTCAACCTCGAATCCTTTGCTGTCAAATATACTGCACTGGACACACACCATTGGAGCCATAGTGCTGTCTGCAGCACAAGGCTGGAAAGAGAAGTCATCTGTATTATCGCTAGTTTTAAAGACCTTTCTTCCGTAATTTAAGTCTGTAATCCATCTAGAATTGATTTTACAATGTTCTGAAAGGACGGAATCTAATTCATGTTTCCCTCAGGCAACTAATTGTTGGACAGTATCCTGTTAATTTTGAGCTTTAAAAATATAATGTCTCTTTTATTTATCTGACTTAACTCCTGCTGAACATACTGCTGTTCATCCCATCAATTTTAGATGCTACTTGTAAAACTTCAAGTATTTTAGTCTAATGGATCTTTTAGTAGAATTTAATCAAATTACATTTAATATAAATGCCATTAAAGCTTTAATTTATAGTGTTGTTATGCCTTTCTGATTTTCACAGCTTTTTGCTGTTGTTTTCCTTTCTGTTATTTGTGATCTCCATATTATGCTTCACTATGAAAATGTCTCTATTTTTTAAGTTCTACCATGTGTTCCGATTCCATGGATCCTAGAATATTTAAGTTTTCCAAAAGCATTTCAGCCAATGTTTTAGAAACCACTGAAGTACAAAACAAAACAGTATTATTTGAACATACATTATTAAAAAAAATATTTAAGGGGTGCCTGGCTGGCTCAGCTGGAAGAGTATGTGACTCTTGATCTCTGAGTTGAAGTTCAAGCCCAACACTGGGTATAGGGAGTATTTAAGAAGTATTTGAATTTTACATCCAAGATTTTACCCTACTTTAATGTTACATATACTTTCAAGAATAATATTGGATATTTACATTCTGCTTCAGAGCCCAAATTGGCTATTATGAATAAATCGGCTATAAACATGCATGTGTCGGTTTTTGCATGGACATGTTTTCATTTCTCTTGGGCATATGCCTTTATGGAATTGCTGAGATATACTGTAACTCCATATTTAACCTTCTGAGAAATGCTGTTTGCAAAGCCTCTGGACAAATTTACATTTACACCAGGAAAGTATGACAGATTTCGTTTTAGTATCACTTCTTCAACACGCACTATGATCTCTTTTCTAGTATACTCATCTTGGTGAGTGATGTGGTACATCATTTTCATTTTTATTTTCCTGATGGTTAATAATGCTTATTGGCCACTTGTTTATCTTGTTTATTCAGATCATTTTTCCACTTTAAAATGGGGTTATTTCCTTTTTTTATTATTGATAGATAATTGATACAAAGAGCTCTTTGTATATTCTAGATTTCAGTCCCTTTTCACTTATGACTTGAAAACTTCTCACATTCTGTAGGCATCTTTTCAATTTCTTGATGATATGTTTTGAAGACTTGAAGTTTATAGTTTTGATATGTTCACTTTAGTTTTTTTAATTCATTGCTTGTGCTTTTGGTGTCACATCTAAGGAATCAATGCTTAATCCAAGGCCATGAATATTAACTCCTGTTTAAAAATTTTATAGCTTTAGTTCTTCAATCTATTTTAATTTTTATACAGTGTGAAGGGGATACATTTATTCTTTGGCATGTGGACATTTGTTCTAACACCATCTGAAAAGGCCATTCTTTCCCCTACTGAATTGTTCTGGTACTCTTGTCAAAAACCAATTAATTTAAATGTTAAGGTTTATATAATGGTTCTCAATTTTATGCCACTGACCCATAGGTCTTTCTTTATGCCAGTACCAGAATCTCAACTACTATAAATTTCCGGTAAGTTTTAAATTTAGGATGAGTCCTCAACTATTTATTTTTGGGTGGGGGAGGTGTTGTTTGGGCTGAGTTCCTTAAATATGTATATTAATTTCAGAACCAGATTAACAATTTCTGCAAAGAAGCCTACTGGACTTTGATAGGGATTGTGTTGAACCTACAGATCAAGAGATCAATTCAGGGAATGCTCCTACCTCAATTCTACCAAATATTCTGATCCATAAACATGGAAGTCTTTCCATTTTTTAGATCTTTAATTTCTTTCAAAAGATTTTATAGCTTCTAGAGCTTTGCAGTTCTTTTCGATGCTACTGTAAATGAAAATTTTTCTTAATTTCATTTCTGGGTTATTCACTGCAAGTATATGGAAATACAACAGAATACTGTATATTGATCTTCCCTGCAACATTGTTGATGTTTTTATCTCTAGTTTTTTAGAGGTTTCTTTAGGATTTTCCACAAATAAGGTCCTGTCATATGTCAGTAGTTTTATTTCTTCCCTCCCTGTCGTGATGCCTTCTATTTCATTTTCTTGCCTATCCCGACTAGAAGCTCCAGTACAATGAAGAACAGAAGTGACAAGAATAGATATCCTCTGTGGATTTTTCACAGATGTCCTTTATCAGGATAAGGAATTTCCCAATTATCTCTACTTTTTTGAGTGTTTTTTCATAAAGGAGCATCGGATTGTCAGAAAATGTTTTAGCCTCTATTAACATAATCATATGGCTTTGTTCTCCATTTCACTCATACATTTTTATATTTTTGGATTTAAAACCAACCTTGCATTCCTGGGATAAATCCCACATGGTCATTCTTTCTCTGTGTTGCTGGATTAAGATTTTTAGTATTTTGTTGATGAATTTTTTATCTATTCATAAGAGTTCTGTAGTTTTCTTGTGATGCCTTTGATTTTGTTATCAGAGGAGTACTGGCGTCACAGAATTAGAGAAGTGTTCCTTCCTCTTATTTTTAAAAGAATTTGTAAAAAATTGGTATTTTTAAATGTCTTGTAGAACTCAACAGTAAACCCATCTGTTACTGGACTCTTCTTTGCATTCTAATTCAATCCTTTTACTTGTTATAGGTCTGTTTCAATTTTCTATTTCCTCTTGAGTCAATTTTGTTCATTTTTGTCTCTAAGAATTTATCTATTTCAACTATTTGATGAGTTTTTCTAGAGTATTCTCATAATTTTTTTTTTAACTTCTGGAAGGTCAGTATTAAGGCTGCCTCCTTCATTTCTGATTTCAGTTATGTAAGTCTCTTTCATAGTCAGTTTAGGTAAAAGTTTGTCAATCTTTTTGATGTTTTTGAAAAACAACTTTTGGTTTCCTTGATTTTCTCTAGTTTTTATTAATTTCATTAATTTCTACCTTACTCTTTATTATTTCCTTCATTCTGCTGACTTAGGTTTAGTTTGCTCTTCTTTTTGTATTAAGGTTAAAAGTTAGGTTATTGATTTGAGATCTTTTTCAACACTGGCACCCATCACTACACATTTTCTTCTAATAATTGCTTTAATTTCATTCCAAAGTTTGGGCATGTTAGGTTGTTTTAATTTATTTCAAAGTATTTTCTAATTTCCTTTGAGTTCATCTTTGACCCATTGGATATTTAGCAGTTGTTGCTTAGTTTCCACGTAGTTGTGAATTTCTCAAGTTTCTTCTTGGCATTGAATTCTAATTTCGTTCCACTGTGATCAGAGAATCTACCTCATTGACTTCAATCCTTTTAAATTTGCTGACATTTGTCTTATGGCATAGTATATTTATACTAGAGAGTACTCTATGTACATGAGAATAATGTATTCTGCTGTTATCTTGTTGAGTGTTCACAAGATGTCTCTTAGGTATAGTTGCTTCATATGTTATTCAAATCTTAATGGTCTCCTACCCAGTTTTCTATTTTTTTTAATGTTTTTTATTTATTTCTAGGAGACAGAGAGAGAGAGAGAGACAGCGTGAGCAGGGGAGGGTCAGAGAGAGAGGGAGTCACAGACTGAAACAGGCTCCAGGCTCTGAGCTGGCAGTCAGCACAGAGCCTGATGCGGGGCTCGAACCCACGAACTGCGAGATCATGACCTAAGTGAAAGTTGGATGCTCAATCGACTAAGCCACCCAGGCGCCCCTCCTACCCAGTTTTCTATACATCATATAAGTGCTGTAGTGATCTCCAACCATTATTTTTGAATCGTGTATTTCTCCCTTCAATTCTTGTCGATATTTGCTTCATATATTTTGGTACTGTTATTAGGTACATGTATAGAATTGTTATAAATTCTGGAGAGAATGGCCCATTTATTATAAAATATCTCTCAGGGGTGCCTGGGTGGCTTAGTTGGCTAAATGTCCAACTTTGTCTCAGGTCATGATCTCACGGTCTGGGGATTTGAGCTGATAGCTGGCTCAGAGCCTGGAGCCTGCTTCTGATTCGGTGTCTCCCTGTCTCTCTGCCTGCTCACATTGTCTCCTTCTCTCTCTCAGAAATAAATAAAACATTTTTAAAAATTTATACTCTCTGCTAGTAGTATATTTTGTTCTAAATCCTATTTTGTCTGAAATCAGTATAACCACTCTCTTAAATTCTTTGCACGAAAAATCTTTTTCTATCCTTTGATTTTCAACAGATTTGTGGCTTTCGATCTAAAGTGTCCCCTTTAGACAGCATATAGTTGGATGCAACTTTCCCTCCAATCTGATAATCCCTATTTGTTGTTTGTTTAATCCATTCATATCTGACATTAATACTGATAATTCGATTTATGTCTATTTTATTTTTTGCTTTGAATATCTCACATCTTTTGCTTCTCTATTCCTTCAATGCCATAGGTATTAGCTTAAAATGCATTGTAAATGGTATTTTAAAATTTCATTTTTCTGCCTGTTACATAGAAATATAATCAATGCCTTAATTGATCACATCTCCAATTCATTAAGATTCACTTGTTTGAATTTTCTATGTAAATACTGTCATGAATTTTTCTTGCTGATCCTTGTCTTTTTCTTCTGATCTTACTGCATTTAATAAGCCTCCAGAGTAATATAAATAGATATGCTGTTAGTTTCTCTCATCAAACTTGGACAAGTTGTGGCATATCAATATATCACCACTAAATATGATATTTGTAATAATTTTTAGAGATAAACTATATTGGATTAATCACCCTTCCATTCCTAGTTAAGATTGTACCAAGGATGGGTTTTCCATTTAATCAATGCCTTTTTTAAATCTATATAGATGATCATATAATCTCATTTTTTCAATTAATTTGCATTACATTGTTTAGGAATCCTGTATCAATGTTATGAGAGAGAATAGTCTATAATTTTCTTTTATTGGGTTTTGATAAGATTATGGTGGCCTCATAAAATTTGGACATCTTTTCTATTTTCTGAAGAGTGTTTGCAAACGGTATTACTTCTTCCTTAAATGTTAGAAATAATTCACCATAATGCCACCTAGGCTTGGAGTTGGCTTAGTAATAAAGGTTTTCAATTATAAGACACAGGAGCATTCATATTTTCTACTTTTTTTGTTACTTTTAGTTCTTCCCCTTTCAACAGAATTTCAAATTTGTAAAGTTCTTCATAATATTCTCTAATTATATTTGTAACATCTATAGGATTTGTAGTTTTTTCTTTCCTTTTTAAGACTGGGGGGGAACAGCTCAGACCAAGTTCAGACTCTGTCTTACCATGCATACCAGCTTCTTAGCTCATCTGGGCAGATGTCAGGGCAGTGAGTGAAGTCAAAGTACATGGGCACCCACAGGACCTAGAAATTGGTTTTAGAGCAAGCCTGGCTCAGTGGTCCAGCAGGCTGAAGTCACTCTGGTCCTTGACTGTCTAACATGGGCTTCTATCTGCTGTTGTGGCTGCCACTGCTCCTTCCTTGTCCTTGTAGCCAGTCAGGTTGTCACTGAGGCTGGTGTAGTGCTTTCATTCTTGATATTAGAAATGTGGATTTTTTTTTTCCTTCATCATTCTTCCTGGAAACTTAACCATTTAATACTTTCAAAGCACTGACTTTTGGCTTTCTTGACTTTCTATTGCACGTAGTGCTTACTTCCTGTTGCCATAATTCCATTTTCTTCAGGCTTGATTTGTTGCTCTTTTTCCGGCCTGAGAAGAAAACTCAGATCTTTAATTTTCAGCTGCTTTCCTCTCTTTCCTTTTTGCATCTGAAGCTATAAAACCTTCCTCTAGTTCTGCTTTAGTTGAGTCCCATACATTTCAATAAACTGATCTTAGTTTTATCATTTGGTTCAAAATACTTCCAATCACTGTTATCATTCCTTCTATGATCTGTGGATGATTTAGAAACAGTGATTAATTTCCATTTAATTGCGGATTTCCTATTTATGTTTTTGTTGAAATTCCACTTAATTGCACCATAGAGAATATCTTCCAAAGTGAGTTATCTTCCAAATGATGTTTGTCGAGGCTAGGTTAATGGTCATTTTTTGAAAAGCTCCATGTATACTTGAGCAGTCACTGTATTCTAACACTGTTGAGTGCAATGTTGTTATATGTAAATGCCAAGTAGTTCGGATGTTTTCAGTTGCACTGTTCACAATCTTCCAGCTATTAAAAACAGTGATTATGGATTTGTCCACTTCTTTTGACTTAATCAGTTCTCTTATATAGTTTGAAGCTGCCGAGTACATAGAGTTTTTATTTTCCCTATGCCTGCTGATGGATTGGTTTTCTTCATTATAAAATCTCTTGCAAAGCTTCTTGCTCCAACAGTATCTTAATATATTACAAACACTAAATAAACACCAACTGTATTTTTTAAAAATCCACTGAACCAAACCTTTACCTGCCCTTTACTAAAAAGTAAAACTTAAAAACCAACCAACCTGAACTAGGTTATATAACCTCTTCAAGGAAATATAGCTCAGAGCCAGCATTTAATCCCAGGACCTTAAAGATTCAGAGAAACCTTGTATCACAAGTACAAATCAGATAAGAAATTTTGAAGAGAGAGTTATCTTACGGGCTATACAAATGGTCAACAAATTGATGAAACTTGGCCAACTTGTGCCAGGTGGCAATCTCATAATGAGCATGACCTAATTACTACTCTAAGTATGGTCCATGGACCAGCTGCACCACCCACCTTCTAAGTGCTAGCAGAATTCTGCTTTTATTTAAAAAAAAAAAAATTATCAATGTAAAACCTTAAAATCAGTTATACAGTGCTCATAATGAAACCTAGTTGCCTGTCAGCACTCCTTAATGCTCAGTGGCAATCAATTTTAATATAACAACCTTATTATATTTCAGTATTTTTAAATATGTTCACACTATTTCTGGAATTACAAATTCTAGCAATTATCAAGTTCCTATATATTTACAAATGAGATTTAGCTCTTTCCTACACCCTATACATTTTTTAAAATCCCATTTGTAGCTAAATCAATATATTAGTTGTTAGAGGCAAATATTTTCTACATAACCAGGTAGATCATCACTGTCAGCATGGAGCCTGATGTGGGGTTAGAACTCATGAGCCATGAGATCATGATCTGAGCCAAAACCAAGAGTTGAATGCTTAACCTACTGAGGCACCCCCAAAGTCATATTTAAAGATCACCTTTTCAAAAAAGCCTTCCCCTGGCGCACTTGGGTAGCTCAGTCTGTTAACATCGGGCTCTTGGTTTAGCTCAGGCTATGATCTCATGGTTGAGGAGTTTGAGCCCTACGTTAGGCTGTGAGCTGAGAGTACAGAGCCTATTTGGGATTCTCGGTCTCCCTCTCTCTCTGCCCCTCCCCCACTTGGGCTTGCTCTGTCAGGAAAAAAAATTCAAACAAAAAGGCCTTCCCTCAAGATTACGACTTTCTTACCTGAAGAGGCCATTACATATATTTTGTTATAAGCTTTGAGGGCAGAGATGCGTCTTATTTTTATATCCTCAGCAAGGCAGCTTTCATACAGCTTTACAAAATGCTGCTTAAATGTGTACTTCACTTATAAAAAATTAACCTAGAGGGGTGCTTTAAGTGTCCGATTTTGGCTCAGGTCATGATCTCATAGTTCTTGAGTTCGTGCCCTGCATTGGGCTATGTGCTGACAGTTCAGAGCCTGGAGCCTGTTTCGGATTCTGTGTCTCCCTTTCTCTTTGCCCTTCCTCTCTCTAATAGAAAGCCAACCAGAGTTAGTCTCTCTCTAATTAAAGTACCAAAATGGGCCTCAGCAATTTTTGCCATAGGGAGTCTGTAAGCTATTTCTTACCAGCAGCACTATATACAGTATAGTCTCCGAAGTGTATTAATGGTACTACATTTAGTAGTTACTTACAGTGCATCTACACAATTAATGGTTGGGGTGCCTGGATGGCTCAGTCCGTTAAGCATGGACTTCAGATCAGGTCGTGATCTCATGGTTTGTGGGTTTGAGTCCCGCATCAGGCTTTCTCTCTCTGCCCTTCCCCCATTCACAGTGTCTATCTCTCTCCTAAAAATAAACATTAAAAAAGGATTTTTAAAAATGGTTAAATTTAGTAAGATCAGTCTATGAACATCCCTTGTATCCCAAGAAACTTAATCAGGAGTTCAAAAATTCAAACTAATCTGGTTATCTCCCCTACCCAGAGTCTTAGTTATTTCTCTCCAAATATTACCTGACTACAATCTTTTCTGTCATTCAGACTGGTAAAGCTCAAGAGCGAGAAGTCACCGGAGTCTACAGTAATGCATTTTAAAGGTATGAGTCAAGGTTTAATTAAAACTCAGAGAACAGAATATTTAAATGATGTAAGGCGACAGAATAAAACAGAAAACAGAATATAGTTCTTTTTTATACTTAATCTCAATGAGAACACTGTACACTTAAAGTTATAAAGTTTATTTTTATTTGTAACTATCCAATATATTACTTAAAATCTGATTACATGAAATGAAATACATCTGTACACACCCACTATGAGCAAATTCCATGATATACAGAAAAGATGCGGGGTCACTTATTTTCACACCAGAATTCAAGATATTAAGTAGCAAGGAAATACAGTGGACTGAAAGCAGAGATGATGTACAAAAGTCAATAAGGTAAACAGAGCAGAAAATTAAGATGCACCTAGACACGCCGGTTTTTAAGAGCCACAAATCATTTCCAGGTTAGACACTGTTCCTGCATTTCTGTTGACGCAGAAGTCAATCTTGGCATGTGGTCTATACAAATCTGCAGATAAAACTGAGAGTTTAGATTCATTTGATTAGGGTCACACTCAGCATCTCTAAAAACCCTACTTTAGGACAGACGACCAACGCATAATTCCAAGCTGAATTCAGTGTCGTTCTTGATTCAGAGGCTTCATTCTACATTTTTAAAAGCTCTCCGTGACATAAATTATCTTTACCTTGACTGTTCTTCACCGTTTGTTTCGCAAATAACTACGTCGCTGGTCCCTTTGCTGGCTACAAATAAATACACAAGAGTGTCACAAAAACTGTTATTAAATCCTGCGCTGGAGTTAACAGTCTGCGTACATGGACAGGACGCAAATTCTTCCGTTTTCCTTCTAAGGGGTTGGAACTATTCGGTAGGCTTCTCTTTCTAGATCTTGGCCACACGTTGGTCTTCAGGGCCGTGCAAACGAGCTTGTCCCAGAGCCAGTAACGGTTGCCGACCCCTAACGTCAGAAGCGTTGTCTTCAACACGGCCACACCGAAACGCGGGAGAGGTCAAGTTTTCCAACTACCGCCAGGCTGGGGTCCGAGAGGCCAAGCAAACTAAGGGCTTCCGCTCTCTAGCGCGCACATCCTTACACTTGGCCAAAATGGGGGAGGCCGCAGATCAGGTTTCGGCCGGAAGAAGAAAACGGTCTTTGATACGTAAATGTAGACATACCCGTTTGTAAGCGCGCCTCACAGGCGGAGCGCCTGCGTGGGCGTGAGAGCCACCTCCGCGAGGACTCGGCGGCAGCGTCCCCGGCAGGTGTCCGGCACGCGTCTGCGCCCCGGGGTCGCGGGCGGCCCCTCCGTCCCCAGGCCCACTTCCCAACGCCACGTCCCGACGGCACTCCCCCAGCCGCCCCGGGCGCGGCCCCGCCTGCCCCCGCGGCCCCTAAAGTAGTCCCGCCAGGCCTCGACCCCGTACTTACTCGGAAGGATAAAACTCTGCGGCGGCGGCGTACCTCCGCAGCCGCCACTCCCACCCACGCGGGCCGCCCGAGGCCCCGAGCGCATGTCGCTGCCGCCTCCCGCCAGGGGAGCCCGTGCGGGTCCTCCCGGCCCCGTCGCAGCCCCGGCCGCTCTGCGGGCGCCTCTCGCTCGGCCCCGCCGCCGCCGCTACCGCCCTGCTCGCGCGGCGTCCCCGGGCTTCTGCGCCGGCCGTCAGAGAGGCGCGGCGCCGCGAAACCGCCAACCCGGCCAACCGCCGCTCGCGCGGGGCTCTCGCCCAACCGCAACGTACCTACGGCGGCGCCCCGCCAGCCGCTTTCCTCAACAGAAGACCGACGAACAGTAACCGCCGCGCCCAATAACTCTTCCCGCGCCGACCCTCGGAGGTAAGTCGCGCGCGCCCGCCCCCGCCGGGCTCCGGGCCAATGGCAGCGCGAGCCTGCGGCGGCCCGGCCAATCGGGGGCGTCCGGGGGCGGTGGGCGGAGCGAGGGGGCGGTGACCGAGAAGTGGAAGTCCGCTGCGGGGTGCCTCAGGCTCGCCGCCGGAACGCCCGTGCCTGTCACGCAGTCGTCCTTGGCAGCCGTGTGGTGGAGTCGGTCGGTGGTTCTGAGTGACTCGCGCGACACCGTAGTTTTCTGAGACCTGCGACTCGTGAAACTTTATAAAAACCTATTGTAATCTTCAAAATATTGCCTTTAAAATTCATTTATCTGGATTAAGGAGTTTTTGGACGACTCCTTAAGTTTTGCGACCCAGGAGAGTGGGCTTGGCCCACTTGTGTTTTCTTGAGTTTCTTAAATTGTCCGGGGCCCTGCCACCCTAGAGTGCGTCAGATTTCACGAGGCAGATGATGGCCCTATTTGTGACTGCTGTGTGTTCAGTCAGTTCTGAGTGCCCTCTCTGTGCTCAGCCAAGGGAGCATAACCGTCAGTTTTTCGATAAAGCCTCATCGCCGAGGGGACAACTTCTTTCCTTGTAGTAACTACTGGCTAAGAGGAAAATGAGGCAAGAACGTAAGTTCCAGAAGCCTGGGTCATGAACGGAATGATGTACTCTGACACAGTTGGTTCCCCAAACCTAGAGGGATTTGCTCAAGCCGGGGGGCATAGGGGGGGAGTTGTCTATTCTATTAAAAAAGTAGTATGGACCTTTTTGTTGGTCTCAGACGGTTCAATGGAATTTTCCAGAAACTTCTAGAAAAGTGTCTTGTGAATTGCAACACAATGAATGCAGAAGCTGGAGAATCCAAGTGTCTTAAGTCAGACACTTAAGGAAATTGGCAAAAATGTAAAAAACACCAATCTTTGCACAAGTTTTTATGTTTTGTTTTGGAAAATATTTTTTTATTTTTGAGAGACAGAGAATTGGGGGTGCAGGTAGTGGCAGAGAGAGGGAGACAGAGAGGACCTACACTGACAGCAAGTGAGCCTGTCATGGGGCTTGAACTCACAAACTGAGATAATTGAAGTGTCTTACTAGGGTTGCTGAGAAAAAGAGAGCGTGTGGGAGGCTCGTGAATTGGAGCCAGATAAGGAATATGGATTTAATTCAGTCAACAGTAAGTAGCCTTTAGAAATATGTCCATTTAGGGAAATAGTATATTGTGCACCACAGCAAGAACTATGGTCCCACTCTGCTGTCTGTAAACGACTCAGCTTAGATCTAAAAGACACAAGCAGGTTTAAAATAGATAAGAATAGATATCGCATGCAAAGAGTCACCAAAAGAGAAGTGAGGTGACAGTAATAATAGCAGACAAAGTAGATTTATAGTCCAAAACGATTGCAAGAGACAAAGAAGGACGTTATATATTGATAAGACACTCCATCAAGAAATACAATAGTCATAAACATATTCATATCTCACAAGAGAGCTAAAAAATACATGAAGCCAAAATGCCCAGTAGTACTAAGGGAGAAGTAGAAAATTCTACAACAATCAACAGTGAATAGAACAACAGAAAGAAGACGCGTAAGGAAATAGAGCGCTTGAACAACAGTAGAAACCAACCAGACCTAACAGACCAATGAAGGATCCTAAAACAGCAAAATAAACATTCTCAAGTGCACATGGAACAGTTCTCCAGGACAGATCAGATGTTAGGCCAGTATACAAAACTCACAAACATTTAAAAAGATTGGAATCACACAAGTTATCTCCTCTAAACACAATAAAATAAAACTAGAAATCAGAAACAGAAGGGAAACCAGAAAACGCACATGTGGAACATAACCAACATGTCCTTAAACAACCAGTAGGCTGAAGAAGAAATTGCAACAGAAATCAGAAAATACTTTGAGTAAAAATGAAAACACTATATACCAAAATATATATTTAGGATGCACTCAGCCTGCCAATTCTGAAATTATTCCATTATTGTCAAAGGTCTTGTTTTTGGAATTAAAAACCCATGGGTATCACAGTTGGGGGTAGTCATGTGATTAAAAGAAGCCCACAGATAGTGTTACAGAATGTAAGGTGTCTTTGATTGGGCAAAGTTTATGGAAATATTGACAGGGTGATAACTATGCCAACAGGCAAAGATAACCAAGTGTGGGTTCCCTGGGCTTCCTCAGTGGTGAAATGGCTATTGATGTTAAGGTCCGACAGAATGGGGACACTTTAAGGCTTCTCTTTTCCCCTCTCCTATGGCTCTCCCTAGAAGGAAGACATACATTATATATCTGCCTATTTACTGTTTGCTTCTCCTAAGTCTTTGATCTTCAGTGTGTTGATGCAGCACAACTCAAAACATTTATGTTATTTTATGCTTGTTAGCTGGTAACTAGCACAAACCAAGTCAGCACATTCCTGACCACTTACGAAGGGATCAAAGGTTAATCTCCAAGGTGCCTAAACCAGGAATAGGCTTTAGACCTGAAGTCCTTTTCTGCTTAGATTATTGCAAGTGTTGTACTACAATGAGATTTTGCTTTTTTTTTTTTTTCACGGCACTAGTGGTTTTTTTTTTTTAATGTTTTATTTATTTCTAGGAGAGAGAAAGACAGCGTGAGCAGGGAGGGTCAGAGAGAGAGGGAGACACAGACTCTGAAACAGGCTCCAGGCTCTGAGCCGGCAGTCAGCACAGAGCCCGACGCGGGGCTCGAACCCACGAACCGCGAGATCATGACCCAAGCGAAAGTCGGACGCTTAACCGACTAAGCCACCCAGGCGCCCCTTGAGATTTTGCTTTAATATTTGTTTTTATTGTATGAAGTTCAAGTTTGATTCGTTCACTTTTTTTTTTTTTACTTTTTTAAAAAATTATTTCTGAGAGAGAGAGAGACAGTGTGAGCAGGGGAGGGTCAGAGGAGAGGGAGACACAGAATCCGAAGCAGGCGCCGGGCTCCAAGCTGTCAGCACAGAGCCCACCACGGACTCAAACCCATGAACTGCGAGATCATGACCTGAGCCGAAGTCAGACGCTTAACTGACTGAGCCACCCAGGTGCCCCCCCCCCTTTTTTTTGCTTTTAAAATCAACTTTATGGGAGTGCCTGGGTGGCTCAGTCGGTTAAGTGTTGCACCAAGAGACACGAAGACCACCTGAGACCACTGAAACCGAATTAAGGGAGTCTTTACTACCAGCCAGAACTGCACAGAGTTAACACAGAACTCTGGGGGCACCTGGGTGGCTCAGTCGGTTGTGTCGGGCTTTGGCTCAGATCATGATCTCGAGGTTCCTGGGTTCAAGCCCCGCTTCAGACTCTGTGCTGACAGTTAGCTTAGAGCCTGGAGCCTGTTTCCGATTCTGTGTCTCCGTCTGTCTCTGACCCTCCCCTGCTCACGTGCTCGCTCTCTCTCTCTCTCTCTCTCTCTCGGAAATGAATAAAATATTAAAAAAAATTTTTTTAAAAACCCATAGAACTCTAAAAGTGCGCCCCAAGGTCCAAGAGCTTAAGGCTTTTTATAATGAGCAAGCAGGCTGGTGGGAAGTACAGAAGCAGAATTGAGCGGTTATTGTAAAAGGCTACAAAGCAATAAGGAGAGCAGCACTTATCCTGGTATGTAGGAAAACATTTGTCATGTTGAAGGCAAGGTTCAGGGTTGTAGGGGAGTTTCGAGGGAATCGTCATTATCTCAGGGACAAAGTATGCAAACTGTCATAAACAACCATTAGCAGGAACATTAACCCTCATCCTTTTACTTGTTTTTTTTTAGCTTGCACCTGGGGATAGTCATGTAGCCCTCCGAGTGCAGGCCCGGAAGGTAAACTCTGGGTCAAGATGGAAGGACTGAGGCTAAGTTCATGTGCAGCATAAGTGTCTGACTTCGGCTCAGGTCATGATCTCACGGTTTGTGAGTTCGAGTCACACACTGGACTCTCTGCTGTCAACACAGAGCCTGCTTTAGATTCTCTGTCGCCCTGTCTCTGCCCCTCCCCCCTTGTGCATGTGCGCATGTGCACAAACACGCACACACACTCTCTCTCTCTCTCTCTCAAAAATAATTGATCTATAAAAAACTAATGAAAATAAAAACGCAATGGATATAAAAATTACATAAAATGGGGACACCTAGATGACTCAATTGGTTGAGCTTAGATGCTTTCAGCTCAGGTCATGATCTTCCAGCCTTGAGACAGAGCCCCACATTGGGCTCCATGCCGAGTGTGGAGCCAGCTTGAGATCTTCTCTCTCTCCTTCTTTCTCTGCCTCTCCCCTCTCTCTCTCTCTCAAAATAAGTAAATCAACATTTAAAATAAATTACATGGGACACCTGGGTGGCTCAGTCGGTTAAGCGTCCGACTTCAGCTCAGGTCATGATCTCATGGTTCGTGGGTTCGAGCCCCACGTCGGGCTCTGTGCTGACAGCTCAGAGCCTGGAGCCTGTTTCCGATTCTGTGTCTCCCTCTCTCTCTGCCCCTCCCCTGCTCACGTGGTGTCTCTCTCTCTCTCTCTCAAAAATAAATAAAACATTAAAAAATCATTAAAAAGTAAAATAAATTACATAAAACACACACATTTTAAGTTACAATGAATTTGAAGACTAGAACCACCACGTCAGTCAAGATCACTTCCTTCCCCAAAAGTCCCTTGCACCCTTTGCCCTCATCCCCAAACTCTGATCCACAGTCCCAAGAAACTCCTAATTTGCTTTTTTTAATCAAAATATATTAGTTGCATCTCTTCTAGAATTTCATATAAATGGAATTGTACAGTATATCCTCTTTTATATTTTTCCTTCAGCATGATGTTTTTGAGATTCATCCATGTTGCTTGTGTTTTTTTCTGTTTTAACGGGGAATAGTGTTTTGTTATGTTGATGAACTGCATTTTGTTTATCCATTTACCTGCTGATGGGCATTCAGTTTGTTTCTAGTTTTGTCTATTACAAATACAGTTGCTCTGAACATTTGTGTACAGGTCTTTCAGGGAGTATGTTGTTGGGTTTTTTTGTTTTTTTTTTTTTCTTACCTGGGAGTGGAACTGCTATGTCATATAATAACTGTATGCTTGACTTCAGAGGTCTGCAAAAGTTTTTTCTAAGGGCCAGAAAGTAAATATTTTAGGCATTGGGAACCATATGGTCTCCTGTTACAACTGCTCAGGTAAGCTATTGTAGTGTGAAAGCAGCTATAGGTGTACATAATTGAATGAGTATGGTTGTGTCCCAGTTAAAGTGTATTTACAAAAAAATAGGTAGTGGATCAGATTTGGTATGTTGTCTGTAGTTTGCTGAACCCAGCAATCAAGGTTGCAAAGATTCACTCCTATGTTTTCGTTTAGATATTTTATAGCTATAGCTTTTATACTTAGATATAGATTGATTTTCGGTTAATTTTTGTCGATGGTGTGAAGTTAGGACCAAGGTTCATTTTTTGTTCATACTGTTTTTCCTTGTTTCAGTGACATTTGTTGGAAAGACTTCTTTCCCTCTTTGAATTACTCTGGCACCTTTATCAAAAAGCAATTAGGGGCATGAGTTGGCTCAGTCGGTTAAGCTCTGACTTTGGCTCAGGTCATGATCTCGTGGTTTGTGAGTTCGAGCCCCACATTGGGCTCTTTGCTGGCAGTATGGAGCCTGCTTCAGATCCTCTGTCTCCTTCTCTTTCTGTGCCCTTCCCCTGCTCATTCTCTCTCATGCTCTCAAAAATAAAGAAACATTAAAAAAAAAAAAGTCAATTGACTAGAATGCCTGCGTAGATTAGTCGGTTAAGCATCCACTCTTGATTTCAGGTTGGGTCACGATCTAGTGGTTCATGAGACTGAGCCCTGCATTGTGTTCTGTGCTGAAAGTGTGTAGCCTGCTTGGGGTTCTCTCTCTCTCCCTCTCTGCCCCTCCCTTGCTTGCATGTGCTCTCTCTAAAAATAAATAAATAAACTTAAAAAAAGAAAGCAATTGACTATATACAGATGGATCTACTGCTGGACTCCCTGTGTGTTTCTATGGGTTTATATACTTATCCTCATACCAACATCCCATGGTTTTGATTACTCTGGCTTTATAGTAGGCCTTGAATTTGAGGGTATAAATCTTCCAACTTTGTTTTTCTTTTTCAAAATTGTTTGCCTATTCTGGGTCCTTTTCATTTCCATGAAAATTATAGAACTCACTTGTTACATTATGTAAAAAAAAAAAAACTACAGTGATTTTAATTTTGATTGAATACACAGACAAATATGGGAGAATTGACATCTTAACAGTATTGAATTTCTAATCTGTGAGTAGTTAATACTCTGACATGTACTGTTTATCATATATATGTGTAATTTTTATTGAAAATATTAATAGTAATCCTCTGAGTGCCAGGATTATGGAACACTTTTGTTCTTTTTACTTTTCTGTCTCAAAAATATTATTTTAAAAATATTTAGCTAGACCAAAAAAAGATACTAATTTTGGTTATGCAACAGCTCAATTTAATTTGAATGATTCAGAGACAAGTAACTATATTAGAAAAAGAGAGGATAATTGTTTCTGTCTTTCTAACTAAAATAGAAGATTCATTACCACAAGAAAAAATTATTTGATGGTGTGTCCTTAGCAACTAAACTTTAAAAATATCATTGAAAAAAGAATAAGGAACTGCCTATTCATCTACATCACAAAAGCACCTTCATCCAAATACCTTTTTTGTACACTATGAATTCATAATCTGTTTTCTTTTGAAAACAAAAGAAATAATGTATTTCTAACTTTCCTCAGAGAAAAGCCAAGGAACAATGACCAATCTAAGGGCAAAAGATTCTCCCAGTGTTCATTCTACATATTATTTCTCACTACAAGAAATCAGAGCTTCTTGGAGAAATAGCTGAGTCCAGGTATATGTAGGCAAGTACACGTTAACCTGGAACATCCAATATTCATGAGGAGGAAAATTAAATTTTACCTCTCAAGTGGAAGAATATTCTAGAATTTGTAGGCATACATTTAAAACCACCACAGGTCCATTAAAAGATTTTGGTTTTTTAAAAGTACCCAGGCACTATCCATATGCATCCTTTTTCTTTTTCTTTCTTTTTTTTTTAAGATTTTTATTTATTTCTAGGAGAGAGAGAGAGAACAGCATGAGCAGGGGAGGGTCAGAGAGAGAGTCACGGACTGAAACAGGCTCCAGGCTCTGAGCTGGCAGTCAGCACAGAGCCCGACGCGGGCTCTAACCCACGAACCGCGAGATCATGACCCAAGCGAAAGTCGGACGCTTAACCGACTAAGCCACCCAGGCGCCCCTTTCTTTTTCTTTTTTGAGTGAGAGAGAGACACAGAGTGTGAGTGCAGGAGGGGCAGAGAGAGTGAAACACAGAATCTGAAGCAGACTCTAGGCTCTGAGCTATCAGCACAGAGCCTGACGTGGGGCTCAAACCCAGGAACCACGAGGTCATGACCTGAGCTGAAGTCCGATGCTCAACTGACACAGGCACCCCTATATGTATCCTTATGAAACACAAAGCATATAGCATGGTTTACAATAAAAATTGAAATCCCCTCTTCACTGCTGAATTTACCCACACCTCTACTCTAACCTTTGTAATGTGAGTTTCCAGACATTTTCCCATTTACACACGTGTGCACATGCATACAACTCTATACATAAATATACAAATTTAGTGTTTTGATTATTGCATGAATGAGCTCATCCTACCATTCTGTTTATCAATCAAGATAGATCTCTTGAAGCTTTTTCCATGTCAGTGTAGAGCTAGCTCATTCTTTTAAAAAAGTGCAGTGCATTCTATTGTGTTGATGCAATTTAACCAGTTACTAACTGGAAGACATAGGATAATGCCCTCTCCTTTTTTCTACTATAATAAATATCTTTTTAGTCTTGTTCTCTTAGTTCTAGAAATTAAAGACCTAGGGGGCACCTGGATGGCTCAATCGGTTAAGTGTCTGACTTCAGCTCAGATCATGATCTCACGGTTCGTGGGTTCGAGCCCCGCGTCGGGCTCTGTGCTGACAGCCAGCTCAGAGCCTGGAGCCTGTTTCAGATTCTGTGCCTCCCTCTCTCTCTGACCCTCCTCTGCTCACGCTGTCTGCCTCTCTCTCAGAAATAAATAAAACATTAAAAAATTAAAAGAAAAAAAATTAAAGACCTAGGAGTGAAAAAAAAAATGGTTCAGTTAAATGCTGTCTATACACCAGATTTTGACAGTAAGTGCCAAATGATGGGTTCATGGGAAGTTGTTCTAAAAAGGAAGTTGTTCGAGGAAGAAAGAAAAGACTTTTATCAGTTGGGATGTTTTACAAGTAACAGAAAAAAAAACACAAAAGTAGCCCAAACATATAGAAAAAACTAGCGATTGCAAAGAATGTTCCTGTAACTGAACCCAGTGAGAGTTCCTCCCCGCATCGCTCAGTAAACCAATAAAAATTGATGACTGAGCTTTTGCAGTGAAGAAAGGTAGGCCATATAGTGGTATGGTACCACCTAAGAGAATGGAGGCTAATGCTCAAAAGCCAAATTTCTCCATGGTTTGCAAGTGAGAGTTTTTAAGGGCATAATTTAGGGGAGGGGTCTCTTGAGAAGGTGGTTGCTATCACAGGCTCCCAAAGTCCTGTTAGTAGATATTAATAACCTCTGGTGCCACTTTGGCCACAAGGAGGTCTGCTCCATCACAAGAGACTTGGAATCTGAAAAATATCTTTGTTCTTTAGGTTAAGGATTCCATCGGGTACATACGATTATATCTTTAGGGTAGCGCTGATTAACTGCTTGTATGTGCCAAAGCTGGTGGCGTTGCGTTCCTGCAAGTTGCTTTGAATAAGCAAGCATTTTGGTCTGGTGAATGTAGGTCTACGTGTTCCTTGGCAGATCCAGCCTAGCCCTGGGACGATGAGACCTCTATTGTTCATTCCTTCATCTGAAGTGTCCACATTGATGCCAGCTTCACTTCCTTTCCCCTCCCCAGGGCACCGACTCAGATCCTGCAGATTCAGAGTAACTCCAAAATGTGGGGTGGAAACACAAGGTCATCTGGTGCTACCAGCTTCAGCAGATTGTGTCTGCTCTGCTGCAGTTAAGAAAGGACGGATCATCGTGACGATTTTGGGCCTACAGTGTGGGTTGGGCCTATGCGCAACCTGCACGCGCAACCTGCACCGGGGTCCTGGGCCTTCCACCTCTGCCCACGGCCCACTTCCTGGCCCAGGACCCCAGGGCTGGGGTCCCAACTGGCCCAGCCCCACAGGCCCCAGGTTCTGGTAGGGCCCTGGGGCCATGGTTTGTTTGTGAGTGGAATACGCGGTGTCGCATGTGTAATGGCGACAGCGGAAGCGCAGGGCGGAGGAGAAGGCTGGTCGGGCCTCTAGCTTGGCCACCTGGATGAAGCCAACGACCTCAAGCTGATGGCTCAGTGCCAGTCAGACGAAGCGACCTCCACTCCCATCCATACAGTGGGCACAGAGGCCTTCGGCTGGAAGCGAACAGAGCGCGGGGGCGACCAGGGTTGGAACTGAACCGTTGGTGGCCTTCAGGCGGCAGAATAAGGCCCGGCCCCATGCTGGTCCGGAGGATCGCCAACCTTGGGAGGGTCTGCTGGCTCATGCATGAAATGCGGAAAAGATCCCCCTCCGTATCCTTCCGCCCTCCTCCAACCCCCAGCCATTTGAAATAGACTATGTGCTCTGTCAGTCCTTGTTGGATCGCTTCTAGGAGCTACATCAGGTGCGACAGAGCTCGAGTCGGAGCCCTGGTTTGGAGGGCATGGAGCAATGCGGTCGCAAGGAGGAAGAGAAGAAGCTTCTATGTCAGACCAGCTGTGTTCAGGAAGCATTGTCACATTAAAGCTATTGCTCTATATACAGTACATTTTATTGCTCACTGACTTAAGGTTGATGCTGCTAAATACTTTTTTGAAATATCTTCTTTCTAGATTTTCAGAAGTGTCCATATAAAAACTAGTGATAGTGTTGTTGTAGGATTTTTTTTTTTTTTTTACCTCAATAGCTGGGATTTTTTGTCTCTTCTGGCTTCAAAGAATGAAGAGGTGGACTCAAAGGGAAGTGAACAGTCAGCAAGAATTTGACTAAAAACCAAGATTAGCAGGGCGCTTGGGTGTCTCAGTCTGTTAAGCGTCCCAACTCTAGGTTTTGGCTCAGGTCATGATCTCATGGTTTGGGAGTTTGAGCCCCACATAGGGCTCTGTACTGATAACGTGGAGCCTACTTGGGATTTCTTTCTCCCTCTTTGCCCCTCCCCAGCTTGCTCTCTCTCTCTCTCTCTCTCTCTCTCAAAAAAAAATTAAATTAAAAAAAAAAAACAAGATTAGCAAAAGCCAGAATAGTATAGAAGCTCTCTTTCCAGAGAGGGGGCATTGAAAAGTGAATAGCCCTGACTATAGGCAAGGGACTTCATTTTATAGTCGTTTCCCGGTCTTTCCTCTTTGTTCCTTTTCAGGTTCTGTTTTTCATTGGCCTGGTAACTGTAGGTGCTGAGTTGTTTATTCCTGACTTGGCCTAATTCCATGGTTTGAGGGCTCAGACTGTGAGGACCATGATTATTCTATGCCTCATACAACCCAAGTTTTATGGTTTACTTGCTTTAGTTTGTCAAATTCCTCAGGGGAAGGTGAGGGGGGAGTAGGTGCTTTGTTACATTCTTAAGAAAAAAACTTTATGCCTGAGGGAGTTTTTCTCATGGTCATATGCTCCCAGCATTGTTTTAAAATAATGTGTTTTCCTTTTACATTCGGGGAACCTCAAGTCCTAACCTTTACCTCTCTGCCTCTTTAACTCTCTCCTTCCCTATCATAGTTATATAAAAATTCACTTTGTAAATTTTTTCGTTTAAGTTTATAATATGAAAATACAGTGAGACCTCACTAAAAGAGAGTCAAGAGGTGAGAAAGGGAAGCACACACTGTGACTGAACAAAAAGTGGTTCATCCACCGGTTACACAGGAAACCAATTTAAAAAAAACTTAACCTGACATTGAGCTTTGGCAGTGAAGAAAGGCTTCGTATGGATGCGGTGCACCCAGAAGAACGGGGATTTAGTGCTTGAAATACTGAACTCTGTGATGCTTAGTAAATGAGGATTTTTAAAAAAATATTTTTTAATGTTTATTTTTGAGAGAGACAGAGAGAGAGACAGAGTGTGAATGAAGGAGGGGCTGAGAGAGAAGGAGACACAGAATCCAAAGCAGGCTCCAGGTTCTGAGCTGTGAGCACAGAGCCTGACACAGGGCTTGAAGTCATGAGCCGTGAGATCATGACTTGAGCCAAAGTCGGACGCTCAGCTGACTGAGCCACCCAGGCATCCCTGTAAGTGAGGACTTTTAGAAGGCACAGTTTGGGGCCTAGATCTCCTTAGGCCCATGTTGAATGGAGGCCAATAAAGTCCTGTTAACAGATGCTACTTAGCAACTCCTGGAGCCACTTCATCTGGTCACAGGGAGCTGTGTTCCATCTCAAGAGGCTTGGAATCTGAAAAATACCTTTGTTTTTTAGGTTAGAGATTTCATTAGGTCCATATGTTGATTGTACCTTTAGGGTAGTGCTGATTTACTACTCGTATACGCATAAGCTAGTGGCGTTGCATTCTGCCTGTTTCTTTGCATCCTGATCAGGCTTTGCTGTCACTAGGCCTACCTGCTCCGTGGTTAGTATAGCCATGCCTGAGGACGATATTACCTCTAGTGTTCATTCCCTCATCTGAACTAACAAGAGGGATGCTGACTTCACTGCCACTCGTAGTCAATTACAGGCCCCAGCAGAAGAATTGTCAACAGGAAAGGATGGTCAGTTAGAGACCCCAACAGGAAAAGATGTAATTGCATCTCCTATAAGAAAGACCGCTTCTGCAAGCCAGCCAATGAAAACCTGTCATCACCCTGAACTCTTGCTTCTCTCTGATGGACAACTCCTCCCAATTCCTTCTACATAGAAGCTTTTATAGTCTAACAACTGGCCCAACAAGTTATCAGTAGCTTTTTCTCTCCTTACATGGCCAGTGCTACAGGGAGGTGGAGGCCTGCCATCTGGACATTCTTTCTTACAAAGGAGATGCTCTGGGTTAGCCACCCCCAAAGCCCCTGACCTTGAATGCTGAATGACCTGTTCTTCTAAATATTCTGCTTGATGGGAATATAGATGGAGCACAGGATCTGTGTGTTCTCAAGATAGTGATTAGCAGGGACATTCAGGGTGTGCTTGCACAATCCATCCATCGCACATACTGTACACTGGGTTCTAGGCCAGAAGTTCATATGTAAAAGATACTTGCAGTGTATAAAGGGTATTCTGTATGTGCGGTGTACTCAGGCCTGCTCTCTAGCTAGTAGACAAACATAGTCCTTGTTTGGAACAGCTAATCTATCCAGATGTTTTGAAATGTCCAATGAGATGTGCTTAGAGTAGTAGTGAAGTATCACTCTAAATGTCTCTGTGCTAAAAACCAGCTCTGTCAGTAGTACACTACCGTCTCTACTTGTTCCATAGTTTGGAGGAGGTGGGAGGGAAGGAAATACAAAAGGTAATATGTTAATGTGTTCATATTTGGATAGTTTCAGACAAAGCCATTTTTGTATGTTATATGCATCTTTTTTGCTGTGTATATAGTGTGTATAATAGACAAATGAATCCTAATTTTGTGCCTTCTAGTCTCTAGATGGTAAAGAGGTTACCAATGTATGACAAAGTAGAGTTAGTAAAATCACAGTACAGTTTGTGTTGAAAAGCATAGGAAATCCTGTCTTCTGTAAATGATTTTTGGATATGAATTTGTTTGACCATCTCTAAGCTTATACTTGTCCGCTGGGTTGTGGTAGAGAGAAGGAAGTCAGGAAGGAATGGTTCAAAGCCCCAATGGTCATATTTAGAAGATACCTCTTATTACCCTTGCCATGTGTGTACAGTTTTACTTTAAGTACTGTGTGTATATAGTGAATAATTAAGTCTTTATTTGAAATAGCTAGTCTTTCTGGATGTTTGGAAGTGCATGATCTATAATTAGAAGTAGTAGAATAACATTGCATAATAGTTTTAAAAATGGATGGGAATGTTATACGATCCCACTTATATGGGGTACTTAGTATAGTCAAATTCATAGAGACAGAAGGTAAAATGGTGGTTATCAGGGGTTTTGGGGGGTTGGTAATGGGAATTATTGTTTAATGTGATGATAGAAAATTCTGGAGACAGATGATGGTGGTGGTTGCACAAGAACGTGAATTCACCTTATGTCACTGGACGGGAGAATTAAAAATGTATAAGTGAGAAATTTTATGTCATGTGTATTTTACCACAATAAACAGTTTTTGAAAATTGACGGGAAATACTGTCTTTGCAAATGGGATTGTTAAACCACCCCTGTGAACAGTGCACTCTATGTACTTATTCTTTGGGTTGAGGAAAGTGGGAGAGAAGAAATTGCAAAGATGTTTTACTGGCATGTTCTAGAAGATTTCATGCATTAACACATTGCCCAATGTGTTCTGTACATTCCATTTATTTATTATTTTCAAGTATTTTTTTGATGTTTGTTTATTTTTGAGAGAGATAGTGAGCAAGCAGGAGAGGGACAGAGAGAGAGGGAGACAGAATCCCAAGCAGGCTCTGCATTGTCAGCATAGAGCCCAATATGGGGGCTTGGACTCAGGGCTTGAGATCATGACCGAAGCGAAAACTAAGAGTCAGACTCTTAACCAACTGAGCCACTCAGGTGTCCCTTGTACATTCCATTTACCTTTTCTGTACTGTGTGTACATCCAGGAATATATCCCTAAGGGCCTGGCAACCATCTCTGAAATGTAACCCTCATGGGCGGTAGCCCCAATGCGTCTGAAAACCCTCCAGCATTCCTCCTGGGCTCTTCTCCTTTACTTTCGTGTAGAATGCTTCTCTTATGACACTCTGGTCACCAAATTGTGGGCTTTTGCCCCCACACCCAAGAATTCTGCAACACCGGCCAGGTTCCTATAATTCAACTCAATTCTGACACTGTGTACATAGAGTTAGAATCAGATCTCGCACGGTAGGGACTCCCGAGAATCCTTAATGATACTACCCCCGACTTAAGATGCCATTTGCAATGGTAGGTTTCCCAGGTTTCCCACAACTTCCATGTGACTTGGTTACAAATCGGAGGTTCCCATGACCTCCTCTCCCTTGGGATCTGATATTTGCCAGAAAAGATTGCAGAGTTCAGGGAAACACTTTCAGTGATCCCCTCCTCAGCTAAGGTTTCACTTTCTGCAGTTTCAGTGACCCATGGTCAGCCAGGGTAGGGAAGCAGATGATCCTTCTTCTGACAGGTCATCAGAAGGCCAGTAGTAGCCGAAGGCTACATCACAGTGTCCGCAGTCGTTCACCTCACTTAGGCATTTTCTCACCTCACATCATTGCAAGAAGAAAGGCCACTATAGTACATTAAGATATTTTGAGAGATAGACCATGTGCACATAACTTTTATTACTGTTACTGGTATAATTGTCCTATTTTATTATTAGTTATTGTTAATCTCTTACTGTGCCTGATAAATATAAATTAAACTTTATCATAAGTATGTACATACGTATAGGAAAAGGCATAGTATATTTAGGGTTTGGTACTGTCCAAGTTTTAGGCATTCACTGGTGGTCTAGGAACATATATCTTGCAGGTAAGAGGAAACTACCAGTTTATTAAAGGATATGATAAATCTCACTGGGGCATCTAGGTGGCTCAGTCAGTTAAGTGTCTGACTTCAGCTCAGGTCATGATCTCACAGTCCATGGGTTTGAGCCCTACATTGGGATCTGTGCTGACAGCTCAGAGCCTGGAGCCTGCTTTGGATTCTGTGTCTCCCTTTCTCTCTGATCCTCTCCCCTCTCAAAAAAACATTTAAAAAATGAAAGATATAATAAAGGGTGCCTGGCTGGCTCAGGGAATGGCATGCAATTCTTGATCTCCGAGACATGAGTTCAAGCCCCGAGTGAGGTGGAGAGTTGATTTAAAAAAAATTTTTTAACTTAAAAAAATTTGTAAAAGGGTGTGAGAAGGGACCCAGATGAATAGCTAGGTAAAGATACACGCAGGGCGAGATCTGGGAGGGTCCCAGATGGAGGAGCTCCTGTCCCCGGGGAGTTGGGTTGCACTACCCTCCCAGTATGCGGACGTGTTCGCCAGCCAACTTGGAAGTTCCCCAAACTCCACACTATTGAGATTTCAGGGAGGCTGCCTCCCTTAGGCATGATCAATGATTAACTCCATTTCCACCCCTCTTCCCTCTCTGGAGGACAGGGGATAGGGCTCAAACTTCCAAGCTTCTAATCTTGGCTTAGTCTTTGGTGACCCGCCCACATCCAGGAGCCCACCCAGAGTCACCTCAGTACAAGAGGTGCTACTAGTACTCTTATCACTTAGGAATTTACAGGGGTTTTTGGAGCTCAGTCTCTGGGACAGGGTTAAAGACAAATAGTAGAACAAAAGATGCTCTTACCACTTAGGAAAACGAAAAGGTTTTGGGAGCTCAGTACCAGAAACTGGGAGAGAGACCAATATATATTTTTTCTATGATGTCACACCATAGCTCCTAGTTTCTGTGGGAGGGTAGAAGCCTAGCTTCAGTGGACGCCTACCAAGTTGCAAAACTCCCTTCTGTCATAAGCGCTCAAAATAAGTTTATTTTTCCTTTGGATAAAGCCAATTAGCACACACAGATGGCCACCTCAATTACCAGGTGAATCTAGGATGTGTGTGTGACAAGTGGTGCTCTCGGGTCCTCTTACCTGAACACAGTTCTCATTTATCTTGAGAACGTCTAAGTCACGGTTGTATCTCCTTGGCTACAGAACAGGGAGAGATTTTGTTTGTTTGTTTGTAATCTCTCAGCAGATTGGCCGTGATGTGTATCGCATTCTGGGTTAATCCTTATTCAGTCCTAAAGCTGTTTTCTTTCTCTAAGCCTTTTGTCAGGAGGATTTCTGGGTTGGGAGAAGATTTTGTTCATGATTCTGTTTCCCCAGCAGTGACAACAGTGGAGTGGAGTTGGTAATCTAGCATATTTTGTTCACCTTGTGTTGTTAGGAGCCTGAAGAAGGATTGTCTTCTGGAAATGGCCTTGTGAGTGAAATTGTGAAACCACGTCTCATTTTGTGGGTCATTTTTGGAGAAAAGGAATCGAGAGACATGAAGGATTCCAGACCATAACGTCCCTAATCAGAAGTCACCTTCAGATACAACCATTGTCGCAGGAGTGTAGTTCATTCAACACTACTGTGTGTGCAGTGGACAAACTGAAGTCCTTATTTGAGACACATAGCTCTTCTAGGTGGTTAGAAGTACACAAAATATGTTAAAAACAGAAGTAGTGAAATAACACATTTTATAAATACCCTTTTGTTAAAATTCACACGAAATGGTATATTTTGGAAATGGGAAGGTCAGAATGCCTCTCCGAGCAGAACACGTTGTGTACGTGCTGGCTCAGGGAAGGGGGAGGGGAAGAAGGTGCCAGCAGCTGGATGCCAGCCTGTTTATAGTTAGCCAGGAGTAACCATCCTCCCCTTGACTGTCTGTGTGCTGTTTTGACTTGCGGTGTGTATAGTACATGTAAAAGATCAACATGTTCAAATTTTACAATGTCTTTTCTTTCTAGATGTTAAAGAGGTTGCAAGCGTGTGACAAAAATGGAGTTAATAAACTGAATCTTTGGTTAATCCACCCCTTGGTGCTAGAGGAGTTTCTATTCTTGAGTCACTGTGGCGGTGGACAGAGGGGAAGGGGAGAGAAAGGGGCACTTGGATTATGTCCATAGTTCTGTATGTGTGCTTTTTATAAAGTGCCAGTGTCTACTGGGGACAAACCTCAGGCTTTATTTTGCAACTTTAAAGATTTTGGATGCCTTGGGTGACAACGTATGAAAAAAAAAGTAGAGCTAGTGAATTAAACAATTTGTAAATATCTTTAAAAAATAATTACCAGAGGGGCACCAGCATGGCTCAGTCAGTTGAGCCTCTGACTCTTGATTTCAGCTCAGGTCATGATCTCACAGTTCATGAGTTCGAGCCCTGTCAGGCTCTGCATTGACAGCACAGAAGCTGCTTAGGATTCGGTCTCCTTTTCTCTCTGTCCCTCCCCCACTTGTGCTTTCTCTCTCTCTGAAAAATAAGTAAAAATAAACTTGAAAAAAAAAAAACATCTTGGGCATGGAATTGTAGAGCCACTGCTAGACAGTGAATGCCAAGACTTCCCTCTCATGATTCATCTATTTGTTTGTTTAAATTCCAGGTAGTTAACATACACTGTGATGTTTCAGGTATGTGATACAGTGATTCAACACTTCCATATGTCAGCCTTTGCTCATCACAACAGGTGCACTCCTTAATCCCATCACCTATTTCACCTATCCCTGTACTTCCCTCCCCTCTGCCAGCCATGTTTGTTCTCTGAAGTTAAGGGTTTCTTAGTCTGTTTCTTGGTTTGTCTCTCTCTCTCTCTCTTTCCCCTTTGTTCATTTGTTTCTTCAATTCCACAAATGAGTAAAATCATATGGTATTTGTATTTTTCTAACTGACTTATTTCACTTAGCATTATACTCTAGCTCCATCCATGTTGTTGCAATGGCAAGATTTCATTCTTTTTTTATGGCCGAGTAATATTCCATTGAATATATACACCACATTTTCTTTACCCATTCATCTTTCGACAGACACATGGGCTGCTTGCACAGTTTGGCTATTGTAAATAATGCTGCTATAAACACAGGGTTGCATATATCTCTCTGAATGAGTGTTTGCAAATCCTTTGGGTTAATACCCAGTAGTGCAATTGCTGGATCATTGGGTACTTCCATTTTTAATTTTTCTTTTTTAATGTTTTATTTGTTTCTAGGAGAGAGAGAGAGACAGCGTAAACAGGGGAGGGTCAGAGAGAGAGGGAGTCACAGACTTTGAAACAGGCCCCAGGCTCTGAGCTGGCAGTCAGCACAGAGCCCGACGCGGGGCTCGAACCCACGAACCGCGAGATCATGACCTAAGTGAATGTTGGACGCTTAACCGGCTAAGCCACCCAGGTGCCCCGGGTACTTCCATTTTTAAATTTTTGAGGATCCCCATACTGTTTTCCTCTGTGGTTGCACGAGTTTTCATTCCCACCAACAGTGTCTGAGGGTTCCTTATTCTCCACATCCTTGCCAGTATCTGTTGTTTCTGGTGTTGTTGATTTTAGCCATTCTGATGGGTGATGTCGCATTGTAGTTTTGATTTGTGTTTCCCTGATGATACATGATGATGAGCATCTTTTCATATTTCTCTTGGCCATCTGGATGTCTTTTTTGGAGAACAGAGGCCTCTTGGCTTTGTTTGTTTGTGTGTTTGCTTTTGCTTGTTTTTTATGATTTCTTTGTCCACAAGTGTATTAGGGAATTATTAATTACTAGGAGGAGTAGTCAGAGTAGTAGTAGCAGCATTATGACTCCAGAAGAATAGAACCATTAAGACTGATTGATTGTTTGATTGATTGGAGTTCGTTCTATAAACATCCAGAAATAATGTTTAATCCGGGCACCCTATGGCCAGTCAAGTTAACACATAAAATTAGCCATCACACCAAGAAAAGCAGGATTTCTTTCTTGCTTTTCTTTTCTGATTGGGTTGGTGGAATATATCCTTGGCTATCAAAATCTTCATGGCTTTTGGACTTTTAATTGCTAAATATTTGAATTTGTAAATATCCATGATCTTGATGTGTGAAAATGCATGATACAAAGTTTTTTTTAAATTTAATTTAATTTATTTAATTTATTAATCTCTACACCCAGTGTGGGACTTGAACTCAGGACCCCAATATCAAGAGTCAGTGCTTTTCTGAGTCAGCAAGGTACCCCCATACTGTATAATCTTAACCACATAAAAACATTTGCTTAGTTCTGTGTATGCAGACATAGGACCTAGAAGGTTCCTTCATCTATGAAGACTCTTTTCCAAGTTAAGATCCCATTCACAGGTACTGGGGACTCTAGGCCTTATCTTTTGGGGGACACAGTTCAGTTTGCAACAGTTGCAAGTCAGTGGTGGCTCTGCCTCTACCAGACGTGTCTTTCCATCCTCGTACCCAAACTGAACAGGGGGCCCCTACTCAGCGTGTGCTGTTCTTGTAGTGGGACTAAACAACTGCTCGCAAAACATTCGTTCAGATGAGGCATATATCAAGTTCAATTACACAGGTTTGCCACATGCTGTAGTTTGCTGTGTGTCACGAGTTCCTGCCTCAGGTTGTATTTGTCCAACACTGGCATAATTTCATGGCCATGGAGGTCCTGTCAAGATCCAATCTGTTTCAATTCCTGTTTTGTTTTGTTTTTAGTTGGTTTACTGTCATTTCTCTTTTTGTAACTTAACTCTAACAAAAGTATCATGTCTTCTCTTAATCTAGTCAAAACCCACTTCTTTGAAGAAGTATGCAATTTTTCTTAAGTATTCACAAGCATCTTGGGGCGCCTGGGTGGTTCAGTTGGTTAAGCGTCTAGCTTGTGATTTTGGCTCAGGTCATGATCTCATATTGGTGAATTCAAGCCCCACATTGAGCTCTGTGCTGGTGGTGAGGAGCCTGCTTGGGATTCTCTCTCCCTCTCTCTTTGCCCCTCTCCTGCTTGCTCTCTCTCTCTCTCAAAATAAATAGATGAACTTTAAAAAAAAAAAAAAGAATTCACAGGCATCTTCAGCTGATTAAATGCAAGAAACACATGAAAAAAGACTCTTAGCACTTCAGATTCTTTCAAGAAAAGATAGCAGCTTCTGAAATATATTTGGAATATGACAATATGTAGATAACAGAATGATTTCACTTATACGCTATAAATATTTCCAAGTGGAATGCTTTCACAATATCTACATCAATGAGATGAACACTAGATGTTGCTGCTGAGTCTTGGTGTATGTGGTAGTGAAGGAAGCTGGATAAGAACGATGGGTTGTTTGCTCTACATCTGGTTCCATTTTGTTAGGCATCTTGTGTGCAGGACTGTAGCTGTGCCGTATTGTAGGAGTGGTAGAAGTTGTGTAGTCATCTCTAATGGTTGGGGACCAGGAAGGGGTTCACCACACTTTTGAACTTCAAGAAGTTACCCAGCAGAGGCGTGTGGCCTTTAAACCCATTGGTTAGAGGTTTCACAACCCAAGTTGTGTTCTTTAATGTGTGTGTGTATGTGTGTGTTTCCCAAGTAATCACCTAATAAATCTAGCTACCATCTGTCATCATACAAAGCCATAGATTATTAACTATATTTCTTATGTCACATATGATATTCCCATGTTTTACTTATTTTGTAACTGGACATTTGTACCTTTAACTCCCTTCCCTTATTTTGCTCATCCCTGTACCCCTTTCCCCCCTGGAAATTACCAGATTATTCTTTATACCCCTAGATTGTTCTCTATATCTATGAGTCTGTTTCTTTCTTGTGTTTTTTGTTTTATGTTTTAAATGATTATTTCGATGACTACATATGTAAGTGAAGTCATACAGTATTTGTCTTTCCCTGTGTGACTTATTTCACTTAACATAATACCCCCTAGGTCCATGCATGTTGCCACAAATGGCGAAATTTTGTTATTTTTTATGGCTCAGTGATATTTCGTTTTATGTATACACATATCATGTCTTCTTTATCCATTCATCTATCAAAGTACACTTCAGTTGCTTCTAAATCTTGGCTATTGTACATAATGCTGCAGTGAACATAAATGTGCCTATATCTTTTCAAATTAGCGTTTTTATTTTCTTCAGGTAAATACTCAGAAGTGGAATTGCTGGGTCTTATGGTAGTTCTGTTCTTAATGTTTTTGAGAAACCTCCACACTGTTTTCTATAGTGGTTGCACCATTTTGCGTTCCCACCAACAGTGCACGACGATTCCCTTTTCTCTCCAAAGCCTGTGTTTTTCTGTGTTTTGTATTTTGTTTTTCAATTTTTTAAATTTTCTGTTGCCTCTGGATTGAAGTTGACTTGTTATACTTCACCTAGGGGTGACCTATAAAAACATATAAAGGCCCTCAACATAGTTGGAAATGCCACATAAAAGCATGATTAGATGCCATTGTAGAGCCTATAAAATGGTGAAAATTTGAAAGACCCACCATACCAAGCATTGGTGAGGAGATGCAGCAACTGGATTCTCATACAATGCTGGTGGGAAAGATTCTTGTTAGGATGTAGTTCAAAGTATCAACTGGTGGTAGTGGCTTCACACCCTGTAGTGGTGATTTGAAATTATAGGGTTTTAATTCATTTATTCCTTTAGTTGCTCAGCACATATTTAATGAGCATCTGTGGTATGCCACGGTCACACTGAGCAAGAACCAGTTCATGTCCTCAAGGGATTTGCCATCCGAAGTTAAGGTGAACAAGTAAATCCATAACATTAATAAATATAGTCTGATCAATGCTACAATCACATGAAGTGTCACAGTTTAATTTCACTAATAGAGTGCCACCAGGGATCCTTAGTGCTAGGATATAGAGCTCACAGCCAAGACACACAGTAGGGGAACACTCCAGACAGAAGACATGAAATCCAGATCTTTCTATGTTCCCTGTTCAAATATAGAGTCTTTGGTTTAATCTTGATATCTTGATATGCAAGGGAATGTCTTTGGATCAGGAATTCAGGGACAGCCTCTCTGAGGAGGTGACATTCAAAGAGAAATCTGATTGGCAACAAGAGGAAATGACTAATGCAAAGGCCCTGGGGTAGGAATGTGCTGCATTTAGAGGACCTGAAGGAAGACCATGTGACCAAAGCATAATGAGTTGTATGGGCCAGATCACAGTGGTATAGTTTGGAGCAAAGAGATTAAATTTCATTTTAAAGGTAATGGGAAACCATTGGAGTACATTAAATAGAGAGCAGATCTGACTTGTGCTGTGTTTGTAGAGGTGGTATGGTAGAGCCCCTCCTTAAGGAATGTGATGAAAACCTCAAGACATGGTAAGGCAACCTGGCCATGTGCGTATACCTGACATTCCTCATGACACTGTAACATGGACCTCCCAGTCAAACTGTATGTCTGTATGTTTCCATGTAGGGGAGACAAAGAAGTAGAAATTGTATAAAAGGCTACACCCCACTGTGCTCAGGACTCAGTTTTTCTGGTATGAACCCATTGAGCCTGTGCCGGCACAAATAAAGTCGCTTCCTGGAAGGAAGAGCCTCTGTGTCCTATCTCTCGGTGCAAGAATCCTGCTACTGTGGGGCTCCTTTGTCATTGCTCACTTTACCCAACTTTCTTCTTGAGGCAAAGTATAGCAATGCTTGGCACTACCAAACTTTTGTGGTTAGTCATAGCTGACAAATACATGCTTACATCTGCTTCCTTATCTCAGAAGAGTAGTTTTTAATCAGTTTTTCTTTAACACTCACTTCCCCCTTTCCTAGCCAGAAACAAACAAGCAAACAAAGAGAGCCTCAACAGAGCTCTTTAAGAAATCAATACGCCCGAGAGGACTGTTTAAGGTAATGGAAATATTCTACATCTTGAACGAGGTAGTGATTATACAGGTGTATACAATTTGTCAAAAGCTGTCAAACTGTAGGCTTACAATAGGGGAATTTTATTGTATGTAAATTATACCTCATTAAAGCTGATGTCAAAAAGAAAATTCTCTGAACTCCACAGGCAAATACAAAGGCAGTTTGCTGTGTACTGTTTCAAGAGTGCCAACAATGTGATGATGTTGGAGCTGCTCATTGAAGAATGAGTGGGTTAGTGTGGCCATTTAAACAGGGTTTCAGGGTGCCTGAGTGGCTCAGTCAGTTCCGCCTCTGACTTCAGCTCTGATCATGATCTTGCGATTCATGAGTTCCAGACCCACATGGGGCTCTGTACTAACAGCTCAGAGCCTAGAGCCTGCTTTGGATTCTGTGTCTTCCTCTCTCTCTGTCCCTTCCCTGCTCATTCTCTGTCTCTCTCTCTCTCAAAAATAAATAAATAATAACAAAAATTTTAAAGCAAGCTTTCAAAATTCTGTGACTCTCCTTCCCCTAGGATCTGTGACTAGTTACCCATAGCTCCTGTGTAGCCCCATCCCTGTAGACTCTAAACCAAGAGTGGGTGAGGACTCAGAAGGACCGAAGAAATGACCCGGAGATGGTAATATAGACATTGGTTTCTCGGGGGAACTTATGTACAGGCGGGCCGGAAGCAGCAGACTGGACAAAACGTTCTCTACTGGGATCTGCATGCAGCAAACTTCTGTAGTGTGACAACTAGCCCAGCAACTATCTGAAGCCTTTTCCCTCCTTGCATGACCAGTGCTCCACGGAGATCAAGGGCAGTGCTCCAGGGAGGCCAAAGCTTGCTATGCAGACATTCTTAGTTACAAACAAGGCACTCCAGGCTGGCCACCCCTGGTGTTCTGACCTTGAATATTGAACATGTTTTTCTTCCTATCCTGCTTGATGAGAATACGCAGGGAACACAGGATCTGTACATTCTCAACATAATGGTTAATGGGGGCATTCAGGGTCTGCCTGCACGAACCAGCCAGCCAGCACATACTGTGTGATACTTGATCACCAGAACAGGGTGGAAGTGATGCTTTTCCAGTTTCTGGGCCCAACTCTAGAAATAGGTAGCTTCTACCTCCTGTCCCTCAGACGTTCTCTCTTGAAACCCAGCTGCCATGCTTGAGGAAGGCCATACAGCTCATGGAGAAGGCATGGTGGAGAGGCTCCTGTGAAAAGGCACCATGGCCCCTGCCCTCAGCCTCAGCTGAGTCCCCAGGTAGCAGCCAGCCCCACTTGCCAGCCGTGTGATGAGTGAGCCAGCCAGTCCCCATTCCTGCCAGCCCAGCCAGTGCTGTGGGGAGGAGAGGCAAGCTCTCCCTGCTTGAAACCTTACCTCACCGCAGATGTAGGAGCTAAAGAAATGATTGTCGTTCCAACCCACTAAGCTATAGGATGGTGTGGCCTGCAGCAATAACAACCAATCAGTTAACCAGATCATAAGGGTATTCTAAAGTCCCAAACAATAGCTGGTATAGATTCATACCCACTTGTCCAGAATCCGTAAGGTGAGCTGTATTTCAGAATTCAGAATTTTTTATTTTATAATTTGGAATTTTTGAGATGGTACTTGTGCCATATTTTCATAACATCTCCAGTGGGTATCAACAAAATTTCAACTGAAATTTTAAGACTCTAATTGGCTTTCTGAATTGATACCTGAATCAGGCAGCATCCCATCTAGCAGATAGAAGACAGCTCCAGAGTGCTTCCAAAAGGGAAAGGTTGTAAAAGACAAGACAAGGAAGCCGTAAACAGAAGAAAAAAAAAAAAAGGATTATTGTTTCTGACGAGAAAATTTCGTACTGACGGGTCACAACTACATTTCTAGGGGAGGTTGAAAGCTTAATTAGATTAGTTAAACCTCGGCTTGGTGTCGTGGTCTAGCATAAATTTGGGGCTTGTGGTTTTCTTTTTAACATGAGAAATGCAAAACACTGGCTTAACCCATAGAAGAATGTACTGGTAGGCACACTGTAGACGACAATTAAGACCATAAATAGCCCCAAGTCAGGCTTTGCTAGCAAATGAGTTTGCCACAAAAGAAAAGAAGATGTTTAGTTGTTACCTCTCTTTTGGATTTGGATTTTGGAATTGCACTTCAGGGCTGATGGACGTACCTGTGGTTTGGCCGGCCTAGAAAGTAGGGAAAGAAAAAGGGTACATGTAGGGAGAGAAAGGGGGTGTCACAGGACAGGTTAGTGGGTAAAGAAGAGTCTCGTGACCTGATTTACTGGCCTGTCACTTTCAAGTTTACCCCGTGGCTGTCAGGGTCCGGGAAGAATGTTGGCTTTGATGTGGAGCTTGGGGTGAGGCGCAGGGAGGTCACGTGGTGGGGACTGCCATCACGGTGGCAGTGGGGATGGAGAGGAGAGGGCACGCCTTTTTAAGAGGCAGAACACATAGGAAAAAGGTCAGATTGAGGTACTTGGGGAACACTGCTCATAGACGGAGGCCACCGTGACAGAGACCAAGGTTAGCTCCTCCGCCCCACGTGCAGTCAACCAATAAGCAACGGGCCCCGAGCTTCTGCAGTGAAGAAAAGTAGGCTATTTACTGGTGTGGCGCCGCCCAGGAGAAGGGTGAGCATATGCTCAAAAGTCCCAAACTCCCTGATGGCTTGTAAGTGAGGGTTCTAAAGGCAAAATCCGCGCGGGGGGGCGGGGGGGAAGGCATTCCTGAAACGGTGGACATGGTTGACTGGAGGCCTAGGAGGTCAGGCTAGCAGATGTTACTGGATAACTTAGTGCAGCTTCGCCTGTTACCAGGGAGCTCTGTTCCATTTCAAGAGGCTTGGACTCTGAAAAGTATCTTTGTTCCATATGTTAGAGATTTCGTTAGGTCGATGTGGTAATTCTGTCTTTAGGGTAGTGCCGATTAACTGCTTGTAGGCAAGCGGGGCTGCATTCCGTCTCCAAGTTCCTCTGAATGGTAAGCGAGAATTCCTAGCACTTGAGCCTCCGCCTGTGTTCCTTGGCAGGTCTGGCCGGGCCTGGAGACGATGACCTCCAGTGTTCATCCTTTCTCCGGAACTCATGAGGAGTCCCTGGGAGGTTGCCCCTCACCTCCAGCTGCTCCATCAGTAGCCCCAGTGCAGGCCAGGGCACCCCAGTGTGGGGGGCTCTCTGAGTGGGAAGCTTCGGTTGTAAGAGCTACCAAGGAGGAAAAAGCCACGGGACTTGGTGGCCGATGTGGTTGGGAGACAGGAAACATGGAACATGATGGAAGGTGCCTCAGGCTTCTGCTTGGACCATAGGGTAGATCTCTTGCTAAAACACAACAGGATCGCTCTTGACTGGAGGGTTGGATTGCTGGGCCGAGCTTGGGGGTCATTATCATGAAGGTGGTAACTGAAGTCTCTGGAATGTGTGAGATGGGCCCGGATGAATGTTTCCAGAAAGAAGGGGGAGGGGGTAGACAATAAAGAAGGGGAAGAGGCACTCTTCATGTCTTTTAATTCATCATAGTCCACCTGTCCAACCCAGAATCCTAATCAGACCCCGCCTCCACCGCAGGTTGTGATTTATTGATCAAGGTGTCTGGGTTTGTGTCTGGCAAGGTCTGACTTTCAGGTCAAGTTCCTTATAAATAAATAAATATCCTCATGAAATACATAGCATTTAATCCCCCCACCCCACCCCACCTCACCCCCACCCCCAGGGCTTTGATTCCAGGGCAAAGACCATCTTTGAGGTACAAAAGACCCAGGAAGCCATAGGATTCTACCCAACTGTCAGGCCACTTTGGCCTATGTTTCTTGATGTGCATAAAAAAAAAAGGTCAGAGTCACTTCTGAAGGGGGAGGAGGGGGTGGGGAGCTGCAGGTGGAGAAGGGAGGAAAAGAAAGGCATTTTATCTTTAAATTCCACATATTTCTTTGTGTTTAGGAAACCTTGCCAGGAATGTGTCCGTGTATTCTGTAAATACTATAAACATATACCATATAAAATAGGTTGTGGGAATTTTCTTATTATTTGGCTTACAACACAATTAATACTTGCCGCGACAATAATTGTTGCTGTATTTTAACTCAAGGCGCGTTGATGAAATCTATGATTCCCTCCTCGGCTCCCCCTTCAGTAAATTTTCTGCACAAATAGTTGACTTGGGGGAGTTTCTTGATTAGGGCTTGGGAAACCAGAGGCGAAGGTGAGAATGGAGCAGGAAAGGCAGGGTAAGGTGGTCAGACTTTGCTTAGTAAAGACAAGGGAGGTGATTGCCTCTGATGGAGTTCGGACGTGCTCCCCTAAAATAGGCACCTTTATGTGTTGAATATTTTAAGCTGGCGGAGTTTGAGAAAATGGCAGAAACAGGAAAGATCACTCTGATCTTCTGCCTCCTACCCTTCTTCCCTGAAATAGGCCATTAAGTCCTCCTGGGAGAGATGCCCTCCCTCTACCTGGAGGAAAGGAGCATCCTTATCTGAAGTCAAGGGACACAGAAGAACCATAGCAAACAGGGCCTGCTAAATTTCCCTCAGGCTATTCCACTCTTCTGCCCCTTCACTATCCCATCCCTCCGTGATGCCCATTCTTCAAACGAGGCATGAAGATACTCAGGTCTGTTTCCTTGAGTTGTCATTTCCATATGAAGACTGCTGTGTCATGTAAAACAGACTTTAAATACATTTGTCTGCTTTTTTCCTGTCAGTCTGCCTTTGTCGTGGTAATTTTTAGATCCAGCCAGAGACTTGCTGGAAGAGGGTCTAGGGACACTCTTTGCTCTCACCCCCTCCAAATTAGGATGTATTTGATGGGGTTTTGGCGTGATAGTGGGGTTTGGAGCTGACGACCAAGAAAGAATTCCTGAAGACTCTTTGATGCAAAAAAGTGATTTCATTAAAACACGGGGACAGGATGCATGTGCCGAAAGAGCTGGACAAGGTTGTGAAGAGTAACTGATTATATATCTTCCAGTTGGCAGGGGAGTAGAGACAGTGCAAGTCCCTATGGAATTGTGGAAACAAGGTGTCCAGGACCTTGAGGGACTAGCTGTCGCTAGGGAAACACCATTTATTACCATTTAATAAAATGCCAGTCATGAGACCCTTCAGATGTGTATTGGGGGAGCTTGGAATATGATGGCCAGCATATATCTTGGGGCAGTTGAGATAAAGGAAGTTGACTTACAGGATCCTCAACACTGGGATAATATGAAGCTAAGGTTCTCTTTTGCTCCCAGCCAAGTGTCATAATCAAGGCAGCTGGGCTCCTAGAGGGAGGTCACTCTGCCCGTTTCAGGGACTTGTCCCCGGGCTGTAGGCAGTAAGGGAATTTAATTTTTCACTTGCCTTAGTTTCCTGCATCACCATGGCAACCACTTAAGCCCCTGTCCTTTGTTCTTGGGTAGCTGGGAGTGTCCAAGGTATCATAAAGTATCACACACCACAAGGTGTGCTAGCTTGCGCTTTGCCTTCAGCTTGCCCTATGCTCCCTCAACAAATCGATGCAAATTGACAGGAAGGAACTCTAATATAAGAAGAAAATACAAAGTTTTATTTGAGCCCGAATAGGACAGTTGCTGAAGAAACACGATCTTCACAGGGAAGAGAGTACTCCAGACAAGGAACAGTTTTTACAGGGTTATATGTTATTTGACATAAAGAGCCATAAATCAATATGTCAGAAGCACATTCTTGTAAAAGCTCAGGAAGATTATAGATTAGCATGTAGGCAGGAATCATGAGTTTTAACGTCACGGAATGCAAGGAGTAGGGGCATTGGTCGATATCTGAAGGACAAGATGTTTTCCTTCAGCTACTCATCTACAAAGCAGATGTATGATGCGTGCTTCACCAGCTGTAAATCAGTCTTTTGGTTTAAACAAACCTTATATACAGTCATGCTGACTTAGAAAGAAATAGAAAATAACTTCCCATATATATCATGCCTTTAGAAAGTTTTTCTCTTCTCATTTCCCCCTTTGGATTAATAATCTTGTCAAAGAGGTGTGTCTATCTGGCTCAAGTTGATAGAGCATGAGATTCTTGATCTTGGGGTTGTAAATTTGAGCCCCACCTTGAGTGTAGAGATTACTCAAAAAGAATCTTTAAAAAAATGTTTTGAGGGGCGCCTGAGTGGCTCAGTTGGTTAAATATCCAACTTCAGCTCAGGTTATGATCTCACAGTTCATGAGTTCGAGTCCTGCGTCGGGCTCTGTGCTGACAGCTCTGAGGCTGGAGCCTGCTTCAGATTCTGTGTCTCCCTCTCTCTCTGCCCTTCCCCTGCTCACACCCTGTCTCTCTCTGTCTCAAAAATAAATAAACGTTAAAAAAATTAGATAAAAAATCTTTCGATAGAAAACATTGATTGATGATATTATTTTGTCCCTCGATGTGAGGTTGATTGCTTATCTGCCTTGGTTTCATCATATTCCTTGATGCTAGGTGTCACAGGCATGCTATGAAGGCACACATGGAAATTATATCTTTCCACAACATCACCTTTATTCAGTCATATAGCAAGGTCACCATAATCCTAAAGCAGGCTCAGGATTCCAAATTCAGTGACATTTCCTTGGGTGTTTTAACTTGGCTTCTTACGGGTCATACAAAGCAAAGCACAAGGCAGGTCACACAACAAACAAGATAAGATAGAATGGGAGCGGGGTGGGGTAGGGTGGGGTGTCGGTGGGTGGGTGTGGGCGGTGGAATGGGAAGTTAAGAAACCAAACCCCAAGTCAGTCCGTGAGCAGGAAGTTGGGATGAAACCTTGGTCCTGTATGGGTCAGCCCTCAGCTCCTGCTGCTCATTCTTTTCAGACAGTAGAGGAACTCTATAAGGTGCAGAGACCAGTTGGGTATAGCCCTCAGCGGCAGTTGCGTTTTTGATGTGCTCATGCATGAAAGGGTCAGCGTCTAGAGAGTTTTACAGCTTGTTGCAGAAATTCCCTCCTTTGTAAAGTGATTTGATCAGCCTCGGGCATTGCAGATGTCCTCTGGTTCTGGTGCTCACGGTCAGTTCTGAGGGTGTCGTCAGCTGGTGCTGGTTTCGGCAATATCTGGTCTTAGCTGCGAGGCCCTTGGTTGCTTGCACCACTGCTGGACCTAAGTTACTGCTTAATGTGAGTGACTCCATCTTGCTGGCCTGGATTTAGGTCACCCAGGAGTCTACGTTGGGGGGGTCAACAGTATGGTCTTTCATGGGAATATTACAGTTGATAAATATTTTTTTCTTTTTAAAAAATTTTTAAATGTTGATTTTTGAAAGAGAGAGAGAGAGAGTGCAGGGGAAGAACAGAGAGAGAGAGAGAGGCACAGAATCTGAATTAGGCTATAGGCCCCAAGCTGTCAGCACAGAGCCCAACATGGGGCTCAAACTCAAGAACAGTGAGATCATGACCAGAGCCAAAGTCAGACGCTTAACCAACTGAGTCACCCAGGCGCCCCTGTATATATTTTTCCAACGAGATTGGATTGTCGAGCAAATATAATGTGTGCTTTGTGATGAGTTTTTGCCTTTATTTTTGAGAGAGAGAGATACAGAGTACAAGGGAGAGAGGGGCAAAGAGAGGGAGACACAGAATCCAAAGCAGGCTCCAGGCTCTGAGCAGTCAGTACAGAGCCTAATGCTGGGCTTGAAATACGGACCATAACCTGAGCGTTCTTAACTGAATGAGCCACCCATGGGCCCCGCCTTTGCATTTTTTTTGTAGCATTTGGTAGAGAAGGTTAGTTCAGGTGTCACAGGATGCTTGGGGGCCAAAGAGCAAGTCATGGCCTGTTGAGAAAGTCAGAGGCCTGTCCTGGCAGCATTCCAAAACAAAGCCACAAGAAGCCAGATCAAACCAGACAAGCCCAAGATGGCCTACAAAGCAGCCAGAAACTCCTGACCAAATATATGGAAGAAAAAGCACTAAATTTTGCTTCCAAGAAGTCCTGCCCTAGGTAATGAATATTCCACCCCTTATTTAGCAACTGTCCCTAAAAGATAGAAACCCAACCCCCAGGGCGTGCAGCTTTCTCTCCTCTCTACCTGCACTCACATCTCAAGAGTGTTTTCCTGCTTGGCGTTCCTCAGCTCTGTTGTGTCTGTCCTTGAATTCTTGAACTCTTTCTTGCAAGACCAAGAGCCTTTGGTCACAATTTTAGGACGGGCTGGGTCAACGCCTCAGGGCCCTGGGGTCTCCCCACTTCACCTGGCAACACATTTACAGCATAAATATGGAAATAGTAATAAAAGTCCAATTAATAACATTTGAAGCAACCAATGGGAGTTGGTACAGAATTAGAAAGACAAGGGGCACCTGGGTGGCTCAGCCGGTTAAGCATCAGACTCTTAATTTTGGTTCAAGTCATGATCTCACACTGGCAGCACGGAGCCTGCTTGGATGTCCTCTCTCTCTCCCTTTCTCTCTACCTCTCCCCTGCTCGCTCTCTCTGTCTTAATAAATAAATAAGCCTTAAAAAAAAAAAGAATTAGAAAAAAGAAGAATCCAAAAACCTATTACACATGTTTTAATGCTCTTGAACTAGTTTGAATATCACTTTGCCTCCTGTATCTAAGTTATTTGTGCTTTGTGTTCTGTTTGTGCTGATTGGTTAAAATGGTAAATATATTTTCCGTTACCATCTGTAATGATTTCTCTGGGCAGTTAATTTCCACAGATAGTATATCTTGTAGGGGTTATAATTCTGTCTTCCTAAATATTTGGCCATCAATGTCAATAATAGTATAATTTTAGTATAATTAGTATAATACTAGTATAATTTTTGTTAGCATTAGGCAATTTGAGTTGCAAAACCTGTATCATATCATAGAGTAACAGTGTTATGTGGAAAGTACTCTGGTTACAAGTAAGTCAAGGAGTATTACAGAAGTGTATTAGTTATGATTTGAGTATTTATGCTCAAATATTAAGTAATAGTTTAGTGTTATTATCAGTCACCTCAATAGGACTTACTGATTTAATTTTTCCAGTATCAGAAGGAGAAGAGGACCATAGTTCGGGAGTGATTTGTAGTAACAAATGGTTACCTTCCTGTTGGTCTACTTGTTTTTATAATCATTAAGTTTTCAGAAACCAGATGGTGGTCTTCATCAGTCTTCATCAGTGTCTTCTTTTAAGTTTATTCATTTATTTTGAGAGAGAGAGACTGTGAGCATACAAGTGGGGCAGGACCAGAGAGAGAGGAGGAGAGAGAGAGGATCCTAAGCAGACTATGCACCATCAGCCCAATGCAGGGCTCAAACTCATGAACCATGAGATTATGACCTGAGCTGAAGGTGGACACTTAACCAACTAAGCCACCCAGGTGCCCCTTCATCGGTGTCTTCCAAATCTAAAAACTTTTTACCTTTTTGAGAAATGTTTCAGCATTACATGTTTCTAAAAAACCTCACCATATAAGATGATTTAGGGCACAAATGGCCAACAAAAAGACATGATTTCCACTAATATTTCCTGACTGGAAAGTTTGTGGTTCTGATTCAAATACTCAAATTGTCAGATTTGAAACCTCTGCTGTTTGAACTGAATTTTTCTCCTGAGGGAGAGGGCAGTGGGGAAAGGTGGAGCTGAGAACAGATAGGGTGGCCACAGTGGCTGTTAGGGTCCTTGAAGTTTCCCCTCCAGGAGTGACATTGACTTCTAAAGTATTAGTGAGGAGGAAGGGAAATGCCCTCTCATTTCCCTTAGATTATCCGTATTCTTTTTTTAAAAATTTATTATGCTCAGTGTTCCATTTGCATTTGTAATAGTCTCACTCACTCGAAATGCTCAGGTTGTCTACAATAGTACCAAAGATGGTCTTCGCAGGCCTTTGATTGGGTGTTTGGAAAGGCATCTTAGTAGGACCATTAGGCTATTATAATGGTAAATGTATAATTTTCACTGCTTTTCCCTTTTCTTTATTTTGTAAAGTCTTAGAAAGTTGATCTACAAGGGAAACAATTACATTGGGATGTAGTGTCACCCATCCTAAGTCATATCTCTTTCCTTATAAAGCCAGTTCTTCATCTAGACCTTCTACAAAGGCTGAGTGAAGAGCAGATCACTCTGATGATTTTGAAAACTGTCAGGAGTCATTCCAAAACATTGTTTTTTGAGTCTTTCAAAATAGTGAAAAATGGTTTCTCCAGGCTTCTGTTTACAGTGTTGAATTTTGGGGGAGAATCTGGAGGATTGCCTGGTGTAACCTATGGGCACTTCTATAATTCTCAAGGTTTCATGTAGGGAAATCCATTGTTGTTTTTCATTTTGCCTTAGTTATTCATTCCTTCTCTTTTCTCTCAGATGCAAGTATATGCAGAAGCTGGCATAGGTCAGAATATCCAGGCTCATATGCCCTAACAGTGAAACTGAATTCTCAAGCAAAGCCTGTGGGAGCTTGAAAAGTTTAGATATTTAAGCTCTGTTCTTGTCCAGGGGGTAGAAGTAAGTGCTGGCTTACTTCTCCCTGACACAGGTTCTGCCTTAAAGAGGTCGGGAAAAATTGTTGTTCCTTCCATATTAATCCCCAGAGTTTTAGGGGCTTCATCCTTTAGGAAAGGAGGTGGAGGTCACACCAGTCAGAGTGGCTAAAATGAGCAAATCAGAGAACTCTAGATGCTGGCGAGGATGTGGAGAAACGGGCACCCTCCTACACTGTTGGTGGGAATGTAAACTGGTGCAGCCCCTCTGGAAAACAGTGTGGAGGTTCCTAAGGAAACTAACAAGAGAACTCCCCTAGGACCCAGCAATAGCACTGCTAGGAATTTACCAAGGGATACAGAAATGGTGATGCATAGGAGCACATGTACCCCAGTGTTCATAGCAGCACTCTCCACAATAGCTAAAACATGGAAGGAGCCTAAGTGTCCATCAACGGACGAATGGATCAAGAAGATGTGGTTTATCTATACCATGGAATACTACATGGCAATGAGAAACAATGAAATCTGGCCATGTGTAGCAACATGGATGGACCTTGAGGGTGTTATGCTGAGCGACATAAGTCAGGCAGAGAAGGACAAATATCATATGTTGCACGTATAGGAGGATTAGGAGGAACTTGACGGAGGACCAAGGGGGAGAAGAAGGGGGAAATGGTGGGGGAAAGGGAGAGAGGCAAACCATGAGAGACTCTTGAATGCTGACAAAAACTGAGGACTGATGGATGTGGGGGGGAGGAGGGATGGGCATGGAGGAGGACACTTGTGGGGATGAGCACTGGGTGTTATGTGGAAACTAATTTGACAATAAACTATTTGTAAAAAAAAAATTAAAAAAAAATTAAAAAAAAAAGGAAAGGAGGTGGAGGTGAAGCAGGCACATCAGAACAGAAGAGTTCAGAGAGTTCAGAAAGAAGGGGATACATAGGAGCAAGGGTGGGGGGAGATGGGAAAGAGCTGCTGGTGTTGTTTCTGAAGCTTTCTCCAATTTAGCAATGAATTCTTAAAGGTTTTATTTTATTAGTTTCTTACAGAAAGGTGTCATTGCCACATTTGAAATACAAATTAAAATAAGCTTACTATCCCATTCGATTAATTTTATAGATGGTTTTTTCCAGTTGTATATTCAAGAAAACTATTTTTGGCAAATCAGATTTGGGCCATTTTGGCCATCTAATGCTTAGATTATCTTTTGTTGAATTTTCTCATTTAGTCAAGCACTTGCAAGTAGAAATTCCATTTGTATTATATATAAAATCCAGTGGAGTTTGTGGGTGCCTCGTATGCATTTGGGAGCTATTCAGCTTTAGAAGCATGGTTCCTTGTTGGGGCACCTGGGTGGCTCCGTCAGTTAAGCGTCCGACTTCGGCTCAGGTCATGATCGCATGGTTTGTGGATTCGAGCCCCACGCCGGGCTCTGTGCTGACAGCTAGCTCAGAGCCTGGAGCCTGCTTCTGATTCTGTGTCTCCCTCTCTCTCTCTGACCCTCCCCTGTTCACGCTGTTTCTCTCTCTCTCTCTCTCTCTCTCAGAAATAAATTAAAAATATTTAAAAAAAAAGAGAGAGAGAAGCATGGTTCCTTGTCTTCTTTTGATTTTAGTTTTGGTATAAAGTTTGGGAAATTCTCCTGGAAGAAGAGAAGAATGTCATGGATTAAAGTGTGCCATTCATGAGCATCACTTCTAGAAGGCTGTGGAACACTCTCTCGGAAATTTTAGTTTCTTCTACCTGTAGTCTAAAACTGCCTTGCGGGCTCTGAGGACCCGATGATAAATCCTTATGTGTGCATTTCTGGACAAGCCAAACTTTATTTACTATGTGAAGAAGATGCAGTTCCCTATGGGACTGTTTCTTGTCTTGAGGAATAACCCCAGACTCTTCCACTATGTTCTCAGTTGCCCGACGATACCTTTCAGCCGAAAGGAGCAAATATTCCTTACTTAGCTTTGGAGCTAAATAATTCAGTCTCTCATTTTCTGACCAGTCTTTGAAGTTTTATTGCCAAATCAAAGCCAAATATGAATTAGCCAACCCAAGTTTTACTCTCTTTCCCCTAGATTTCCTACCTAGAAAATCATACCAGTACAAACAAAATCAGTCTAAACAGCTCAAAAAACCGTCAACACTATCAAGTTAAAATAAGGATGTCTGAATATGAGGAGAACTCACCAATCCACCCGAAGGTTGCTGAGAAGCTGGAGGGGTACAAGGGACCAATGTCGATACCAGGTGCCAGGTTCCAGAGGACCTCAGATGGCCTCAGGTTGGTTTCTGTGATATCACGCTGATTATGCCAAGAAATGTTGACATAAACTGACAGGAAAGAACTCTAATATAAGAAGAAAACACAGAGTTTTATTTGAGCCCAGATAGGACAGCTCTCTGGGAAACATGATCTTCACAGGGAAGATAGTGCTTCAGAGGAGGAACAGGGATAATACACACACACACACACACACACACACACACACACACACACACACACACACTTTTTTTTTGCATAAAGAACCATAGATCAGCATGTCAGAAGTACTTTCCTGTAAAAGTTCAAAAAAATTATAGACTAACATGTAGGCAGGAATCACAAGTTTTAACGTCATGGAATGCAAGGAGTAGTGGCATTGATCGATATCTGAAGGACAAGATATTTTCCTTAGGCTACTCATTTACAAAGCAGATGTACGGTGTGTGCTTGACTAGCCATAAATCAGGCTTTTGGTTTAAACAAACTTTATGTACAGTCATGCTGATTTAGAAAGAAACCTGATATGGCTTCCCTTATATATCAGGACTTTAGTGTGTTTTCTTCTCATTGGATTCTACCCCAGTTTCCACTCGATGACCTGTGCCCCAACCAGCCTGAGCTTGAGTGGGAGACAGGAACCTGTTGTTCTGCCAGGCCTCACTTCTGACATGATATATGTCACACAGTGTACATCTCTTAGCCTAGAATGCGGCTCTAGTATGTGAAAAGCAGCCATTTCTGTTTGGCGTGCCTCCAACCACAAGCTGTGTACTTCGTCTGGTGTCTGTGAGAGGACAGCCTAATCTAAAGTCAGAGAGGGGACTCGCCATGTTGATTATGTGAGAGAAGGTGTGCTGGTGTCTAAGGTGAGACGTCAGTCTGGAACCGGTTGTGGAGGGAGAAGGTTGCCCCCTGTCCCGCGGTCTGCTCCCAGCTCCCCTGGCCCCTTGACATACTTTATTGTGCTGCCCTGTCAGATGCTTGCCAGTGGAAACACCAAGAATGGATCCAGGTCCCATGACCTAGCGGGTCCTTCAGAAAACCTCATCTTCTTTCCAGGCTGGCACACTCCCCACTTATAGCTACAGATTCATTCTTATTCAACTACACTCAGAGCTTATACCCACCAGTAGAAATACCTCTGACCGTGACCACAAACACCTATGACTTCCTGGAATGGAACATGTATCCTTGGACTATTCTAACTATCTAGATAGTCATTTCCAGTCTGCCTTTAGTGTGTCTGATTATCACTCTGGGGTGACCATTCCAATTTTTCTAGGACTTCCTCCTGGGATCTACAGCCATCCTCTGGCCTGGAATTCCACTTCATGTGGGGCTTTATTTTTGGACTGGGGAGGTTAATTAACTGGTAAAATGCCTATGGGAACTCTTACCCTGCTAGACCAAGTAGTCAGTGAAGTGGCTTAATTCTTAGGATCCAAGCAAGCCAGTCTGGATGTTTTGGTCAAAGTGGTCTTAGACAACAGAATTGTTCCTTGCTATTTGCTGTTGGCCAACCAAGGGGTGGACTGTACCCTGACCAAACTGTATTATGTTTAGGTCAACACTGTTAGCAATAGAGCAATCAGACTCCTATATCTAGAAACAGGTAGAATGGCTTGAAAACTCTCCTCTCATCTATTCTGGGGTCCCTTGATCCCAAGTTTTGGGGAGGACCTCAGGTGTTATGATCTTCCTTTCCCTACGTGTCCTTCTAATCATATTCCAGTGTCTTCTACAGCAAAGCTAGACACTGGCTTCGCAATCCTGATGGGTTCAACAGGTATAGGTACAAATCTGCTGGTGGGATGGAATATGGCAATCCTTTGGAATCATGTAGACTGAGAGGCAAGGATAAACTTGCCTGGAGACTGCTCCCTTACAGACTGGCCTCCTAGGGAGGAAATTGGCTTCCTATGGAAAGGTCTGGGTTATGGAAACTGGTTAAAGTGGAGCATGAAAAGAATGAACATGCTGGCAGAGTACTGATGTGGTGTAATAAGGCTGAGGTGGTATGTCCTATCAAATGGCTGTATCCATAGGACTCAAACCACAGCCCAAGATCACACATCAAGGGGAGGCTAATGCATCCTCAGCCACAGAGCTGGTAAGCCCAGAGGCTGAGGTTCATCACCTGGACCCCTATCTAGCTCTGATAAGTCGTGTTCTCCTCCACATGGCAGTGAACACTGGAGGGGAGATGGGGTAGACACCTGCTACCATAAAGTCTCTGTGATCTCCTCCAGGCTTGTGCACATGCTTTCAACCACCTATTCCCATTTTCTCAGTAATGCCCATAAAATCATTTCTCTTCTTCTTCCTGAATTCCTGGCATCCCAGGACCAGTCAAGATACCATGTCACCTTTTTCAGGAATGAGAAATGATGTGAGATGTTTCTCCCAAATAAATTAAGAAGAAAAACAGTGAAAAGAGCATGTCCACATGAACCAAGACAGAATGAATGGAGGAAAAGGGCACAGGACCAGCTGGATCATTTGATGACTTAGCGGGGGGACTTTTGTTTTATTATTTGTATATTCGAATGAGGAAATGAAAGGCAGCAAATGGTAAAACAGGGACAGCATTTCTCCCTCATTCATATGTGATATGAACAGAAGTATTTTATAAAACTTTCTACCAGCAGTTAAGTTTTTGGTCCCACCATGTTTAAGAAGGCAGAGATACAGGTCTAAAGAACTTCACAATTGTAAAAGTGAAGCTGTTATAATTGAAGCTTGTTGCTTGCTGCCCAGCACCCATTCCTTCCCATTGGCATTAGTCTGCTGGATTTTCTTGAAAAAAAATTAGTTATAGATTTGGCAGCTGCACCTGCTCAGTTTAATACAAGCATCAAAAAAAAAAATTTCAGTCCCCCAAAACTTGTGATTGTCTTAAGAATATATGTCCATGTGACCAGATTTGGCCAGAAGAGGCAATTAGCCTCTGGTGAATTCTGGGAAGATTTCTTCTCTTTCCTAAGAAAGCGCAGGGAAAGAAGTTTCTTCTAACCAGTATGAATTCTGTAGCCCTGGATCTCCAGGCAGCCATCTTTTTACCACACTGGGAGGGAGCTGTAGGGGAGGAAAAACTCACATCTACCTTCTTAGGTTCTGTAGCCAGGCATAAGAATTAAATTTATATGAGATAGATTAACAGGAGAAATGCCTATATATTTTATGTAATATTTTAATGGGCCCATTTTCTTCAAGAGGAAAATGAAGACCCCAAAAAACCATTGGACCCAAAAGTTTTCAAGGAGCAATAAAGTTGTGTGGATGTAACAAGAGACAAAGGGACTTGGGCTAGGGGCAGTAAACTGTGGGACAATGACTAAGAAATATGTGGGAGAAGCTGATGGAAGACAAGGGTTATGTTAGGTTGGTTTGTACAGATCCATGTTGGAATTGACTGCTAGTCTTTGTGATAAGAATGTTCTTCTCTTCCTCGCAGAGAGAGTCCCTTTCCCATGTGAAATTTTATGACTTGATTTTAGGTAGAAAGAGAGATCAGAAAGCTCTTTCTGCATCTGTTGCTTCTCAAGTGCCTTCAGCTTAAGGTACTCAATTTGCCACGGTAGTGAATGGGAATAAAGTTTGCCACCTCCAAATGTATCACTATAGGGACACCTGGGTGACTCAGTCGGTTAAGCGTCCAACTTCGGCTCAGGTCATGATCTCATGGTTTGTGGGTTCAAGCCCCACATCGGGCTCTGCATTGACAGCTAGCTCGAAGCCTGGAGTCTGCTTCGTATTCTATGTCTCCCTCTCTCTCTGACCCTCCTCTGCTCATGCTGTCTCTCTCTCTCAGAAATAAATAAAACATAAAAAATATTTCAAATGTGTCACTGTAGCATGTGGATGATTTTGAGCTGAGGGCAGTCAAGACCCAGGAGACTCAAGAAAGACTTTTACATCTTCCTTAACTGCCTGCAAGAATCTAGATAAGGGGGCCTGGTTCAGAGAGAGAGAGCTACTACCAGAGATAAATTTTTTAATCTAATTTACGTGATTCCAAACATCTGCTCTTCTTATCTTCCTATGAATCACCCTCCTCTCTTTTGAAGCCCCAGGCCCCTGTTGCATCCCTTAGCTTAGGACGGCATATAAGCCTCAACTGCCTGACTGCCTTTGGGTCTCCTATTTTTAATGGGACTCCTATGTACAAAGTTAAATTTGTTTTTCTCCCGTTAATCTGCCTTAAGTCATTTTATTGTTAGACTTTCCAAGGAACCTAGAAGGGTAAAATGAAAAATTTTCTGCCCCTACAGCAGCATATTTTGGGGTGGCTTGTTCTGAATGCCACTATAGCCTTACTTGGAAGCCAGTTGTAGAGAAGACAAAAATACTTGAAAAGGGGCTCCTGGCTGGCTCAGTAGGAAGAGCATGCAACTCTTGATCTCGGAGTTGTAAGTTTGAGCCCCGTGTTGGGTGGAGAGATACTTAAAAAAAAAAAAAAAAAAAAAAACTAAAAATAAAAAGGAAAGTGTGCAATACAGTTTTCAAAAGAAAATACATGTAGATTTTTGCAACATAATGCTCTTTGGTAAAAAACTCAATTTAATAAATAAATAAATAAATAATATTTTTCAAAAAAGATAGTTCAAAAGAAATCAGATCATTGGTGCCATGGCTGAGCTGATCTACCAGGTCTCAGCTAGAATCTGCTCTGTCACTGGACTTACTAATTTTGGGGGACAATACATTCTTTTTGTTGTTGTTGTTGTTATTTTTTTGCATAAACTGTACTCCCAATGTGGGGTTTGAACTTATGATGCTGAAACCAAGAATCACAGCCTCTACTGACTGAGCCAGCCAGGTGCTCCCATTCTGCTTATTTTTTAAGACAGTAGATATGGATCTCTGTTGCTTGGTACCCAGAGGATCCTAACAGATAGAACCATCGCATTTGATATAATAACAAAACAACCACTAAGAACAAACCAAGAAAAAGCTAAAGAGGGAAGGAAATTATTATTCAAATTTAGATGTGTGTGGGTACATCTGTGTACTATTAAGAGTTGAAAGGGTCACCTGGGTGGTTCATTTGGCTAGGTGTCCAACTTCGGTCATGATCATACAGTTGGTGAGTTCAAGCTCCACATTGGGTTCTTTGCTGTCAGCAGAGAGCCTGCTTCGGATGGTCTGTCCCCTTTTCTCTCTGCCCCTGCCCTGCTCATTCTCTCTCTTTCTCTCTCTCAAAATAAGTAAACTTAAAAAAAAGTTGAAAAGTACTGCAAATACAGTTGCTTAGGGGAAAGCATTTTACGTGTTCTATGTTCAACAGGCTTTAATTTTCACAATGGTCTATTTATCCAGGAAGCTGGGATATGGGAAGTGGTCGGGGAGAGGAAGAGGGGAATGTGTTGAGAAAGTTAAAATTGTCCCTTTGAGGGGACCTGGGTGTCAGTTGAACATCTGATTCTTGATTTCAGCTCAGGTCATGATCTGAGATAGAGCCCCATGTTGGGTCCCATGTTGGCAGCCTGCTTGAGATTCTCTCTCTCTCTCTCTCTCTCTCTCTTTCTCTCTCTCTGACCCTCCCCAACTTGCTCTTTCTCTCTCTCAAAGATAAATAAATAAATTTAAAAAATTTTTTAAATAAATAAAAGTGTCCTTTTTGCTTTTTTTTATGGTATATAATTGACATATAACATTATTCTAGTTTCAGGTGTGCAACATAATGATTCAATATTTGTATACCTTGTGAAATGACCACCACGATATATCTAGATAACATCTGGTCACCACACATAGTTTTTCTGACCAAGAGAACTTTTAAGATTTTTTTTTTAGTGATTTTTGAATTTGCAAAGCAGTACTATTTATGGCAGTCAACATGGTGTACATCTCATTTCCAGGAGTTATTTATTATAACTGGAAGTTTGTATCTTTTGACCCCCTTCACCCATTTCTGCCCACCCGTCTGACTCTGGCAACCACCACTCTGTTGTTCTCTGTATCTGTGATGTTGGTTTGGGGGTTTTTGTGTTATTTTTACGCTCCACATATAAGCAAGGTATAACAGTCTTGGTCTTCTTTTTCTGATTTATTTCACTTAGCATAATATCCTTGAGGTTCATCTGTGTTATTGTGAATGGCAGGATTTCAGGCTTTTTTATGACCAAATAACCCTTTTGCTTTTTTGTTGGTTTCTTTTGTTAAGAAGCTTGCTGTATCGGACACACACATGTGATCTGTGGTAGTTTGTGCGAATGGTGGCAACACTTCCTCCCCATGCTGTATATATATGCACATATATTTCTCTTGTCCCTAAATTGGTACTTGCCTTGATCAATATAATATGGGATGGAAGGGACGTTGTGTAACCTTGGGGCCCAGGCCTCAGGAAGGCTTACAGCTTCTGTCTGTGCTCCCTTGGAGCACTGCCCTGAGACTGCCATGTAAGGAAGCCCACAGAGCTTACCGTAGGGTCATGTTACCAAAGTGGCACGCTCTTTTCCTACTCTGTACTGTTCACCAGAAAACCGTGAGAAGTAAAGGAGATGATTCATTTTCAGAAATACCAAATAAAAGCTGTGCTAATTAACAACAGGTTTATGAGCTATTGGAAATATGTACAAACCACCCACCCCCCCCCACCCCACCCCCGCCCCGCAGCAATGGAGTCCCAAACCCTTAGACACTTGACTGCCTGGCTCTTCCCCTCTCTGTTTCCTGGGCTTATTTTTACAGGCTTTGCAATGAGCATGCACCAAAGAACAAAGGGAAGAGGGATGGAAATTCTCTGTGTCACCTCAGGGAATGTACCTTTGTTCCAGTCAGACTACTTTTTGCCTTTCGTGGGCAAAGGTCACTTCCAGGTAAGGCTGTAACCTCTGTAGTGCTCAGCCAATAGAGGAACCTGGGGAGGGACTTCATGCTAGGAGATAAATTGTCTGCTTTAACTGCCCCCTGTCTGTCTGTCTGTCTGTGTGTCACACACCTGCTCTTGCAGGAACATTGATTAAAGCCTCATTGTGCTCCCAGTCTCCTCATCCCTCCTTTGATTGGGTCAATGAGCTTATTTTTAACAAAACCAAACAGTATTTGGTAGCAAGGAGGTAATTTATTCAATGGGCAGAGAAAGGAGAAGGCGGAGCTCATGCTTCAAAGGCACCTTCACCACAATTAGGTGTCATGGTCTGGGTTTTATGGGGTTAGGGTAATTAGAGGTTTGGTAAACAAGCTGACATCAAGGTCTTCTAGGGAAAGGGGAGGAGGCTTCTCAGAATCGGAGTGCCACCTCTTTTCTTCCCTCAAATGGGTGCAGTCAGATCTGACATGGCACTGGTGGGTGTTTTTTTGTTGTTAGAGTTAGATGGCAGTGATCTCAAGGTCATCTGGAGGGTTAGCAGCATCTGAACTGGATCAAACTGGTTGATAACTGAACCATGGATGCTTCTTTGGAGCTTGTGGCTTCTGGCATTTGGCCTAAGTTTCTGGTGACAAGCAGTGCCTATAAACAGAGCTAGAAAAGTGGGCTATTATGGCTGGTTTGGAGCTTGTTAGCGAGTTCCTGGTGACAGAAACTGGGGGGAGGATGATCAAGGTGCCTCAGCTAATAGTAGGATCAATTGCAGATAGGTGAGTGAGGCCGTCATGGAGTCATCATGGCCCAGTTGACCCTCCGGCTGAATGTAGCCACCTGAGTGACCCTGAGTGAGGCCAGCTGAAAGGATTGCCTAGCCATCTCTCAGAATCATGATAAATCATAACTCATTGCTGTTTTAAGCCACTAAGTATTGTGATGTCTTGTTAGACATCAGTAAATAACTGAGTCAGTTCTGCAGATCACTTCTGCTGAGACCGTTTAAAATGCAAAGGCATTGTGACATTTGGGTACCACTTGGGATTAAAATCTGAAGAAAGAAACTGTTGCGCGGTGTAATCTCTTCTCTCAACCCTTTAGGCTCCAAACCTCAGAGCTGAGACATCAGGGAATGTAGCCATGCCATGAGAGTGCTTGTCTGTAAGATAAAACCAGGTTCCAAAGATACTTGTTGCTTCATTGTGCAAGAAAGATTGGATGAATTTCCACCAAACATGGAGGGTGTATTTAAGATGGTCTGACTTATATTGAAGAGGAAAAATCATTTTTCCCATTATCCATCTTTGTTTCTCCAGCCAGGGCCTTGTGGATTAGACTGACTAAAGACAAATTAACAAGAGAAAATTACCAAACACACCAGAGAAAAATCTAACAGAAGTTTCTTGGGACGTGCATCTCACATACACATGGGAGTACCCAGGGCTGAGTAGTTCAAAGGGGTGGTTGGAATTTGGGGTCTATGCTCCCAACTTGGGGGAGAGAAAGGGGGAGAAAGAGTTTTTATGGAAAAGCATACTTTTTGGAAAGATAAAGGGTGACTCTCTGGGAAATAGGAGTGTCTTATAATGGCATGAGTCTGGGTATGGTTCAGAGGGTTCTCAGGACAAGTGAGTTCTTTTGGGAGCCTCTGCTTTTAGGCTGATAAGGGATCTCAGGAACGTAAATGCCTTCAGCTCAATTCTTATGGCAAAGTGACATATTTTGGGGTGGTGTATCCCAATCACCTTCAGTTGAATACACGGTTTTCACTTCGGGAGGCCTTGGGGGGATATTTCAAAGAGTTCGTCATCCTCTAAGCCACTGAAACTGGGGTACAAGGAGAGGATCATGGACTGCTGATGGGTGGACACTGGCCATGGACACAGCACATCAACTGCCCTCCGCCATCTGTAAAATATACTTCGGGGCACGGAATGCTGAGTCCACGGCCAGCAGGCCCATCGATGCCCCCGTGTTCCCATTTGTAGAAGGAACAATGTCCGTCTCAGGGAGTTGTTTGAAGGGTTGACAGAGATACTCTCCTTGACCAGACCTCAGTCAAGCTCCTCCAGACTCTTTGCAACTGGGGACCTCCTCTGTGGACTTCCGTGTTCTTCTGTGCCCCGTCCAGTTTTAGCAAGAATCCTGTCAAGTAAGTCAGTGGACCCAGAATGTCCACCCTCAGCATCTGATCATCACTGATACCCAACAGCAGTCCTCACCCCTGCTGGCCCTCAGCTGGTGTCTGGTACCCTGGGCTGCCTTCCGCAAGAGTCCTGTGAGGTCTCTGTAGCCAGAATAACCCCTGATCTCTAGTTCCACTTAGGAAATTTCCAACCCCTGACCTCCACCCTGTTCCTGGGCTGCAAACTGCCACTGACTTGTTCTTGTATTTGGAATCAAGCTGGGTTTTACACTGAGCCCTTCCTTCTCCACCCTGTTGTAATAGTTACTGAGTAAAATTGGTTTTTGCCACTTCACTGTCTCCCTCTGGGTTTTCTTTGTCAGGTTAAATGGGTAAATGTATGAAAAGCATTTAAATAGCACCTAGCACATGGTATGCCCTGTATGACTTAGTTTTGCTGTTAATTGTGAAGTCCTTTATATCGGTTTCTGGGCTGATGGATGCAAAGACACATCCCTGCTCCTGAGGTCCAGGAAGCAGCTGCAGACATATCCCCTTCCCTTCCCTTTCCAAGTTGCTCTTCCCAGAGCACACCCACCCCAGGGACACCTTTCCCTGCCCAAGAGGTGGGGTCCTGTTTTCTATCCCAACCCAGGCTCTGAGTGTTCACTTATCTTGTTCTATAATGAGCTCTCTAGTTCTCCAAAGACACGTGATACTTTTCAGCTCCTTATTCCTCTTTCAAGGACTTTTATCTGCTCCACTCCCTTCCACCCAAGGCCAGCCACTTTGTTGTCCTCAGAGGCAGTGCTCATTATCCATCTTCCCTGTACACAGCAGCTGTCCCTGAGTAGAATAAATCAACTCTCCTACAGCTTTAAGGAGAGAGGCTTGAGAGAAGTGGGGACTGAGAAGGCATATAATTGGGAACCCCCTCTAATAAGTTTTTGAAGTCTGGGGTCACATGGAAAGCCAAGGACTTTATAACGATTCTGTATTCTTTTTTGAGTTTCCATGGCTGACAGGGTCACAGATTTCTCTTCCCTCCCCAGAGTGCACCCCCTTCCCCCACTCCAGCCTGTTTGTGACTACAGGTGTTTTTCTGTGGAGAAGATCAGAATGAATAAAAATCTATGGTTATGACCTTCGTCAACAACCAGTTCTGGAGAGTGTCTGTGGAAAGACCCAATAACCAGACAGAAGACTTGCTTGCACATAGGAATTCAACAGTGGCCTGTTTCAAAAGCAAAATCTATAGAAAGATATTAAAATTTAAGAATGTGCACCACTACCACCACCACCACCACCACCACCAAAAATATATATTTAGAATGATTTTTCAATGGCAAAGGACGAAAATACAAGCCAGACTGGCTTAAGCAATAAATATAGAATTTTTAACCACGTGATTAAAAAGCCCAGAGGCATTGTATTCGGGCACAGCTGGATGTAGGTGCTCAAATCATGGGATCAGATAACCTCTTCTCTCTTCTCCCTCTCTCCTTTCTCCACTTCTTTGCTGGCTTGTCCTTTATCATATATTTTATTTAACAAATATCTGTTAGGTTTAGATGTGGCAGGCAGTGGGGTTATTTCAGTGAACAAGACTGACCGGGTCCTCGTTCTCATGGGAGTCATGTTTTATTAGGAAAGAAGGACAATAAATCAGTGACCGGACATATACATAATATACTTACAGTTTGGGGTAATGATGATGAAACCAAACAGAGAGCTCAGAGCTGGAAAGGACAAGGGCGGGGGGAAGACTTTCAGTATATAGGGTGGCAGGGAAGGCCTTCCTATAAAGGTGAGATTTCCTGCCACCCTTGGGCTTAGTAGAAGTGAGACATGAAGGGATCTGAAGGGAGCCCCCATGCATCCCAGGCAGAGGGAATAGCTATGTCAGGGTAGACAAAACCTTCCAGTGACAGGAAAACTGGTTCTGGGGAGGCTGGCACGAAACAGAGCTGCTGAGGGCCACCTTCTGGAGTGGCCAGAGAGGCCAGAGAGGCCACACTGATGGGCTTTGTAAACATGGGTGTGACTTCTGTAGATAAGGATTTATCACGTCAAATATGGTGTTCTTTGCTGCATGAAGAATGGAATGGAGCTGGGTGGGAATAGAAGACCTTCCTGGTTACATCAGCAAAAGGAGGCTGAGTTCCACCCGCCTTAGCTTGTCTCGGTATTGGCTGAACTCACCAAATCATGGTGCAGCTGTCCATCCTGCAAAGGGAAATGATCCTCATAGCAACAAAGAAAATACAGCCCCTTATCTTACTCCATCAAGAGACAACAAAATGTCACATTACACAGTTTTCTGCTCATGGAGTGTGCCTTTTCATGTTTATTGACGTGGTATAATGTGGCCATTTTTCAAAATGTCAGAGGCCATTATCTCAAATGTTCAGGGTCCTAGGAAAGCTCCCGGCTCCTGTGAGCAGCATATGAAGTCATTTTCCAATTATAGCCTTTCTGAACGCCTTGTCTTTCCCTTTAAATAAAGTGTCTAGCCATATGTTCAATGAGTAGTATTCTAAGTTTTATATCTTGCCTCATTTTCTTTGGAATCTGTCAATGTCAGAGCTTTTTACAGGGTTACTGTAAAAATGTACTTGAACCTTGGTTGAGAGAATTGGCTTTTCTGAAGATAAAGTGATTTTTAAAAGAGGTTGTGTGGGAGTCTATGTCCTGTTTGCAAAAAGAGTGAAATCCGGCCTTTCAACTAATTCCCTACTTGGAACCGAGCTAGGTTTTTCAGTACTTTGTTGACTGTGTTTCCCAAATTTAAACTCTGCATGCAGTCCAAAATCATCTCATGCTTTTAAGAAGTAAGGTCATGGGATATCTTACCAAGAGACAGCCAGAGTTAAAGAAAAGCAGGGGCTCAGTAAAACACATTAAAGGTAAAGAGAATGGAAACTGCCATAATTTCTTGTCCTTGAGTTAAACCATACCGGTACCAGGAATACTCTGCCATGCTTATATTAAGTAATACCGACACCAGGCATAAAAAACATTTAGTTGTTGATTCCAGGAAATACCCGCTCTTGTAAGATAAAGACTGTAAACCAGAGAAAACAGGTTGCTCATTAGGATTTGCCTTAAAACTTTTAAGTAACTGGGTCCATCGGCCCAGAGCAGTTCTGTCATAAACTGTGCCTGATCCTTGATGGTTCCCTACATTGCAAAACCTACAGTGAAATCACCTGGCCCAGGCTCTAAAATCCTACACATGCCCTTTGCCAACAAAGGAGATCAGAATATGCTACCGCAAAACATATCACTTTGGTATAAGGACTATTTTGCTCTCAAGTCCATTAAGAATCAACAAATGGGGGCGCCTGGGTGGCTTAGTCGGTTGAGCGTCTGACTTTCGCTTAGGTCATGATCTCGCGGTTCGTGGGTTCGAGCCCCGCGTCGGGATCTGTGCTGACTGCCAGCTCAGAGCCTGGAGCCTGTTTCAGTCTGTGACTCCCTCTCTCTCTGATGCTCCCCTGCTCATGCTGTCTCTCTCTCTCCTAGAAATAAATAAAAATATTTAAAAAAAAAAAAAGAATCAACAAATAAGGGCACTTGGCTGGCTCAGTAGATAGAGAATGAGACTTTTGATCTTGGGGTGGTGAGTTCAAGCCCCAACATTGGATATAAAGATTACTAAAAAATAACATTTAAAAAAATCAATAGGTGTAGGAAAAGTCCTGCCCTCCCCTAAGCTGAGTGAGTGCAGGGCATGAATGTTCCCTTGAGGAAGGGACCCTCCCTCTCCACCTCCCCCCCAGTACCAAGGACAGAAAAACAACTCTCCTCATTATAGACGGGGAGTCTACAGCAAGACGAACTTGTAGAAACAAATCCTACTAAGAAAATTGTTTTCCCATTGGTCCTCTGCATATATTTCAGTTACTCCCCCACATTTTATTGTCCCTTGGAGCCCCAAACCCATTTTCCTTTGTTAAAAAAGTATACGAGCCCCTGAATCTAACTGCCTTTTTGAGTTTTCACTTCTTTCTGTGAACTCCAATGCATGCAAATATTAATCAAATGTGTGATTTCTCCCCTGTGAATCTGTCTTTTGCTAGTTTAATTCACAGGCCCTAGATCAAAACTCGAGAAGGAAGAGAAAAAATTGTTCCTCCCAATGCTAATTTCTCCATTTTGAGATACTACAAGACCCTGTCAGCATGATGTTCTTCCTCATTCCAGTGGAAACAGTAAATTTAGCTTTGCTTGATCAACTGGTTTCAATTGCGATCCTTGGAGAGATGATGACTGCCCTTATGTACTGTGTGTGTACAGTGTAAAAATGCAGTAAAACTGCCACCAAAATGTAGTATTCCAAATGATAAGATTACATAAAATGTGAATTTGTGTGTTGGGGGATGGTTGTGAGGATAATGAAATTCCCCTTTGCATGATCTGTCTTTCATCTCAGTAGTGATCCACGTACGCTTATAAATATGATGTAGTGTTATAAACATGTACAAAGTTTACTCTACGTAAAAGACATTATGTGAAAAAAATTATATGGATTGATTTCACAAAAAGCTGTAATTTTTTATCGCATTCTCTAACTCCCCTTTACAATGTAACTTTGCAGCTCCTCCTATTGAGGCAGAGTACTGGGCCCCTGGGTGGCTCAGTCGGTTAAGGGTCCCACTTTGGCTAAGGTCATGATCTCACAGTTTGTGGGTTCAAGCCCCGTGTTGGGCTCTGTGCTAACAGCACAGAGCCTGGAGCCTGCTTCAGATTCTGTATCTCCCTCTCTCCCTGCCCCTTCCCTGCTCACGATGTGTCTGTCTCTCAAAAATAAACATTTAAAAAAATTTTTTTTAAAAAAGAGGCAGAATACTTTCTCTGGCTCTTCAGTGTGGGCTGGTCTGATGTCTTGCTTTGGCCACTGGACCTCCAGCAGAATTGAGGGTATGCCGGTTTTGGACACGGGTCTCAAGAGAGCCTTTTAGGTTTTACTGTTTCCTTGGAACCCTGACTCTGTCATGTGAATGAGCCCAAGTTCGCCTGCTAGGGAATGAGACCATGTTGGGAAGTGAGTCAAGACTCCTGAGTCTTGCCGGCTCACCGCCTATCATGTGAGAGGCCATCTAGATCAGCAGAACCACCTGCCTAACTGATGTACATGTGAGCCCAGCTGAAATGAGCAGAACCACTCAGCCGACCTGTATGGATGCCACTGCCTGCTGTTTTAAGTCATTGAGATTGGGGGCAGTGGGCTGTGTGGCAGTTGCTGATACATAGAACGTGGCGGAGACTGTTTATTGCCTAGAAACATCTATTTCCTTCCCCTCTTCCCAACTACCAGAATAAGAATTTTGTTCCGATTCTTTGGCCTCATAGAAGGTGAGCAGTAGCCAGTCACATTACCCCACATTACTGGCTACACGTAGGGATGGGCATAGAGCCATCCCGGCTCCTCATGGGACCATCCCCATGGTCACTACGATGAGTCACGATGAGCAAGTGAATCAACATGTGTCTTCCTTCATTCCAGTAGCTACAGCAGGACACCAAAGACGGGGTACTTATTTCTCATACTTCCGGAGGCTGGGAAGTCCAAGATTAAGGCTCTGGCATATCAGGTGACTGGTGAGGTCCTGCTTCCTCACATGGCAGAAGAGAGAAGGGAGCTCTCTGGGGCTCTTTTTCCAAGGGCACTAACCTCGTTTATGAGAGCTCCACCCTCATGAACTAATCACTTTCCAAATGCCCCACCTCCTATACCATACTGTTGGGGGTTATGATCTCAACATGTAAATTTTGTGGGGACATAAACATTTAGTCCATAGCATGTGCCAGTCAGAATTCTTCCCTAGGGTGTTATCTATGAGGGTAGAAATGAAAAAAATATGACTGAACTGTGGGCTACATCAGATTGATCTGTTTTAGACTAAAGTACGAGAGATGAATTTTATATCTGAATATTTTGGAGAAAACTCCTATTTGTGTCATAAATTTACCAGAACAATGAACTTAAATGTCACCTCGTTCAACATACAAAGTGCACAACAAGTTAATATTGAGCCTTTAGACTTCAGGGTAGAGAAACGCCATAGGGAAAGATGATATGTAATTATTTTTGTGACTCCCATTGCAATGTTCCTTTTTGCCTGGATAAAACAGTTGAAGCGATGGATGTTTATAATGGGTAGGAGAATCAGGTCAAATGAACTCATCTCCAAGGAGATTTAAAATACTTTTGAAACCCTCCTTGATATATAGACTGTATTTTTATGCATTTTCTTTGAACTTTATCATTCTGGGCTCTGTTTGCCAACTTGTCTCACATCCATATTTTAGACTAAAGCTCCATCTTCTGGAGAAAAACCGACATGTAGCAACTGTTCGGCACATGGGCTAACAGACTCCATTTAGAAGTTACTGAGACAATGTCTTTCTTAGTCATCTGAACAATTTCTCATTGGCAGCTCATTTTTCCCCCTTTAGAAAAAGTGTCATTTCAGCAGGGCAGTGAAAGTAGATGTAAGCTATTGATCACCTCCCCTTTTTCAAAGACAGATTCATAGCACAATTTCATCTTTATATTTATGGTTTCTGCAGGAGAGACCAGTTGGAATAATTTCCCTTCCTTAGCCATGTTCTTTTCTTTGATCCCTCGTATCGTAGAATAGGTACTGGCGATTATTTTCTTACTCTCCAGAGAAATCAATTTCTCTGCAGCTTTTACTATATTTTTTCATGTCGTCTCTTCTGAAGCTCCTTCTTGAATATAAATACTTTAAGAAATATTTTAGATTGATATGGTATTTTTGAGAGTTTTAAAAAGTAGCCATTAAAAAATAAATGTAACATTTTAAGAATAGTTTTAGATTTAAAGAAGAATTGTGGGGATAATACGAACAGTGCTCATATACCGTGTGTGGTGTCTGTCTCTCTCCCTCGGATGGGGTCCCCCAAATGTGGGGCGACTATCTGGTGGAAGCTGGTGGTGTGGGCCCTGAAGGGATTCACCTGAGGCAGAACACAGGGGGTGGAAGTTTACTGAATTTACTGAGGGGAGGGGAGGGGGGGCAGGACAGCAGAGGAGAGGCGGTCTGCCATGAGGCAATGGGTGGGAACTGTTTTTAAAGGGGGAAAGTGAGGATGTCACAGCAAATACTCGGCGCCCGGGAAGAGAAGAGCGACATGAACTCAGGGAATCAGAAAACTGTTTAGTGTGCAGCGGTGCGGGCCCAGCAGAGTCGCCTCCAAAGGCTGAGCCCTGAGCCCTGCATCTGGCCTCCTTTTATGGGTGAGATTGCAGGGGCTCAAAGAAAAACAAAAGTGGGGAGGGGACACTTACCGGTTATGCTCTGCGGGCAGTTGGCGGATGCGGGAGGCAAGCAAGATTGCAGAAGCCAAAAGCACGCGAGGAGAGTATGAGTTCTGTTCTGAAGAGTTAGGGCGCCTTGGCCAAGACAGACGGCAGGGAGCCCTCTCTGGACGACCATGGAAAGGATACTGGAAAATGCTCACTAAATCCTCTACTAAATAACTTCACAGAGCTCATGTCCCTGAATGATGAAGTAGGCATTATACTACTAATGAAAGAACCACATTAAAGGGAGGGTTAATAAAACCAGCAATTGTGATTGATTTTAACTATGTGCCAGGCGGTGGGGATTCAAAATGACTGGACTCATCCCTTGGGCATTCGAAATCCAGGGTAAGAGGAACAGAGCCATGCCGTGGAGGGGTAAGAAATACACAGTATTTGGGTTTTGTTCCTGGTTGCTGACATAGGATTCCTACAACCCTTGGATTTTGCTTAGTGACAGGAATGTCTTATAATTTGTAAGGCGCTCTCTACCATCATACCTGAGTTTATGCTACTGAGGTAACTTAGGATGGGGCCCGTAGGTCGCCTCAGGATGGGGCTGGTCACCAGAGAGCCAGTGGAGACTTCCAACCCCACCCACCCAACTCTGGGGAGGGGAGGCAGAGCTGAGACTGAGCTCTATCCAAGCTCTTGAAAAATGAATTTCAGGAAGCTTCCAGGCTGGTGAACACTTCCAGGTTCCAGGAAGGTGACACACCCAGAGAAGGCGTGGGACCTCCATACATGCCTCTCCCACACCCTGCCCTCGGCGTCCCTTCCCTTCCATTTGGCTGTTCATGCGTTGTATTCTTATCATAAACTGGTAAACATAAATAAGGGATTCTCCTGAGTTCTGAGAGCCATTCTATCAAATTACCAACCCTGCGGAAGGAGTCCTGGGAACCTCTGATATATAGCTAGCTGGGCCGAAGTACAGGTGGCCCAGGCCTTGTGACTCACATCTGAAATGGGGGGAGTCTTCGGGGATGGAGCCCTTTTAACTCATGGGATCTGGGGTTAGTGCCAGAATTAGAATGAATTGCTGTACTCTCACTCAGTTGATGTCAGAGTTGGTCGGTGTTGGAAAGAATCTCCCACAAGGGCAACGCGGGGAAAAGCGTTGTGAGGCAGTCCGTCCAGGAGGCCAGGAGAGTTCAGGGGAGTTGGAACTTGAAGGGCAGGTAATGAGTTTTTCCACTCAAGAATATGGAGGAGGAAGGGTGTTGCAGGGAGAGGAAGCAGTGTAGACAATACTTATAGACCACACTATTCCTACTAATAAAAATTTCAACCTAACAACAGCAGCTCCATTTATTACTTCCCGTGTGCCAGGTGATGAAATTAATGGTTTATAGACATTTTCTTTTTAGTCCCGAAGGAGCTCTTCGGAATTTATTCTATTTGTTACCTGGGTTTTTCGGATCCAAAAAGCCTCCAAGGGGTTAAATATGTGGGCTACAAGTGAGTAGCACTACTGCTATTTGTAACCATAAGGAAAAAGACAGTAAGTAGCTTTGGAGCCAGATACACCTCGGTTTATTTCCTGGTTCTTCAAGCCCCTTGGAAACTCCCGAGCCTCTGTTTCTTGATTTATAAGATGGGAAGATAATAATAATACTCATCTCTTGAAGAGTAAGATTAAGTAGGGGAGCCTGGGTGGCTCAGTCCATTAAGTGTCCGACTTCGGCTCAGGTCATGATTTCATGCTTCATGAGACCCACTTGGGTCTCTGTACTGGCAGCTTGGAGCCTGGAGCCTGCTTCAGATTCTATGTCTCCTTCTCTCTCTTCCCCTCCCCAGCTCACATTCTGTCTCTCTCTCTCAAAAATAAATAAAAAGATTTTTAAAAATTGAAATGATAAAATAAAGCAATCTGTGTGATGCTTAATAATAAAATGAATGCACGACAGAGACAGTATTTTAAAAATGATGATGTAGCTGAAACGCCCAGAATTCGAGAGAACCCCAAAAACAGACCACCAGAGACCAGAGTCAAAGCCAAGCAGCAAGGGTTGTTTATTTGCAGGTTCGAACCCGGACCTCCACGCACTCGTTGCCGGTGACGCTGAGAGGCCCTGAACAAAGCCTCTGCAGCCTTTTTATAGACAGAAGTAAACAAGTCATGGGGAGGGACAGATTTCCATGGTTACACCTGGGCTTGGATCTGCTTCATGTGTGTTCATTCTGGGGTCCAGGCCAACTGTCAGCAACTACCCCTGAGAAGCCCTCTCTGGCGATGGCAGAAGTGTACCAGTGCCTTTCAGACATTTGTGGGGTGTTTTCTCAGTACCAGCAAGCAGTTCTCTAGCTCTCAGCTCACCTTGACTGGAGGTCCAAGAATTTAACTCAGTTCTGACCCTCTCTGCCTGAAGATAGCCTTAGATCGCCCAGTTTAAGGATTTGTGGGGAGCAAGAATGTCCTGTTCCATTCTAGGTCCTTCTAGCTAGACTAAGAATCGAGTTGACATGAGACAAAATAACAGGAGAAAATAAAATTTAACAGTATCCATATGAGGAATCCACACAGACCTGGAAATTCTGAAGACAGGCAGAATGAGGTGTATAGGTCATCTTGAACTAAACAGAAGGGGCTAGGGGTCTGGGATTTCAACAGAAAGGAACGCAGTTTCCAGGGCAATGAGGAGAGCAGATGTTTGGTAAATTAGACCTTTGCCCTGCCATACAGATGGGTCACTCAGATAAAATTCATCTCTGTTAATAACTGTTATTCTGGGAAAGATCTAGATTTTTCTATGTAGTTAAGGGAGGGACAAAAAGTTTCCCTTGAGCCTTGATTGCTTTCAGATCAAAACAGTCTGCATGCCAAGATGACTCACCTTGGGGTGGCCTGCCCTTGGTCTCTGTAGTTCCAATCCTGCGGGGACTACTCTCCGGCCATCCCATGCCCCCACAAACACCAGCCACAGGTCCAGGTTGTTACCTATGCTGACTGGCTATTCTGACTTACCAGCTGTAAATTAGAAGTTCCCATTAACCCCTCCTAGTTAGATTGCCAGAGCGGCTCATAGAACTCAGGAAAAGAATTTACTTCCTAGAGTTCTGAGTTACCATGAAAGGATGTAACTGAGGAACAGACACATGGAAGAGATGCACAGGGCAAGGTTCAGAAGCTCTGCAAACCCAGCACTTCGGGGAGTTTTATGGAGGCTTCATTTTGTAGGTGCGATTGATTAAATCATTGGCCATTGGCGATTGGTTCGACCTCCCCCTCTTTGACGGTTGCTCGGTTGGGGCTCCAAGTTCTAACTTTATAATCAGTTTGATCCCCTTGGCAACCAGCCCCCATCCTGGGAGGCTTTCTGAAAGTCACCTCATTTACATAAACTCTGGTGTGGTTGAAAGGGACTTGTTATGAATAACAAAAGAAAGCTTCATTTCTTTAATCACTTAGGAAATTCCAAGGGTTTTTAGAAGCTCTGTGCCAGAAATGGGGATGAAGACCAAAATATATATTTCTTTTTATAAATCACAGTTTCATATTTTTGTTTACATCCATCAGATTTGCTGACATCTCATTGTCCAAAGCAAGCATCAAAGGAGCTGGGAAATACACTCCATCAATGGAAATCATGGAGGGGGAGAGAATATATATATTTTTAACTACAAAGCTTCTTGTTTCATTTGAAACCAGGTGTACACTGGTTTTTATAATTTATGTGTTTGTTTGTTTATTTAAATTCCAGGTAGTTAATATACAGGGTAATATTGGGTTCAGGTATACAATAAAATGATTCAACACTTCTATACATCACCCTGTGCTCATCACAACAGGTGCACTCCTTAGTCCCCATCACCTATTTCACCCACTCTTCCACCCCCGCCCCTCTGGTAACTGTGTTTGTTCTCTATAATTAAGAACCTATTTTTTGGTTTCTCTCTCTCTATCTCTCTTTCCCCCTTTTGCTCATTTTGTTTCTTGAATTCCACATATGAGTGAAATAATATTTTCTTACTTATTTTGCTTACCATTATACTCTCTGGCTCCATCCATGTTATTACAGATGACAACATTTCATTCTTTTTTATGGCTGGATAATATCCCTATATATTTATAGATATAGGTGTATAGATATAGATATATCTTCTTTATCCGTTCATCAGTCAGTGGAGACTTGGGCTGCCTCTATACCTTGGTGATTGTAAATAATGCTGCTATACACATAGGGGTGTATGTATCCCTTTCAATAGTGTTCTTGTGTTCATTGGGTAAACACCCAGTAGTGAGATTGTGGATTGTAAGGTAGTTCTCTTTTGAACTTTTTGAGGAATCTCCATACTGTTTTCCACAGGGGCTGCACCAGTTTATATTCCGCCCCGAGGTTTCCTTTTTTCTCTACCTTCTCGCCAGCACCTGCCTCTTGTGTTGTTGACTTCAACAATGCTCCCTGTTTTTGTATGGCCTATGAACTATGAATAGTTTTTACATTTTTTAATAGTTTATTGTCAAGTTGGTTTCCATGTAACACCCAGTGCTCATCCCCATGAGTGCCCTCCTCCATGCCCATCACCCCTCTTCCCTTCCCTCCCCCATCTGCCCTCAATTTGTTCTCGGTATTCAAGAGTCATGGTTTTTGCATTTTTTAAGGATTGAAAAAATAAAAGAATATTTTATGACATGTGAAAATTATATGACATTCAGATTTTGGTGTCCACAAATCAAGTTTTGTTGGGGAGGAAACATTTTTTTCTCTACCCTTCTTGATTCTTTGTTCTAATAAAACTTGGGCAAATTAACAAGAGAAAAGCAAATTTAATTCTTGGGCTCCTTAAGACTAGACAGGCGGCCAGGCAATGGAGGCTTTTATGTTATCCAGAGTTGAGGAGAAGGGCTAAGGACTTTAAAATGTCTGGGACTTTAAAGGAGAGAGAGAGGTGATTCACAGGAAGATGAAAAAGAGTAAATGTTTGGTAAACAAATGTTTGCTGGGCCATATAGAGCAGTGGGACATGGAGAAGACTTTGATCTCCAGGTCCTGATGAGCTCCCCCCCAGCTTTCCACACCTAGTGTATATTTTTTGTAGTTATCTCTGACGACAGTTCTCTTCCTGGACTAGGCCCTCTATTTCGATTCGTTTAGGCAGAGAGAGGTGAAAGTTTTTCTTGAAACTGCTAGGTATCAGTCGCTTTCATCTCAAAATAGTCCACATGCCACAGCAGCACATTTTGGGGAGACTTGTTCTGAACCCCTTCGGTTTTACAGGAATGTAACTGAACTCAGGAGGCTCGCTGCTTCACATATGTCAAATTGAACACAATCCAAGGAAGTGTTGAAAGCCAAGAACTTTCATTACTTGAGACGAGTAAGGAGACAGAGCAATAACTCTCAAAATACTGTCTCCCTGTGGGGTTGCAGGAAGCTTTTATTCGGTGCGTCAGGGATTGGGGACGGAGCTTGGAGAGGCACTTTTGGTTCTGTGGCACACACCTCGCACATCACCATGCTAGTGCACACATCATGTGTTCAAACAGTGGCAGAGAACTCTGCCCACAGGAATCTTAGTATTACAGTGAGCTGAAGGTGACTTCAGGTCAGCTCAGGGGGGCTTCTGTGCAGGCCCTCAGCCCCAGGCTGGCTCAAACTGGCTCACATAAGAGGCTCTTGGGCGAAACACCTAGTTGGGCATCTTCTTGGCTGAAACTGTTGGTTTCTTGGTTCTGCAAAACAGAACACAGTCCCTCTCTGCCTTTTGCTCCTCCCCTCCTCCCTTCTGCCGTAACACTGAGCTCTCTTACTCGAGAACTCAACTCCCCGATGCATCCTAGCTAACAGGAACACAGCCACACCCAGTTGTTGGGTATTTTCCATGGTGGCTTTTGGCCTACAGGGGCAGAGCTGAGTTGTTGTGACAGAGACTAAATGGCTCACAAAACCTAACAAATTTACCAGCTGGCCCTTTACAGAAAATATTGGTGACCCTTAATCTATCGCATTATTGGTAATGATAAAGTCACACACAAATACAAAATAAAGAATATTTTCAGGGCGCCTGGGTGGCTTAGTCGATTGAGTGTCTGACTTTGGCTCGGGCCATGATCTCACGCATTTAAGCCCTGCATCGGTGTCTCTGCTGCCAGTGTGGAGCCTGCTTCGAATCCTCTGTCTCCCTCTCTCTGCCCCTCTCCCATTCCGGGTTGCTCTTTCAACAACAAAAATAAACATTAAAAAAGTTTCATAAAAAGCCAAAGCTCCCTACTTTCTCATTTTATCTTCATGATAGCCAATGTGATAAGTTAGGGCTATGTTATTGTAGTAATGCAAGAGGACTTCAGCTGCCTCCACTCTGACCTCCGTCTGTACCTTCTAATTGATTAAGTTCTTCTTTACAGCTTATCTCTTAACTCAAGCAAAAGGTTGGTGAGCACTACATTCATGGCAGGAGCTAAAACTGCCCCGAAGCAGTAACAGCTGCCCTGATGGCAGCCAAGACCCTGCTTAATTGACCCCACGGCAACAATCTACATGACCTTTACCGCCCACTTGCATGTACCCACCAGCCTTTGTCCCACAGTCTCCTTACATAAACCTAGATGTATTTTCAGCAGTTGGGAGATCAGCTTTGAGATGCTAGTCCACTGTCTTTCCTGGGGTGGCCTCCTTGAAATAAATCCCTTGTTTCACCTATGCTCATCTCTCTGCATTTGAATTTTGCCAGGAATGGGTGGCCGAGCCTGGTGTGTTTGGGACTTCAGGTGCTCATGCACGCTTGGGCCCTGGTTACAAATCAGAGTCCAACTCCAGTTCTTGATGTTATTCTTTTGACCTCGCCCTCCCTTCCTCCTTTGGCCCTATATCTAGTCTTGTTTTGGTGCTGGTAGGAAATTCAGACTTCACAAATCTCTAGCCTGTGCATAGGAACTTTCCACCAGCCTTGCCCCTTAGCCACCTCAAAGGCCCCACCTTCTCTCTCTGCCTCCCTCTCGTTAGTCTGGACTGCCCGTGCCTACCTTGCTCTCCCCAGAAGTCCTTGTGTGAGTAATAAACTTTTCCTCAAATTCTCTTGGTGTGTGAAATGTCAGCAGCCTTGACATTTTGCTGACCTAATCATTAATATCTCTAGGAGCTGTGCTTTATTGGCTTGATTGGATGATCTAGGTACCTCCATACTTAGCTGTTGTAACTCTACTGTAAGTCAAGGAGAGAAGACAGAAGGATGTATACTTAGGGGATTGTTATTCATCCAGTAAATGTATACATTTGCCCATCCAACCATCCATTCAGCTACCAGTTTTGAATAGCTGCTATATGCCAGGTGCTGTAAATAAGGGCAGAATCTTTACTCATCTTCAACTTTCAGAAGTGCTTTGGACCAGAGTTAATTCCCTAGACTTTGGGATGGTTTGTCACTCCTCCTTAGTATTGACTGTGGAAACATCCCTTTAAAGTAAACCCAAAGGTCTTCCTTGTTTTCTGGATTAGTGAGGACACTTTAGGATGAAAGAAACTAAAACAAGCAAGGATGGTCAGGGTAGAATTGGTCTTAGGAGGTGAAAAATGTTTTTACCCTCTCTCACATACCAGTGTGATGCAAAGGATATTTTGAATACAAATGTTTGTATTAGAATGATATAAACACAGATGAGTTGTCAGTGAGAAAGCATTATCCAAAGTGAATTCTATGAAACCAGTTTAATTCTGTGATCGATGATCTTCATGGGTCACTTAAGCTTGTCTTAATTTTCCTTAAATCTTTTCATTTGTTAATTTTGCTGAAATTGGTAGCATGGGGATCAATTGTTTTCCACTTAAGTTTTGCAAAAGATTTTATTTAATCTACTATTTCCCCCCATGTTGCATATACTGATTATAGCTTACTATTGATTTCATTTGGAGACCATTATTTCTGCCAAGTCCTATTTTCCTGGGATAAATATAGCTTAGATACACATTTTGTGGAGAAAAATGTGATTCATATGTCAATTTTTAAGCAGAAGTAAGTTTGGCCTTCTGTGATGTTTAGTTGTTTTCAGTGTTGTTTGCCTTGATAATTTATAACTGTAATATTTATTGTAAATTGAATAAAAGAATGACAGTCTGCAATTATTTCTTTTTAAAATCTTTTTAGGAGAGAGAGAGAGAGAGAGAGCCTTAAGCAGACTTCACATCCAGTGTGGAGCCTGATGCAGGGCTCGATCCCACAACCCTGGGATCAAGAATCAAGAATCAGGTACTCAACCAACTGAGCCACCCAGGCACCCCAGCATTTATTTCTCAGTTACTCCATGAGGAGACTGTGAGGTGTTTTGTAGGGCAGAGAGGCAGGGAGAGACAGAAATGGAGGGAGATGGGGAAGGAGTGGAGAGAGAAGAGAGACAGAAAGACATAGATGCAAAGGGAAGTAGAAGACTCTAGAGCTCACCTTGTCTCTGAATGAAGAAACTCTAGATCCATTTTCAAGACGTCTTAGAGTGGAGTTTGGTTCTAACCTCTTAGGAGAATGGATAGGACTCCAGGCACACAGGCTTGGGCTGTGATCCTGGCTCTCCTTACTTGCCACGTTGCCTCCAGAAAGTCACTTAACCTTTTCGAACCCCAGTTTTCTCATCTGCGAAGTGGAGGTACCGAGAGTGCCGATCTTGTAGGAATGCCGTGAGGATGAGAAGACTCCATGTTGAGCAGTGAACACAGTGCTGACACTTGGCAACGGCTTGGTAAATATTTGGTGGTAGAATAATCATGATTCATAATAATAACTCGTTTCTGGCACGGAGACCCTTACAGTGATTTTCTGTCTTGAGGATTTGCAGAAAGCCTTGTTACTGTTTTATTCCCTGACCAGTGGTTTGCAAGTAAATGTTCAACAACTTGGTCTTTCGGGAAAATAAAGCTTTGATTTATGTCCTTTGCCAACTTTTGTGGCATAAATATTTCCACCACAGCCTGTTTCAAGCTACAGACATGGTGTCATGGAACTCGGGATTGGGAAGAAATCTGCAGTAGCTACCCATGATATGGCATTCCAGCCATGTACATACTGTAGATACTGTGGGCATAACTAACACAAGGGTGTACATAATAGTAAAATGTGCTGAAGTAACTAGAAGGCAATACATTTTGAGTATTATCTTTGTCTTTTAATATGACCTATAATTTTTGCAATTTTTTAACTTCTAATAGTGGCGGTTTAAGGATCAGCTTGCAACATTTCTGGAAATGTAACCATTGGCCCACATGGAAGTTTGAATCAGGCTCTAGCACATCACTGCTGATGCCACCTGCCTCTCTGCCACCTCCATATCCAGTCATCACCCAGTCCTATTGATTTCATCTCCTAAGTATCTCCTTTAATCAGTTCTCTTCTGTCCATCTTCATTGCTACCTTGCCTGGGTTGAGACATGGTCTGAGACATGGCTATCTCTTGCCTGGGTTGTTACAGACACGCTTCTAGCTTTCATTTTGCATATGTTTCCTACCTATCCATTCTTGATTGTGAAGGTAGAGATATATTTTTTTAAAAGGCCTTATTTTTTTTAGAGCAGTTTTAGGTTCATAGCAAAATTGAGCAGAAGATACAGAGATTTCCTATACACGTTCTGTCCTAATATATCCACAGCCTCCCAAGTTATCAACACCCCCATCAGAATGGCACATTTGTTATAACTGATGAACCTATGAAAGAGTTCAGGACAGCCCCCTGCACCCGGGTACCACTTTGGCATGCAGATTATTTTGATCTGAAAGCAGTCAAGACCTTACAGACTCGAGACTTTTGCCTGTCTTGTAACTACAAAGAAGGATCTAAACTGGGAGCCTTTCCCAGAATAAGGGTTATTATCAGAGATAAATTTTATCTGAGTGACCTATCTGTATGCTAGGACAAACATCTAATTACTGAACATCTGCTCTTCTTATCTCCCTGAGAAGCGCATTCCCTTCCTCTGAAATCCCAGATCCCTACCCCTTTCTCTGTAGTTCAGGATGACACATAGACCTCATGTTGCCTACCTGTCTTTGGAATTTCCATGCCTGTATGGATTCCCTCTATGTATCCCATTAAATTTTATTTTCTCCTGTTAATCGGTCTCATGTCAATTTGATTCTTCGTCCAGCTAGACGGACCTTTGAGAGGGCAGGGATTCTTGTCCTTTGACACCAACATGGACATGTCATATCTCCCAAAGTCCATAGTTTGCATTAGGCCTTCACTCTTGGTGTCGTACATTCTCTGGGTTTGGACAATGCATGATGACATGCCTCCACCATTATAGTATCCCACAGAAGAGTTTCACTGCCCTGAAAATCTTCTGTGCGTCATCTACTCACCCCTCCCTTCCCCTTAGCCTTTTCACACTGGCTTCTTTCTCTTGGTAATATGCATTTAAGGTTCTTCTGTATCTTTTCAGGGCTTGCTAGCTCCTTTGAGAGTCCTTTTAAAATGCAGATCAGCTGTCCTTGTCCTCCTTCCGGCTCTTTTTGCTCTACCCACGCAAGAGCTCCTTCTGTCCTGTGTACTTGCCCCTCTCCCTCTGGCCACAGTGCTGGCACTGCCAGTCGCCTCCTCCTTGCTTCCTCTCTGCTTTTGGCTGATTCTCATCCTTCTCAAGCATCATTTCATCAGGAGAGACTCCTCTGCCCTCTCTTTGGGTTTAAACCACCTACCTGAGACCCTTTTGTTCTGTGTGTGGGAGATGAAACATGTGTCTGGGTGTCTGATAAATGTCCATCTCCCTTATCTGACAGTAAGCTTCTTGAGGTCAGGGATCACGTCTGGTTTTGCTCCAGCACCAACCATCAAATCTTGCACATGATCCCTGCTCAATAAATATTTGCTGGCTGTATGAATGTTGACCAAAGCTAGTTAACTCTGAATCCGTTTTAAAGATTTTTTTTAATGTTTTATTTGTTTTTTGAGAAAGAGAGCACGAGTGGGGTAGGGACGGAGAGAGGGGACAGAGGATCTGAAGTGGGCTCTGATCTGACAGGGTGACACAGCAAGCCCTGTGTGGGGCTTAAACTCACGAATCACAAGATCATGGCCTGAGGTCAAGTTGGACGCTCAATTGGCTAAACCACTCATGAACTCTGAATCTTATAGACCTGTGTTTCTTTTATATTATTCCAAATATCACTGTCCAGTGACATCTGAGGCCTGGTCTGGTCCCTGTTTCAGAACACCTGTTTGGTTAAGATACATCTTACCTCATTCTTTGTATTGGATTTATTCATTTTGCCAAATTATGCTCTTTATTTGCAAAGACCATTAAGCTGAAATAAGAGATAAATTAAAATACTGTGGGCTTTTTTTTTTTTTTGTATTTGAATTTGTATTTCTCCTAGATTGAATTTCCCAGAAACATGATGAATATTTATTACAGAATTAACCAGCCCACTCAACACCAAGTGCCGGCTTTGTAGACATCGCCTGGGTGATGCTACCCATTCACTCTTTCTTTTTGAGTCATTTGGCTATTAATTACCATCTAGGGTTTTGGACAAGATAGGAAAACCATCCTCTTGTCATAAATCCCTAATTTGCCCAGAGTGCCCAAAAAGACATTATCCAGAGGAGGAGGAGGATTCGTTAGAGTTGGTTGGGTATTCCAACTTGTACTTTCTGCACTGGTTGTCTGCACCACTTTTGGGCAGACGTTAGCCAAATTCTTGGCAGAGGTTTGTGAGATATTAATGTTGGTTGAGGATTTAATCCATAGTCTCCTTAAAGTGGAAAGAAAAGATACCAGATGCACTACCCAGCTAAGGCTGAATGAATCTCATGGTAATTTAAATGGAAAGGATTTATCACTTCCCCTTTATGGGGGATGAAATTGAAGACCTTTGAGAGGTAATCCCTCTTATCATCAGTTGTGACCTGAGGCTACAGTTTAAGAGTCCTGGTTCCCAGTTCAGATTTAGGAAATCTCATGGGCACAGCTTATCTGGTTTGCTGGAAAGATCCAACCTCTAGATGCCGTTTAGAGAATCCCATCCATTTCCAGTGGCACTGATTATGTGCAATTTTTTATTGAGGGATCAAAGAGTTTTTCTTTTCTTTAGATAGGTGGTGAAGATGCTGGGCTTCCTTGCCTGAGTGGGCTGAAAATTTCCAGTAAAACTTCTCTTCCCTCCCCTGCTAGCTCATAGAAAAGTACCCACAGTGACAAGGAGACCGGACTGTTAACTTCTCAGAAGTTCACATTTCAAAAGGGATGAATTCAAGACCTTTCCAAAAACTTTTCAGGGTTGTGAAATGGGCAACCCTTTAAAGAGATTTACAGACATGCTGAAAGATTAGAGAAAGGATTTACAACCCCTGGGGTTCCTCATGGAAATATTCTGGTACAGGGAAGGGGCTGATTGGTCACTTTCCAGTTCAGCGGCCTGGAAAATTCTTTTTCCCCTTTGCAGGTAATATCCAGTCCCTTCCCTTCCCCCCCACCCCCTGAGAGGCCTAGATAAACTAAACCAAAAACTTAACCAGCTTTTCCGCTTCTGGGCAAATGCCTGCGCTGCGGGAAGCTAACACCTAACCAGCTCTTTCTGCTTCTGTAACAAAGCTTAAGGCTTGCTTTCCCACCACCGGATTGCCCAAGGGACTAGCCTCAGGGCGGCAGCCACTCCCAAAAGGCCAGCAGCCACCCCCCACCTTGCTGAGGGAAGGGCCTGGAGAGAGAGATGTTAACCTGTTAGTCGCTAAACAAGACTTTAAACTCACTCTATGATAGGCTGAATTCAAAGGTATCCCAAATGTTGTAATTGGATCCCGCCAAAAACCTGATGGCGGGAGCCAATCAGATACGGTATATGTTCACATTTGAATGTTAACCAACGGCAAACTTGTAACCATGGAAATCTCCTGTCCCTCCCCATGACTTGTTTACTTTTGTCTATAAAAAGGCTGTAAAGGCTTTGTTCAGGGCCTCTTATTGTCACCGGCAACGAGTGCGCAGAGGTCCGGGTTCGAACCTGCGAATAAACAACCCTTGCCGCTTGGCTTTGACTCTGGTCTCTGGTGGTCTGATTTTGGGGTTCTCTCGAATTCTGGGCGTTTCACCCCCACCTCAAATTTTGGAGTAATTAGAACAGAAGAAATAAAATCTCAAGTTGTTTTATTTTTTTGGTCAATTTTTCCCACAAAGTATTATGCTAAAGGTAACACAATTTCACTGTAAAGAGACTGCTAAAGTAAAAAAAAAAAAAAAAAATTATAAGGAAACTCAAAATCATCCTTTGAGGTTCACTCAGAAAGGATGAACTAAATCTGGGACTGCTTGGAAATTATGTAAATATCCTGTTATAATTAACAGTGAACTCTTTTGTATTTTTCCATCATCAAAACTAGCTCAGTATACTTGAATAAAATGTATATACCAGATGAAATATCTTATCTAGACTAATTGCAAGAGAACCAAAAGAAGTGATTGTAATTATCATTAACTTTCTAATCACCATACTAGTACAACACCTTTATTTATGTAGCAAAATACCAATGAGTGGAAGGCACAAGGAGGAAGATGTCACAAAAGAAAGGACAGCCTGAGAATTAGAGGTTACCCCTTGTCTCTCTTCCAGTTCTTTTTCTCTGACATCCAGTTCTGTGGTCCCTGCGTCCCCCCCCGCCCCCCAACAGACCATCATTGCTGCCTTCGTTTATCCTATCCCTGGTTCTTTCTTCCAGTGCTGGCAGAATGACCCTTCGACCTGACAAGTCAGATTATTTGCCATTTCTTCCTCCTCTGCTACTCATTTGTTCTATGAATATTTACTGAGAACCTATTATGTGCCAGCTTCTAGTCTAGGAACTGGGATACGACCATGAAAAGACAGGCAGGATCCACCCTAACTGTTGTCTTGACTCCTCTCCTCCTTCCCCACCTCCTCCTCTACCAACCTTACCCTCATTTGACTGCTTAGGGCTCCAAAATGAAGACCCCTCTGGGTTTTTTTTCTCTTTGTATTCCTAGGGCCCAGCATGGTGGGCCATAATTCATACTATTTTTCTGTAATAAATGAATGAATTCTCCTTTATTGAAATTATTTAATGAAAGTCTAAATGCTAGAGCTGTTGTAGAAGGAATTAAAAAAAGCCTCCTTGGAATCTTTCCATTTTTATCTCTGGTGGTTTTTTTTTCCTGCTTATTAAAATATGAGCCAATATAATAATAAAGTCATTACGAAAATAAATAAAAGAGGAAGTAAACTCCTCCACATGGTTAACCTCCAGAGATAAGCACAGTTCATGATTTGATGTATACTCCTCCAATTCGTTACTCTTTTTTTATGTAGCGATGTCTATCTATATTCACATTTACATAATGTATATTTATATCCTGTATATAATTTAAAAACCCGTACAGGATCATAGTAGTCAAACGAATCATCAACTGCTTCCCCCAACCCCCACCCCCATTTGATAGTATATCTTGAGTTGAATTTCCTCTGCATCCCTTTTTTCCAACTTTAAATTGTATGCTTTTGAGTCAAAGCCAGAAGCTCACTTATTTTCATTAACTGGTTCTCATTATTATAAAGGAAGTCCATATACATGGTAAGTGTCTTTAACAGCATAGAAGGGAATAAAATGAAATGTAAAGCCTCCCTCCTCTTCACAGCCTGTTTTACTCTCCAAAGCTAACCATTTTTAACAGTCTCCGGAGTATCCTTTCAGAAATTTCCAGGGCAGATAAATATATATGTGTACACACACACACACACACACACATCCATAAAAAGAACTCACTTTTTTCACTTGTTATATAACTCACTGGAAAGAATTTCAAGTATTTAACAACTTTGTCTTGGGTAAATTTCTCTTAAAGAAGCTCCTGGCAAAGCAATAAAATCATCAGTCAGGTCTGGAAATTGTCAAATACTCAGCTACCTAGCCATGGCACAAACTGCTTGCCATTCTCTGAAAGCCATCCCCCTCTTCTCCATTAAGAGGTCTGCTAGGTTGCTGCTGCATAGGCTTCCCAGAATAAAAACTACATTTCCCAGGATCCTTCGTGATAAGATATGTCCATGAGACTACATTTTGTCCAATGGGTTGTGAGAAGAAGTGCTATGGGCAGCTTCTAGGTTATGCCTTCTAAAGTAAGCTGTGTGTCTTCCTTTGGTCATTTTTCGCCTTCCTACCAATTAGAATGTGGACTTTGGGCCTCAAGAACAAGAATAACACCTTAGAGATGAAAACACAATTAAATTAAAGGCTCCCAGGCTCCTGACAGCTTTGCAAAACAGAACCACCAAAGCTGCTTGCCTTTTGAGGGGGAAAGAGAAATACACTTTCACGTTTGCTCTTATAAGACATTGTAATTAGAGTTCCTGTTACTCACAGGCAAGTGTCTGTTCTTACTGTGAGCATTATTACAAGATGTTATTTCCATGTCCAAAAGTCCATCTTCTGAATCGAAGAAAACACCAGAAATGAAAGGTAGAAGCAGAAAACATTAACCTTTAGTGTGGAAGGCTGACTGATAGTGTGCATAGTTTCGATGAGGATCAAATAAATGCATGCTGGTTGCTACACTCTTACAGGGTCTCAGGACTGCCTGTATATCTCACTGAGAGTTAAAATCAAACTGAATGATAAGCACCAGAGAAATCTTGTGAAAGGAGTTTTATGAGCTGAAATTTGAAGAAGACACTTAGGATCTAATATTCCCTGCACGTTCCCTCCCTCTTGAGCACTAAGCATATAACCACCAGTTTCACACAGCAAAGGTGCAGCTCTTTCTGCCCATAGTCCTGTCCCAGAGCTACTTAACTACAGTTACTAAATTGCACCATACAGTGTCTCAGGAATTCTTTCTTGGCCATTGTGCTCGATGACCTCACAACATCAGGATTAAGTTATGAATGTTTTAAATTCATAGGACATGAGTGATGGTTAAAATTATTCTGGAGAGGTTAATTCTAAGGGAAAAAATGTGAACTTCAACAAGGGGAGAAACAGAGCCATTTCTCCCCTGATTTCACCTTTAGTTTCCTCCCCAGAAAACAAGGACAAGACCAGAGGGGCCCCTTTGAACAGAAGACTTTTTGCTCACGGTACATTTCCCAATTAGCCAGTAGCAGATTTTCTGCTCATTTGCCTCTGAACACGATGACTTTCCTTGGAGGCATTTGCCTTTCCAACAGAAACTGAGGTTAATAGAGACAGGCAGCGAGAAGAAGTCATTTTAAATACAAGAGTGGCCAAAGCAGAAAGGGTGAAGATCCCGGTACATAAGTTTCCCTGTTGTCTGATTGCATTATTAGTCACATCCTTAAAAGCTGGAAGGAAGTTCACGTCCCCGGCTCCTGCCCAAGTGTCAGACTTGATTATTGCCTGGTGAGATAGTTCCACATCTTGGTCCCAACCAGACTTGGGAGCAGTAGAGAAATGGGGCCACAGGGAAGTCCCAGGATAAGGATAGTTGGGGATTTATTGAGGGGATCAAGGAGCAGGGCCCCCATTACCATCTAAACAACAGCAATAATAATATGAAGGTTGAGTTGCTGAGGAGAACCATCTAAAACTTGGAACTAAGGCAAAAAAGATGACCACGACCTGCTAGAACATCTAAAGAGCCCACCTAAAGCTTTGCTTACACCCTCAGGGAATGGAACTGTGCACAACTGATTAGTGCCCAGACATCGTACCATTTTGTAAAATTAGTAATGATGTATGATGATGTTTCTTTCCTGTCTAATAGAGATTAACCCAAAGATTATAGTTTCAGTGTCCTATAGGATATTAACTGATTTTGTGTCTAGTTTGGTAATATCGATTCTATCTTAGCTTTCTTTCTTTTTCTTCTTCTTTTTTTTTAAGTGTTTCCAACATTTCAATTTCCCACAGTGAAGTAGTCTTGTCATTATTTTGCTTCCCTCAATAAGATTTGGACACATGCATAATATCTGTTTGAATGAGAATTATTTAAAAACATTTTTTGGGGGGACTTATGATCTGATGGAGTATAAGGTTTGGCCTCAGGCATCCTGGTTTTGAGGACTGGGTCTGACACTTCAGCTCTGTGATCAGAAGCATGTCATTTAACCACTTTGGTCTCATTTATAAGAAAAAGAAATAAGAACAGAGCCAATACCAAAATGGAGCTCAAGTGACAAGTCCATGAAGGCTCGTAGCGCCATTACTGGCTCAAAGTACAAATCTTCTAAGGCAGCTGTTGTGATCTGTTCCAGGAGTTGTGTGACACAGATTGAGGTGGAAAGCTTCACACCTCATTTTCTTCCCCAGCCCCCTTCCTGTTTCCTGAGTCCGCCTCTACCCCACCCCCCCCACCCCCCCGCTGTAGCAGGGGTCTTTCATAATGCAACTCAGGAGGAGAAAAAGATGCACTAGAAGTATGATAAAACCCAGGTGTTGTGAAGAGACGACACTTGCCTCCTGGGAGGCCTGACCTGTGTGTGGAAACTCCACCTTAAACCAAGAAAGAGACTCTTCTCTTGGGGCGCCTGGGTGGCTTAGTCGTCCGACTTTCTCTTAGGTCATGATCTTGCGGTTCGTGGGTTCGAGCCCCGCGTCGGGCTCTGTGCTGACTGCCAGCTCAGAGCCTGGAGCCTATTTCAGAGTCTGTGACTCCCTCTCTCTCTGACCCTCCCCTGCTCACGCTGTCTCTCTCTCTCTAGAAATAAATAAAAATATTAAAAAAAGAAAGAAAGAAAGAAAGAAAGAAAGAAAGAAAGAAAGAAAGAAAGAAAGAAAGAGACTCTTCTCTTCCTCCCCCAGCCTCTGCCCTCAGGGGTCCCAGGCTGACTTCTGGAAGGTCTATTCTAGGAAGCCAGATGCAGTGTAAACACTGAGAACTGGCTCAAGGCAGGGAAGACCAGGGGCTTGGGGAGTTGCGTGCCTGTTGGAAAGACTCTGCCAGGTAGGTTGGGAGCCTGGGGTACAACTCTGAGGTAACTCCAAGGCAGGGAGGTATCCAGGTTCTGAACATCTTGGTCCAGATTTCCAAGCAAAGTGAATGACGGCGGCAAGAGTTGACCCCCCTCACTTAGAAAGCTGAAAGAGGCGGAGGCGGAGCTCCATTCACTTTCCCCCATTGGCAGGAAGTGTAGGGGAGAAAAAAAATGTTCCCTTCTAGGTTCTTGGCTGAGAATCCTCCCCTGTGATAAAGACAGGCTAACAGGAGAAAAATAAATTTAATTACATTGTAATTAAATGGAAGCCCCACAGAGATGTAAGACTCAAAGAAGTGACCAAAGAAGGAAGTTTTTATACCTTTTAGGCAAAGAAACAATTTATGAAGAATTGACAAGACAAAGGGGTTCCCTGTCTCAGATGACAATGATGAGGTTGTGGGGTGATGGGGGTTCAAAGCCCACGGCCAAGAAAGAATTCTTGAAGATGTCTTTGGTGCAAAAGGGTGATATTATGAAAGCATGGGGACCTGTGGGCAGGAAGAGCTGCACTGGGGTTGTGAAGAGTGACTGGTTATATACAGTGGAGTTGGGGGAGGTAAAGTCAAGAGGAAGTTTCTTTCCTTTTTATTTCTTATTTAATGTTTATTTATTTTTGAGAGAGAGAGACAGAGTGAAAGCGGGAAAGGGACAGAGAGAGAAAGACACAGAATCTGAAACAGGCTCCAGGTTCTGAGCTGTGACCACATAGCCTGATGCAGGGCTTGAGATCATGACCTGAGCCAAAGTCCAATGCTTAACCGACTGAGCCACTCAGGCGCCCCGACAGGAAGTTTGTTAAAAGGATTTTAATATGCTAAAGACTTACAGATTACTGGAAGCCTAGCTATCATCAAGCTAGGGTTGTTTTCCCCTCTAGCAAAGAATTAACATTAAGACGGTGAGGAGGTGGCACCCAACTACAACTCAGGTCATGATCTCATGGTCTGTGAGTTCAAGCCCATGCTGGGCTCTGTGCTGACAGCTCAGAGCCTAGAGCCTGCTTTGGATTCTGTGTCTCCCTCTCTCTCTGCTCCTCCCCCATTTACACACTCTCTCTCTCTCTCTCAAAAATAAATAAACATTAAAAAAATTTTTTTAAAGGCAGTAGGGAGTTCCTGGACTTTAGGCTATTGATAAGACTGTCCTTTACTTATCAAATTACTAAGAAACTTGTAAACTGATGGAGACCCTATCAGTCTAACCATTTGTTTTCTGTCCTCTCCTTTGTTCCTGAACAGCCAGGAGTGCCTGAGGAGCATCACACATATCCCACCTGGGTGTGTGTGTGTGTGTGTGTGTGTGTGTGTGTGTGTGCGCGCGCGCGCGTGCTAGCTTGTGCTTTGCCCTCAGCTTGCTTTATGCTCCCTGATCAATGAGAATGCCTTCTCGGCTCCTGGAACTGGGAGGGCACCTTTCACTTGGGTTTTTAGGAGGACAGAGGAGGGTCAGAGTGTTTTTTTGGCTATTTCTGAAGCACCTTTAATTCAAAATAATCAAAATGGCAAAGTGGCATATTCGGGGGGACATATTCAGAACCCCTACAAAAGCAAATCTTCTAGAAAAGGTCTTTACATTCTTTTGGACTTTAAAACATGTAAAAAATTGTTATTATTATTGGGGTGCCTGGGTAGCTCAGTTGGTTAGATGTCATGCATGATCTCTAAGTCTGCCCAGGTCGTGATCTTGCAATTCGTGAGTTTGAGCCCCACTTCGGGCTCTCTGTGGTCAGTGCATAGCCTGCTTTGGATCCTCTATTGCCTTCTCTCTCTGCCCCTTCCCCCGGCTCAAAAGTAAATAAATATTAATTTTTGGCTCTATTTATTTGACTTTTATTTAGTGAATCGGGAAGCATCCAGTCTGGAAAATAGAAAGGAGCTCTGAAGAGAAGGACAAGCAACAGGGTCTGATAGCCCTAGGTAAGCAGGAGGGAGGAAGCCATCGTAGGCAAACACTGCCTGGTTAATGCAGGGTGACCTTCCTTATTTGGAATAACAAGAGACCTTTAGGTTAGGTTAGGTATCCAGCTCAGCAGGCAGGTTCTGATTGCCCGGCTTAGGTTTTGGGTTGCTTTTGTAGGCTGCTAAGGTACTAGAACCACCTCAGTCAAGGCCTCCTTGTTCAATTAGTTTAATGTTATTATTATTGCAATGAGCTATGCCTGGGGTCAGCAGACTTTTTCTTCAAAGAGCCAGATAGTATATATAGCTTTTCATCTTTGTGAACATGCATTTTTTTGTTGCAACTACTCATTTCTGCCCTTGTGGCAGGTAAGTAGCCATAGACAGCATATCAACAAACAGATGTGGCCATGTGCTGATGAGGCGTTATTCATGAAAACAGGCTGTGGGCTGGATTTGGCCTGTGGGATAGAGTTTGCTATGCCATAATGTCCTTCCGTTACTAAGGACGTGGTAAAGCAAAAGTTACTTCTAATTTTCATGGCAACCTATATAATTCCCACTTAACAGAGGAGGCGATTAAGGCTTTGAGCAGACCAAGGTCACTTTTCTGAGGCATCACAGCCAGGAGGTGGAAGAGTTGGGATTTGAACCCAGAGGTGACTGCTCCAAGGACCACGCTCTGTTGAGTAAAGTGACATCATATCCTAGATGCGAATAACGTATGTAAACTCAGCTACCCTCATTCGAGGAGAGGGAGGGAGAAAAGGAAAGAGGGAAGTTAAAATAGTGTGGGGCATCCCACCTTCCAATCTGTGATCTGTGCTCTGGGGTGATTGTGCTACGGGAGGTGAGACCACGGGTCCCTTGGGCAGTCGGGACCAGCACAGCTCTTGCAGAGTGAGAACTTGAACAGATACGCAGATTGCTACACATTAAGGGATAGTTTATTTTTAAGGTACAGCCTGGCCCCTAAATGTGGCTCATCCATACCATCTCACACATAGCAAAGGAAGCAGTGATGCTTCTCACTACTGGAAGTGAGCAACGCTGGCTGCACTGGGCCTAATAGAGATAGTGCGGGTAGAGCGCTCTAAGTGGAGCCTTCAAGGGTAATCCTATTGACGTGTGGTGGTCACCTCAAGTGCTGACTGTAAGCCTTGCTTCTCTGGCTTCGGGCTGTCTGGTGGTGGCAGGAAGGAGGTCTCAAGCTTGGTGGAGTCATGGTATTCAGCTCCTTGATGATAGTTTATGATTCTAAGATTTCCTGGAAGATACAGATTCTTGCCTGCATGCTAGTGAATCCCGCAGAAGCCACTGCGGGGCCAGGCAGGACCCAAAAGGGATGATGCATTGATCACCTGAGAGATGAAATGATGGTGTTGTGTCCCATATAAAATGCTACTCTTGATTTGTAGACATGCTTCCTGCCACCAGTGATTTGCATCCAGGGCTCTCTCTGACAGGTAGTGTCGCTCAGACAGATAGCGGTGCATGAGACTAGAGTTTGAGGTTGGGAGATGGAAGACCTGGGTTCCACCACTCTTTGTATCTCCAACTTTCCCCATCAACTCAGGTCTGTCTGTTTCAGGGCAGCAACATCTTCCTCTGTTAAGTGGAGCTGATGTTGCCAGGGAAAGAAATATCAGGGTGACAAGCAATCGTAATTAGTATGTAGTGACTGAGAAAAGCATCATTATCACTGATCTTCCTTCTTCCCTCACTTAAGCGTTTTTATAACCCATTGAGGCAGCCTCATTTAAGTATGACACTAGGCAATCATGCACCCCGATTTGTCTGCCTGCCCCCCATTCTGACCCTAGGGCCCTGTTCCCACCTGGGTCTTTTCCTTACTCCTGAGTCAAAGAAAAGCCATCCTGGCTCCAGGGGTGGTTAACAGTGGTATGGCTCTGTTGGAACCTTGACCTTCATGGAGCCAGGGTCCACAAGGAGGTGATGTAGACCACTGGATCACCACCTGGGGCTGGCAGAGGGCTCAGTTGGCAGGGGACAAAGCCTTTATCTGGACCAGTGTTGTCTTTGCAAATGCAGTGCAAGATTGTGTAGTGGGTAAAAAGCAAGTACAAGTATTCCTGGCCATCTAACTTTATCTGGGTAACAGGTGTTCTGACAGAGAGGGATACCAGAAGTCTGAAGTCAGACCAGGGTTCAAATCCCAGTCTTCCTACTTCTAACTGGGTGATGATGGACAATGTAATCACCTTGGTTGAGCCTTTGCTTTTTCACCTGTAACATGGGGATACTATCAACTGAAGGAGCTATTGCAGGGAAACAACATGCCTGTAACACCCAGGAAGTTTTCAGTAAATGTTAACTATGTGTATATGGCTATAAACTCTCCATTGTGCTTCATGGGCCAGCCTTGAAAGGCGGTTCAACTATGGTGAAGTATTCTTCATCCATCCATCCATCCATCCATCCATCCATCCATTCTTCATTCATCCATCCACTTCTTGTTCACACCATATGAAGCAAGGAACTAAATGCCTTTTATTCTGGACTTTACAAGGATGTTTGTGTAATGAACAGCTCTGGAAGATAGAGATGTTGACTTCCTTCAGGTCAAAAGGCAGGGGTGCTTACTGTCTAATATAATTAAGATAATGTCCCTCTTACAAAGGAACAGCTTGCTTACTGCCTGTTATAAAAGATTCAGGTTCCTCAGGCTCAAGAACTCTCCCTACATTAGCTGCTATGGGTATGGCTGTTATTTGACTCTCTCTGTTGCCCTGTGAAAATTTGGAATGGACGGACTGGTACCCAAAATGCTAATACTCTGGCTACTCCTGTGAGTAACAATTGTCCTTTTTGTCTGACTCAGGAGTATCATGTCTTTTAGCAACATCCATTAAATTGTGGTTGGCTAACATGCTAGCATGTAAGAGGGCTAAAATCTCTGATCCTTCACAGTGTTTTTTCCTTTAAGTTTATTTTACTTATTTTGAGAGAGGGAAAGAACAAGGGAGGGGCTTAGAGAGGAGAGGAGAGGGGAGAGAGAGAGAGAGAGAGAGAATCCCAGGCAGGCTCCACACCGTAAGTATAGAGCACGATGTGGGGCTCGAACTCATAAACAATGAGATCATGACCTGAGCCGAAATTAAGAGCCACCCAGACATCCCAGACCTTCACAGTTCTTAAAATTGTCCCAGGCTAGTTTGTCTGCTGTCAGACTAGAGGGGAGGAGGAGAGACAGAAGCAGGAGGGCTGATCTTCTTCCTGGAATCTTGGGTCAGTGCCAGGGGCCTCCCTGGAAGCGCCTGCTTTCTGCCCCAAGGCCTGCAATTCTACATGCAGACAACATCTCTGGAACAATTCGGGAGGTAGAGAATGAGAGACAATGTAGGACAGTATACTTTTTGCATAGAACAGTGTTTAGTGTTTCCTAAACTCTAGCCATTTGAGTATCAGCTTGGTATTTTTTGTTTTTGTTTCTTTGTTTTTTTTTGTTTTTTTTTTGTTTTGTTTTGTTTTTGAGGAGTAGGGGAGAGGAGCAGAGAAACAGGAGAGGGAGAATCCCAAGCAGACGAAGTACTGTCAGCACACAGCCCGGCATGGGGCTCGATCCCATGAACATGAGATCATGACCTGAGGCAAAATCATGAGTCAGACACTTCACCAACTGAGCCACCCAGGTGCCCTAGTACCACCTTGATTTTCATTTTACTCATCTGTGTTTACGGTCTTCATAATTACTTTCATGATGTCATTTTTAATCAATTTGCTTTTGTATTTACTTAGGCAATTCATTCAGCAAGAGACTTGACATCCCCGTGATAAATGGGAAATCCTGGATTGCTTACCGTAATTGAAAGGCAACTTTGCAAATAAATACAATGGAAACCAAAATAAGGTTATCAAATAATAAGATACATTTGGCCCTTAAGACATTAGTCTTCTTCTTACTGTTACAAAGGGATGTTAGCCAAGATTAGAGAGGGATCTAAAGTCAGACTACCACCAAATAGGCCTTTTCTGTGTTGTCATGAGCAGCACCGGGAGATGAATGAGAAGGGAGAGCCTTCCTAATTGTATGATCTAAGGTTGTCTGATGCCATGGGAACTTGCTGTCCCAAAGTATCCAAGTGCCGGCAGAGGTTTTGGTGGCCGTGCTTTGGGAAATGCTGGCCAGGAGTGATGTCTAACCAGAAGGGGCTCCTGTTCCTCGGGTGCTTCCTTCCTTCTACCACAGTGGTTGCCTTGCCCCCAGCCTCTACCTTCCTCTAGAACAGCCAAAGGGAACTTTTCCAAACTCCATTCTGAGTGTCACTCACCTCTCATGGCTCCATTTCCCTCCAGATAATGTCCAAGGTCTTTAACCAAAAGTCAAGATCGTCCACAGCTGGGGCTCATGTCCATCTAATTCTTGTCCCACATTCCAGTCAGGTAGGACCACTTACAGTTCACTCATCCATTCAGCAATTTATTTAGTGCCAGCCTGTGTGCTGTTCTAGACGGGGCTGGTGGGCCATGGCCACGTGTGATTTTATGGGCTCTAGGTACTTTTGCTGTCATGGGTCCTTATCTCCATACAAAATACAAAATTCGGGGTACCCCGGTGGCTCACTTGGTTAAGTGTCTGACTCTTGGTCTCAGTTCAGGTCATGGTCTCGCAGTTCATGAGATGGAGCCCTACTTAGGGGCTCCTATCCACTGATAGCCTGGAGCTTGCTTGGGGTTCTCTCTCTCCCCTGCTTGTGCTCTCTGTCTGTTTGTCTGTCTGTCTCTCTCTCTCAAAATGAAGAAATAAACATTAAAAAATTAAAAAGTATACAAAATCATATTTTGCAGCTCTGATGGTATAAAGGTGAATAAAAATGCAAGCTGGAATAATTATTGCCATATTCATATCTTTCTTCTGATTTTAAAGTAAATTTTTTAAATGTTTATTTATTTTTGAGAGACAGAGTGTAAGTGAGGGAGGAGCAGAGAGAAAGAGGGAGACTCAGAGTCTGAAGCAGGCTCCAGGCTCTGAGCTGTCAGCACAGAGCCCGATAAGGGGCTCAAACTCATAGACCACGAGATTATGACCTGAGCTGAAGTCAGCAATCAACTGACTGAGCCACCCAGGTGCCCCTAGAGTAAAATTATTAAATTTTTTTTAATTTTAAAAATGTTATTTATTTTTGAGAGAGAGAGTGCATGTGCACCAGCAGGGAAGGGAAAGAGAGGAAGGCAGAAGATCCAAATCCAGTTCTGCGCTGATAGCAGAGAGCCCGATGTGGGACTTGAACTCATGAACCACGAGATCATGACCTTAACCAAAGTCAGATGCTTAACCAACTGAGCCACCCAGGTGCCCATAGAGTAAAATTACAACATGATACTTTAAAGTATCATGGGCCCTAGGTATTGTGAGCACTGCGCCTAATGGGGAATTCTTTTTCTTTTTCTTTAAGAAATTTTTTGGGGCGCCTGGGTGGCTTAGTCGGTTAAGCGTCCGACTTTCGCTTAGGTCATGATCTCACGGTTCGTGGGTTCAAGCCCTGCGTCGGGATCTGTGCTGACTGCCAGCTCAGAGCCTGGAGCCTGTTTCAGAGTCTGTATCTCCCTCTCTCTGACCCTCCCCTGTTCACGCTGTCTCTCTCTATCCTAGAAATAAAAATATAAAAAAATTTTTTTTTTTTTTATTTTAGAGGGAGAGAGTGTGAGTAGAGGAGAGGGGCAGAGGGAGAGAATCCCAACAGGCTCCATGCCTAGTGCAGAGACTGATGTGGGACGTGATCCCACAACCCTGGGATCATGACCTGAGCCAAAATCAAGAGTCATATGCTCAACTAACTAAGCCACCCAAGCACCCTGTAATGGGGAATTCTGCCCTGACTAGGGCATGATGTGTGCACATACATGCGCGCACACACACACACACACACACCTACTTACACATCTGAAGCTTCTATCCAATTCCATGAGTGTTCCTTCCTGTTCATCTCTTTGTGCCTTTGTCGATCTGCCTGCATCTCCATTTATTCACTCTGCTTGGCAGTATTCAAGTCTGCTGTTTTTCGTGTGTGGGATTTGTTCTTGGACATTAAGACTGCTGCCAGTTGGATCTACACTGGGTCCTCCTGGCCCATGGAGGTGCCTTTTCATCATAATTCATTAACTTCGATCAACATAATTAGGGGTTTGCTGGCTCATGTTTCCACCTTCTCCACTTCTTTGTAGTTGTTTTAGGGTAGCTGCAGGCAGGCCCAGAGTTCAACCCAATTAGCCTACCCTTCTCTCTTCAAGGCTTCACAATCATACACCAGTGCCTGAGTTTGGCCCTAGCGCAACCCCGTTTCTTTACCCTGTGCAAAACTCTCTGACTAATTGCTGGTAGTGAAAAGCCTCCAGCCCTGACAATAGGACGTTAATGAGAGACGGCAGCGGAGTAAACAGAGCTAGCAGATTGGCAGTCCCTCTGAGGCCGAGGAAAACACTGCCCAGCCTGACAGAGTGCCCTTCCGAGAGAGCTGGAGGGGCAGTGCCAGAGGCCAGTCCACAGCCCCGAACACTCAGGTCTCGCATCAGCTTGTTTCATTGCATAGTGAATACTTACAGAGCAAACACCCTGTGCCGGGCGCCGTGCTAGGGCTCGACCGAATGTGCTGGGCCGGAGAAGGCTTCTTCCGGTGGCCGGCGCCCTCCTCCGGAGGTTAGGCGTTTGGGGAGTGTTCTCTCAGCGTCGTGCTAACCTCCCCATTCCGCCGTGGAACAGTCTGCTTCCTGAGCTGCTCCCTGAAGTTGTCTGCAAATTCTCTGCAAGCAGAGAACGCTTGTGTATCCTTGCATCATGGCATGTTGTCTAGCTCACGGTAGGTGCTCAGTAAATCTTTAGATACCTTTGTCTATTTGGGCTTCGAGGACAAAGATACCACAGGCTGGGCGGTGTAAACAAGAAGCATCTTTCTCACAGCTCCGGAGGCTGTGAGATCGAGGCGCTGGCAGACCCGGCGTCTGGCGAGGACGCACTTGCTGGTTCACAGATGGTGTGTCCCCGCTGAGTCCTCACGTGCCAGGAACGAGGGAGCACTCTGGGCTCTCTTTTATGAGGGCTCCAATCCCATTCATAGGGGCTTCCCCTTTGTGACCTAATCACCTCTCCGAGGCCCCATCGCCTAATACCATCACGTTAAGTGTTAGGATCTCAACATATGAATTCAAAAGGGGACATAAACATTCAGTCCATTGCATCAGGTGAGTACTTAATTTCTCCATTGTTAATTGATTCCATTAGATTATACATTGCTCCTCAAAAATGGTGGTTTTTTTCTTTTAAAAAATTGTTTATTTTTTTGAGCACGCAAGAGAGAGAATGTGACCAGGGGAGGAGCAGAGAGAAAGGGAGACAGAGGATTTGAAGCAGGTTACAGGCTGTTATTGCGGAGTCGGATGCGGGGCTCAAACTCGTGAACTGTGAGACTGACCTGAGCTGAAGTTGGACGCTCAACCGACTGAGTCACCCAGGTGTCCTTACAATGCCCTTTATTAAAAGCTGCCCCCCCTTGTTTTTCAGTGGGCTCCACACCCAGTATGAGGCTTCAACTCACAACCCTGAGATCAAGAGTCACATGCTCTACCCACTGAGCCAGCCCCTAAAGGTGCCTCTTGAAATACACACCACTGCAGTGACAAAAATACATTCAAGTCTTGGATTGTTAATTATTTAATTTTCTTAGTGTATTCAAAATCAGTTGTATGTTCCCATGGTTCAGAGTTGTGAGTGGTTGATACCCCAGCATCTTGGTAATATTGGGTGCCTATGAAAAAGGAGCCTGGAAATAGAGAGGAATGGAATAGGAAGAGTGAGCTGGATTTGTGTTTTCCTTTTGTTCTGTGTCTGTTTTCTATTATGTGCTTAATTAAAAAAATACCTTTACTATCATAATAAAATCATTGGTATCACACTACGTGATTAGACATGATAATACACTTTTATACTAGCCTATATATCTATATACTTATATACATGTATATGTGTATGGTAATAAAATATATATATGTATTTATATCCAGGTGATAGACCTAACATTAAAACACACACATGTACATAACATCAAATGACCTAATTGAAAAGTTCATAAAGCTTCAGGCATGGCTGGATCTAGGTACTCAAATGATGAAATAAACATCCAGTAGTCTGAGCCTGCCTTCCAGGCTAGGAAACCCAGAAAGAAACATGCATTTCCCAATAATCTACCGAATATTTTCAGTCCTGGGAGTAATGCTTATTATTTCTGCCTCATTCCTATACTCTCTCTTGAGTACAGAGCAGGGGGAAATCAGGATACTGTTATCAGAAGGAGGGATAGATGCTGGGAAGGCAGAACTCTATCCTTCTATGTCATCTGCACATTCATGACTCATCCAAGGCCTGGGACACAGCCTAACAATCCATTTGGCTTTAGATTTACTTTCTGAGTGCTCACAGGTCAGAGATGGTTCCAAACTTCTGGCATATCATTAGGATAATTAAATTACAAATTCAGGATGGAGAGGAGCATCAGTTAGGTACCTTAACTAATTACCAATGAGCCTTACTTTTGTTCAAATCAGAGAATCTCAAAAGGAGGGTGGGGATAGCCTTGTTGGATTCACTTCCAAACCATGGTCCTACACATGCCACTTTTCCTGTAAGTTTGTTGGTAATTTTGGCCTCCCTACTTTGTTTTTAGTCAGTGCATTCCCCTTTCCTTTCAGAGATCTGCCTCCCATAGAGCACAGCCTTGTGAAGACCCTCCCTTGGCCAGGCATGCACATAGGACCTACCCCAGGAAATCTACTCCATGGTGTCAAAAAACAGTTATTCCGACGCTTGTTGAAGAATAGTACCAAGGACTTTATCCAAGGGACCACTGCGAGAGGTCTTGCCACAGACTCCTAATGTAGCACAAAAAGTGGGGATTTAAAGCAAGACGTGGGTGGAAGAAGATAGGGTCATTCTTCCTATAATGACCTAATGGGATTCTTGCTGAGGGCAGCCCCAGGGAGCAGACAGCGCCCCAGGGTGGTGGCAGATGAGGAATTTGATCAAATGTGGAAGGTGGGGATTCACACTAAACTGACTCGACAGGAATTTTTCTCAAATGAGGCCATGCAATGATGAGCAAGGAAACCCAAAGGTTGATGCCTACTTGGGAAGAGAGTTCGGAGGAACCTGACTCCAGTTTGATTAAGGACTGTGTTAAAAGATAAACTAAAGCCTATTAAACATTTTAAGAGTTTATTTGGGCAAAACTTGATTTGAATCAGGCAGCATCCCATCTAGCAGATAGAAAGGAGCTCCGAGTAGGTGTACAAAATGAGAGTGTCACAGGCAGCAGGGAGCGGAACAAGGAAATTATACCAGGGAAAAACCAGGATGGTTATTGCAAGGTCACTTTCCCTTGGCAGATGGTGGGGGTCTGTCAGGCAGAGGACCTCATTAGTGCCAAGCAGGTGATTCCCGATTGACTGGTTTAAAATTCCATTTCTGGGAGAGGCCAACACTGTGATTAAAGTTCTCTCTCCATTCGGTTATCTGGGGCTTAGCATAAGCAACTCCACTTTGTTGTCCTGTATTTCAACGAGAGCAATACAAAGATTGGGGGAAACATGTAGAGTTGCAGAGCTGCCCTGAATCTTAGGATTTTGAGCTCAATTCTGCAGCCTTCTCTTTGATTCCTCAAGTTATCTGATGCTTTCTCCATTCATTTCTTTTCTTCATGAGTGTGCCAGAGCAAATTTCCATCACTTGCACCTGAAGAACATAACTAATGCAACACAGCTTGCAGTATGATCTGAGTGGGTTTGCTGACTCTGCTGTGTGTTGGTTTCTTCCTCTGTGAAATGAGGCTATCAGTTCCTACTTGATGGGTTGGTGAAAAGATTAACAATGAAATAGCTTAATGCAATGACAGCGTGTTTCGTATAAATGAACGGTTTGTAAATTAGGGAGCCATGGATGAGTTTCCCAGAGGCAGGGAATCTACCAGAATACATACGCTGAATTGTGTTTATGTGAGGGTCTGTGCATGTACATTACTTAATTTAAATTTTTTTTGGTTTGAGAAGAGGGTTCATTAGATTTTCCAAGTGGTCCCTGACCCCAAGTTGTATTAAGGCCCACCTCTTTTGTAGCACTAGACTGTGAGCTTTGTGAGGTCAGGGACAAGTTTATCCAGTTGCCTTCACCACCCCCTTCTAGCACAATGGCTGACCCTGAATATGTTAGTCACTCAACAAGTATTTGAGTGATGAACTTTCATCATCATCACTCTTCAGTGATGAACTTTAAATTCTCTGAGCTTTGGTTTCCTCCTCTAAACAACTGGAGCCTTACAGAGTTGTCTCTGAAATTCATTTCATTTGAACCATTTCATTGGACTATATGACCGGTGGTCCCTGGAACTGTGTATCCCAGAGAAGTGAAATGGCATGCCCAAGACAGCAAAACCCAGGGCTCTTGTACCTCGTCCAGTGCTCTGCCTCCTGTACGCACGGGACTCTCTCACTTGGCCCACAGGCTCCTGCTCTTATTGAAAGTCTGGTGTTTCCAAGAGTTGTTTGCAGGTTCACTGAGACGGTGGTTGGCAGGTGCCTCGGGTTAGGTCCTTTGGGAAGGCAGATATAGGGACATGGCTGACTGACAGCTGATCTGCTCTTCTGGCCCCTCCAAGGACATACCATCCTAAGCTGGGGAGATTAGGTTGACTTCTCTTCCCTAGACTGTCTCATCATTCTTACTCTAGAAATGAGATGCCTTTGTTTTCTACTGATCACAGTGGCAAAGGTGGAGCCCAGAGCCTGTGTGTGGGCATGTGTGGAGGGGATGTGCTCGTTTCTGTTTGCTGTCACTGAAAATGGCTAAGACTCTCCGAAGGAAGGACAACTTGGCAATAGAGATCAGAATTTTAGGGGTGCAGATTTGTCCTCTCACTTCCAAAATTTCAGTTTCTAAAAACTCAATTTCAATTTTTAAAGAGTTTCTTTTGGTTTCGGAATTTTATGTAATTTTCACTTTGGGAAAATTTCCTTGAGAAAATTGTGTCAGCACAAAGAGTCAACGTGTCAGATCAGACTCATGTGAATTCGTACAGCTAATCTAACACTAATCCTACCTAGTGACTAAAAATTACAAGCAAGATATATGTGCAGATGTTACATTCCTTTATGGAAGAGCCCTAATCTGTCTGCTGCACCTTGCTAATTTCTCTGAGTTGGTTTTGGATTAATTAGGAATACCCAGTGATGACTGTGGATCACAGTCTTCAGAGGAAGCAATTTTGGCCTTGTGGTTTCTCAGTATGAAAACTCAGTTGGCTTAATTGTTTATCCTATCTCATTTCCTCAGCCACTTTTGGCGAATCTGATGAATTAGTGTGGCCATCAAGAGATGTGTTATACTCTTGGTGGCCTTGGATGACTTCTGGAATCTCCTGAAGTTGTTGAGTAATCCTGGGTGAAAACAAACCCAGGATTCCAGGGTGCATGCTCATATGAAGGGGGGAATTAGGACTTCCTGATTTTGATTATTCTCATATTCAAAGGGAAAATATGTCCTGTTTAGCACCTCTGTCTTGTAAATGTATTATTTTTGTCCTGCTTGACTGTCCAAACCCATCAAATTATGAGTTAAGTACACAGAGTTTAGGAAGGAATAAAACTTCTTCTTGGTTACATGCCAAGAGTATGTCAAAAGACCCAAAGCAAACCATTTAGGTCTCTCAGAACCTCTTTCTACCATCCACAGTTGTGCTCCAATCCCAGCCTGCCTCTAGTGACCTTGGGAAGTTACAGTTCCTCTGAGCCATCAAATGAAATCAGGTGGAAAATAGAAATGCTAATCATTATTAGTGATCAGAATGGCTAACACTTATGAGTATTTAGACACACTTGTGAGATAAGACCAGTGCCTGTATCATCTCAGTTCTTTTTAATAATGATCCTATGAATTACGCTCTATGAGTTATTCCTGTTCTACGGTCTGGAAAAGTAAGGCTCAGAGAAAATGTATCATCCCCAAAGTCTGCCCTGATGAGGCGACCATTCTCATGTAAACATTGCACAAGAAAGTAGGCTTCCTTGGGGCGCCTGGGTGGTTCAGTCAGTTGGGCAACTGACTTCACTCGGATTATGATCTCACCGATTGTGAGTTCCAGCTCTGCATCAGGCTCTGTGTGCTTTGTGTGGACAGCTAAGAGCCTGGAGCCTGCTTTGAACCCTGTGTCTCCCTTTCTCTCTGCCCCTCTCCTGCTCACATTCTGTCTCTCTCCTTCAAAAACAAATAAACATTAAAAAAAATTTTTTTTTAGAAAGCAAGCTTCCTTTTGCTTTCAGATAGCAACCAGTCATTCCCCTCCCTCTTACCCACCTCCTCTCCACCCACAGTTGAATTCAGGTGGCTGAGAAAAGCTGTTAAGATTTGTTTTTCAACCCATGGGGTACCTGGGTGGCTCAGTCGGTTAAGCGTCTGACGTCGGCTCAGGTCATGATCTTGCATTTTGCGGGTTCGAGCTCCGTGTCAGGCTCTGTGCTGACAGCCAGCTCAGAGCCTGGAGCCTGTCTTCAGATTCTGTGTCTCCCTCTCTCTCTGACCCTCCCCTGCTCACGCTGTCTCTCTCTCTCTCAGAAATAAATAAAACATTTTAAAAAATTTAAAAAACAAGATTTGCTTTCCAACCTAACATGAAGTATAGAAGTACAGGGTACCTGTGTTTCATTGTGATATTTTGCGATTTTTCTGAGGTTTTAAATTTTTTCAAAATAAAAAGTGTAATTAAAAAAAATAGACAAAAAGAATCTAAAGCAAGTCCTCAAACAGGTATTTGCACACCCATGTGAGCAGCATTATTCACAATAGCCATTAGGTAGAAACAACCTAAATGTCCATCAATGGATCAATGGATCAACACAGTGTGGTCTATCCGTACAATGAATAGCCTTGAAAAGGAAGGAAATTCTGGTATGTGCTACAGCATGGATGAACTTTGAAGACACTATGCTGGATTAGATAAGCCAGACACAGGAGAACAAGTATTGTGTGATTCCACTTCTATGGGGACTCAGAGTAGTCAAATTCATAAAGGAGGAATATAGGAGAGTAATTACTAGGGGCTGGAGGGGAGGGAATAATGGGAGTTATTATTTTTAATTTTTTAAATATTTATTTTTGAGAGAGAGAGAGAGAGAGAGAGAGAGAGAAAGAGAGAACCTGAAGCAGGCTCCAGGCTCTGAGCTGTCAACACAAAGCCCTACATGGGGCTCCCACTCATGAACTGCGAGATCATGACCTGAGCTGAACTCGGAAGCTTAACTGACTGAGCCACCCAGGTGCCCCTAGGAATCATTTTTAATGTGGACAGAGTTTCAGTTCAGGCTGACAAAAAGTTCTGGAGATGACAACATAAATATACTTTAATATCACTGAAAAATGGTTGAAATACTAAATTTTATGTGTATTTTATCACGATTAATAATAATAAAAAAGACAACAGCAGGAACATTTGGCCTCAAAAGGACTAATTCATTCAGCAAGTATTTACTGAGTGTTAGTGTGTGTGAGACACAGTGCTGGGCACTGGAGACAGTGTTATTCATAGCACTAAGGGTTGACTAGGGGAACAGACATTCAACAGATAGCCCCAAGGATAAAAGCATAATTCAAAAGTCAGGCCCTCAACACAGAACCTTTTTGTTACTTGCTGCGTTAGGTCAGAATGGCAGTTCTGGCCATTTCTCCTGTGATTATAACTTTGAGAATCACGAGGAATGTCTTATTTTGACTATTTTTCGCAACAACAAGGAGAGGGCATTCAGAAATGTCAGATCATGTGACTCCCACACTCAAAGCCTGCAAATGAGGCCTCATCACCATGAGCTAGGACCAAAGTCCTTCCGCTGGGCCGCAGGGACCTCTCACTTTCCTTCTCCACCTCAGAAGGCTGTGGTCTCATGCCTGCTTACCCAGGGAGCCTTACCCCTGGCCTGTCCACCCTCCTTAACCTGGAGAAGCCAGGGGAGAGAAGACAGTTAAGGAAATGATCAGGTCAGATCTCCTAGCCAACAAGCTCCTTACTCCTCTTGGTGGGGTTCACCACCTTATCAGTCACACAGGGCCTTGTGGTTAGAAACCTCTCTCCCAACCCCCATTCTCTGTTCAATTCTCTGCAGCCACCATCTTGAAATTCTTCAATAAGTTTTGAACAGAGCGTCTGTCCTTTTCATTTTGCACTGGGACTGTCATTATGTAGCCAGTCCTGGTCCTTATTCTCAGTATGGAGTGGTTTTCAGCAGGCTAAACCTGCTTGGTTGAGTTTACTGATGATAAACGAACTTGGAATGAATGGACTTCTGGAAAAATGCCCTTGTTGACCATGTAATTATTGACGTATAACATGGAGGTGTTGTATCACAGAAGTTGTCCTGCCTGCGTCACTTAGAGGCCACATATGTGAATTCTGGCCAGGGCCTTTGTAAATCCAGGGCCCAGGTGAGTCATGCTGGTGTCTCAGCCTCCTGCTGGTATACCTGTGTCTCACGGTCACCTGAATCGTTTGCAGTATCAGTAGAGCCTGCTCTTGGGTAAGATCTGTTACCAACTGAATGTATATGTGACCACTCCTGCCTCCTCCCACCAAATGTCGAAGCCCTAAACCCTACTGTGGCTGTGTTTGGGATAAGAAGTAGTTAAGGCTATTGGGGCGCCTGGGTGGCTTAGTCGGTTGGGCATCCGACTTTCGCTTAGGTCATGATCTCGCGGTTCGTGGGTTCGTGCCCCGCGTCGGGCTCTGTGCTGACTGCCATCTCGGAGCCTGGAGCCTATTTCAGAGTCTGTGTCTCCCTCTCTCTCTGACCCTCCCCTGCTCACGCTGTCTCTCTCTCTCCTAGAAATAAAAAAAAAAAAAAAAAGTAGTTAAGGCTACATACTTGCACAAAGAGGAGGTCAGTGAGTACACAGCAGATGTGTTCTCCCCTCCTATAAGTCAAGAGGAGAGGCCTCATCCAACCTACCTTGCTGGCACCTTGATCTGGTACTTCCCAGCTTCCAGAAGGGTGAGAAATTTCTGCGTTCAAGCTGTTGGGTCTATGGTATTTTTTCATGGCAGCTGGAGCTCAGATAACCTCTGCTTTGGGTGGCACCAATTTCACAATCCTATCTTTGTGCACTCTCCCCCTCGCTCAACTCCATTATCGGAAATAGCCACCTTCCCAGTCACTCTTCATCTCTTCTCCTGCTCATTTTTCTTCACCCCATTTATCACTCTCTGGTGACACGTTAGGAGTTGTATCCCCTTCCTGGGACCGCTATCACGAAGCACCACAAACACAGTGGCTTCAAACAACAGGGATTATTCTCTCAGTTCCAGAGGCCAGAGGTCTGAAGGCAAGGTGTCTGCCAGGCTGTGCTCCCTCTGGAGGCTCCCAAGGACAATCCTTCTTTGCTTCTGTCCTACTTGGCTTCTGGTGGCTGCCAGACATCTTTGGCTTTCCTTGGTTTGTAGATCCATCACTTGAATCTCTGCCTGTCTTCACACGGCCATCTCCCCTGTGTGTCTGTGCCCGAATTTCCCACCTCCTGAGTGGACACAATAGGTTCTACTGCCCGTCCTAAAACAGCAAGGCCTCATCTAATTCGATTAAATAAACAAAGACCTTATATCCGAATGAGGTCAGATTCATAGGTCCTACTTGATAGGACTTGAACATATCTTTTGGGGGAGGACATAATTCTACTCATTACATCATTACAGATGTTAATTTGTTTTATTTATTTTCTATTTTTTAAATGTTTTTTTTTAAAATTTATTTCTGAGAGAGAGAGAGAGAGAGAGAGAGCGTGAACAGGGGAGGGTCAGAGAGAGAGGGAGAAACAGAATCCAAAACAGGCTCCAGGCTCTGAGCTGGCAGTCAGCACAGAGCCCAACGCGGGGCTTGAACCCATGAGCAGTGAGATCGTGACCTGAGCCGAAGTCGGACACTTAGCCAACTGAGCCACCCAGGCGCCCCTGCTTTATTTATTTTCTACCCCACCCCTTCTCTGTAGGATGTAAGCTTCCCTGGAGGCAGACCTGGTCATCTCCTTTCTGCCCTGCTAGCCTCATAGTCAGAACAGTGGTCTCTACCAAAAAACGGTTGCTCAGAAAGTTTGTCGAATTAATAAATACATCTGAAATTCAGATTGAAATATTCAGATGGAAGTTGTGGCATTGACACACCCCCAGTCTCACTCTTACTCCCGCAGTTTGGGACGTGCGCCCTGGAAAACAGCAGCAACCTTGTAGAAGCCCTGGAAGAAATGGTCCACCATTTGGATTGTGGAAAAATTTCAGCCAGAGCATGAAATAGCTTTTATACCAGTGGATCAGTGGATGCATCATGATTAGCTTTTCAAGAGCAAGCAATAGTCTCAGAGATTTTACGTTTGCATGTGATAAAATGTGTCTGCACCCAAAATGAGTGAAACTCGCAGATAGGTTTCATATCTCCCATCTGAATTAATGTGGGAAAGATTATATATATATCTATCTCACATTCTCATTGACATGAAGGATATCAGAAGTGTTACTATTAATGTAGCTTTATCTTTTAAAAACATGTTTATTTTATTTTTGAGAGAGAGGCAGAGACAGAGGCAGAGTCTGAAGCAGGCTCCAGTCTCTGAGCTTTCGGAGCAGAGCATGACACAGCGCTCGAACTCAAAAACCACGAGATCGTGACCTGAGCCAAAGTTGGACACTTAACTGACTGAGCCACCCAGGTGCCCCACTATTAATGTATTTTTAAAGGTATTGGGCCCCACCCATATTAAGTTCGATTACCTGGCCTCTGTCTTCCCTTAGAAGATCCTCACCTTACACCTCAGAGTTACTAGTACCTTCACTCTGCTGATCTGCTGGTCTCTGAGCCTGATGTAGCTCAGAACAGACAAACAGCTGTGTAATTGGTCACAGTTCTCAGCCAGCAGAACCTCAAGTTCAATAACATTTACAATGTCTCCAGCCCTCATGAAGATATTTGACTAAAAATAAAACCCAAAACTGTTTTTATGGGCTTTTTGGGCGAATTTGCCTTAAACTATGTGAGGCAGCAGGACCTAGAGTTTTTGGAAACAGAGACCTGTGTACTTTACTAGCTGTTGTGACTTTGGGCAAAACATCAACCACTCTGACCTTTGGTCTCTTCATCTACAAAATGGGGACTGTGCTCTGGTTTTTAGATTAAGCCAGGGCTTGAATGAGGTACAATGGGTAGTGTTACTATGCCAGTGTTTACAAAGGGATTAAGTAATTTTGGGGTGGGTGGGGGAAAGGCCAGGGTGTGAGATGGATATTACTGTTCTGAACGTCTTTGGGCATTAATTCATTAAAATTATGCAAGTTGGGCTGGCATCCCAGAACTTTTGTTTGTTTTAAACCTTCTTGGAACATATAGGGAACATGAAAGGTAGATTTGGTAACTACCTGTCATCACCAAATGGTAAGTACACCCTGCCTTATATGTCATCTAGGTCAGAGGGGAGTGAAGCTACTTGTATGTCATCTAGGTCAGAGGGGAGTGAAGCTATCTCGTATGTCTTGGGGATAGACAGGGACTCTTTTCCCCATACGTTTCACACTCCTAGCAGATAATTAACCCAGGCGTTAGTAGTATAAATGGAGAACTTAAGTGCATGTTAAAACTTTTCTTAAAAATAAAAATAGCATCTGTGATTACTGCAAGTTCCTGAGGATGCAGAGTGTGGCGTTGACCATGGTCCAAATGCCATTTCCCACATTATTGGCTGTGTGTCCTGGGCCCAGTCACTTTACCCTCAGAACCGCAATGGGCTCCTCTATCAAATGGGAATGATACCAGGACCCAACCCTTAGAAGGTTGCTGGGAGGGTCTGCTGACTTGCCTTGGTGAAACATCTGGAATAGAATCTGACATACAATGAGCACAGTGCATGTGTCTGGTCTCATTTCAACTAAGATTTCCCCCCTTTTCTGTTGCACAGTCTTTGTCCCTTTGGAGCACATTTCCCACAGTGGTTAGTTTTGCTTACTGTTCATCCTGGTGGACATTTTAGCTGCAAACAAGGGGGACATTTGTCTAAACACATATACTTGAAAAATCAGAACCTGGAAACTGAGTTTGCAAGACAGTTGTCTTGACCTTTGCCCTGATTGCCATTGGACAGCATTGCCATTGAGTAGAACCAGGGCTTGGGAAAAACTTAGTCTTTTGGGGTATAGGGGCCAGAGCCTGTGCCGTGACAGATGTTTCCGTGGATGTGAAGAGTGAGGTTGCTATCACGTCTGTGGATGACACTTGCTTTGCCACCTCACCATACACAGCATACACACACGGGTGCCAGGCTTCTCTTATAACATGGAACCCTTTCGTCAAGAGTCCCTAAGAGTGTATTTTCTTTTCAACCTCTGTGGCCTCATTTTGGAGCTAAAAGAGAATGTTTCCAATTAATTTTGGATGAAGATGAAATTCCTGGGAACCATAGGAGCCAGAAACGTGTATTGTGGGCACTCCTGCCTTTGTGGTCACTCATCTTCGCTTTGTCACCCCCTGGTCACAAAGGGGTCACATTTTACAAAGTGTGTCTGGATGGGGGCGGGGGGGCTCTAGTTGTAGGGGATGTCCATGGGGGAGTGATCCAGAAAGTTCGGGAACACTGCCTTAGATGCTTTTAACCAACATGTTCCCTCATGTAAATGTTCGTGTATTCATTGATCACATGCTCATCGAGTGGCTCTTTTGTTCAGCATTGTTCAAGGAGCAGGGACACGGTGGTGAGCAAGGCTTGCCCCCTGATTTCCCAGAGTTTAGAATACAGGCCTCTGAGGGCTTCTGTTCACCCAACACTGCTCACTGGCTCAAAAAAGAAGGGGGTGTCTTCTATTTTCTGGCCTAGAAACCCTTTCTAGGAGAAATACCTCTCAAGGTGAGCGTTCCTTGGAATACACCTTTAGGAGATCCTTGGGTTGGGAGTGTGGTGGCTTCATCGTGGGAACCATAACCACTCCCAAATTTTAGTGCACTTGGGGATGATGAGACAGTACCAACAGGGGCAGGGTCACGTCTTAGGAAGTAGGCGCCCTCCTTTCTCATTCCAATCCACTGACCTTTTTTCGGCAAGTATGTGCAAGACCCATCCAAGTGCCGGGGGAGGGAGGGGTACAGCAGCTGTGAATAAGAAAATAATAATGGAAGGAATAGCAGCTAACATTTGTTAAGTATTTCACATATGTCCAGGCTTAGGCTAAGGGCTCATTTCCTTCATATATAATGCCCAAGGTAGCTGCTATTCACCATCTGTGCACTTCACATGAATCACTGTATTTAATTCTTATAATGACAATGGAGTCAGTACTTAATTGTCTCTACTTAATAGGTGAAAAATCAGAGACACAGAGAGGTGACTCTCAGTTTCTTCATCCGTAAAGTGGGGTTATCAGTTTCCTGAAGCCACCTAGCCAGGAAGTGGCAGAGCCAGGATTGGGTAGAACTTCACAGCCCTTTCCTTTAACCCAGAGGTTCTCAACTGAGAGCAGTTTTGTCCTCAACGGGATAGGCGGCAATGTCTGGAGACACTTTTGCCTGTCACTAGTTGAGATGAGATTACTATTGGCATCTGGTGGATATGTCACGAATGCTGCAAACATCCTACAGTGCAGAGGACAGTCCTCACAATAAAGAATTATGAGCCCTGAATGTCATTAGTGAGGAGGCTGGGAAAACCTGCTTTAGCCAACATATTATACAGGTTTTAGTTCCACTTGGGTCTCAATTTAGTGGGGAGATGTGATAGATGCACACACTAGCTCTTTTTTTTTTTTTTTTTAATTTACATCCAAGTTAGTTAACATAGTGTAATAATGATTTCAGGAATAGAATCTAGTGACTCATCCCCTACATATAACACCCAGTGCTTATCCCAGAAAGTGCTCTCCTGAATGCCCATTGCCCATTTAGCCCATCCCCCCATCAGAACCCCTCCAGCAACCCTCAGTTTGTTCTCTGTATTTAAGAGTCTCTTATGTTTTGTCTCCCCTCTGTTTTTATATTATTTTTGTTTCCCTTCCCTTATGTTCATCTGTTTTCTATCTTAAATTCCTCATACGAGTGATGTGATATTTGTCTTTCTCTGACTAATTTTGCTTAGCATAATACATTCTAATTCCATTCACATCGTTGCAAATGGCAAGATTTCATTCTTTTTGACTGCTGAGTAATGGTCCATTGTGTGTATGTGTGTGTGTGTGTATACACATCTTCTTTATCCATTTATCTGTTGATGGACATTTAAGTTCTTTCCATACTTTGGCTGTTATGGATAGTGCTGCTATAAACATTGGGTTGCATGTACCCCTCTGAAACAGCACTCCTATATCCTTGGAATAAATACCTAGTAGTGTAATTGTTGGCTCATAGGGTAATTCTATTTTTAATTTTTTGAGGAACTTCCATACTGTTTTCCAGAGTGGCTGCACCAGTTTGCATTCCCATCAGCAGTGCAAAAGGGTCCCTTTTTCTCCACATCCTTGCCAACATCTGTTGTTGCCTGAGTTGTTCATGTTAGCCATTCTGACAGGTATGAGGTGGTATCTCATTGTGGTTTTGTTTTGTATTTCCCTGATGAGTGACATTGAGTATTTTTTCATAAGTCTGTTGGCCCTCTGGATGTCTTCTTTGGAAAAGTATCTATTCATGACTTCTGACCATTTCTTCACTGGATTATTTTTTTTGGGGGGGAGGGTGTTGAGTTTGGTAAGTTCTTATAGATTTTGGATACTTATCCTTTATCTGATATGTCACTTGCAAATATCTTCTCCCATTCTGTCAGTTCCCTTTTAGTTTTGCTGACTGTTTCCTTTGCTGTGCAGAAGCTTTTTATCTTGATGAGGTCCCAATAGTTCATTTTTGCTTTTGTTTCCCCTGCCTTCAGAGACTTATCAGGTAAGAAATTGCTGCGGCTGAGGTCGAGGAGGTTGTCGCCTCTTTTTCCCTCTAGGATTTTGATGGCTTCCTGTCTTATGTTTAGGTCTTTTATCCATTTTGAGTTTATTTTTGTGTATGGTGTAAGAAAATGGTCCAGGTTCATTCTTCTGCGTGTTGCTGTCTAGTTTTCCCAACACGACGTACTGAAGAAATTGTCTTTTTTCCGTTGGATATTCTCTCATATTTGTCAAAGATTAGTTGGCCGTATGTTTGTGGGTCTAATTCTAGGTTTTATTTTCTTTTGTGCCAGTATTATAGTGTCTTGATGATTTCAGCATTGTAATACAGCTTGACATCTGGAATTGTGATGCATACAGCTTTGGTTTTCTTTTTCAGGATTGCTTTGGCTATTCAGGGTCTTTTGTGGTTCCATAAATATTTTAGGATTGTTTGTTCTAGCTCTGTGAAGAATGCTGGTGTTATTTTAGTAGGGGTTGCATTGAATGTGTAGATTGCTCTGGGAAGTATCAGCATTTTAACAATATTTGTTCTTCCAATCCATGAGCATAAAATGTTTTTCCATTTCTTTGTGTCTTCTTCAATTTCTTCCATAAGCTTTCTATAGTTTTCATTGTATAGATTTTTCACTTCTTTGGTTAGGTTTATTCCTAGATATTTTATGGTTTTTGGTACAATTGTAAATGGGATCAATTCCCTGATTTCTCTTTCAGCTGCTTAATTATTGGTGTAAGAAGTGCAACCAATTTCTGTACACTGATTTTGTATGATGCAACTTTGCTGAATTCATGGATCAGTTCTAACAGTTTTTGGAGGAGTCTTTTAGGTTTTTCACATAAAGTATTACGTCATCTGTGAAGAGTGAAACTTTGACTTCCTCCTTGCCGATTTGGATGCCTTCTCTTTCTTTGTGTTGCCTGATTGCTGAGGCCAGGACTTCCAATACTATGTTGAATAACAGTGGTGAGAGTGGACATCCTTGTCATGTTCCTGACCTTAGCAGGAAAACTCTCAGTTTTTCCCGATTGAGGATGATATAATGGTGGGTCTTTTGTATATGGTTTTTATGATCTTGAGGTATGATCCTTCTATCTCTACTTTCTTGAGTGTTTTTATCAAGAAATGATGCTGTAATTACCTTGATTCCCAAACCAGAGACCCCACAAAAAAAAAAAGGGAATTTCAGGCCAATATCCCTGATGAACATGGGTGCAAAAATTCTCAATAAGATATTAGCAAATTGAATTCAACAGTGTATTAAAGGAATTATTCACCACAATTGAGTGGAATTCATTCCTGGGCTGGTTTAATATTTGCACATCAATCAATGTGATACATTACATCAATATAAGAAAGGATAAGAACCATATGATTCTGTTGATAGATGCAGAAAAAGCATTTGACAAAATACAGCATCCTTTATTAGTAAAACCCTCAAGAAAGTCACGATAGAAGGAACATACCTTAACATCATAAAAGCCATATATGAAAGGTCCACAGCTAATGTCATCCTCAATGGAGAACTGAAAGTTTTTCGCCTGAGATCAGGAACATAACAGGGATGGCCAATCTCACCACTGTTGTTTAACATAGTGTTGAAAGTCCTAGCCTTAGCAATCAGACAGCAAAAGGAAATAAAAGTCATCCAAATTGACAAAGAAGAAGTAAAAGTTTCCCTTTTTGCAGATGACATGATACTCTACAAGGAAAACTTGAAAGACGGCACCAAAAAAATGCTAGAACTGACTCATGACTTCAGCAAAGTTGCAGGATATAAAATCAACGTACAGAAATTGAGCACATTTCTATACACCAATCATGAAGCAAAAGAAAGAGAAATCAAGGAATTGATCCCATATACGATTGTACCAAGAACCATAAAATACCTACCAATAAACCTAACCAAAGAGGTAAAAGATCTGTATGCTGGAAACTATAGAAAATTTATAAAAGAAATTGAAGAAGACACAAAGAAATGGAAAAACATTCCATGCTCATAGATTGGAAGAACAAATATTGTTAAAATGTTGATACTTCCCAAAGCAATCTACACATTCAATGCAATCCCAATCAAAATTGCACTGGCGTTCTTCTCAGAGCTAGAACAAACAATCCTAAAATTTGTATGGAACCACAAAAGACCCCAAATAGCCAAAATAATACTGAAAAAGAGAATCAAAGCTGGAGGCATCACAATCCCAGACTTTAACCAGTACAACAAAGCTGTAATCATCAAGACACTATGGTACTGGCACAAAAACGTACACACAGATCAATGGAACAGAATAGAGAACCCAGAATTGGACCCACAAATGTATGGCCAACTAATCTTTGACAGAGTAGGAAAGGGTATCCAAAAACGATAGTCTCTTTAACATATGGTTCTGGGAGAACTGGACAGCAACATGCAGAAGAATGAAACTAGGCCACCTTCTTACACTACACACAAAAATAAAATCAAAATGGATAAAAGACCTAAATGTGAGAAAGGAAGCCATCAAAACTTTGGAGGAGAAAACAGACAACAATCTCTTTAACCTCAGCTGCAGCAATTCCTTACTTGACACATCTCCAAAGGCAAGGGAAACAAAAGCAAAAATGAACTATTGGGACTTCACCACGATAAAAAAAAGCTTCTGCACAGCAAAAGAAACAGTCAGCAAAACTAAAAGGCAACTGACAGAATGGGAGAAGATATTGGCAAATAACGTATCAAGTAAAAGGTTAGTATCCAAAATCTTTAAAGAACTTATCAAACTCAGCACCCTAAAAAACAAACAGTCCTGTGAAGAAATGGGCAGAAGACATGAATAGACACTTTTCCAAAGAAGACATCCAGATGGCCAACAGCCACATGAAAAGATGCTCAACATTGCTCATCATCAGGGAAATACAAATCAAAACCATAATTAGATGCCATTTCACACCGGTTAGAGTGGCTAAAATTAACAACTAAGCAAACAACAGATGTTGGCAAGCATGTGGAGAAACAGGAACTGTCCTGCACTGTTGGGGGGAATGTAAACTGGTGCATTCACTCTAGAAAACAGTGTGGAGGTTCCTCAAAAAATTAACAATAGAATTACCCTACAACCCAGCAATAGCAGTACGAAGAATTTATCGAAGGGATACAGGATTGCTGACTCATAGGGGCACAAGTACCCCAATGATTATAGCAGTGCTATTGGCAATGGACAAAGTATGGGAAGAGCCCAGATGTCCATTAATGGATGAATAGATAAAGAAGACGTAGTTTATATATACAATGGAATACTACTTGGCAATGAGAAAGAATGAAATTTTGCCATTTACAATAATGTGGATGGAACTGGAAGGTATTATGCTAAGTGAAGTAAGTCAGAGAAAGATATTATATGTTTTCACTTATATGTGGAATTTGGGAAACTTAACAGAAGACCATGGGGGAAGGGAAAGGGAAAACATAGTTTCAGCCAGAGAGGAAAGCAAAACATAAGAAACTCTGCTTTTTAATTTTAATTTATTTTTATTTTTAATGTTTATTTTCTTTTTAGAGAGAGAAAGAGATAGAGCATGAGTCAGGGAAGGGCAGAGAGAGAGGGAGACAGGCTCCAGGCTCTGAGCTGTTAGTACAGAGCCTGGTGCCAGGTGCAAATCTGTGAACTGTGAAGTCATGACCTGAGCCAAAGTTGGACGCTTAACCAACTGAACCGCCCAGGTGCCCCATGAAACTCTTAAATACAGAGAACAAATTGCGGGGGGCGATGAGAGTAGGGAAAATGGGTGATGGGCATTAAGGAGGGCACTTGTTGGGATGAGCACTGAGTGTTGTATATAAGTGATGAATTATGGGAATCTACCCCTGAGGCCAAGAGCACACTGTATACACTGTATGTTAGCCAACTTGACAGTACATTATATTTAGAAAGGAAAGGGAAGGAAGGAAGGAAGGAAGGAAGGAAGGAAGGAAGGAAGGAAGGAAGGAAGGAAGGAAGGATGGAAGGAAGGAAGGAAGGAAGCACAGGGGAAAAAAAGAAAGGATGCTTTATTTTGTCAAATGCTTTCTCTTGCGTCTATTGAGGGGATCATGTGGTTCTTATCCTTTCTTTTACTGATGTAATGAACCACACTGATTGATTTGCGGATATTGAACCAGCTGTGCATCCCAGGAATAAATCCTACTTGTTCACAGTGAATAATTCTTTTTAATGTATTGTTGGATCTGGTTGGCTTGTACCTTGTTGAGAGTTTTTACGTCCATGGTCATCAGGGAAATTGGTCTGTAGTTCTCCTTTCTAGTGGGGTCTTAGTCTGGTTTTGGGATCAAGGTAATGATGGCCTTGTAGAATGAGTTTGGAAGTTTTCCTTCCAAGTTTTCCTTCTATTTTTTGGACCAGCTTCGGAAGAATAGGTGTTAACTCTTCCTTAAATGTTTGGTAGAATTCTTCTGGAAAGCCACCCAGCCCTGGACTTTTGTTTGCTGGGAGCACACTAATTCTCATGCAGGCCAGAAGACATTCAGTGGGAGCCGTAAATCTCCTTTACAGCCCACAGACAGGCCTTTTTATTTCTTTATAAACTTTCCACTGCTACAGCCACCTCACTACCAGCCCCACTCAGGGCCATTCCCCAGCCGAGGGAAGCCACTCCAACCAGTGACCTATGGTACCTTCTGACACCTATGGAGAAACTCCGGCCTACTGAGATGCCACAGTTCTTCCCCATCCAGCCCTCACAGCCCCAGCTCCAGCCTTAGATTCCTACACCATCCCCCACGTACTGCACTGCACACCCCTGCACCCAACCCTTGCTCCTAATGCAGTCACAGCTCCCTGTTGCCATCTTGTCCTGCTCTCTCTTCCTTTCTCTTTGCAAACTGCTCCTCCTCCTTTCTCTTTCTCTCTTCCTCCTTTCTCTTTGCAAACTGCTCACCCTTTAAGATGTGGTTCAAAGGTCCCCTCATCCTTGATGCCTTCCTGGGTTTTCCCAGAAGGAGAATCGCAGGGCTCTTGTGCTTTTAGCTCCTTGGACATAGCTCTGGGATTCATAGTTACAACGTATTGACTTATAAGTCTCCCTGTCCTTGCATCTGTCTGTACCTTGACCTGTGGCTTCTAAGTCTGACTACAGAAGTCCTAGGGGGTTTGTTAAAATGAAATTTAAAAAAAGGAGAAGGGGAAGGAGAAATACAGCCTTCACTACTGGGTTTCAACACAGATCCAGGGTGAAGCTCAGGAGTTTATGTATTTTTACATTGCCAGGGGATTCTGAGGGGCCTGAAATTTTGTAAACCACTTCATATGTCTGCTCTTTCTTGTGAGTGAGAGCTTAGCTCAGATGTCACCTGTTCAGAGAGGCCTCCCCCGACCACCCCTCATGACCTTGCCCATCTCCTTCATGTCACTTTATGTTTTTTCTATGCAGAGTACTTCTGCCATTTGACATGTTTCTTGTTTGTTTGGATAATTGCTAGGGAAACAGTACAGTGTGTGGTTAAGAGCATGGATTTTATGGTCCTGGGTTAGGATGTTAGTCCCCTTGGCATTCACAAATGACATGATTTGGTCAAGTTACTGAATTGTGCCAAGTTTCAGTTTCCTCGTCTGTGCAATGGAAAGAACCACATCCGTGGCATAAGGTAGTTGTAAGGATTAAGCCAGTGTGGAGTGTGATGTGTTTAGAAGAGTCCCCCCCACACACAGGGGTTATTATTTATCATCTGTTTCTCCCACCAAACTGTAAGCTCCTTGAAGGCAGACACTGTCACTGTTGTCCATCTAGCCCATAGAGCAATGCCTGGCATACAGTTGGAGCTCAGTCAGTATTTACTGAATGAATCCATAGGTGGATGGTTGGATGGATGGATGGACAGATAGACTTCTTAACTTGACCGTCAGGCCTTTGAATGCAGGGGACTGTGACATCCACCTCCTTATGCCAAGCACCTGGCATGGTCCTGGCCCAGAGTAGCCGCTCAGGTGATGTTTGTTGAATGACTGTGTGACTCCATGAGCAAGGATTGAAGTCCACTGAGGATCTGATGGAAGACACAGTGGCTGGGGACAGATCTGAAAGAATTCTTGGTGGACATGATGTTTTCAGGAGAGGCTATACAGAGTCTGTATATGCAGGAACAGAGAGGACATTCCAAGGAAAGGCCCAGTTTGAGCAAAGGTTAGAAGGCGTGGGGAGGTGGGGCATAGTGTGAGACAGGGAATGAGTAGCCTGGTTCTGCAGTAGCCAGAGGGCAAGGGCACCGCGGCTGGGAGCATAGTGACTCCATGCCCAGCTCTCAGCTTGGTCAGCCCAGGCTTTCGGCCCCAGCTGGGTGCCTGGAGGGAAGTGGTCGTGTCTCTGAGCCTCAGTGTCCTCACCCTGTAGGCTTGCCATGCAGATGAAATACAGTCTAAATAACATGCCCGGCACCTTGTAATAATTTTCCTCATCGAATGTGTATTGAGTAGCTGTTAGGTCGGAGGCAGATGCTGTCCGTGTTCCAGGGAGGCATGCACCCCCAGTGTAGAGCTCTGTAGACCTTTTCTATCACTATTGCTATTGCTCCAAAAGCCTGGAAGAGATGGTTTGAGGATTTATCACTGGGGGCTTTGAATGCCAGGCTCAGGCAAAGCACTGGAATGCAGCTTTGTGAACTTTCAGGGCTTTTGCGCATGGGCTTGAGTTGGCCTGAAGGCTGTGGGCTCAGAGCATGGGGGAGAGGATGGTGTAGACCTGCTGGCCCGGACACGTCTGGGCCATCGCCTGGTGCAGGGAGGGCAGGGCTGAGCAAGCAGCAGTGACGCCCAGGTTTCCAGCATTGGTCCTGCTGCCCGGCCAGGGCTAGAGAAGTCGGGGTCCTCTCCCCAGGGCAGACAGCGAACCCTTGCCTGGAGCCCCGGAATTTGGATCCTGGCAGGTCACCTAAGGGGAAATGCGGTGGATGCAGGGGACGGCTGAGTGAGGAGAAGCCGGGGAAGAAGCCATCGTCAGAAATGCATTTATTGAGAGCCTGAATGCAGGAAAGGGTCGTCCAACACCTCCCGCGTGCAAGCCCTGCGCCGGGCCTTGGGTGTGAAGTGATGGCTTGAACAAGTACGACCCTCACCCTCCTGGAGCACCCCCTGTAGTGGAGCAGACGGAGAGGAGACACGCACTGAAGATCTCCTGGAGGTAGTAATGAATGTGAGCGCTGTGAGAGAAACTGACGTAAAGAACGAGACGCAGCTTGTCTGAAGTTGGGCTCCCGAGAAGCAGACACCGAGACGGGGTCCTCATGTCATGATCTATTGAGCGGTGCTCTCAGGAGACAGGACGGTGAGGGAAGGCAGCAAGGACAGGGGAAGAGCCGCGTGACAACGTGCTTTCAGGAGATACTAGCTTTGACCTGCTCCCACCAGAGCTCTGGAGTGTGGACCACGTCACCGACGCTGTCCTGCCTGGAAGCAAGGGGTTGTGGCCCCCCAGGGAGGGCGTCACCTGCCAGCATTTTCAGGTGTGGTAGCCTCCTTTGGCCAAGGCTAGTTCTCTGGAGGAGGGTGCGGGTGTGAGCCATGAGGGGCAGTACCTTCAGGGGCCTGGTGATCGGGATCTGAGGGAGGACACTCTGCTTCCTCGTGGTCAGAGAAGGCCTCCAAGAAGGTGGCATTGAAGCTGAGACCCGGGGGGCGGGGTGGAGAAGACAAAACTCAGCACTCCCAGCAGAGGGAACAGCACCGCATTAGTCCCCATGAAGGAATGAGCTTCTGTGGCTGGAGTTTCCTGGACCAATCCGAGTGGCCCAACATGATGTTAGAAGATTGTCAGGGCCGGGGAAGCCACAGCGAGGAGTCTGGATTTTATGCTTCGAGCAGCAGGAAGCCTTTGGAGGGGTTTTAGGTGAGCAATTGCCAAAACCTAATTTATGTGTCAAGGTCACCCTGGCTGTTGTGTAGAAAATGGATTAAAGTGGGGCACCTGGGTGGCTTAGTCGGTTAAGCATCCGACTTTCGCTTAGGTCATGATCTCGCGGTTCATGGGTTCAGGCCCCGCGTCAGGCTCTGTGCTGACTGCCAGCTCGGAGCCTGGAGCCTGTTTCAGTCTGTGACTCCCTCTCTCTCTGACCCTCCCCTGCTCACGCTGTCTCTCTCTCTCTCCTAGAAATAAATGAAAACATTAAAAAAAAATTAAAAGAAAAAAAGGATTAAAGTGGGGCTAAGGTGGGGCAACAATGGTAACCCACTATGCTAAATCCTTTAAGACATTCATGCAACTCCCACAATTGATCCCTATTTTGCAGAGGAGGTAACTGAGCCTCAGGGAGGGCACTAAGCAAGCTGCCCAAAGACACACAACTAGCAGGGGGGCAGAGCAGGGATTTGATCCCAGGTGGGGTTGATGCCGCCTCCCGGCCTGGGAGCATACTGTTCCGAGGGTCTGCCCCGCCCTTCACCTTGCCCCAGCCGCATTCCACTCAGGACAGAATCTCATTAAATGTTTGGTGGAAGAGCGTGGGAGAGAGTGAATCTGGGCGGGAAGGGACGGAACAGTCGGCGTGTGCGGGGTCAGAGAAGCTGAGAGAAGTGGTGGTTAGAATAAGGTGATGGTCAGGTGGTGATCATCAAAATGAAATGTTCCCAGGAGACACGCAGGACCGTCCAAAAGACGCTGGATGTGGTGAGTGGAAGGCATTACGGCCCTGGCTCGGGCAGGTCTGGGGCACTCCAGGGAGGGGCCAGATTACAGTGGATTAAAGAGCAAGGGGCAGTGAGGCTTGCTGTCCTGAGTCAGCCTTGGCAGTGGGGGTCTCCTCCCACAGGTGAGGGCCTGATGGGAACACAGGGAACACAGGTGCCCATGCGTGCCACACACATGGTGTGTGTGTGGTGTATGCAGGTGTATGCCAGGGAGGCTAGAGGCTAGAGGCCAGGGGACACGGCCTGATGTGGACAGTAGGCTGGTGTGGGCTGCCACAGGACCACACGTGCCTGGGGGTTGGGGAGGGTGGAAGGGCCTGGTGGGGTTTTCTGCAAGCTTGTAGTAGAAGCAGTAACGTGTAAGAGCTAACACTTATTGAGGGCCTGCTATCTGCGTGGTGCACAGTGTGCTTAATCTTCCTGATAACCTCACCCTTAAGAGGAACATATTCCCAGTAGTATCCTAATGTTGCACATGGGGAGACCGATGCCCAGCTTAAGCTCCTTGACCAAGTGAGTCTGTCATCATGGTGTTAAGATGGAATGTGGGACTGGCCGACTCAGAGCTCGCACCCCAACTCTTGGTGCTGTTGCCTTCACCAGAACATTCTTGTTTAGGGGAAACAACTCCTGGCAGGGGCTGACGCATGGGATTTGGAGTCAGGCAGACCTGGGTATCAGCCCCTGCCTGGTGACTTCGAGTCCTTCCCACCCCACAGGGCTCCATTTCTTCATCTGCAAAGTGGGGATACTTTGTGAAGGTTGACGTGAGAAGCAGCCAAATGAATGTCAATTCACTCATTCTTCCATTCATGCAGTGACAGGTGTTTATTGAGTACCTGCTATGTGCCAGGTGCTGTGTTAGTTGCTAGGAATATAGTCATGAACTGCACTAAGTCCATGATCTCACGGTGCTTAAATCCACCGGAGGAAGATGGATAGCAAATGAGTAAATAAACAAGTAGACAATTTTGGGTGGTATTAGGTATACGAAGAAAAATAACACAGAGTAATAAGAGAGAGAGAGAGCATGTTGGCTGAGGGCCTTTGCAAGCTGTTATCTGTGGAGCAAATGGCGTGGTTATCATGATGCTCTGGCTTCTGCCCCAAACATTAGGGTCCAGAAACTTCAACCCAAAGATGTTGCACCGTGGGGAATCCAGTCAAAAGATGGGGATTTGGGAAAGACTCCCTGCCCTTCCATTGGTCACATTATCCTTAGCCTGAAGAAACGGAGGCTCAGAGAAGTTAAGTGATCTTCCTGAAGTCACAGAGCTATCTACTAATGTAGCCAGGATTTGAACCTGGACCATTGGGTTCTGGGACCTGTCACTTTCACTAGTAGACTGCTCTGAAGAGCAGGCACTTCTGGCTCAAGTGCACACATCAGCCCCAGGAAGAACAATACGCAAGGCTATTCATAACTGTTGCATGAATTTGAGAGTATGAAGGGCACTTTAGCAATCGTTTACGAGTGCGGAACGTGAATGTCAGAGAGGAGACGTCCCTGTCCAGGGAGCCAGGTTAGGAGCCTGAGGACAGATGTCTCTAAAGGCTATGACACTGTCTCCAGCATGAGGCTCATTTCAGGTGGTGCTTGTCAGCTGATGCCCCTGGCGGCATCAGCCACGCCGGCTATACACAGCAGCCGGTCTTTATGGACACGGACATTTTTATGCCCTTTATTCAGGCAAAACTCATTCCAGGATTTGAGTAACTTTGCATCTGGGGACACGCTTCGCAGAGCCCCAGGCGGCTGAGTTGGCTCTCGCTGGGTGACAATGACTCACTTTTATTGCCCCGTGGCTTTCAAGCCTGTGCCGCGCATAACCTTGCAGGGGGCTGCAGCTATTCTGGAAGGTAGCCGCTCCTGCTGCACTGGCTCGCCCTGTCTGCGGCAAAGGTGGCGTCCAGTCTTCCCATCCTGTGCCCTTCTCAGCCCTCCTCTTCCCACCCCTCTCCTCTGGCATCTGCAATCTGTCCTCCTGGGAAGGAAACTTGCCACCATTTGGGTTCAGGATGAGTAATTGGTACTTAGGAAGAAAATAAAGATGCCAAGCATGTCCACACATGTCTTAGTTACGCTTGTGTTTTTTCAGACGCTGATTTCACATGGCCCAGAGTGTTCCGACTCGCGTTCTCAAGCACTGTTTTCCATGTTCCTCCCTAGGTTGGATTTGGCTGGGGACAGGAGAGATTCCAAGTGAACCCCTTGGCTTTGGGGCACCAGATGATGAAGCTTAGCAGAGAGAAGAAAAGGTGAACCCTGTGGGTGGCAATGTGGCAGCCCAAGTTCTGGTAGGCAGTCTTGATTACAGCCCTCCCCTGGACATCTACTCTGTTGGAGCTGCATTCATTGGGATCTGGTTCCCAGGATGCAGTTGTCACCTGTGGTCACGTATTCACTCAACAAACAATGAATGAACATCCTGCTCACTGCTGGGGATTCTGCAGTGAGCAGAACACGCAAGGTGCCAATATCATGGAGCTTATGATGTGGACGGAAATAATCCTTAAACGATAATACTGGTTATCACCCAATTACACCCTGGCAAGTGCTAAGAAGAGTGGGGGCACATTAAAAGGGGGACCCTGGCTTAAGTTGGGGGGGTCGTTAGGGAGTGTGTCTCCTTCCCAACTCACTGCCTAGCTGTGGACTGTTCTGGGTGGTTCCCCAACCCTGAGTCCTTTCTACCTGCAGCCAAGGCAAATGGAGGTGAGCCCACAGAGCAAGGGTGGCTGTGATGACTTAAGCAGCCTTAAACTTGCTCCCCAGTGGTTACTTGTTGTGAGTTCGCCTGGTAAGTGGGCTCACCTTCCCTGGGCAAGGTCTTGTAACACCGCTTGCGGTGTGCTTGTCCTCAAAGCAGAATGTGAGATGTTGTCTCTGTCCCAGTTACAAGCTGATGGCTGACGGCACTAGAGTTATCTGTGTTTTTCTATCTATCTATCATCTATCTATCTGTCTACCTATCTATGCATCCAGCAACCAGTTTTATCTTTCTGCCTACCCCCTACACCTACTTCTTTTTTTTTTTTTTTTTTTTTTAATAATACAAATCTGAATGCAGGTGGACTATAGGCCAGGGTTATTCAGACTGGCACTATAGACATCTTGGGTCAGATGATTCTTTGCCATCTAGAGGGGCTGTTCTGTGCATTGTAGGATATTAACAGCACTCCTGGCCTCCACCCACCAGATGCTGGTAACACCTCCTTCCGAAGCTGTGGCAACCAAAGGATGTCTCCATACATTCCCAAGTGCCCTCTGGGAGGCACAGTTGTCCCGGGTTGAGAACCCCTGCTGTGGGCCATTAACCCTTCCACTGTCAGCAACCAGCCTCACACTTGACCTACTTTCCTGTGAAGTTACCAGCATGGCCCCAGCTGTCCTTGAATGTAGTTACAAACCCTTCTTGTTCACTTGGAGAAGCTGAGGCTCCCGAGGGGTGTCATCTTCCACTGTGCTGGGGACAGAGCAAGCCTGTATCTGGGGGGCCGAGCCGACTGCTCCTCTGCACATACCACCATGTCCCCTGGGAACACCACCCAGGATTTATGCACCTCTGAGACTTTCCCAGCTGCCTTTCTCCCCAAACCCAAGCACCCCTCCCACCCCCAGGGGTTTGTCATTTCCCTTAACTTCCAGGTAACGTTCTTCACAAACTGATATGGGTCTGGAGGATTTCTCCAACTTTTCAGGGAGTTTATGTAACCACATGGTGTTCTCAATAGGAAATTAATTGTTCCTTTAGAACTGCAGAATCACAGAGCTTAATGGGAATTAGGGAAGAAGCCAGTGTTACATGCACATGGGGGATATTTCTGCTTGGGGTCTCATTTAGGCCTCTCCTGAATTCCTTCCAGTTCTTTGGAAACTGTCCAGACTCTCTCCCCATCCCACCCCTTTCTCCCTGACCTCCCCTCTTGCCTCTCTTTCAACACACAGTTATTTATCAAACAGGATCCCCGCCTGCCAGCACTTGCTCTAAGTCCTGGGGTGCAGAGGGACCCTTGTGTTCACGTTGCTGATGGTCTACTGGGTATCCACTTGTTTTCTTGCATCTACAATGCTCTTGATTATGAGATGCAGCACAAATTGGAGAGTGGCCTCTGGTGGTAAAAGGAAAGGAGAAAGTGAAAGAAAAAAAATAGAGAAAAGAAGACATTCTATACTAAACGTTAATACTTGGGGGTTGGTAAACTTCAATTTTGGAGGGGCCTGAAAAATACATGCCTACAGCCTCAGCAGTGGGACATACTTAGTAATGGAATTCCAGAAACCCAGTAGACAGGGCTTCATGAAAGTAGGCGTTTTTAGTTCCCTAGGACCACCGTCCTGAAGGATGACAACAGAGAGGTGTTGTCTCATGTCTGCAGAGCCAGGGTCCCTCCGAAGCTTATGGCGCTTCTTTCCTGACTTGACCCAGCAAGTTCTTTCCCTTCAGTTTGCAGTTCTTTCCCTTCAGTCTCTGCATTTGTCATTGCGTGGCCTTCTCCCAGTTTGGGCCTGTATCCCAGTTTCCCTCTTCTAGGGACACCAGTCCTCTGGGATTAGGGGCCCGTCCTACTCCAGTCAGACAGAATATTAGCTAATTGTGTTTTCAGTGACCCTATTTCCAAATAAGGTCACAGGCAGAAGGTGCTGGGGGCTTAGGGCTTCAATATACTTCTTTTGGGGGAACACAAGTCAGTCCCTGTGACAGTAAGTATCTATTGTACTCTGTTCTCATTTCTGTTTGTGATGGTGTCTCTCTGCCTCTTTCTGAATCTCCTCCCACACTGCCGCTCCTTTACATCTCTCCTTCATGAATGTAATACAGACCCAAAATATCTTTGTATTTGCTATTTTGTGAAATGCAGTTTTATTTTAAACTAAGAAGTCCATTGTACTATTTTTCTATGGTCGCTGTAACAAAGTAGAACAGATTTTAGTGGCTTAAGACAACGCAAATTTGTGACGTTACTGTCCTGGTCAGAAGTCCAGAGTGTCTCTTATGCGGGGTAAAGTCAAGGTGTCGGCAGGCTGTTTTCCTTCTGGAGACTCCAGGGAAGAATCTGTCTCCTGGTGTTTCCCAGCTTCTGGAGGCTTCCTGCGTGCATTCCCCCAGATCCTGGCCCCTTGTCCACCTTCATAGTCCATCACTCCCTCCTCTGCTTCCTCCATCATCTCTTCCCACCTTCCTCTTCTAAGGACACTTGCATTAACTGGGTCCACCTGGAAAGTCCAGAATAATCTCACCATCTCAAGAGCGTTACTTAACTACTTCTGCTAAATCCTTTTGACATTTAAGGTATCGTATTTAAGGGTTCTGGGGACTAGGATGTGAGCATCTTGGGAGAGGGACATTATTCTGCATCATGGTGGGGCCACACCCATGGTGAGCTGCTTTTACACATGCTCAAAAGATCTCTCTAGAGAGGGTGTCCTCTCATACAAAAGTTGGCAATAAGATAGGAATAAATACCAAACTAGGGTTGGGATGACTCCCCGTAACTGTTGAAGGGGACTATAGATTTTGAACCAAAAATCAGGTCAATAAGGTTAAATAATAGAACAGTGTATTCAAAGCAGGAAGGTCCTCAAGATGCCTGGGCCGTCTGGTCACTGTGGATCCCATATCTAACCAAACCTTGTCAGTTCTTCCTCTAGATGTTTTCCCACTTCCTTCCAGCCCCACAGCTGCCAACCTGTCTAAGCCAGTTTTGCGCCTCCAGCGACCTCCTAATTGGTCTGTGCAGCCACCCAGAAGTCCAGGGGACCTTTCTTAAATGCAAACTGGTCATGTCAGCCTCTTGCTGGCAGTCTCCAGTAAGGCCTCAGTGCTTTCAGGGTAATGTTCAAAGACAAGCGTGGTCCCTACGGTCCTGTGTGGTCCGGCTGCTAATCTACGCCTTCTCTGCTGCCACTGGTCCTACCAGCAGATGCTTCAGCTGGCCCCTGGCCCCAGCCCTCAGCCCTCTCTCCTTCCCCAACACTTGCTCTTCCAGAGGCTACCAGGCTCAGTTCTTCCCCCTCAAGGATGCCTCCTGGACCACCTATTGCAGCACAGGCCCACCTTTGCCATCATGACTTGTGTAAATCTGCCCACTCTGCCAGACTCCAAGCTCCATGGGAGCAGGTCTTATCCTCAGTGCCTAGGGCTGTGCCTGACACATTGTAGACCTGCAACACTTAGTCACTGAATTCAAGACAGATGAGTTCTGATTTCAGCTCACTGGGTGACTTAGAGCAAGTTTTATTCAACCTCTAGGCACTTGAGCTCCTCATCTAGAAAAGGGGATGGTAGAGATATGTCTTACATTCATCACGAGTATTTCCAGTTTCCTCTCTTTCCCTCATCCCTCATCTGTCTATCTATCTGTCTATCTATCTATCTATCTATCTATCTATCTATCTATTTATCTGTCTGTCTATCTATCTAATCTGTCATCTATCTATGGATCCCTCCATCTGTCTCTAACCTGCCTATCTACCTGCCAGTTATCTATCTCTATCTTTCATATCTGTCCATCCATCCATCCATCCATCCATCCATCCATCCATCCATTGTTGAGAAACACAGGTGAATGGACTGTTTGAGAGGCAGCTTTAGGAGTGAAGAGTTCAGAAGCCCAAGAGGCCTGGCTTTGAATCATGATTCTGCTATTTTATTCTGTGTGACCTTGGACCAGTAACTTAACCTGTCTGTGCCTCACTTTACTCATCTGTAAAAATGGGGACACTAGTCATAGCAGCAGAGTTAAACTAAGGCACCGCATATGTAAAGCATGGAGCCAGGACAGAGTAGCTGCTGTAAAAACAGTAGCAATTAGTATCGCTGTTCTTAACAACATTTGATATGAGAGCGTCCATTGCAAATCCGTCTCCTCTGTCAGAGACCTGTGGTTGGGCTGAGCAATGTGGTTGACTTCCTGTCGCCCCAAACCCCATCTCTCCATCAGGTCCCTATTTCTCAGCACTCATTCTGCTCCGGAAACTTGGCAGGGAGTGCGTGCAGTTATTTTCAGAGGAATGAGTGGGTAAAATCGGCAGCATTTCCCCCGGAGTGTCTGTGCCCGGGGAGTATGAGTTTCTGGTGCATCTGCTTTGTGTACTAAAGCCTTGTCCTCCCCCAACACCACCCCCTGCCTCAGAGGCTGAGCAAGAGGGGGCCCCAGGCGACTTCCTGCGCTCCCATTCCCTGCCGGTGGTGGGCTTGCTGACCAACCTGAAGCGCTGGGGGGAGAGAGACAGGCATCTGGATGAACAGAGGAAAGAGGTCAGTGCTGGAGGGTCAGAGGCTTTGGAGGGACAGTAGAGTTCAGGGGATTCTTCCTCAACCCGCAGCCCCACCCGACAGGATGGTGAACGATAGTGACAATGACAGGAGCTAATGGGATGGTGACATCCACTCCCCACTGTCTCAGCTCAGAACATCCACTTGGGATCACTTTAACACACCAGATGTGTGTGTGTGTGTGTGTGTGTGGTCTGTCTTTCTCACTGTCCGTTTAGGCGTCCGGGTGTCCGGAGGTTGCCGTGGTCTCATGGCTGTCAAGGGGTGGGGAGGTGTGTGCTCTTGCGCTCTCTACATGTGGCGGGAATGAAGACCTTGACCCTGGGCAGATGCCTCCCTTGCCCTAGCGGATCACCTGAAGAGGGGCGGGCAGCAGGAGAGAGAGGGTCCTGCTCAGCCAGCTTTTCCAGGGAACTGGCCCCACTCAGAACCACTCTCTGTTCAGGGCCCCTGGTGTCAGGTCCCTCCCCCACCCCTCTCTGGCCTCTCCTTCCTGCCCCTTTCACTCTCCGAATCCCCGAATCCCCGAATCCCCCGTCCTGGTCCTGCTGCCTTCCTGTCTCTCACGGGAGCCTTTGTGGCTGAGCAGGATGACCCTCCCTGCCATTAACAATGGAGCTCACATAATATTGGCCATAAAACATTCATTGTTCTCTCTTTCAGGGCACAGAGGGCTGTCTTCACAAAACATAAGTTGTCTGATTTCTACTTCCTGTACTTGAGAGCCGCGACTTCGTGAGGAAACAAACAGGTTGAATCACCGCCTTAGCCTTGATTTGATTCCTTTATTTTTCAGGAGAGACATCCAAGGCTCAGAGAGGGAAATAACCTGTGTAAGTTTGGCACGTGGTTAGTAAACAGCCAGATCAGGGCTTGAATGTTGGCAGCACCGTCACCTCTGTGCTTTCCTGCCTCCTTTGTGGCCTTGGGCAGATCAGCCTCTCTAAGCCTCCGTTTGCCCCGCTCTTCCATGGAGATAACACCTATCCTGCATGGAGGTTGCGATAGCACTAGTTGTAGTAGTAATGATGACGCTGATGGCAGACGCTGACATATTTGCCCCCTTGTAAGCATCTTACATGTGTTAACACACAGCCCTCCGATGGGTGCGCTGATCACAGGGTTCAAGTTGGTGACCGTGCGCAAAGCACTTGTAGCAGCGCCGGAGACTCAGTGGGCTACAGATGGTGGACCTCCTCCTTGCTGCTACTGAGAGAGACGTGCAGTGAGGCTTGGCCTTAGGTCTGCGAGGCCTCATGGAAGCACTGCCTTACTCAACCCCGGCTCCCATGTTTTGGAAGCTTTTCTAGCCCCTTCTCTCCAGTTTGGCTGTTGCATCCTCTGGGCACCTTCCAGAAGATAGGCATTCCCAGACTGCAGAGAAGTCATTTTTCTCTTCCCAGAATTCCGCTCTCCCCCTTGGCCACCACTGCCCTCCCTGTGTTGGGGAGCAGAGGCTCTGAGGGCAGCATGGATCTGGGGCCGAAGGCTCCCCGCTTCTCTGTGGATGGACCCCCCAGTGCTTCCCAGAGGCGGAGCCAGGAAGAACTGACCGCCCCTGGGAGAGAGGGAGCAGCCCAAGGGGTCCAGCCGCCCGCCTGGGCTCCCACGGCCCCCGCACGTGAGCAACACGCCTCTCTCCCTCTGCGCTACCGCCCGCCACCTCCCCAGGCACAGGCCCCTTCTCCAGGGGACAAATCTGGTGCCGGGGAGGCAGCATCCCACTGGTCTCCCAGCGCCAGCTGGCGCACTGGGACCAGCTACAAAACCCAGTTCCTGTTTCCTCAGGATTGGGTGGGAGGGAGTCCAGGGCTCCGAGGCGATGGGCATGGTAATACTGATTTGACAAGGATAGCAACAGCACAGAAGCGGCCACCGTGTAATGAGTGTCAGGCTCTCCCTCAGGCACTTTACATTCAGATTTAACCCGTAAAGCGCCCTGCGAGGTGGGCATCCTCCCCCCATTTTACAGATGGGAAAATAGAAGCTTAGACGGCCTAACAGATGGTGTGCCCAAGGTCACGTGGCCCACATGAGGACTCCGACCCAGGTCTAGGTGATGACAGCCCGGGGCTCTCACTGTTGAACGACAGGGGGCTCAAGGGTGCCCCCCACTGTGTGGCAGATGTGAAGAGCACGTCTGGGCTCTGTCAGGCCGCCTGGGTCTGAGGCAGGTCTCTCCCACTTTCTGCTGTGTGACTGTGGGCGGAGTGCATGAGCGAGCCTCAGCTCCCGCACTGGAGGATGGGGACAGGCTGGGCTGTCCTGTGTGCTCTGGCCACTAGGTGCCCGTGGCACTGCCACCCACAGTCGTGATGGCCAACAGTATCTCCAGTCGTTGACACGTGTCCACTGTGTGGGAAGAAACAGCCCCCGCTCGAGAATCGCTGGCACATAGTAGTGCCCACTACATGGTGGGCATTCGGCGATGATTATCCTGGCGGGAGCCCAGGCTGCCTCAGAGCTGTCTGCCGGGAAGCCCTTTGGGCAATTCCTTAACATCTTTTGCCGCCAGGAGGGCAGCCTCTTGGGGAAAGCTGCTCGCTGCCTAGGGTGGCTTCAAGGGAAAACCATTCCAAAGAGCTGTGCCTTCTCCCTGGCAATAGTAAGCAGGTTTTGTTCCCAATTCCTTTTGAGGGATTATTTTTATTTAATTTATTTATTTATTTGCTTTTAATTTTACTTGCAGTGTAGTTAACATACGTGTTGTATTAGTTTCAGGTGTACATTATAGTAATTCAACATTTCCTGACATCACCCTGTGCTCATGATAACTGGTGTCCTCCCTAATCCCGATTGCCTCCCCCCAACCCCACTCCGCCGCTCTGATAACCATTAGTCCGTTCTCTTTCGTTGAGAGTCTGTTTGTTACTTTGTGTGTGTTTCTTTCCAATTTCCACCTGCCCCTCCACTCTGGGCTTGTTTGAAATGCTTCTTAAATTCTACGTATGAGTGAAATGCCACATATGGTATTTGTCTTTCTCTGACTTATTTCACTTAGCATGCATGTTATCCTGTAGATCCATTCATGTCAGTTGCAATTGGCAAGATTTCATTCTTTTTTGTGGCCGAGTAATATTCCTGTGTGTGTGTGTGTGTGTGTGTGTGTTTATACACCACATCTTCTTTATTCATTCATCTGTCTATGGACACTTGAGCTGCTTCCATATCTTGGCTATTGTAAATAATATGATATTTACAATATCTCACTGTAAATGAGATACCAGTGAGATAATACACTATCAATGAGTGATATCTCATTGTAGTTTTTATTTGCATTTCCCTGATAAGTGATGATGAGCATCTTTTCTCTTTTTTCTTTTTTTTCCAAGTTTATTTTTTATTTATTTTTAGAGAGATGGAGAGTGAATGGGGGAGAAGGGATAGGGAAAGAGGGAAACAGAATCCCAAGCAGGCTCCACGCTGTCAGCACAGAGCCTGATGTGGGGCTTGGACCCACGAACCGTGATATGACCTGAGCCAAAATCAAGGGTTGGCTGCTTAACGGACTGAGCCACCAAGGCGTCCCTGAAGAGCATCTGTTCATGTGTCTGTTGGCTCTCTGTATGTCTTCTTTGGAAAACTATATGTTCATGTCTTCTGCCCATTTTTTACTTGGATTATTTGTTTTTGGCGTGTTGAGTTTTCTAATTTCTTTATATATTTTGAATACTGTCCCTTTATCAGATATATCATTTGCAAATATCTCTTTCCATTCAGCGGGCTGCCTTTTTGTTTTGCTGGTTGTTTCCTTTGCTGTGCACAAGCTTTTATTTTCATAGTGTCCCAATAGTTTATATTTGTTTTTGTTTCCCTTTCCTCAGGAGACATATCTAGAAAGAAATTGCCATGGCTGATGTCAAAGAAGTTACTGCTTGTGTTCTCTTCCAGGATTTTTATAGTTTTAGGTCTCACATTTAGGTCTTTAATCTGTTTTGAATTTATTTTTGTGTATAGTGTGAGAAAGTGGTCCAGTTTCATCCTTCTGCATATAGCTGCTGTCCACTTTTCCCAGCACCATTTGTTGAAGAGACTGTCTTTTTCCCATAGGCTATTTTTTCCTGCTTTGTCAAAGATGAACTGACCATATAGCTGTGGCTCCATTTCTGGGTTTTCTATTCTGTTCCACCGATCCATGTGTCTGCGTTTGTGCCGGTACTGTACTGTCTTGATGACTACAGCTTTGTAATGTAGCTCGAAGTCCAGAATCATGATGCCTCCAGCTTTGCTTTTCTTTTTCAGGATTACTTTTGGCTATCTGGGGTCTTTTGTAGTTCCATACAAATTTATTGAATTGTTTGTCCTAGCTCTGTGAAAAATTCTGGTGGTATTTTGATAGCAATTGCACTAAGTGTGTAGTTTGAGAAGTACAGACACTTTAACAATATTTGTTCTTCCAATCCGTGAGCATGAAATGTCTTTCCATTTTGTTGTGTGGTCTTCCATTTCTTTCATTAGTGCTTTATAGTTTTCAGAGTACAGGTCTTTTACCTCTTTGGTTAGGCCTATTCCTAGGTACCTAATGGTTTTTGGTGCAGTTATATATAGAATTTTTTTCTTAATTTTTCTTTCTGCTGCTTCATTATCAGTAGAGAGAAATGCAATGGATTTCTATACACTAATTTCATGCCCTGCGACTTTACTGAATTCATTTGTCAGTTCTAGCAGATTTTTGGTGGAGTCTTTAGGGTATTCTATATATAGTACCATGTCATCTGCAGATAGCAAAAGTTTTACTTCTTCCTTACTTATTTGGATTCCTTTTTATTGTCTGATGGCTGTGGCTAGGACCTCCAGTACTATGTTGAATAAAAGTCATGAGAGTGGACATCCCCGTCTTGTTCTCAACCTTAGGAGGAAATCTCGTAGCTTTTCTTGGGCAGGAGGATTATTTAAAAGTGTCTGGTTCTTCTGTAGCACGATGATAACCCATAGGGACTTCCTTTAAAGTAATTTGGGTCTCCTCTATCATTTTAACAATTCAAGTAGCAGTAACCAAGTACCTCTTGTAAGCCAGACTCTTGCCATATAAAGAGAAATAACTAACGGCAGACCCTTAAAGTGTGTGCCTAGCACTGTTCTCAGTTTCCTTCTGGTGTCATCCTAAGTCATCCCCAAAGCACCCCTATTATTATCTCCATTTTACAGATGAAGAGAATGAGACGCAGATGAGCTAAAGCAACTTGCTTATGATTACACAGCCAGCAAGTGGTAGAACAGCAATTCATACCCAGATGGGTCAGGCTCTTGGCCATTTTAATAATCCAAGTTGGACAGATAATAATAATCTAAACATCCTGTCTTGAGGGATCTCATATCCTAAAAAGGAAGCCAGACACTGGAGCAAAGGGCCAATGATAAAGGTAAACCCAAAATACTCTGGGTACCTGAGGGTAGAGAGGAGCATCTGAGCCATTGTGGTCAGGAAAAGTATCCCCACAATGCAGGCTGGAACTCAGTCTTAAAAGACCAGGTGATGAGTGGACAAATGCATTCTAGCTGCAGGGAAAGAATGTCTAGAAGTCCCCAAGTCCAGAGACATAGAACAATATAACATACGTGCTGAACTACAGAGTGCTGGAGCAAGAGTGCGAGGCAAGGAGTGTGGGGGGATGGGAACCACGAGATGGTTAAGGGCCGGGGGCTGCCTAGAGGAGGAGCTAGAATGTTAGAGAAACCCATTACTTCCTGAAAAGCATCCAGGATGAACTGTGTTGGCAAACACTGGTTAAATCAAAAGGACAGCAGGCACATATTGCTTAAAGTGAAAGAATGGAAGAAGCCAGTGCCGTTAGAAATGTTTATCAAAAACTTAGCACAGACAGAATTGTACTGAGTGCCAGGGGACCCAGGCATAAGTAAGCTAAGTCACCAGAGCAGGGTTGCTGCCCACACAACTCCGGGGGGCTCCATCCACGTCGTGGTCTGTGTATACAGTGCCGTCTGGAGTAGTGCTGTCCATCAGCACTTTCTGCAGACGTGGAGACGTTCTGTGTCTGCACTGTCTGCGCCGGCAGCCACCAGCCCTAGGTGGCCATTGAGACTTTGAAATGTGTCTCGTGTGACTGAGAAGCTGTGTTTTAAATTGTATTTAATTTTAATGAAGTTTCATCTAATTTCAGTTAACTAATATTGAAATCCCAGCAGCAGCTACTATTTGGATGCACAGCCCTGAAGTCTTGCTGTGTCCAGCCTGCGTGGCTAAAAGTTGTGGTTTTGACTCCTGTGTTTCTTGGGGACACCACATGTCTCTCAGAACACTGCTATTTTTTGTGTATCACCAGGAATGCTCAAGTGACACATGCAATGCAACAAATTAACAGGCATCTCAAAGATAATTAACAGTGTGAATGATGTAAAAAAGCCAAAACCAACCAACCAGCAAACCGAACAACAAACAAACTCAACGAGACATCGAGAAACTTGGCGTTGCTTGATATCCGTGGAACAAACAAGTATGAGCTGGGTGGCTTTGGTGGCAATGGAGGTGGTAGAATTGGGGCAGTCTGTCTCTGACCACACGGGATGGCCCTCCTAAGTCATGGTCTCCAATTCAACACCACATAGAAGCATCTATCAAGTAGAGTGGTGACCACATGTGAATGGAATTGATGGCCCCAGTTTTTCATACTCTTTGCCATGTGCCTTTGCAGCTCCTCCCATTAAAGAGGCAGGACTGCCCCCTTGAATTTGGGCCTGTTCATGTGATTCACTTTATTTTTAAAGTATTTTTTTTAATGTTTTATTTATTTCTAGGAGAGAGAGAGAGAGAGACAGTGTGTGCAGGGGAGGGTCAGAGAGAGAGGGAGTCACAGACTGAAACAGGCTCCAGGCTCTGAGCTGGCAGTCAGCACAGAGCTCGACGAGGGGCTCGAACCCACGAACCGCGAGATCATGACCCAAGCGAAAGTCCGACGCTTAACCGACTAAGCCACTCAGTCGCCCCATGTGATTCACTTTAGCCAATGAAATGGCAACATGCATGATATCACCTAAGAGTCAAAAAGTACTTGCGGGAAAGGACTTGTACACTCCCATCACCGTAGGAGAAACTTGCAGGGCCCTTGCCCACTGGTCCTGGGGAGAGGATGAGAAACAAGTGGAACAGAACCATTGTGGCTCCCCTACCCAGCCATTGCAGCTCAGCCTCCATCATCCAGACTCAGCCAGCTCAGAGGTATGTGAGTGAGCTCAGTGTCAGCTAGCCAAGCCCTATCAACTCAGACACATGAATGTAACAAATGCCTTTTGTCATACGTCACTGAGATTTTGCGGTTATTATATGGCAGAGGTTAATTGATACATGCCTGTTAACTATTTGATTTGAAATGCCCTTATTCTCCTGGAATATTTGAAATTCCAGTATTTAAGGGTCTATATTACCATCATCTCTACCCTTTGACACTCTGGTTTCTCTTGATAGCATTTACAAGTTACATATTTCTTTTTAAGAACTATACATACTCATTTCATACAAACTCAGATGGTATGAGAAATACGAAAATTTAAGTTATATGTAATACCAACCGCCAGAGATAATCACCGTAACATTTTGCTTTGTATCCTTCTAGATGCCTGCAGAGGTAGATCCATGCCTATATGTGCACATGCAGAACACATGCATATGCACACATGTACACCCCCATACATATTATACAGAGATCTGTGTTCCACATTATTTTATTTAGCTCAATGCTATATACCATCTGCATTTCCCCACGTCCTTAAATATTCTCCAGGAACATGATTCTTAGCAGCTGCACATTAATATTCTATGGTATGGCTATATCATATTTTATTTAGCCATTCCCTACTTTTGGACATTTCAATTTTTTGCAATTTTTCACCATTATAAATGATACTGCAATGTTCATCTTTGTACATAAATCTCAGTGTGCTTCTGTGATTATGCCCTCAGGCTGTGTTCCTAGAAGTGGTGAAAAGGTCTGGACAGTTTTAATAAGATATGGCCAAATTGCACCCCCTCCCCCAGAAAGGGCAATTTATAACCCCACCAGCAGAATGGGATAGAGGTTGGTATTTGTAATTGAGTACAAGGGCACCCTGGAGAAATTTCAGAGCAGGCAAACGGACTGGGATCTCTTTGAATTGGGGCTCCCACAGGACCATCAACCCGGAATCGTTTGGAACTCCATGAAAAATGACATTGAGGGGATCCCAACACTCTTTATCTGCTCTATCACCTCTGGCCGGGCTTCGGTAGTGTTGTTTAGAAAAGATGGACACATGTGATTTTTTTTAAAGTGCCAGGGGTGTGCCTGGCAGGTGTTTTCTTTGACTGATAGTACCTGCCTTTAGGGAACAGCCTTATCACTTGAGGGCAAACCCCAGGTCCAACACTCTGTGACTTGGAGGCTTTACCAACCTACTTATTCTCTCAAAGCCCAGGTTTTCTCATCAGTATAATGAGGGCGAGACTGTGTCTCAGCAAACTGATAGATCATCTAACAAAGTCCTTGACACTTAGAAGATGCTCTAGAAATACTCATTTTGTCCTTTGGTTTTTAAAGAGGGGCTTTCAGGGGAAGGTGGGAAATGGTTACAAATTCAGAGTCATCCCCAGACTTCTTCTCTGACCCTGGCATATCCCAGCTGAAGTTTTCCCAGGTTTGCAACAAAATGAAAAATAATGGTGGTTCTTAATAGAGATACATATATCTCTCAAGGCTTATCCTTTATTATGAGGATAATGTACTTTTTGATTTTTTGATCTTAAAATCCTTTCTTTTTTTAATTTTTTTTTTTTTTTGAGAGAGAGAGACAGTGTGTATGAACAGGTGAGGGGCAGACAGAGAGGGAAACACAGAATCTGAAGCAGGCTCCAGGCTCTGAGCTGTCAGCACAGAGCCTGATGTGGGGCTTGAACTTACAAACTGTGAGATCATGACCTGAGCCAAAGTTGGATGCCCAACTGACTGAACCACCCAGACACCCCTTAAAATACTTTCTTAAGTGAAATGTGGAATTTTGCTCTATTATAGGTAAGTAAATGCTGGTTGAACTGATCTTCCCGTAGATAAAAATTATCCACCATCCACATCCACATCCACAAACGTGTGTGTGTGTGTGTGTGTATACATATATATAATACCCACCTGCCTGCAGGAAACTCTGATAGGAAGCCTACATTCTTTCTGGCCTGAAGAGAGAGAGCACAGAGTCCTGGACTACCACTGTCACAGGAAAGGAGCCAGAGTAGGAAGCCTTTTCAAATCTGTGGCTAAATCCTACCCAAATCTCTGGCTGACTTGTGAGGCATCCTTGCCTATGGTAAACCCAAAGCAGCCCAGATAAGGCTAAAAGACTTGCACTGCTGCCCACCCAGTAGAATTTGCAATTCAAGTCCAGTGAAGTTCACTGCCTCCTAACACAAATTAAAAAATCAACACTCTTTGGGGGAAATAGAACAGAATCCAGTCTCTGCAGCCTAGCGTTCAAAATATCTAGCATACAATCCAAAATTACTCGAAATGCAAAGAAATAGGAAAATGTGACTCATTCTCAAAAGAAAAGACAATCCATGGAGGCTGAGCCCAAGATGACCCAGATGTGGGAATTAGCAGACAAGGATTTTTAAAGTATCACTGTGCTCAGTGATGTAAAGGAAAATCTGCTCATGATAAATGAAAAGATAAGAAATCTCAGCCAAAAATATAAATGATAGGAAAGAAGCAAATGGGAGATTCTAGATCTAAAACATATAATATCTGAAATAAAATATCCACAGCAAGGAGTTAACAGCAGAATAAAGATGACAGAGGAAGGAGTCAGTGAATTTGAAAATAGATCAATGGTATTTTTGAAGTATTAGTTGATGTACTTTGTCTCCATTTTCCTTTTTCTCTCCATGCTTCTTCCACCCTAAGCTAAACAGATGGCTGGGCTGTTTCCTAGGGGGAAGAATAGCATGGTATAAAAAATATATAGGGCAGTATAAAGAGGAAAGTCTGCAAGTGCCTGACTTTAGTGTTCAAACATCTCAGCCATTGGGAGAATGAAAAGGATTCGGAAGAATTCCCAAGTGGTTGGCATAGAGTTGAAGGAGAGTGGGGCTTCTCCCTAGATCAGGTGGTAGGGGGTGGGGAGAAGGGAGTTCAGAAGAAATAATGGTTCATTCTCCAGAAAGACCAAGATTAAGAGAGCTCCAGAAGGTCTTGTGCTGTCAATCAAATGCCCCAATGAAGAAGTGTCACATATCCTTCTGTGCATGACTCGTTGTGTAGAACTAGTCACGTGGCCCTATTCCATGGCAAAGGCACAGGAAGTACTATCCCACCATGAACCTGGAAGCCGGAAGCCAGAAAACATCAGGTGAAACAGTGCTGATGTCCACAACAGGCACCTTTGGGACCCAAGTCTTCTCTGACTGGGAGTTTTACATATATGTTTCACAGGATGTTCTGTCCCAAAACTCTCATCCAGTCATCTCTCCCAACAGTCTGCCTACTTTTCAGAAAACATCATCACAGGGGAAAGCAAGCTGATCCAAAGTGACACAGATGGACCCACATTTGCTTGGGTTTTGTTTGGATGTCTTCTTCCAAGGTGAGTGTGTTGCCTGGTGTCATTGGTCCAGACCCCGTGGTAACCTGTAATTTACTAGAGTGGCAAGCTGTTTACTCTTTGTGTGTCTTCGCCTTCTTGGCACGTGGGAGGTTTCTTCCCTTTGGTAGCCACGAAGATTCTTCTCTGGTCTCAGGAGGGCTTGGACAAGCAAACCCACTCTTTCCTTTATCACTCTGAGTTGCACATGTGCCAGTAATTGTAGGGCTCTGTCTGGCCAGCAGGGAAAACAGACGTGATGGAAAATGTCCATCCCGACCTCATGTCTTCCTTCTTCCCTTACCCCATGTCGTGCCTTCTCTCTGTGTGCACGTTACTCTCTTGACACACTCCGCAATGTGTGACTTCCCAATGTACCAAAGCTTACTAGCTTTGCATATGCTCTTAATTCTACTGGGAATCTCCCTTTCCTCTGTCTTCCCTGTGGGCTCCCAATCATTTATTTGCTAACAAAGACTTACTAAACACCTGCTGTGCGCGAGGTGGCACCAGAGGAGCGTAGGATACCACAGGGAAGAAGATATGGTTCCTGCCCTCACAAAGCATATCGTCTAGTGGGGGGAGTGAGAGATTAAACAGAGGATCCCCAGAAAGTATAAGAATGATGAAGATGAGATAGGATGCCTGGAGAGAGAATGGTAGAGAGACCTAATTTGGATGGGAGTGGGTAGTCAGGGAATCAATGTGGGGCTGAGCAAGTGGCATTCCAGCTGAAACCTGGAGTGTGATCAGAAATCAGCCAGGTGAAGAATGGAGGGGAGCTTCCCAGAGAGAGGAAACGGCATCTGCGAAAGGCCTGAATCACAAAGAGCTTTTGTGCTCTTGAGGAACAATCTGTACGTTCTCAATAGGGTCAAGGCTGACAAGCCAAGGCTCAGCTCAGATACCCTCTCTTCTGGGGAACATTCTCTGGCCCTTCTGTTCCCTTACAGCACTTGGTGCATCCTTCCTTTATGCACTCTAGCTCAACATCCCTTGTTTGCACCATCCAAATACCATCTGCCCCCTGCTCCATCCCTCAGACTCATTTTGTCACTCAAGAAGCATTTCCTGAGCATCTACTATGCGTCAGGCCCTGTAGACATATTGGTAAATAAGGTCCCTGGCCTTCATGAGGCCTGTGTTCTGGGGTCAGAGAAATAATAAAAAACACATCAACCAATAGTGCAAGTTCAAGTGATAGTGAGTGTTCTAAAGAAATGGGTGTAGAATTGTGTGGTATAGATAAGTGCGGAGTGGAGAGAAAGGACTTGTGTGAGGAGGTGATAGTTGATCAGAGAACTGAATGATGAGAAACACTCAGCCGTGGGAAGGTATGAAAGTTGAGAGAGTGGTCCAGGCAAAACAAATAGCCAGTGCAAAGGCCTTGGGGGTGGTAGCAGCACGGGTCTTTTCAAGGAACAGAAAGAAAAACCTTACAGGTTCAGAAAGGCCAGGATGAGAACTCTGGATTTTGTTGTAAATGCAACAGGAAGCCACTGGAGGGTTTGAAACAGACCTGGACTTCATAAATGTAGATGCCAAGACCTCGTTGCATTTCAGCAGCCCCCGCTGGCTGCTGGTGAGGAGCCGACAGTGTGGGAGGAGGCAGGCATGGGAACAGAAGCCCCCATCGCAGCCTGCTGCTGGCTTCCTTGTTGGGATTGGTGTCAGCTTGCAAACTTGCCTCAAAGGTCCCTGACACCATGGCCTGGGATGGTCCAAAGCTCTCCCCATGGCTTCTCAAGGTCCTAGCTCCTTGTGGCCTCTTCTGCTTCCAGCCCCTGTGTCCATACTGGCTCGACAACTTGTGAAGGGTGAGAACACCACACCACATCACTCTGACCCTGGCCTCCCCTCCGTTCCTGGCACTTGCCTTCGTTTTCTGCTCTGGGGAACAAATAGGCCCTTCTCACGCTCTCTCGCAGAGCAGTTCCAGCCTCTTCTCTTTAAGTCTTGGCACCAGCAGGCACACTCATGCCCGTAGGGAATCCCTTTTGCCCCCAGTGAATTTATTACGACACCCTTCCATACAGCAGTTCCCCCAAAAAGAATCCTGGTGAATAAAGCCTTTTCCACTTTATGGCCTGCCAGCCTCCCCAGCAGGCTGGAGAGCTGCTTGAGGGCAGGGGCTGTGTGTGGATGTTTTTTTCCTTGTCACATGCCCCCAGAATCGGATCCTGGGATGAGGATTCCTGAGCCCGTGTACGTGATTCATTAGGAAAGTGTTCCCAGGAGAGGTTGACAGCCAAGGTGCAGGGAAACAGGACAGGAGAGGGGACACAGCCCAAAAGGGTGAGACTTCAGGCCAAGTTCAGTCTGATCCCGTGGGGAGCTCTAGAGCATAAGTGACATTTTAGAGTCTGTCCCATCTTGAGCCAAGGAGCGGCTGGGCTTGTACACACCTGCCCACGTGAGTTCCCGGGAATGTCAGGTCACAGGCACTTGTGCGGCCGAGCTGTGGGTGACAGTGATGCGATACCTCTGAAGACGGTAGCAGGAGTGAGCTGGGCATGTGCAAGCTGGGAAAGAACAGAGACTGATACAGGGGGTGGGCAGAACACTGACAGTGTCCACTTTACCATCTAGCCTCAGCCCCCAGGACAACGGAGGCCAGATGGGTGCACAGTCGTTTGACAAACCACTGTGCCAAATGGGTCCACAGTGTTTGTTGAACAAACAAGTGGATCAGTGTCCAAGATTCCAGACTGGTGTGGATTACAATGGGCACAATGGGATGAGAAAGGCAGGAAGGGTCTTCCATTCTTCATGGACGGGGTGTGTACAGGCAGGGCTTGGAACCGCAGGACAGTGGCAGGTGGGATCTCGAATGCATCATGACAGTTGGCTGTGCCCTGTTCTCTGAGTCTCTCCGTAACAGTTGTTGCGTTTGTATAGGGTTTCGACATTTATGAGTGGTTTTTCCATTTAATTTTCTCATGTGGCTCTTAAAACATGCCCATGAAAGAGATTATTTCCATTTCGGAGTTGAGAAAACTGAGGTCCAGAGAAGGTAGCTCACCAGATTTCCTGGAGTGGAGGAATGACAGAGCTGGACTTGAACTTATCAATAAAAGTAGTTGATAATGATTAATTAGGTACCTAAGGATACTTAAGATGCTCATTTGATGGGAGCCTCTGGGTGGCTCAGCTGGCTAAGCATCCAACTCTTGATTTTGGCTGAGGTCATGATCTCACAGTTCATGAGTTTGAGCCCTGCATCGGGTTCTGTTCGGGCACTGTGGAGCCTGCTTGGGATTTTTTTCTCTCTCTCCCTCTCTCTCTGCCTCTCCCCTGCTCTCTCTGTCTCTCTCACATTTATAAAATAAATAAATAGACATTTGAAAAGTTTTTTTTTAAAGATGTTTATTTGATGAAGTTGTTCTTCGCTTCTGAGGTAGCATGGTATAAGATAAAGGTTGCAAAATGGTGGCCCACATGATGATTCTCAGATGTGTTCTGGCGAGCTCAGTGCTGTGGTCAGAATGTTTGCATCCTCCTCCGTTCCCTTTCAATTCATCCGCGGAAACCCTAGCCTCCAAAGGTGATGGTATTGTGGGAGGGGAGGCTTTGAGAGGCTTTTAAGTCATGAGAGTGGAACCCTCACGAATGGGATTCGCTCTCCAGAGAGCTCCCTTGCCCTTACATTTCCCTTGGATGTCTGTGGACAGTGCCAGTGCACAGTCTCCCACATCAGGCCAGCCTCTTGCATTTCTGCTGTCTGCCCAACTTCATAGGCATATGAATTTGCAATCCCTGCCAAATGAGCAGGAAGTGAGGAGACTAGAGGTCAAGTCCTGGCTCTCCCTAACACTTGCCATGTGACCTTGGGAAATCACCTCTCCTCTCTGTGCCTGCTTTCTTCATTTTATGTTGGGGACTTTGGACTTCATTTCCAACTTTCTACATCTGAAACTTCCTCTCCCACACACCTCTGAATTTACCCTCGGTGGGATGCTGCCTGCCAGCGCTGATCTGAGCTTTCCCCGCTGGCGGCCCCTCCTCCTGCCCTGATTTGCAGCTCTCGGGCTGCTGCTACAGCTTTGGGGAGCCCTGTCTCCGTCAGGGCCCCCCCTCCTCATTCCACAGAGGGGTTGCATTCTGGATCATTCCGCTTGGCTTGTCGTTTATAGAATGAGAGGTTGACCATGTTTCTCTTTCCTTTTTGGTTAATATCTGCAATTTGTCCTCATTTAATTCATATATATTAGCTATTAGTTTGCTCACCTTCCACAATTATTTTCATGCACCCCTGGGCTCATAAACCATTGTTCCAAGTGGTGTGTTGCCTATTTTAAGAACTTAATTTGTTTGTAATGTGCACATCAGCTGCATGATTTGTTTCTTGCTTGTAATTAACTTTTAAGCTGATGCCATTCCCCCGCCAAAAACAAAACTCAAGGTAAAGTCGGTAAGATTAATCATGCTGGCTGCATCCAGATCTTCCGACATCTTCCTCGGACTCAGCAAGTTTGGGGGAAATGATATTTTTTTCCTTCCACTTCCATCTGTTACCCTGCCGATCTTGGAGCCAATCCATCCATTAGTGGGCTTGAGTGTCGGAGCTGGAATCTGACACGTTTGAGTTTCTGTACCAAGATAAGCAAGCTCTTCCCCCAAACCCTCTTACCCAGCAACTCGAACTCGTCTCTTCCTTCCTGAGAGGGTTCCCAGACCCATGAATCATGAAATGGTTTTATAATACCTCCCAGCTTCCCCAATCACCATTGCCAGTTTCCACAGTCTTCTGCAGTGATATAAATTGGCAGTCTTGGGTACATAATATACATTGGTGAGGGCAGTGATTGGGTTGGACATAACTAACTTTATCAACCTTTCCATTTAGTGATACTGTATCTGTGGGTCATGGGTGAAATCTAAACTCCAGACAACTTTCCTCTGTGGCTCAGCAGATTTGGAAGGTGGGTTGTATTGGATCAGTGCTTCTCAAGACTTAATGTACATCCAAGTCCCTGGGAGTTTTTGCTAAAATGAAGTACAGATTCTGATTTAGTAGATCTAGGTTGGGCCCCAAGAACCTGCATTTTAACAAGCTCCTGGAAGAGGCCAATGCTTGGTTTAAGACTGCACTTGAGTGCTGGACACTAGGTCACAGGCTCCATGAACACCCGAGTGATAGCAGTCTTGTTCTTCACTGGCACCCAGAAGCTGTCAACTGTCTGCTCACCAAATGAGTGAATGAATGAGCTACCCTCGGCAATATAGATTATTCTCTATCGGATCGATCTTGCTGGAGTGAGAGGCCTTCCTTCTTATCCCTACACTTCAGAAAAAAAAAAGTAGTAATTTTATATATTTCCCAATTTAGGAAGGGCTAAATGTCATACGCTGATTTATCTCCTCCATATATATGGTATTTATGTGTGTGCACACACATATGTTTGGCTTTTGGAAATGAATTTATAGTAACAGAACTGCTCTTCAGCATGCGTCTCTTTCTAAGTATAGCCTGCCTGCCTTCATCCGAAAGGGCCCGCTTCCAGAGAGCCCTGCAAACTGAGAAATCCTTGTTCCTGTTTTAAAAATTTCTTCGGAGAGCTGCCTGGTTCTCCCTCTTGAAGCCCTGGCTTTTCCAACGTTCTTCCAGGTCTCTGATGACTTCAATGCAGGAGCTTCAATTAAGTGCTTTCTGTAATCCTTCCCTTGAACTTTCTGGAGCTTCTGGTATTTTTCAGCTACTACGGAGGGGTCATCAATTTTTCAAGAGTCTGAGATTGTAAATCCACTTATACACAAAGACGGTTTTTTTGAAACCAGAAGTCAGGACCCGGGACCCGGTGAGGGTGCTCATTTAAAGAGCCCGAGAGGCAGAGTACTCAAAATGGGGCCCATTGTCTAATGCATCTGATTTTATATTTCCATATTCCATATTCGTTTTCTTCAGGAGGGCCTCCAAATTGTTTCGGCTTCCAGGTCCACCTGAATCTTTTCTTCCAAGACAGGCTGTGGGTTCTCCTGGGTTTCCCAACCAAAGCTTTCTGACATATTAGGAACCCCTGGGGTTTCCTGGCTCAACCCCACCGTGGGAGGTGAGAAAAAGCCAACAGTAGCAACAGAGATGCTCAGAGGTTGTATGTGTGTCCAAGGCCTTGTGGCTAAGAAATGATGGGGACCATCCCCAGTCTCAGGCAGTCTGACGCAGAGCCTGAACTGTTATGCTTCTCAAACTTAGTGTACCAAGGACTCCCATGGGGACCTTGTTAAAATGCAGCGTCTGATTGGATGGGTCTAGGCTTGTTAGAAGTGAGATGCTTGTGCTGTTGATCTGTGACCTGCTCTCTGAGAACCATTGATCTAGTGGGTCTTACCCCCGACTGCACATTTGAAAGCTTTCAAACACCTGCCACATTGGCCCTACCCCTGAAATTCTAATTTGACTGGTTTGGGGTGCCACAGCCTGGGTGTCATCCATGTAAAAGCTCCCCGGGTGAATCTAGTGTGTAGTGGGGCTGAGAACCACTATTCTAGTGCTTTTTCGTTTTGAGTCTTCCTCTGTTCCAGGATCCTCTTGAAACCCCTGTCCATCTGCTCTTCTACGGAACTGTTCAGCTCCCACCTCTGGGATAGAGACCAGGCTGAGGCAGACTCGGGATCTCCTCTGCACCCTGTCCTGCCCTGAGCTGGTTGGCTGGACCAGAGATGCTGTGGGTAGCAGGGCCATGGGGAGCGGGCAGGTGTTAGGCAAAATCTGGCATGTATAGCACAAGGAGAGGAACAGAGGTCCCCCGGGGGCCAGGAGACACTTCCAAGCTGCTCTTGGCTGAAATGCTCAATGACTGAGCTGAAAATAGCTTCCACTTTGCTGAGGAGGCTATTGGGGATTCCCCTCTGTCAGAAAGGGGGGCAGTGGGGGCCCTGGAATCCTAGGGAAGTTGATGCCCCCAGACTAGGATGTGTTAGCAAGCCCTGGAAAACTGACTGCCTAGGAGGAGGCTGTGGAGGGCAGGCTAAGTGCACATCGGCCCCACCACAAATCCGTGGTGGTGAAGGTCATCTGGTCCAGCTGTTTTCAGTGAGTTAGGACTTCACAGGAGATGCTGCAGGGGGCGTATTAGTTTCCGGTTGCTGCTATAATAAAGTAACACAAGCTCTGACTGGCTTACCAAAAAACACAGATTGATCTTATGGTTCTGGGGGTCAGAAATGTGGTGTGGGTCTCACTTGGCTAAAATCAAGGTGCTCTCTTCCGGGGGCTTCAGACCATGTGCTCGTGCTCTCTACCTTCCAGGGACCACCTGCGTACCTTGGCTAATGGCCCCTTCCATCTTCAAAGCCAGCAACAGCGGGGTGAGTTCTCACATCTCATCTCTCTGACCTCTTCCCCTTTTAAGGACCTCCTTTGATGAATCATCCAGAATGATCTTATTTTAGAGTTGGCTGAAATCTCAGTTCCCCCTTTGCCACATAACAGAACATATTCACAGGTTCTAAGTATTAGGACATCTTTGGGGGACCGTCATTCTGCCTCATACAGAGAGTGGAGGTGAGATTGAGTTTAGGACCCCCATTTCCGATCCCTTACTTCAACTAGAGCAGTTCTGTTAAATACGCCCCCATGTAAAATGTTCTTTGAAGGGAGTATTCCAAAGCTAACAAAGTTTTTCAGCCAGCGGTCTAGGCCCTCACAGCTTCAAAGCAGTGTAAGCATCGCCTGCTAGAAGTCCAGAATCTCAGCTCTACCCCAGAGCCTGCTGAACCTGAATCTACATTTTAGCACGGACCTAGGACAATCTGGATGCACCCTTAAGTCTGAGAAGGCCCTGAGCTGCTTCCTGCAACCACGGCTGGTCCTGGAAATCACCCAGGGTGTTGTAAAAACACACTGATGCTGGGGCACCCGGGGGGCTCAGTCAGTCAGGCTCTGACTCTTGGTTTTGGCTCAGGTCATGATCTCACAGTTCTTGGGCTGGAGCCCCGCATCGGGCTCTGTGCTCTCAGGGCAGAGCCCACGTGGGATTCTCTCTCTTTCCCTCTCTCGCTGCCCCTCCCCCACTCATGCTGTCTCTGTCTCAAAATAAATAAATCAAATAAAAAACAAGCCACACTGATGCATAGGCTGCACCTGGTTCAGGGGCCTGGGGTGTGGCCTCTGGGCATCGGGATTGTTCTGCTCTTCCTGGTGATTTTAACATGCAGCACAGTTTGGGACTGGAGGTTCTGGCCCAGCTTCCTCCTGGTCCAGAACCAGACATTTCTATGGAGCAAAAGTGACTTCCGCAGGGTCGGCCAGAGGGTTGCTGGCCATCCCAGGAGGGGAGTGAGACGCTTGACTTTCTGGATGAGAATTCCCACCCCGACCCAGGGAAGCGAAAATAGTAGCAACAATATCAGTGACAATTCACGGGGAGGGAGGGAAGTGGAGCCCTTTTTCCCCTGCCTCTGTTCTTCTTTAGTTTGAATCGTTTTTAATATCAAGCATGTTGTAGGTTTTATATACAAAAAATTCTAAAGAGTGGTCAAGCGATAAGTAGTAAAGGAAATAACAGTGACCACTTTTGGAAACCCCGCCACGTGCCAGTGACTGCGTGTGCATTTTCTCAGTCAGTCCACACTGGGTCTTGGCAAGGTGGGAGACGATAATTGCCCCATTCTGCACATTTTGGGCAGGATCTCTGGAGCTCTGTGGTTTAGGCCCTGGAGCTGAGCCGACAGCTGAAAACTTGAATGACCCAGGCCTCGCTCTTGGCTCGGCCCCTCTTACGGAGGTGTGGGTATGTGGTAGCCCCCAGAGATCTCGTCCCAGTGTCCCGTTTCTACCGGCCCCTCGTCACATGCTGTGACCGTCAGTGTAGACCCAGAAACAAGTTGCTGTGTATCCCTGACCATCTCCTTTCTTCCTTTTCTCTTTCCTCTGGGCTGGGTGGACGCAGTGAGACCCCACCTGCCTCTGCCTTGATGACTCTGGTTCCCAAACCTCTTTGGGGCACAACCACGCATCACAGAGGAAAGCGCTGGGAACCGTAATGATGATTATGAAGTTCTTGAGGTTCCAACCCTCCGCTGTAAGCTTACCTGCATTACCGGGTCAGCTGCAGGGATGATCACGCTGATAATAAGAGATAGCTAACGTGTCCCGAGGTTTACTCCTTGCCAGGCTTCGTTCTTTACCTGCTTGAACTCACTCAGATCTCACAAGTCTGGAGAGCAGTGCAACGATAGCCCCGTTTCACAGCTGGGAAAACCAAGGCTGAGAGATGAGATGGGCTGATGCTTGGAAATGGCCCAGCCCATGGCCACGGGCGAGCGTGCAGTCACGGGTTTCCTCTCACGCTCTCTCCCCTGCGCTGCCCAGTCAGACCCCAGGGCCGCGCCAAAGGACACCTGTAAAGGCCCCTTGGCCCAGGGTCCTGACCCGGGGAGGACTTAGCCCCTCTGCTTCACCTCAGTTTCCCCTCCTAGGCTCTGCCTTTCTCTCCGAGGTGCTGGGAGGATTCTGTAAATAGTTCCCTCGAGGTGCTGGAAGCACTGGGTGGAGAAACTCACTATAAATATCCGGCATTTATAATTAGTCTTCCTGGCGGCACAGTTCTGCGTGTGGGGGAGGCAAACACCTGCAGGGCAGAAAGTCAAAATGCAGGGCCCTGGGCGCTCAGGAGAGCTGGCGTCGTGGTGCCAACTGGCTGGAGAGGACCGTGGGGATGAAGCCCCTCAGAGAAGAACACAGTGGCACAGGCCCCCTGGTCTTGCTGGAGGATCAGACAAGAACGGTGGGGACTGGGACAGGCTCCCCACTCCTTTGCTCCTCGTCTGTGAGCCCACCCGCAAATCAGTTCACTCCTCTGGGCCTCAGCTGCCACGTCTGTAAGATGGGGATGATATTCCTGTTGTGGGGAACCAGAGGGAACGTATATAAAGGCCCCAGTACTGGTGCCTAGAGGAGGGGCTTAATACATGTGACAGTCTTCCTGTTTCCTTTGTGGGCGTAGTGGGCACACGTCCCCCTACTTCGCAGATCACATGGGCCTCCTCTGCTTAAAGACTTTCTGAGACTCCACATTGGTGGCAGAGGTCCCTTGTGCCTGCATCCCATCCCTGCGGTCCCCCTCTGAGCTGAGACTCACTCTTGCTCACAGCTGTTCACCTCAAGAGTGTGTCCAGCATCTTCTGCTTTCTGCCCCAGGTCCTTCTCAGATGCCGCCAGAACCAGCTCAAGCTGTGCAAAAGTGCAGTGAACAGCCCACGAGGCACCCATGACCCAGCAGGGAAAGGGAGCCGGTGGACAAACGCACTACCCTCCCTCCTTCAGGAGGACCCTTCTGGAAGGCTCCTTGCTCACTTCTCAAAGGCCCCAACAGCATTTTGAGCTTCTCTTATCCTCAGTGGTGAATGTGGATGGCTTTCCCTCCCAAATCTTTCCACAGCTTCATTCTTACTTCTTGAAATCATCTCCCAAATAAACCAACTGCACCAAACCCTTGTCTCAGGCTCTGCTTGTGGGCAGCCCAATTCACGATAGCATCAGGCCTGGACTAAGATTCAAACTCCTGACTGTGGCTGTAGGGCCAGGCATGATGGGCTTTCATCGTTCCAGTCTCACCCCGACCACCTTCCCCAGCACCTGCTGCCTTCCAGCCACACTGCCCACACCCCCATCTTCTTTTAATTTAACAAGTATTCCCTCCACAGGGCCTTTGCATATGATGTTCGCTCCCCCTGGAATGCCCCTCCCTCAACCTTTGTCTGCGTCAGTCCTGTAAAGAGTATCACTTCCCTTGGGTTCTGAGCTTCTGCAGGCTCCTACCCGCTTTATTCTCTCTTACGACAACCTGTTTCCTTTCCCTTGTATGGACTTGAACTTGTGTATTTATTTGAATGTTTGTTAAATATCTGCCTCCCCTACTAGGCTGTGAACCCCATGTAAATAGGGATGGTCTCTGCCTAGTCCCGTGGACTCTATGGCATCTGGCACAGTTCTGGACACATAGGAGTAGTTAATAGTTATTGAATGAAGATGGAATTCTAGTTGGTTGGGTCCCATTCCATGCCAAGCTTTTTCTACTCTGCCAGGCTATGGGACGTTGGCAGAGGGTGTTTATTGGGGGCTGGTGGGAGAGGATGCAGGAGTGAGGAGGCAGGAAATTAGTCTTTGTTCTCACCTCCATGGCTCTCACTTTGCCAGAATCAAAGATCAATGACTGAAGGAGACACTCCAGTCTGGACTCGGGCTCCGGGGGGCATATCTGAATGCTTTCCCCATGACCACATTTCTTGTACCCTTGGCACTGTTCTTACCTGAAGCGAGGCTGGAGGTAACTTCTAGGGGTCCAGGAAGGCTGCTCTTCAGTGTTGGCCTCTGTAAGAACAAGGCCAACTTACTGTGTAACTGTAAGCAGCTGGTCTGTGTAACTCTGCGCTCATCTCCAGAGACACTAGAACCACAGAGTTGGCCGAGAAGGGATGGGATGTATTAATCAGTGATTTACACTGTGCTGCCTGAAGTCCAGAACTGCCTGGAGGTGCCCTATACTAACTTACTACATAGTTTATTGTAAAAATAGATGGATGGTCTGCAGCTGGTTTCAGTTATTATGCTGGGTAACTCAGCCCAATTGGGGGAGATAAAATGAACAAACGTTCACTGAAACCTATGCCTTGGCATCCCTGGGGCTGAGATTCTCCAAATGCATCCAGGTTATAATGGTCCAGAGATTAAGCTAGTCCTGTGTGAATGAGAGAGGCACTTCTCAGGGATGTATCTTCCTGAAGTTGCTCTGAATTGCCTTACTCTGTTGTTTAGTGTACTTTGCCTGTAACAAAACCTTTCATGACTCTTACTGGGTTTTGAGAGTCGTTTATAGTGATCTGACCCAGCATAATTGCCACAGCCTCTCTTTTGTGCTGCGTGTTGGCTCCTGGAAATTTCCTCTCCTGACACCGAAATTGTAGAAGCCTGGCATATCTAACTAAGGAGGGCCCTCAGGACTCATAGCTCTGGCACCTGTTCCTTACGGAGAAGATGATGCCGTGAGGACCCAGCCTGCAGCTCAGTGAGGAGGAGTTGGAGTCCTGGAGACCAGCCTGCAGCTCACAGAGGAGGAGATAGAGCCCTGGGACCCAGCCTGCAGCTCAGGGAGGAGATGGAGCCCTGGAGATCAGCCTGCAGCTCAGGGAGGAGGAGATGGAGCCCTGGTAGACCAGCCTGTAGCTCAGGGAGGAGGAGATGGAGCCCTGGAGACCCAGCCTGCAGCTCAGGGAGGAGGAGATGGAACCCTGGAGACCCAGCCTACAGCTCAGGGAGGAGGAGATGGAGCCCTGGACCAGCCTGCAGCTCAGCCTGGAGACCAGCCTGCAGGGAGGAGGAGATAGAGCCCTGGAGACCAGCCTGCAGCTCAGGGAGGAGGAGATGGAGCCCTGGAGACTCAACCTGTAGCTCAGGGAGGAGGAGATGGAGCCCTGGAGACCAGCCTGAAGCTCAGGGAGGAGGAGATGGAGCCCTGAAGACCCAAACTGCATATTAGGGAGAAGATGGAGCTGATGGAACCCAACCCACAGATGTTAATTGTGTATCATCGCCAGGCTAGATATACTCATAGGAAGGAGATGTTACCTATAACCCCATTAGCCAGAGACAACAATGGCTCACATTTTAATACATTACCTTATTCCCCTCCATATATATATATATATTTAAACAGAATTAACATATTGAATAAACCATTTTATATCCTACTCTTCACCTCAGTATTATACTATGAGCATTAAGAGATTTTATAAAAGACTCAACTTCTGCATGTGTAACATGGGAGAGCTGCAGTGATAATAATGATAGTAATACCAGAACCTATATGATAGGGTTATTGTGGTGATTAAATGAGATAATGGATATAAAAGCCTTTAGCCCAGTGTGTGGCATATATTAAGTGCTCAGCAAAAATTATCATAATAAAATACTTCAAAATCATAAATGGCTGCAGAGTGGCCTACTGAGTGAATATGTCATTTTTCATGCAACAGTTCCTTTACTGAACCCACTGATAAGTGTTAAGAGTCAGGAAATCAAGTTAACTGTCAACGCTGTTTTTTCCGTATAGCACCACATGACCTTCTAGGAAAGCAAAGTGTCAGTGTGGAGGCCACCAGAGCCCCTGTGTTTGCTGATAGTGATGATCACAACTGCAGTACAATAAGGGGTGTCTTGAGCCCCTAGACCTTATGGTGATAAGACTGTCCTGTCAGCCAGCATCTCAGAGCCACATGGGGAGCGAGCTCACAAATGCACTGACTGCTGGACGTGATGGGGTGGGCCATGCAGATGTCTGCACAGATGTCTGACGGAGCAGGAGACGCAGGACCAAGTCAGCCTGGGGGAGAGGTCGGCGGAGGTGTCCTGGAGCAGGCACAGCGGTGATGTCACTATAGGTTTACTCCTAGTTCAAGTTTCTCTGAAAGCAGAGCCCGAGACAAGGACATGGGTGCAGGTATTTCATTTGGGAGAGGACCCCAGGAGGCAGGAGTGAGGGAGAAGTCAGGGTGTGTCTTGGAAGGGAGGAAGCCAGTAAAAAGTGTCTTAGTGACCTGTGGGCAACAGGGCTTGGTTCACCTGGGACCCGGAATATACGTAAGGACGGTCCCTCCAGAGCACGGGAGCCTGGGCACTGACAGACGACGGTTGATGGTTACGCCAGGACGTAACTCCTCCGAGAGTCCAGCCTGCCCTGTGAGTGGAGACCCAATGAGGTGAGCTTCTGTTGTTCTGGAAAAAGTCCTGAAACAGGAAGGTGGAGGGACATGGAAGCCTGAGGAGGGGCGGTGTCAGGTGCAGCTGCAGCCAAAGCTGCAGGAGGGAGGGTGGGGTGAGGATCCGCTTTGGAAGAGAGGGAGAGCCGGGGTGCTGTGTCCCTGTGCCGGAGGGCCATGCCTTTCCACTGCAGCCAGGAAGGTCTCCCTTGTGTCTCCCATGAGTCTCTGCATTTTCCTCTCATTCCCTTCGTGCTAGCCTAAAAGGGGGTGCAGAGCAGCTGGTCATGGTCAGACGAAAATGCTAGAAAAGCTGCAGATTCTCAGCAGCCTGACCCCACCAGGGTCATTTCAGGCTAGACCGGTGCTCAGAGGATCCCTCTCTTTTGTCCTGCTGCTGCTGCTGCATCTGCTTACATGTGCTGTGAGCACAGAATGTGGCCAGATTATTTCTCTGTGGGGTGGCCCAGAGGCTGACAGCTCCCCTGTAATGGTGGCCACAGCTGACATTAGTGGATTCTGTAAACCAGGCTCTGGACCAGGTGCTCACTTTGTCTCAAGCTAGATTCTGTTAACATTCCATTCTACATGTGAGGCAGCTGAGACTCGGAGGGGTAGTCAGAGTCGAGCACGAGGTACAACGGGTCTTCAGCTGAGACTCGGAGAGGTAGTCAGAGTCGAGCACGAGGTACAACGGGTCTTCAGCTGAGGCTCGGAGAGGTAGTCAGAGTCAAGCACGAGGTACATCTGGTATAACCACATCACCTGCTCCCCTCCCTTTCAGCGGCTGCGCATTCTCCTCTTTATACTGAGCTGTGTGCTCAAGTGCTCAAGGAGGCAGTTTGGTGTCTCCCTAGATGTGTGTTCTTGGTGGGACTTTGGCTAACCTGCCTGGTCTTGAGCAGGAAAACCTCTTACAAAAGAGTTAGCAAAAACGGTTGAGGAAATATGGTAGTTAGAACAACAGCTGCCTGCTATCCTTGCACCTACCCAGTCCCCGTGGGACAGAAGAGGAAACTCCAGCTCGGGAAGGCGGAGATAGTCCCAGGGCCATGCAGGGGGCAAGCGTGGAAATTGGTTTGGAGCTCGGCCTGTTTGATTGGATAAGCCGTGAGGTTCCCAGTGGCGTGCACAGAGTGCCTCCCGGAGCGTGGTCATGAAGCCCAGAAGTAAAGGTGAGAATGCCTCATGTTAAAGAGTGTGTCCCTATAACGTGTGCTGCTAGACCTTCTGGCCTCCCTGTGTGTGCCCGGTGGGGGACGGACTGGCAACGACCAAGGTCACAGGCAACTCTGGGTGGTGCAAGTCCTGATGGCGGTGTGGGGGCCCTTCTGCGCACCAGGGTGCCAGGCTGGACCCAAGCAGAGAGCACCCGTGTGGGTGTGCGGGCGCAGCGCCTGTTTCCTGTGCAGCCACAAATGTGCCACTTACAGAACATTGGGCTCAGAGGACCTCTGAGATGATCCCGTTCCTCTGCCATTTTCACGACGGGGCAGTGGAGGCCGGGGTAACAGAAATAACTGATAAGACCTGGCATTTTTCTGGGGAGCAGGAGGACCCCACCCACTGAGTCCTGGCTCTCTTCACCTGCTTGCCGCGATGCTTGTGCCCTACGCCGTATCCTCGGATGAAACTCGGGGACTCGTGGTGACCTGTGGCTCCTTCTCCGTGGCATCCCTCTTCCACCCGTCTGCAGTCCTCTCTGGCTGGTTCCTCCCTCTCTGACTAAGAGAACCTAGGAGGCTCCCCGCTCTTCTGCCAACCCTCAGCCGCCCCCTCTCCTCTGGAGCCCCCCAGGCCGTGAGCGGTGGCTCCATGGAGAAGCAGGGCCGTGGGTGGGGCGAGCCAGATAATTATAATCTTGGAAGGTTTGAATCTCAGGCTGAGAAGCAGGGAGGCAGTTCTTCCTGCCGAGTTTGGGAGCGGGGTCTGAGTCAGACACCATCTCCCACAGCCCAGCCTCCTAGAGAGGCTGATCCCACCTTGCCCTTCCCGCTTGGAGCTGGAGTTTGATCCCATCCGTGTATTTATGTGTGCATGCATTCATTTATGCTGATTTTGTTTCCTGCGTACCATGCGCTGTATGGAGCCCAGGGACAGTGGAAGGGGGCAGCGGGGGTGGTGCATGCTGGCGAAGAGGGTCTCGGTCACTCAGGCTCCATAGGTTGGGGCCTTGCCTCCGTTTATTAGCAGTACAATTTTTCCTGCGTTGTTTAAGCTTTCCGTGCCTTTCTTGGCCCATCTGAGAAACGGGCATTGTAAGTATCTCCCTTGCGAGGATTAAGGGAGAGGATACTTATAAACCACTAAACACCTAAACGCCACGTCTGAAGCATATTAAAAGCATACAAAATGCTGATATTATTTATAAAAAATTGTATGAAAGGGTTGAATGCTATCCAGTTCCCCACCCCAAAGGACGCACAGCCTAGAACAGAGATGGCCAAGAGGCTTCATCTCCTCTCTTCCCTCTGATTGGTGGAGGGTACTCGGGGGTATTGGGTATCGTATTAGAAAAGAGGATCAGTTCGGACTCCTCAGGAAAAAGAACATGATTGATTAGCAATGTCTGTGGCGGGTTTTAGATAAGGGAGGGAAGGCCCATAAGGTGGAGTCAGCTCTGTTACTGAGCGAGTCCTGGAGAGGAAAAGAGAAGGGAGTTGCAGGGCTAGGAAGAAACGGAGAGGAGCGTATGTACCGACCTTATCAGGTATTTGAAGCAAATGTTGGAGGGTCAGGGCTGCCAAAGAGCTTTGCCTATGTAGATATTTCTAAACATCCACAAGAGACGGTGACCCTCCCTGCTGCGGTGTGCCAGAGCTTTTTGTCAGAATATACAGGTTTGAATCCTGGCTCCGGTACGCACAGGCTGCTTGTGTGCCTCGGGCAAGCGTCAGACCTTTCCCAAGTCTCAGCTTCTCTGTCTGGAAAACAGAGAATGAAAGACCCAGCTTTTCCAACTATGCTGGACTTTGGTGAGGATTAAATGAGATAACACACGTTAAGAATTTATAACAGCCCCCGATGCATAATAAACACTGAGAACTTAGTGGTCAGCCGTTAATGTTTTGTCTGCCTTAAAGAACTAAGAGTGCGGGGTGTGGGGGGGGGGAAGGATGGGGGGAGCTTTTCTTTGGTAAACTATTATCAAATCGTTCCCCTCTGTGTGAGCGCTGGAAACCGTAAAGGATTAGGTGGCACAATCAAATTGTTCAAAAATAGAGGATTAGTAGGAAAAAGCTTAGTACTTCAAACAGTTGATGAATAGCCCAAATAAATTGTGCTAGGTTATACAACATGATATAAAAATGCAATTCCACTTTTATGAGAAAGCAGTAATTCATATATGACCAGGAAAAGATTTGGAAGTCTGAACCCCATGGAGTTAAGCGGCGATCATCTCCAAGTAGGCAGATTGTGGGCGTATCCATTAGAGTTCTTAATAGAAGCCAGCTTGGGCTGATTAAGCAGAAAAGGAGCCTATAAAAAGTCTGTTGGGGAGCCCCATTCCTGTGGTGAATGTCTCTGCTCTTAGCACGATCTCGGCTTGTCGAGTGGCTTGGCTGGAGCCCGGTGCATGCTGGGAACTCAACCCTGCAACCCCTATGATTCCTGAATGTAATGGAGTCAGCTCTGCACCTGAAGGAGGGCCACAGCTTAATCGGCTCTATGACTAAGTGTTCAGTCGAATGCACCAAGAAAGTCCTCCTGGTCAGGTCTGAGTCTGGTCTTCGAACTCATGGAGTCCGCAGGTGAAGAGCTCTGTTACGCAGTTCCCTGGGCCCCTGCTCCCCGGTGGGCAGGCTTTTGTGGCTGAGTTCCTGGCACTTCCCAGTTTGGAGCAGTCTCTCCATAGCTGTTAGGGTGTAGTGCCCCCCCAGCCGTCGCTGACCCTTTGGGCCCTTTCTTCTCGTTGGTTTAGGCTGTCTTTGACACCCAATGAGAATATCAAGACCATCAGACCCCTGTCCTGTCAGACAGCACCTTTTCATAGGAAAGTGTTCCGGAGAAAGGGTTTTATGCGGGGGTGGGGGTGGGGGTGCCCTATGTGGGGCCAGGATGGATCTAGAAATCCTCATGGAGGAGGCTTCTGGCATGGACCTCAGCATAGCTGGAGTTTGCATAGACAGGCATGGTGTGGAGAAGAGGGAGGGCAGTGCAGACCAGAAGAGGGAAGCAGGTGATTTGGGGAAAAGGGATTTTGTTGGAAACAGCTTGGCCGACCCAATCATTGGTCTTGTTTTCTATCCGTAAGCAAGCGTGGTGCCTGACACTCCGTAGGCTTTTAGTAAATACTAGATAAAGCAGGGCAAGAATTAAAGAATCAGTGGCGATTCCATCTGCAGGCCTGGGTGAGGGAGGTCTAAAGCCCAGCTGGGTGGTCAGTATCTATGTTTCTAAGGCGGGTGCCACTGACTTCAGGCAACAAGATGTCCCCCCCAGCTGAGTCCTAAATAGTGCCAGCTCCTGGCAGTGGGGAGAGGGAGGGAAGGAGGGATCCCTTCTCTTGGTACCTGAGCTCTGAGTGAGCTCCCACCAGCTGGCCCTTGGCTCTGGAACAGGCCCCAAGGAGCCCTGTCTTGCTACAGAAGCCGCTGGACAGCCGGCTCTTGCCTTCCTTCCTGGGTCTACCTTGCTGCGCTCCTCACTTCGAACCTTCGTGAGAAAGAGCAGAGCGGGCCCGGTGCACACAGCTGCCTTGGTGCTCTGTCAAACAAATGCTTTCACAAACCACCCACCTCAGATGGGGCCACTGTGTGGCCGTGACTGGCCCAGACAGAAGCAGTCACGTCTGAATACAGATGAAAGAGGGATGTTGTCCAGACTGTGGAAGTGACCAAACAGCTCCCACCCTGGCCACTACATGTGACTGCTCCGTCTTCCTCAGTCACCGCCTTAGCCTTACTTCCCGAGTTTGTGGACGGCAGTAAGGTCCCCAGTTACAGACCCCGTATTTTTTTTTTAATGTTTTATTTCTAGTAGAGAAAGAGACAGCATGAGCAGGGGAGGGTCAGAGAGAGAGGGAGTCACAGACTGAAACAGGCTCCAGGCTCTGAGCTGGCAGTCAGCACTGAGCCCGACGCGGGGCTCGAACCCACAACCGCGAGATCATGACCTAAGCGAAAGTCGGACGCTTAACCGACTAAGCCACCCAGGTGCCCCAACAGACCCCGTATTCTAACGGTTAGAAGTGAGTCGCAGACCCTGGGTCATACTCCGGTGAGGGGACTGAATGGGGTGTAACACCATGGGGTAGAGCTTATGGGGAGGTATCTGAAAATTCCACCTACTGTAGCAGACCTGGGGTGGGCTTGGGAATTTGCATTTTAATAATCCTACCCACACCCTCCATGCTCCCAGTGGGCCAGGTACAAATGAGGCCACGTGCAAGAGACCATACAATGTGGTAGCAAGTATATGCACTGTGCCCGAGTCCACTTCTCCCCCATGGGATCTGGGGCAAGAAGCTACCTAAGCTTTTAAAGTTAAAAAAAAAAAAAAAATGCATCATAGTAACAATAACTACTTCATAGCGCTGTTTTGAAGATTAAATGAGAGAACAGGTAAAGACCACCTGAGCAGGGATAAACGTTCATGCATCCTCCTGCGATGGAATTTGCACTCCCAGCTCACACTGGCAGGAAGGTTTTTTGGGACCCTTCCCCCACCCCATCGTCCCTGGCTGGGCCTGGTGTTCTTCCTTGGCAGCCCCTTGGCTCTCCCTTGTCACATTTTTCCCCTTTGGACTGGGAGCTTGCAGAGGCCAGATGCTGTGTCCGTTACCATAGGCGAGGTTTCACTGCACTAACCCAATGACCCCCAAGGCTTCCACCGCCAAGTTTCATTTCTTCCCCACAGTGCGTGTCCACTGTCTGTTGGCAGTGGCCTCTCCCCGCATCCTCGTGACCCTGGGACCTAGCAGATGGAAGAGCCGCTGTGGGGAACATGGCTGGTTTCGTGGCGGGGTGAAAAAGACCCAGGAAATAACGTATTGGCTGTTAAATCTGCTGGGAAGTGACGCATGTCAGTTTCACCTGCATGTTGGTGGCCAAACAAGTCACCCAGCCGGTGCTGAGTTCTATAGGTTGGAGATAAAAGACTCTTGTAAGAGGTAGTCAGGAATCCCTGGCAAACATCATTAAAATCAACCATAGAAACATCATGAAATTCATTTTCTAAACCATATTAACAGCACGGTACCAGGTGTGGTTTCTTTTTTTTTTTTTTAAATTTTTATTTATTTCTAGGAGAGAGAGAGACAGCGTGAGCAGGGGAGGGTCAGAGAGAGAGGGAGTCACAGACGGAAACAGGCTCCAGGCTCTGAGCTGGCAGTCAGCACAGAGCCCGACGCGGGGCTCGAACCCACGAACCGCGAGATCATGACCTGAGCGAAAGTCGGATGCTCAACCAACTAAGCCACCCAGGCGCCCCCCAGGTGTGGTTTCTTAAGTTAACCCATTTGACCCTCATAATAATGTTGGGAGGAACGGACTGTTAGCATTCCCGTTTTACAGATGGGGCAGTTGAGGTACTGAGCAATTAAAGCCCCATGCCCAACATTGCGGAAGTAGTGGAGCCTCCAAGGCTAGGTGGGGAGGGGCAGGGTAGCTCTGGGGGATGAGGAAGAACTTGACCAAGAAGGAGCCATGGGACAGAATTCCTGGACCCAGCACAGGAGCCATGAGGCGCCTTCGCCCTCAGGCTGCTCCTTAGTGACCTTCCTTTGCACCAGGCTCCACAGGGCCCTGTCCCTTCCCTGAGCTCCTAATCAGCTCCCCACCGAAAATTCTGTGTCTAGGGCCTGCTGAACACCATAAAAATGTCAATTAACATGATTTAAAAATGCTTCAGTCTCATTAACAACAAACTGTTAGTGCCGGTGCAGGCAGGGAGGATTAAGAATAAATAATAAGAATATTAAAAGGTTTTGGGTGTCATTAATTATCAGTAGTAAATTATCCCCCACCCCTACCCTCTCTCTGCCTGTCAGGGAGCCCTTCTTCCCTGGGCAGGAAGAGTCATTACTGCAAGTGTGGAATTGGGCTCCTTCATCTTTGGCGAAGGAATGCAGTCTCTCTCTCGGAGACTCCGGAGTCCCTTTGGTCTGATGAACCTAAAGGGCTAGTGTTCCTGCCACAGACGGTACTCACAGTGTGGGCCGACACCCAGCTGAGTAACTGGCCCTATTAATGTTTAGTAAATAAAAAAATTAGTGGAATTAAAGATGGGGGCTTCCATTTGTACTCCTGAATAGGAATCTGGCTCTGCTACTTCATCGCTGTGTGACCCTGAATAAGTCCCTGAACTTCTCTGAGTGCATTTTTTTCCTCCATCAAATGGTATTGATAATAGTAGCCACTTCACAGGTTCCAAAGATGAAAAGAAGTGTTGCTTGTTAAAGCGCCAGGCAGGGTAGTTAAGCACTCAGAGAATATTAGTAGTTACCAGTTTCATCACGGTCATTTTCATTATCATTATCATTTAAATTAAAATTGTAACTTAATTATCATTACCATTGGAACTTTGTATATAGGGGAATGGAAAGGTTTTTCTGGTTCATTCCCTTGAAGGAATATTTCATAGCCATCAAATAGGATATTTGCAAAGATTTTTGTAACAGAAAAATGCTCATGTTCTGAAAAGTTGCGAAGAAAGCAGAGTGGAGGATGTTGTGTGCTTTGTGACTGCAGTGATGTTAAAACAGACAAGCAGGGTGGAGATACAGCAAAACATTTTTGGGGATTTTTTTTTTTCTAGATGGTAGAGTCATTTTCTTTAGTTTGTGTAGCTTTTTTTTTTTTTACCTAAGTATGTTTACTATGAAAATTTCCCAGCATGCCCCAAACTAGACAAGTGTCCTGAACACATATTATGAACATAAATATAATAATAATGTAACGATGTAGATACAATTGTTAATAGCTTTCTGTAGTTGCTTCATCTTTTTTTTTTCTTTTTGGTAAAATATATACTTTTTAGTTTTAATTATTTTTAGAGAGAGATCATAAGTAGGGGAGAGGGGCATAGGGGGAGAGAGAGGGAATGAATGGGAATCTTAAGCAGGCTCCATGCTTAGCATAGAGCCTGACACGGAACTCAGTGTCACGACTGTGAGATCATGACCCGAGCCAAAATCAAGAGGCGGATGCTTAACCAACTGAGCCACCCAGGTACCCCTGGGTGAAATATTTTAAAGTTACTGTTATTATAATATATATTATAAATATAATTCTATAAGTATTATGTATATTATATACACATGTAATATATAAGTATTATACTTAAATAAAATATTCCTAAATATTTTAGTATTTCTCTAAAAAACACTAAGAATGTTTTCCTACTTAACCATCACACCATGATGACATGTGATAAATCTGATCCATTTATATGGAAGTCTATGTTCATACTTCCCCAGTTGTGCTTCAATTTTTTTTTTTAATAGTAGGTTTGTTTGAACCAGGATGCATTAAGGAGTATAATTTCATTTGGTTGTCCTGTCCCTTAACTCTTTTCAAATCAAGCACAATGCAGTTGCTGCCTTTTTATCCATCCCCTTGATTGTTGAACAGACTTAACCAGTTCAACAACTGCTTGTCTGAACTTCTGTATTAGCTTTTCCTTTGTGGTTGGGTTGCTTTTATAATATGAAAACAATGTAATACAAAAAATGCCCCCTCTATGCTTCTCAGCCACTCTCCCAACTGTGTGAGCAACAATAGCAACTACATAGCAATGACAGGTGCCCTGTGCATGGAACATAATACATCCAAGGCATAAATACTTTTTTAAAGAAGTCAGTCATTATATAAATGATGAAGAGGCATGCAAGTAAAATAATTTGCCAGGGCCGGATAGCTGGGCAGACCGGCTCTCAAGCCAACATGCCTGACGGCTGTGCTCTATTAAAAGAACTGAAAGAAGTACTTTAAGCTAAGGAACGGAGTGGGAAAGTCAACAGTGCCTTCCCTTGGGGATGCTCAGTGACCTCTCCCAAGGATGGACCCTGCCGTGATGCCCAGGGAGAGGTCTGGGGCAGGGGGCGTGGGGGGTGGGGGTGGGGGGGTGAGGAGCGACATCTGCAATGATTAAATCTCTCCCTCAGCCAGAGCTTGGAGCTGTCCTGGACATTTCCAGGCTTTCCTTCTGCTCCCTTTCCTTTTCTTCCATTCTTAGCAGATTGGAAGGGCCCTAAGAAGCTTGTGCTTTTCCTTGTCTGGACTTGAGAGTTCCCGAGTCTGCTGTTTATAGGCAGGGAGACATCAGACCCAGAAAGCAGCCCTCAAGAGAGTCTCTGTAGCTGCCAGGCTAAGAGACACATGGGATTCACCAACTCTTCCATTCCTGGGTCTGCTTTCACACTCATTCTGGAAAAACCAGGCAAAGTGCACAGTGCATTTTGGGAAAGAACACTGCTAGAGTTCAGGTACCTGGCCTCTTGGCTAGGCTTGCCTTTGCCGTGGACAGGCTGTGTGTCTTCGGCGGTGGCACCCAGCTTCCCCAAGTCCCACTGTCCTCCTACGTCGTGTCAGATTTAAAGCTGTCCGTTCTATTTCCACTGTGAGGTTGTTACAAGGATTATACAGGAATACAAGTGGGAGTGCTTTGAAAAGTAATGATGGAGATAGAAGAGCCTGTCTCTAGGGTGCATTACGAGCCCCAAATTCGGATGCGCTCCCCTGGCTACGGAGGCGGTTTCCTGCAGAGCTGCCACCTTCTACTACGACCCTACCCCAGTGCCATGGTTGGTTGGTCAAGGTGTTAACTGTTGAGCCAAGCTGGGCCGATGAATCATTGCCTTGGCCTGTTGGGGCTTGGGGAGGGACAGCGGTCAGTCATTCTTTCCTCGGCAGCGTTTGGGTTTAAACTGGGGACAGGGGCACTGATTGGCTCTCTGACTGCAGAGGGAGACAGGTTGGTGAGGGAGGGGGAATGTAGTGAGCAAGTGGGAGGGAGAGAGACGTGTGAGAGCCAGATTCCAGCTGTTCTTGGGATCTAGCTGCATCCCTGAGGTTTGATTGTTCAACCCATTTTTGGCTTTTCCAAGCCAGCCATTTCTCTCTCTCTCTCTCTCTCTTTGACTTCAGTAGCTTTGAAGTTGTTTCTGCCATCTGAAAGGGTGTCTAAGGGGTGCCTGCGTGGCTCAGTGGGTTGAGCATCTGACTGCAGCTCAGGTCACGATCTCACTGTTTGTGGGTTCAAGTCCCACGTCGAGCTCTGTGCTGACAGCTCAGAGCCTGGAGCCTGCTTCAGATTCTGTGTCTCCCTCTCTCTCTGCCCCTCCCCTGCTCATGCTCTGTCTCTATCTCAAAAATAATTAAACTATAAAAAATAAATAAAAGGGTGTCTGAGATCTTAGGCAATAGGATTCTCTCAACAGTTAAGAGAAGGAGAAAGCTAGAGTGTACTCGGAGCTTAGAGATCACCTCCTTATCCCTCAGGCTCATTTTACCACCACCATCCAGCACAGTAACCACCTTGCCTCGGGTATGCAAGTGAGTAAGCAGCAAAACCAATACAAGAATCTGGGTCCCCTGACTTCTATCCAAGGGCCTCCTCCACCTACTTTTTATTGGGGGCAGCATCTAATAATAAAACCTGTGAAAAAATAGTAACTCTTACTATCTACTGAGTATGTACAAACTTCCTCTGTGCCAGGTGATTTCTCCCACATGATCTTATTAGTGACCCAATGAGGAAAATGGTGTTTTTTCCCATTTTGCATAGCAGAAACCTGAAGTCTGCATAGGTTAAGCAGCTTGCCAGAAGTCACACAGCTAGTGAGTCACAGAGCCAGGATGCACAATCGAGTCCTTGTGTTTCATCATGGTGCTCGGTCTCCTCTTTGGCTTCCTGCTGTCCTGAGTGGCTGTGGCCACACACTCTTTGGAGCCTGCACCTTCCGAGTCTGTGAGCAAGACAGGGCCGTCCCAAGAGGTCTGTCATTTCCAGCATCTCGTGGCTACTGGCTCGGAAGTATTGTTCTTGGACTTGTGCTATTTACCCAAGAATTTGCAAGGCTGCTTCTTGCTTAGGTAACAAATGCCTCTGTCAATACGGATGGGAAATTGGCTTTGCTTATTCAGAAGTGGGGGAGAACTTCAGACATCCTTGGGGAAGCTGTTGGTGCAAACATGGACAGAAGCAGAAGTGGCCCAGGATTTGCCCATCAAACCCAATGTAGAAAAAACAAAGATGAAAACAAACCAAGATAGAGAAAGGGATCCTTGAAGTTTCTCTGTAAAGGGGTCCTTGGTGTTTATAAAGCCCGTGGTGGGGTCACTAAGGTCCCTCCCGTGTTCACAGAGGCTGGCCAAGGGCCGTGTGTCCCAGAGTATGAACTTCTGCTCACCTGTGACAGAACAATCTGGGAGACTGGTTAAACATGCGGTGTAACACTGCCCAAATCTGAGTGGCTTAAAACAACAGTTAATTGTGCTGACAGATCTGCAATTCAAGCCAGGTTCAGCAGTAACCGCTTACCTTTGCTGGGGCAGCTCAGCTGGGACCCAGAGGATCCACTTTTGAGGTGACTCGCTCATGGGGCTGGCGGGTTGGTGTGCTTCCTCCTTCTGGGGCTGTGAGCTGTGGTCCCTCTGTATGGAAGGCTCTCCATTGGACGCTAGGCTTCCTCACAGCCTGACAGCCACACTAAGAGTGAGTGTCCCAGGAGAACAAGGTGGAATTACAGGGCTTTTTGACAGTCTAGCCTCAGGAGTCACTTAGCAACACCTCTCCTGTCCTGTATTGACTGAGGAAATCAAAAAGGGTCCATGAACAAAACCTCTTGATGAAGGAGTGGCCGTGGTGGCTGGGGGGGGGTGGGGAGATACCATGCCTGGGAGCAGAGAAAGGGGACAGTAGAGAGACCAGTAGAGAGGAAAACTGAACATCAACTAGGGCTTGATTTGTCTTTGACATGCACGTGTATTACCTTTGGTTAAATGAATCAAAGGTCAGAAGGTGGTGGGGAGGGGAGGCATTGGTGATGCACTTAAAACAACAACCCAGGGAAGCAAAGGGGAGGTGCCTCCATGGCCAAGGTGGGGCCTTGGGCTCCAACATGCCCCTGCCCTTGAGCTTCCCAGGAGCTCATCCTGCCTGACCTGGCCCATCTCTTCCAATGGAAAGAGGTCCAGCTGTCTGCCAGGGGCTGAAGACCCCTCCACCTTCACATTTTCAGGCAAAGAAACAACCCCTCCCTCCCCCCCCGAGCCCCACGAATACCTCACTTGAGAGAAAGCTGTGAAGTATAATCAATGTTACCATTTATTAAAGACCCAGTATGTGCCAGATGCTTTATCTCATTTCTCAAGGCAACCATGATTTTGCAGACAAGGAAACTGAGGCCCTGGAGGGTGGGTTGGCTTGTCTGAGCTGGCACAGCCAGGGCAGGGGGGAGGCACAGAAGTGTGGTTGCCTTCGGGTCTGTCGGGGCCTGCATCTGGTTTTGGGACTTCAGCCTTTCCTCCTCTCCCCATGGCCTGGACTCTTCCACAGCTTTGCCTAATGGAGAGGAATGTTCTTGATGCAATTTGGACCCGACCGCTGGACTTGGTGACAACTTATTTTGTGACTTCCCAGTAAAAATGGAGTTCTTTTTTGAGAACAGTGACTCTTGGAGGGCAGAGCCAGGAACTTCAGTTGCAGGAGAGGCACCAGCAAGTAGCAGAGCGAGCCCCTGATGGGGAGGCAGGGAGACCCTGATTCCAGCCCATAATACTACCGCCCATCTGTAATAGTGATAGGCTCTACTTACGGATCTCTTATCATGTACCAGATGCTGTGCTGAAGATCCTATGTGTGTCACCCGATTTCATCTCCGCAATCCTGCCAGGGAGGGAGATACAAATATCCTTCCCATTTTGTGGATGAGGAAACTGAGGGCTCAGGTGCAGAGCAACTTCCCACAGCCACACAAGTAGAAGGAGATACATCCAAGATTTGGGCCTGGGCAGAGGGTTTCCTGAGTCTGTGCTTGTATCACTGTGCTACAGTATTGACCCAAATAGGAATGTAATACAGTAACAGACAGTGGCTGCCATTGATGGAACGTTTTCTCTGTGGCGTATACTGTTCCAACCACTCTATGCAGTATGGCACTTACTCCCCATAGTGGCTCTGTGGAGTAGGTATCATGGTTATCTGCATTTTCAGTTGAAGACAATTGACCTCTCATTGTTTTGTTTTGTTTTTAAGTTTATTCGTTTTGAGAGGGCAGGAGAGAGAGGAAGAGAACAAGGGGGGGAGGGGCAGAGAGCCAGGGAGAGACAGAATCCTAAGCAGGCTCTGCACTGCCAGCACAGAGCCCGACGTGGGGCTCGAGCTCACAAACTGCGAGATCATGACCTGAGCCGAAGTCGGACGCTTAACCCACTGAACCAGGCACCCCAAACTCTCAATGTTTAAATGAGTTCTTGTTCATTCCTTCCACTGCATGGCTGTTAGCAAAGAGCTACCACTTTGAGAAAAAGAGTAAAGATAGGCATGGACTCCAGTCCTTGGGGCAGGGGCTGGCCCTCACTACATCCCTCCCTCTCCCACCCAGAGAGAAGCTGGGGAGGAGTCTGGGGGGGATGGCTGGACCACTGCCTCCCCTGCATCTTTCCCGCAGGCTGGAGGCCCAGGCTGCTTCCCGGGGCTCACCACGCCTGTCTTCCATCAGTCCAGCCTGGGCAGCCTGCCTCCTTGGCACAGTGGGCTCCAGCCCGAGGCTCCTGGGCCCTGCGTGGCTCGGTGAACTGTGTAAGGAAGGGAGACTCTGCCAACGTGTCACTGGCCAGCTCCCCTGTGGGGACCATCTGGAATGCACTGAGCTGGTGAGCCAGGGCCGGCCAATGGCTGCCTCCCCCCCGTGGGCCTCACCTCCCTGAGCACACACGGTTCAGCTGATGGAGGTATCTGTCAGGTGACAGATCATCCCAGGGGAACCTCTTCTTGAGGCCCCTGAGGGCCCTATCAGGCAGTAATAAGCATACTAATAACTGATGTTTGTTAAACCCTGACTATGGCCACTTACTGTGCTAAGTGCTCCGTGTTTTGTCTCCCTTAATTTACTCCTTACACCTGTATTGAAGTACTATTATCCCCATTTTATAGATGAGGAAACTGAGGCACAGAGAGGCTAAAGGACCTCCCCAGGCTCATGCAGCTTCTAAGTTGAAGAGTCCGGTTTCAGATTCTATTTAATGCCTGGCTCACTCATGAGTCCTGGATTCTGATCTTTGCTCAGTCTGTTACTGATGAGTAACATCTGTGCGGTCCCTTATAGTTGTGTACCATGCAGGGGTCAGACCACAATTTCAAAATGCATTCATCAGGGGTCACCTGGGTGGCTTAGTCGGTTAAATGTCTGACTTCAGCTCTGGTCCTGATCTCACGGTTTGTGAGTTCGAGCCCCGTGTCAGGCCCTGTGCTGATGGCTCAGAGCCCAGAGTCTGCTTTGAATTCTGTGTCTCCCTCTCTCTCTGTTCCTCCCCTGCTTACCCTCTGTCTGTCTCTCTCAAAAATAAATAAAACATTAAAAAATAATAAAGTTTCAAAATGCATTCATCAGAATCCTAGCATTCTGTCAGCAGCTATATTTGGTTGGGATGGAGTTGGGGCAGAGGCCAGGGAAAACTCATGATGAATATCAGGCCTCCACTCCCTACCCCTTTTCAACTTGGGATTGAAGTGGCACTTTTCGCTGCTTCCTGTAGGAGCATCATGCATGAGGCAAGGCGCACAGAAGGGGTTCTGCTACTTAGGATAAGTTTGAGCATTAGCCATTGCCGATCCAGCATTCTTCTACCCAAAGAGAGGAGGCAAGTAAGCCTCAGAGGGTAAGGGAGCCATCTGAAGAGATCCAGCGAATTGGTGACTTTGGCAGATAGTGTAGTGGTTCAAAGTGCAGGTTCTGGGACCTGACGCTGGTGGGTGCACAACCCCCCCACCCCTTCCCGCCTGGCACCAGTGGTGTCCTTGATCAGCGGCAGCTCTCAACTACTACAAGGTCCCTGTTTTACCACCATTCAGTGCTCCACATGGGATAGTGATGCCCCACGTCACTTCTCTGATGAAAGCACTCAGTAACCAGGTCACCTCTCCTTCCCCTCCTCACCCCCCACTCCCAACTCCCAACTCCCTGCCTTTGGCCCTGCCCAGTTAGGTGCAGATACCAGGGGTACCCAAGGACCATTCCCACCTCAAGGAGTAATTCGTAGTGATTTTCCATCTGGCAGCCTCTACCAGACTTCATGCCCTGCAGGGGCTGTTCATGGAGAGGCAAAGGGCCATCCCTGCAACAGAAGACAAAAGAGACTGTGTGTGACCCATACTACTGTGTGACCTTCAGCACCTTGCTTCACGTCTCCAGGGTTCAGTGTCCTCGCTTTTAAAGAGAGGTGTAGGAGGTTTGATGATCCCCATGGGCCTCTGAACCTTCAAGATGGCATGCTTCAGTGATTCTGGGTGCCAGGAAATATGACCTCTCTCCCTGGCACCCAGACATTACTCCGACAAGTCTTCTCCCTACGCACAGACTCATGAATCAGGCAGAATCATAATAGGCTGAGTCTCCCTCTCTATCTGTGGGGGTGAGTGATGAGACTTTTTGAGTCTTCCTGGCCTTGGGAGATTGGCTTCAAATGGTCTGGCTGCAGGGTTTTCTTTTTTTTCTTTTTTTTTTTTATTTTTTATTTATTTCCAGGAGAGAGAGAGAGAGACAGCGTGAGCAGGGGAGGGTCAGAGAGAGAGGAGTCACAGACTGAAACAGGCTCCAGGCTCTGAGCTGGCAGTCAGCACAGAGCCCGACGCGGGGCTCGAACCCACGAACCGCGAGATCATGACCTAAGCGAAAGTCGGACGCTTAACCGACTAAGCCACCCAGGCGCCCCATGGCTGCAGGGTTTTCAAAACACTGTCCTGAGTGACTACTCTGGACAGTCCAGCCACAGCCAAGTGGAGAGAGCTTTAGGTCAGGCCAGAGTCTCTACACAATGTGGTGGAGCCTGTAAGGGAAGAGATTTTCTAAAAGAGAGGCCTGCCTTCCCTTGGACACAGAAACTACCCTGGGTTGGTGAGTGGGAGAAGTGCACCCAGGGCACTTCCTCAGGGTATGGCCTGCATGGGCACTGCAGGGTCTCACTCTTGTTCCTTCTCTTTCACAGGATGTTGATGTGGTTGGTCAGATACTGGAACGCTGATAGAACCATATTTTTTAGTGAGCAGGGTGACTGGTTGCTTAGAGGTGGCTCACGTGTTGGGCTTCCTCCTCTCTGAAGCCCAAGTAGTAGTTAAAAGGCTCAGACTCCTTTCCTAATGGAGGAGTCCTGCCCATCTCTCTCCCTCTGCACCACTCTCTTTGGTGCCTTAACTTGGTCAAGATGAAGGCATTGTGTTCCTAGCTGCACTTGGATCTCACTGGCCCACCCTGTCTACAAGGTCACTCGTAGCAAGTCCATGTGCACACCCAAGGCTTCTTGCATGTCTCTGTGCACAGAGTAGGTGGAAAGGGTGGGGAGTTAACCATTTCAACCAATGAAGGATGAGGGGGTATGTTAATGCCATCCGCCCTCCCTCATTCCTTGCCACCAAGTGGGAGAATCCTGAGGTGTGTTCTGTACAATCTCTCAGCTGGATTGGGACTGACTTGCCCCAATTGGCCACATGCCTTTTATTGGCTTCCTCTTTTCCTACTTCCTCTTGTGCTTTCTGGATCACCTCCCAGATAGACTAAGGTTCTCAAATCCTGATCTCAGGGTGTGCTTGTGATACTGTGATTTATAATAAGAAATATATATTTGGTCTTTGTTCCTGTTTCTGGCACAGAACTCCTAAAACCCTCGGGATTTCCTAAGAGATAAGAGCACAAAGGTGTCTTTTGTTATGCTAATGAGGTGGCTTTTGGCTTGCACCTGACGATGGGGCTGGTTGTCCAATGAGTGGAGCCAACCATGTGATTAGAAGGTTGGAATTTTTAGTCCCATCCCTGTATCTCCAGGGAGGGGAGAGGGAGTGGAAATGTGAACTCAATCACCAGTGGCCAGTAATTCAATCCATCATCCTGTGTAATGAAGCTTTCCCAAAAACCCAAAGGACAGGGTTTGGAGAGTTTTCAGATGAACATGTGGAGGTCTGGGAGAGACGTGGATTGGGGACGCACCGTACCTTGTCCTATATAATAATCTATAGTCTGTGTGTATTATATGTGTGATAATGTATATAATGTTTTCATCTGACTATTGATTTGCCTCCTATAATATTCATTGTATAGGCACCTGGATAGCTCAGTTGGTTAAGCGTCTGGCTTTGGCTCAGGCCATGATCTCATGGTTCATGAGTTCAAGGCCTACAGCTGGCTCCATGCTGACAGTTCTCTCTCCTTCTCTGCCACTCCCCCACCTGCATGCTCACACACACATGCACATGCTCTCTCTCTCAAAATAAATGTAAGAAAATAATATCCATTGTGATAAACCAGTAATCAGTCAGTAAACTGGGTTCCTAACTTCTGTGAGCTGCTGTAGCAAATGAATCAAACCCAAGGAGGGGGTTGTGGGAACTTCTGATTTATAGCCAGGCAGAAGTGCAGGAAACAACCTGAACTTGCAGTTGGCATCTGATGTGGAAGGTAGTCTTGTGGGACCGAGCCCTTAACCTGTGGAGCCTGACAGTATCTCCACATAGGGTCAGATTTGAGTTGAATTGTAGGACACCCACTGGTGTCCAAGAATTGCTTGGTGATGCAGGGGAAGCCACCCCTCCCCCCAACTTTGGAACTGGGTATAGAACCCCTACTGTTCTTGGAGGAATTCACACTAAGACCTAGAACTTAAACAACGTTCACTATAGTGTTGGGGAAGGCAGAGTGATTTTACTGATCAGTTCTACTGAGGAAGGAACTGAGGACTTCTCAAGATGTCAAAAATGACTCCTTCCAAAGTGGTAGAAGTAACATTATTCTTTTTTAAAAAATTTTTAAACATTTTTTATTAATTTCTGACAGACAGCATGAGCAGGGGAGGGTCAGAGAGAGAGGGAGATACAAAATCTGAAACAGGCTCCAGGCTCTGAGCTAGCTGTCTGCACAGAGCCCGATGCGTGGCTTGAACCCATGAACTGTGAGATCATGACCTGAAGTCAGATGCTCAACTGACTGAGCCCCCCAAGCACCCCTATTATTTTCCCAATTGTATGTGTTGGTGTCTGCTAGGCTCCTATTATAAGAGATAAAAGGGTAATGGGTTGCATTGGGTGAAGACCGACAAGGTCTTTGCTTCTGTCTTAATTCTAATTCTCCAGACTGGCAGTGGATTTATTTAGAAAAAGCCTTCCTCTCTGAGTAGAACTACTGATATCTGAATAGCTGATGGGAGCAAGAAGGGATTTTTAGCCTTTTGGATAAGAAATTCTAGGACAGTTAACTATCACCTTGGCTGATCCCAAGATCAAGACCTTCAAAAAAAAAAGTTAGTCATTGAACATCAAACATGGAAGGCAGCTCTGAGGTCATCATGGCTAGTGTAAGACTTTATTTAACAAATGGATAAACTGGGCTATAAAGAGGAGAGTCTTAAATAGAAGTTAGGATCCAAGAGAAAGTAAAGGAGACACAGGTCATCAGAGTCAGGTTATGCTAAACTCTGGAATCTCAGAACTTATTTAGGAATGTCACATTTGGTGGGGCTACCCAGAACCTGGAACTGAGCAAGCTTAGGATGGTCTACCTAAACCTAGAGAGAAATAATTCACGAGTTGATTAATGATGATTGCCTTGGTACAGGACAGATGGGTACTGTTTTTCTACTACTGTAAAATATAACATCAAAATTCCTGGGACTGGGGTTAGCCCAAGAGGTGGAATGTGGAGGGATGGTGAAGCTAGATTACCAGTGACAAACCAAGAACTACTGGTGGTGGCTAGGCTGGTGTTTAGGTTTCTTGGCCACCCTACATTACTTTTTTACTCTTTCTCTCTCAGAATTGTATGATACTGCTTTGGAATTCCTGTAACCTTGTAGAATGTGAACATCTATTTTACATAGTAGGCACATAAAACAATTCTTGGATACTGCTCCAAATTTTGCCTTTGGTTTAGTCTCCTATTAGTCTCACTTTCTCCATATGCAAAATGAAGGTTTTGAGCTAGGTCCAAAATTTTCATAGGATGGCAACAGCTATTATGTGGGATAACATTAGGTTTTCATGATCAATTTCTTCTGATCATGATCAGTTATATTGCTGGATTAATAAACATTCTAACCTACAGGACTTATCAGATTCTTTAATGTAAGAATTCATGTGAAAGTGACTCAGGTATGGGGCGTCTGGGTGGCTTAGTCGGTTAAGCATCTGACTTCGGCTCAGGTCATGATCTCACGGTTCATGGTTTTGAGCTCTGCATTGGGCTCAGGCCCTACATCAGGATCAAACTGGGATTCACTCCTCCTCCCTCTGCCCCTTCTCCTCTCATGGTTTCTCTCACTCTCAAAATAATAAACAAACTTAAAATAGTGATTCAGGTTGGCAGAGTTTGCCAGATTTTCTGAAAACAATGTAAGATATAGTCTCAGCTTCAAAATGCTGCCATTCTTTGCTCATTTCCCTTGAGAATAGAGATGTCAAGAGAAGCACAATCAATGATTGGCTTATTTTACTTGTCTGCTATAGACATGATTTGGTGGTTGGTTTTTAACCACAGAGTTCAAGTGGCTCAAAGCAAATGGCAACCATGGGGGTCATTTCTTTACTAACGCATTTGAAGATAAATCAATCAGATTGAAAGCAGCTGAAACAATTTGTTCTTTAAGACTAGACCAGGTAATTTCAGTTACTTTAATGATGTGACTGGCAATAAAACCAATTGGCAAAATTGCAGAACAGTATGACTTGGGGGCTTTTTTTTTTTCTTTCCTCATAATCTTTGTCAGCATAGCTGCTATGAAGATGTTTTATCTGAAACTCCTTGAGCAGCAGCATCCTGGTTGGCCTCCTAACCTCTGTAGAGGGTTTAGCATTAGCAGTACAGCATTGGGCAACTTGTCATGGTCATGTACACACTATTTTTTTTTTTTTTACAAATAGTTTATTGTCAAGTTGGTTTCCATATAACACCCAGTGCTCATCCCCACAACTGCCCTCCCCCATGCCCATCACCCCCCTCCCCCCCCACACCCATCAGTCCTCAGTTTTTTCTCAGCATTCAAGAGTTTCTCATGTTTGCCCCTCTCCCTCTCCCCCACCCATTCCTTCCTTCTTCTCCCCCATGGTCCTCCGTTAAGTTCCCCCTAATCCTCCTATATGTACAAACATAGGGTATCTTTCCTTCTCTGCCTGACTTATTTCGCTCAGCATAACACCCTCAAGGTCCATTCATGTTGCTACACATGGCCAGATTTCATTCTTTCTCATTACCATGTAGTATTCCATCGTATAGATAAACCACATCTTCTTGATCCATTCGTCCATTGATGGGCACTTAGGCTCTTTCCATGTTTTGGCTATTGTTGAGAGTGCTGCTATGAACATTGGGGTACATGTGCCCGTATGCAGTCATGTACACACGATTATAGTCTCCACTGGTGTAGTGGAGTTCCCTGTGTCTGACCCTAAATGGTTCTCTACACTGGGGAGATGTCCAGCCGGGGGCAGCCCTAGCTCCCTGTGCCTGCAGGGACAGACTATTCCATCAAATTGGGGACAGCCTTCTTTCTCTATTAAAAAGAGACAACACCAGTTTGATCTACCTTTCTATCAGTCTGGTCAGGAATGACTTCAAACTCTTCTATACCAATAGTTTTTTGTTTTGTTTTTCATTTTTAATCAAAGACTATTTCATGGTCAACATTGATAGGCAAGCATGGAAAGTGTGGTGGATCATCACCAGGGCATCATCAGAATCACCTAGGAATTAAAACAAACGTGTCACTCCTGAAGATTTTGATGGAGAAGATTGACAGTGGGTACAACCACTTGTCTTTTAAAAAGCTCCACAAAGGGGTGCCTGGGTGGCTCAGTCCATTAAGCATCCAACTTCAGCTGAGGTCACAATCTCCGGGTTCGTAGGTTTGAGCCCCATGTTGGGCTCTGTGCTGACAGCTCAGAGCCTGGCGCCTGCTTTGGATTCTGTGTCTCCCTCTCTCTCTCTGCCCCTACCCTGTCTCTCAAAAATAAACTTGTGCTGTTTCTCAAAAATAAAATATTAAAAAATTTTTTTAAAAACTCCACAGGTATAACCCACATGTCCAGCCATCAAAGATGAATACACAAAATGTGGTTTATTCATATACTGAAAAGCTACTGATCAACAACAAAGCAAAAGCTGTTGTTACACATAGCAACATCAGTGTATCTCCCAGACATTAGGTTAAGTGACAAGAGCAGGGCACCAAAAAATGTACAACGTAGACTCTATTTGCATGAAGTTTGAAAATAAGCAAAGCTTATAAATGATGTTAATAAAATTATGATTTCTACTGGGGGGTTGGATTAACAGAGGGACACAAGAACACTTTCTGAGGCTGGTGAGAATACTTTAGACCTTGTTTTGGGTGATGGTCTACACAGGTGCATATAATTCCAACACTTGAACTGAGTTCTTAAGAGATACACTTAAAAATTAATTTTTATTTTTAATGTTTATTTTTGAGAGAGAGAATGAAGAGGAGCAGGGGAGGGGCAGAGAGAGAAGGAGACATGACCTGAGCTGAAGTCAGACGTTTAACTGACTAAGCCATCCGGGTGCACCAAGAGATTTGCATTTTACTGTGTATAATTTATATATCATTTAAATAAAAGAGCCCAACTTCCCTGTAAGTCTCCAAACTAGGGCCCTGCCCCTATGCTAAAATCCAACAAATGATTTTCACTCAATCTAGCTCAGCCCATTTACAGCCTCAAGAAATGGAACACTTCTCTCCTTTGCCATATTTCATACAACCCACCATTTTCATCTACCTTCCAGAATTTCTTCCTTTCTGTTTTTTGAATAAAACTCTAGAGAACTTAACATACAACAGACAACTTACTAATGAATCCATAGATCTCCAGGAACCTTTCCTTTCCTGTCTCCATTTTAGTATTCAGCCTTCCTGGAAAGAGGCCCACCCTTCCTAGGCTACCTTGTAGGGACCTCATGTTTAATGAGTATCTACTTATGTGCTGGATTTTGTTGGCTCCTTTACCAAGGCTATCTCGTTTTCTTTTCAAAATAACCCTAAAAAATAGATATTTTCACTGTTCTTCTCCACTTCCCAGATTAGCAGTTGATAAGGAACGATAAATTTATAGCAAATCCAAAGGTGATACCAGGCTGAGGAGTGTGGATACAGCGTTAGAAAGAACAGTGACTGCAAAACCTCTTAAAATTTAAGGCCTCTTTCTCTCTGGGGCCTGAGGTAAGGAAAGCAAGCACCTGGGAGTTGGAGGGAGAAATACAGCTTGGATGTAAAAGGGACCAAGGTGTGCATTTGACCATGTTTTTCATGCTCAGTTGCCCGAATTCAAGCCAGCTGGGCCCCACACACCTGGGCAGTCCCATGCTCTCTGGCTCACCCCTGCTGGTAGCTAAGAAGTGGAAGCCTCAGGGCGACTTTTGTTGGATATAACTTAGAAAACAAGAAGGAAGCAAGTGGGGGATGTAGAGATGTCTTTACTTTTAGGATTATGGCTCCCTGGGATCAGAAGAGTGGGTTCCCTTACGGAGGTGGTGAGGCACAGGGAGAAGCATTGGAGCAGATTCTGTGGTTGTGTGTGTGTGTGTGTGTGTGTGTCGGCGCGCCTGTGCGTGGAGGGGGATTGCTGTACCCCCCACAAGGCACTGGGGGAGGAGGAAGCGGTAGCAGAGATCTGAATAATTGATTCTTCAGCCGCACCAGACGCTCGGGAGCGGGCGGAGAGCGCGGTTTCAGCACCAGGGACAGCGGCAGGCGCCGCAGGCAGCCGCCTATCCCGGCCTTGTCGCCGCCGTGCGCCCCGGGGAGGGTGGCCGTGCTCTGCGCCGCCGCCGAGGGACTGCGGGGTCCGCCTCGGCCCGCCTCCGGGGAGGGCGGCTGCGGGCGGAAGATGCTTGCGGCCACCGGAGCTCCGAGCCTCGCCGGCTGTCGTGGGGGCTGCTGCGTCTAGCCGACTGAGAACAAGTGCCTAAGTTGGCGTGGGGGCGCCCCTGCCTGCCTCCTCCTCTTCATCCGGGGCGATCGTAGCAGAAGCACGCCTCCGGAGCCCTGCTTTGCCAGCGCTGTGACCCAGGGTGGCGAGGCGCTCCTCGGACTCCCGTCGGGAAATTGGGAGCTGAACGCCTGCTGGCGAGCTGGCCCCGCAGCGAAGGGCCCAGAGGGAGCTGCCATCCCCCGCCCGCGCCTCTCCGGCGGGGGCCGCGGGGATCCCCGGCCACACGCCGGCGCGCGCGCTCACACACTCTCACACACACACACACACACACACACACACACACTCGCCCTCACACACCACCCGCCCAGAGCCTGGGCTGCGGAGAGGGCTCCCGGCCGAGCGTAGAGGACCGGGCGGCTGCTGTCCGGAGTGGGGCAGGAAGCCGCGCTCCGGCTTTTGGGGGGAGGCGCCGCGGGGCTAGCCGGAGCATGGGGCTGGGTGAGCGCTGAGAGTCGCGGCCGCAGCCATCAGCCCCGGAGATGACCAGGATCGGCCACTGCTGAGAACTATGTGGAGAGAGGCTGCGGTGAGTGCTGGCGCGGGACGCGGGGCCTGGGCGGCCCCTTTGGGGGAGAAGACGGCGGGAGGCCTGGATAGGAGGGGGCGGCAGGACCGCAGGAGGGTCGTTGCGTGGGAATGATCGCACCTCCCTCGGGGATCCGGGACCGCGGGAGCCTGAGTCCTTCCCTCCCCCTCTCCTGCCGGCTCATCGCAAACTCAGCCAGCCACCCCCCTCCATGCTCTCCTCTTTCTCTCCCTACCCCCGTTGCTCAGCAGCTCCTGGCCGAACAACTGCCAGCAGCCGGCGCCGGGGAGGTGGTAGGGGGTGAGGGTGGAGATGCCCAGTTAGCTTCTCGTGCGTGGCCAGCCTTGGGCTCCCGTTCTCCTGTCCGCCCAGGAGCGGAGCGGAGCTCTGCTTATCGCCGGGGTCTGAGGCTCCGCACAGGGGGTCTTGGGCCCGGAGCTGCAGCTTCCCCTCTCTGGTCGAGCCCCCTGGGCGCACAGGGGGCTGTAAGCATTGCAGACTGCAGACTGCCCTCCCCCCGTCCCCTTTCCCTTGCCTGCGGGCTGACCCAGCCTCTCCGTCTCTTCTCCACCCTGGTAGAGCCCTGCTGCAGAGCCTCCGGCTGGGATAGCCGCCCCCCGTGGGGGCGATGCAGACAGCGCGGGACAGCTAGGGGAGCGCGCGGGGGCCGCGGCATGCGGGAACCCGCTCCACCCGGTGGCTGCTGAGGCGGCCGAGATGCTCGTGCGCGCAGCGCGCCCCACTGCATCCTCGACCTTCTCCGGCTACAGGTACGTCCCAGCGGGAGACCTGGGCTCAGCCGGCCTGGGAAGAGGAAGACTCGACCGGAGAGAGAGCGGGAGAAGGAGCAGGGGGGAGATGGAGAGAGGAAGCGGGAGAGGGATGGTCTGTAGCGAGGTGCGGGAGGAGCACCAGGGGGCGCTGCGGCTCCGTGTTCGGCTGTGCTCACCCCAAGAGTGCCTCGGCCAGACCGAGTTCTCCCCAACTTCCCCTGGCTCCGGCAGCGCCGGGCCCGAGGGGCGCGCGCCTGTGCACACGCGTGCACGGCTCTGCTGGTATTTGCAGGCACGCGCAGTTGTGCACCTGGCGCGATACACGTGTGTGCACCGTCGGAGGACGTGCGCGGACTCCGGATGGCCGTGGGCACCGCTACGACCTGCGGCTGTGCGCAGAAATGCGCGCGTGCCTGTGAGGTTGTGCAGCCCACTGCTCACATGCCCCCGGGACTTGGTAACAGGATCTGGAGTGGGGATCCTGGGGAGGGTCCGTACAGCTCGTGTCCGTCGGAGAGCTGCCAAGGAGCTCACCTTCCCCCCCCCCGCCCCCCTCCCTAAGCAGTTCTCTGCCAGCTCCCACGCGCCGGCCCACGGGTGGAAGCGCCTCCCCTCATTTCTGGGATTCTGCATTGCACGCGGCGTTCATGAGAGAGGGCGTGTGTGTGTGTGTGTACGTGTGCGTGTAGGGGGCGGGTCCTAGGGCATCCTTGCAGTTGAGTGGAAACAGCTCGGTGGCCCCTCCGTGCGAGGTGGGGAGAGCCCTAATCTTCCCCAAGCACCTGGGGCGCACGGGTGCACATCCTCATTCCCATGCATTGAGGGGTGGGTGTCTTGCGGGAGGGGAGTGGGGTCTGCAGCAGGGTTCGCGTGAGGCCAGGTCTTTGCTGTACCCGAGGGTTCACAGGGGGCGGGGTCTGTCATCTAGCACCGCGCGGGAGCAGGGCTGCGGAGTCTCGGCACCGCCTCCGCACGCGGGGGCTGGTGTGTAGTTGGTTCCTTTGAGCAGGGGGCGGGGTCGGCAACTTGGTCTGAACTAGCGGAGTGCGAGAGGGGTGGGTGGAGGGTTTGCTCCGTGCGCCTACGCTCAGGGTCTGTGGTCTATAGCTAACTTGGAGGTGTGGTGGGAGCCGTGGGCAGATTTGAATATGGAGAGGAGGCTGGATGCAAAAATGGATTTAGGGATAGAGATGGAGGATTAGCTCGGATTGGAGTTGCGGACAGAGTTGGGTCGAGGGATGTGGATGGCGGCGGGAGTGTGGAACAGAGCCAGTGACCCTGTCAGCTCGCGCTGGGGGTGGGGTGTATACCTGGCTCCTAGAGCAAGGGGCTGGGTCTGTAATCCCTTTTGTCACTGTGGCCCTGACTCTCCCTCTCCGCCTTGCAGGGACCGTAAGTGGCGACTATGGGCAGACTGGGTTATTGGACCCTGCTGGTGCTGCCGGCCCTTCTGGTCTGGCGCGGTCCGGCGCAGGGCGCGGCGGCGGAGAAGGGTCCCCCGGCGCTGAACATTGCGGTGCTGCTGGGTCACAGCCACGACGTGACGGAGCGCGAACTGCGAAACCTCTGGGGCCCCGAGCAGGCAGCAGGGCTGCCCCTGGACGTGAACGTGGTAGCCCTGCTGATGAACCGCACAGACCCCAAGAGCCTCATCACACATGTGTGCGACCTCATGTCCGGGGCGCGCATCCATGGTCTTGTGTTTGGGGACGACACCGACCAAGAGGCCGTGGCTCAGATGCTGGATTTTATCTCTTCACAGACTTTCATCCCCATCCTGGGCATCCACGGGGGCGCGTCTATGATCATGGCTGACAAGGTAAGTTCCAGAGGTGACAGGCTGCCGGGGGCAGGAATTTGCTGACCGTACTGCCCCGACCACAGGTCTCTGGGAGCCTGTGGCATCTGTTTTGGTCTGAGAGAGGGTCGTGGCCACTGGCCCTGCTGAGAGCCAGGTTTGGCCTTTCCAACCCAAAAATGGATGGAAGTGCTTTCTTTGCCTTGGTTCTGAGGTTCTGAGGCATTTGGGGTATACCACGAAGAGCTCTGTAAATGGCAATGCGTGGGGGGTGGTAGAGTGCTTGGAGGCTTCCAGATCGTGCCCGGAGGTGAGCTTGGGGATACTTGAAACACTACATCTCCTATTGCCATGATGCCAGTTTTTCCTGATTAGTGGGAAAGTGTCCGTTTGTCTCCACTCTGTGGTAAGCGACTAAAACTATTTTTAAAAAGATTCAACGTGGGTATGTTATGGAATACAATGCATAGGCTTTAGGTAAAACACAAAAGGGCAGAGAAATATGCTTCCACAGTCGCTCCAGGTGGAGAGTTTGAGAAGTCCCGGGCTGCAGATGCACAGGAGAATGTTCCTCTAAGGAGTGGGTGTGAGGGGAGAGAACTGACTATAGTCCCTGAGCACGGAGGGCCTGGCATTTTCCTACCTGTTCCCTGGGTGGGGCTGTAAGGGGCGCCCAGAACATCAGGGAGGAGTTGCCCCCCCAAGGATGGGTTTTGGTATGAACTTGGAGAGTGTCCGAACGAAAAGAAGGTGTGTCCACATCTCTTGGTTTAGAATGAGAGAGAAGGTTATTCTGTGAACCATCCTAGAGTGTTGGTTTGGGGAAGAGGGGAGACTCTAAGGTTGGGTGAGATGTTACGAGGGCCTAGTTTGAGGATTGTGCAGAAGTAGAGGGACGGGGGGGTGGGTGTCAGAGGGAGATGCCTAGTGAGGAAGGAGAAGAAATTGGAATTGTGGGTGCATTGCATCTCTAAGCCCCAGAAAAGGCCGGGGTGAGGTAAGGGGAGGACAGGGTGTGTGTACTTGTGTGCCGTGGTACCCAACCCTGACACCGTCTTGGACGGTGTTCCTTGGATAGCAGGAGGCATCCTAATGGAACGAACAGACATTTGTCAGAGCACTTTGCTTCTGACGCTCTCAAAGCACTTTTATATTCATCAAATCAGATTCTGCCTCTGCCTCAGCAATTCCCACCAGCTCCTTTGGGATCCGTATTAATTCTTCCAGGCCTCCTGGGCCGCAGCACATTCAGCCGAAGTATACAACCAATGCAGTATCTTATTAAACATTCATTTGAAATGGTTTGCAGTCTAGCAGAATTCCTCCGTGCGGCCGAGCATTTTCCCAGCCACCTCTCAGTTTGGGGGAGCTCTTTTCTGGGATGAAAGAAAGTAGGGAACAGCTATGCTTTGCCACCGGTCTATGTGCTGGAGGAGGTCTTGGAGTCTCCTAGGACATCCTGCAACTTTCAGATGAGGGGCCTGAGGCATAGGGGGCAGTTAAATACTTGCCTGAGGCCACACGGTGGGTGGTGGGGTAGATCTTGGTCTTCTGGTCTCAAGCTGTGATCTTACTTTCCAGCAAATTAAGCCTATCCTTTAATTTTGCCATCTTAACTTCAGGAGGGTTAAGGAACTAATCTCATTTTACAGGAGATCCTGCACCATGGGCAGGTGCAGTGACTCAGAGCCTAGGGCTTGTGCATAAGGACTGACCAGTCCTCTGATAAAGGCATGGAGAACTTCAGTTTCTGGCGTGGGGTTGGTGATTTGGGAATCTAAACATTACCCACCGATCCCTCCTCCCTTCCGAACTTTTGACCAAAAAGGCAACACACAAAAGATAGTAGCCATGCTGAAAGAAAATTATGGGTTGACTGGGGCCCAGCACAATCAATGGAGAAATCTGGTGAAATCTGACCTAGAGAAGGTGTCTTGAGTCTCGGAGGTCTGAGCTGGCAGGTGTGTGGCTCAGACTCTTACCTGACTTACCCATCTGACTGTAGGCAAAAAAGCAGGAACAGAGAGTGGGCTCAGAATTGAGTACCCATTTGGCATATGGTGACCCTGCCCACTGTGAATGTCAGGCTCTGACCCTCACTAACTGGACCAGCAACTGCTCTTCCCTTAAAGGGGTGTGAGAAAGGGAAGTGTGAGGGCCTCGGTGGAAGCATCCTCTGCTCCTATCAAATGAGGCCGCCTCTGGGAATTGGGCAAGAGTGTGAACCCACTTCAGAGTAAAGAAGGAAAAGAATCCAGAAACGGCAAGAGGAAGATAAGAGAGGACCTTTGCAGAGAAGTCAAGATAGGAGAGAGATTTAAGAGGGGATGTCGGGAGAGGAATGAAATAGTCCATTGGTTGGGAAATTGTGAAGGGAATTGTGGGGGCTTGCCAACTTGGTCTTGATGGCAGGGGATCAAAGAAGTGAGCGGATATAATGTTGGGGTATATGTTGAGGAGAGGTGGGTTAAAGAGTGGTATTTTGAGAAACCTGAATGTGTTCAGGAAAAAGATGGTCTAAAATGTGAACAGTCCTTCCTTCCATTAGTAGCACATCTCGTTGGCTTGTGGCTTTGCCACCTGTTTCTTCTGGAGCTGAATGCTGAGTGCAATTTGTTTGGCTCTGAAGAGGCAGCCATGAGATATTGCCTAAAACTCCACCTTGCTTGGTTGAGTGTGCCAGCAGTGTTACAGCCACAAAGTCTGAATCTCCCCAGACTGAAAATGCCTTTCTGTCTCCCCACTAAGATGATGTTCATTTGGTAAAGCCCAGAACATACCTGTGTTGTTTTCACTTCCAAATGGGTAACATGAGAGTTGATAGTGCCCCCATGGATAAGAATGGTAGTTAATTTGATTATCAGTTAAATGCAACATGTCCCCCTCTCCAACTTTACCTTTCCTTCCGTCTATCTGACCCACGTAAGAAAGAACAAAGCCTTAGAATAATTGAAATGTGTTAAGTGGCAGATTTTTGTGATGTTAACTTACAACAGAGATGTTAATTTTTTCTATCAGTGGGTGGTCTTGAAATATAATTAATTTAGAGGTGAAAATAATGTTTGATGTAGATAAAGTTCTAATATTATCTTGGTTTGGCCACTTTGATCCTCTCCCAATGAAATACAACTCTGGCTAGGGCAATAGCCCCTAGTAAATCAGGCAGATGCATTAGACCTTGATGTTTCTTCTCCGTGTCCTCACCTCCTCCTCCCTTTCTTTCTTTTTTTTTTTTTTTTTTTTAAGATTTTTTATTTATTTCTAGGAGAGAGAGAGAAAGATAGCATGAGCAGGGGAGGGTCAGAGAGAGAGGGAGTCACAGACTGAAACAGGCTCCAGGCTCTGAGCTGGCAGTCAGCACAGAGCCTGACGCGGGGCTCGAACCCACTAACTGCGAGATCATGACCTGAGCGAAAGTCGAACGCTTAACCGACTAAGCCACCCGGGCACCCCATCCTCCCTTTATTTCTAACCGCTCCATTGGGGAAAAGACCAGGCTTAGATTTTAGCTACATCTAGCCATGTCAGTTGCTGTATGGATTTTGCTTTATATGTTGTCTAGCCATCTCATCTTCTCTACTAGAGTGTAAGTTCCTTGAGGATAGTCTTTGTGAAAAGTGTGTTTATGTGTATTTGAAATAATGAGTACTCCTCCTCCACAGCTTATAAAAATAATGTGGTTTCACTGGAGAGCACTTAGAAAATATATTAGCATTTCAAGAAGGAAATAAAGTTCTTTCCTCTAAGTCCTGTCACCAAGAGCAGCCACGGTTGGACATGAGGGTCTCTTTCCTTCTAAGCTCTATTCACTTAGTTTTGTTTTTGTTTTTGTACTTTGCCCTCTGTAGGCTTTTTTTAGTCATAAGATTCATGTTTTTCTTTATTTCCGGAGAAATCTCAGCCATTATCTGTTGGGTGTTTCCTCTCTAATATTTTCTGTGTTCTCTTCATACATAGTTACTCAACTAGTCCTCCAGGCATCTTAACTTAAACTTTTTTTTTTAGTTTGTCTCTCTGTGTTATCTTTGGGAAGGTCTCCTCAGCTCTATACTCTAGTTAACCGACTCTTTTTATTTGTATCTGGTTTATTATTTTGCCTTAACCAGCTCTTTTTATTTGTACCTGGTCTATTATTTTACCTATCAGTTGAGCTTTTAATTTTGACAATGGTTCACTGTAGCTCCAAGATAAATAATTAGCCCCTTTATGTACCTTCCTGCTTTTTTGTTTTATAAAAACAAAAAAACAAAACTCTTATTACTTTGTGAATGTAAATTCTTCCTCTATCCCTTTGAGGATTAAAAAAAAAAAATACTATGAAGATCTTCTCTGACTACTCTAGCATCTTTGTTTCTTTGGATATGAATTCTTTGATTTTGCAGATTCTAATCATTGGATGTTCTTGTATTTCTCTAATGTCTCATATGTCCTCACACATTTTATTTGTGAACTTGAGGTGATTTTATGATTTCTTCTGCCCTATGTCTGCAAGAGTATGTGCTTTTAAATTAGAGCTCATGTCAGCAGCTTAGCTCAGAGCTCTCTCCCTGCTCTATATATCCTCTGGTGCAGGCTTGGGTCCCAGGCTCACGTAAGTTACTTCATTTTTGCTCCTTGACACAGACAGGGGCATCCTTTTTGGCTGTGACCCTGGGAAGCATGATTCTGGGTCCAGTTTTGCCTCTTATTCCCTGGGTAGATGTTAGGACTTCTATTTCCATGGCTTACATTGGACCCATCCCTCATGAACCATGTGACTTTGAGTCCTATTTGAGATTGTAGAGTCTCCTCTTTTGATTCATTTATTTTTAGAGAGTCATCTTTATTTTTGATCCACGATTCCCTTTTCTTATATCTAAGCAGTATTATGTAAATTTCAAAACATCTAAAGATTTATCTATAAATTCTGTGTCTTAGGAGCAGGGGTGGGGTGGTTACTGAGTGTGTTCACTCTGATTTTGACCCAGTTATATTTTACAACCTGCTTTCATTTTTTTTCAAACTTGATTATGTATTCGTGGAATTTTCCCTTATTATTAAATAGACTCAAACATGATTTTAAATGGCTGTGGAGTATTCTGTTTATACCACAGTCATTGCGACTAATATTTCTATTTTCCACCTTCAGTAAGGTTTATTTCCGGCTCACGTGTGTTCTTTTTGGCACCTTGTGCTGATCTTGCCCTTGGCATTTGTTTCTTGGTAAATGTTGACTGAATGAATCATGTTACTGGTTCCGATCCCAGCTCACTGCCGTTTCCAGATGAACTTACCACACTGTGTCCATGCAGTAGCTGTTCCCTAAATGCTGACTGATTTAATACGTGTGTGCTAAGTCTCCCCTTCTTTCTAGTGGGTAGGTAATTACTTGCCATCCTTGGGATTAACAAACTGGGTGGGGGGGGGGGGTCGGTCCATACAAAAGGCCCGGGTGGTGTTCCTAAGTAGCAGGTTGTCAGCAGGACATGGAACTTTCTCTTGTAACCTGGGTGCTCCAGAGTTTGACTGTGAGTGAGACCCTGAAAGCTCGTGGGAAGGGCAGACAGCACACGTCAGAATGTTGGTGGGTCCCACTCAGCCCCTGCTATGGAGGCCTCGGGTCATTCTGGAGAGAGTGGGGGGCCTATCTTTAGCCTTTGTGATGAGGCATGTCAGATACAATCATCAACTCCTCTTTATATAAGTCATTGGAGAGCGAAAGGCACACCCCGAGAGGCATGACTAGCTTTCTAAGTGGCCCTCTGGGGTCATTGGTGATCACTTGGACTCCTGATCGCTGTGTTCTGGTGGGTGTGGAGGGTGCAGTGTTCCTATTCTTTCTGGTGGCCCCAGGTGGCAAATGCTTCTCTAGGCCAAGAGATGGAAGGGGTAAGGGGGCTGGGAGGGAAGGAGGGAGGCAGAGAGAGACAGGGAGAGAGAAATAGAAATAGAATCTTGGGTGTGCAGTACAGAATGGTGGCTTCTGGTAAGGCCATAATGAAAACAAGAGGTTATAATGTTGTTAGCTGGTGGGTTTTATTTGTCCCACATTCCCTATTTATTCAAATTTCACTTCATTGCCAGCATTAAAGTTAGGAGACATCACATTTAAAAAATTTTTTTAATGTTTATTTTTAAGAGAGAGCGTGCGAGAGAGCGCACACACGAGCAGGGCAGGGGCAGAGAGAGAGGGAGACACAGAATCTGAAGCAGGCTCTAGGCTCCGAGCTGTCAGCACAGAGCTGTAGGCAGGGCTTGAACCTGCTAACTGCAGAATCATGACCTGAGCCAAAGTTGGATGTTAACCATCTGAGCCACCCAGGTGCCCCAGAGACATCACATTTTTTTTTAAATGTTTTTTATTTATTTCTAGGAGAGAGAGAGAGAGAGAGAGACAGCATGAGCAGGGAAGGGTCAGACAGAGAGGAAGTCACAGACTGAAACAGGCTCCAGGCCCTGAGCCGGCAGTCAGCACAGAGCCCGACGCGGGGCTTGAACCCACCAACCGCGAGATCATGACCTAAGCGAAAGTCGGACGCTTAACCGACTAAGCCACCCAGGTGCCCCAGAGACATCACATTTTTAAAAATCCACATTTCATGCTTCACTGAAAGAAATCAGAGGCCCTGGGAACACGGCCCCCGCCCTTCCCCTTGGCAGGCAACTGTTGGCTGGAGGTGAATACCACTCCTGTCCTCCCCTGCTCAGTCCTCTGCTTGCCCACTTCCCTCATTCATGTTAGAGACTTGGCCCTTGAAGGGACTGGAGTTTGAGGTCCCTGATGTAGGTGAAGAACATAGCTGGTATTTATGACGAAAGCCTTTCATGGCACCCCCTTCTCTCCCAAGAGCTACTTCTTGGTAAGGGGCAAGCTCATGATGCGCGTGCGTCCATGCTGCTGTGTTCACTGCCAACATCGCTGATCTACTGAGCCCGCAGGCCTTAAATCCTCCCCCAACACGGTATGGTAGGAAGCCACTACTAACCAACTTGAGTCAGAAGGCCCTGGAAAATGTCGGACAAAGGGTCCGAGAACCTAAATTCCATTTCCAAGTAGCAGTGTGACCCGGAGAAAGGCCCTTCACCTTTCTGGTCTTCAGGCTTTCCTGTGAAATGAGGTTTAGGTTGATACCATCTCTAAGGCCTCTTCCAGCTCTGAAAATGTTATTGCCTTGAAGAAAAGATTGGCAAGAAACATGCCAAATGTGAGCCGTGGTTATCTTTGAGTGGTAGACTCCTGCTATTTCAATCTTTTTTTAAAAAATGTCATTATATGGGGGCACCTGGGTGGCTCAGGTGGTTGAGCATCGACTTCGGCTTAGGTCATGATCATGCAGTTTGTAAGTTCGAGCCCCACATCGGGCTCTGTGCTGACAGCTCAGAGCCTGGAGCCTGTTTCGGATTCTGTGTCTCCCTTTCTCTCTGCCCTTCCCTTGCTTGCACTCTGTCTCTCAAAAAATGAATAAACAATAAAAAAATCTTTTTAAATGTCATTATAGGATGGTTAATAAGTTGAACCTTGAGTTAGGTTGTCTGTGCTTAAATTCAGGCTTTCACTTACCAGCCGGGTGATCATGGGGAAACTCCTTAATGTCTCTGAGCCTCAGTGTCCTCACTATTTGTTTCTGACCCCAGCCAGCCCTCAATGTCTTTGTTTTTTAAAAGGGGACAGAGAGAGTACCTACTTCATAGAGCTGTAAGATTTAAATGAGACAGCAGGTGGCTCAGTGCTTGGCTTGTAATAAATACTTATTACAGGAATGTTATTGTGTCTTTATCTTGTAATTTTTTGTCTAATGCACTTGCATTTTTTAACAACCAGAAAAAATGAAGGGTGGTATGATGGTAACCTGCACAAGAAACTGGGGCTGAATCCCATAGAAGTCTTACAAATAGAGAGTCCAACATGAAACGATTCATATTTCCTTAATGTGAACATGAATGGGAATATGAATTTCCTGGGACAACCAGGGGCTTTGAGTTCTTTGAACTTGCCGTGGGCTTTATCCTGGCAAACTGAAGATCAGCTGTGGCCAGTATGAAAATGACCACGAGGCGAGACTGTCTCTGAGCTTTGCAGAAAATAACTCCACTGATTGGACCATATATTTGCAGTGAGCTTAGGGTTTTCGGGTGTGGACAGATAGTCTCTCATTTCGTCTCTGCCAAAGATTAAGTAACTCGGTGACAGCCTGGGGAACCTGGCAGCGCCAAAGGTATTTGATTAAAGAATCCTTATCCACTATTCTTTGGGTCTTATTTTATTGCCCTCTCAAGTTAATGATTTGGGACTCCACTTGGTTTAGATTCAAGAGGGACAGTGGGTTTTGATGTTAGTATTTTGGTTGTCTTAACTAAATTAAGATGCTGGGTGATGGAATTAGAACTCAGAACTGTCTTCTCAGATTGAAATGATGGACCCAGATACTACAGACTGCATTGGAGGATTTAAGAAAAAATGGTGCTCTCTCATAGGAAGGAGGGAGATGAAGCTTTCAAATTTGAGAATGATTTTTGCAAGAGTCGTCAGCTGGTGGACTGCCTACTGGCTCAGCTTCATAAATGCATTAGTATTTTATTTCACTAATAGGGTATTTAAAATGCCTGACATCTAGCCAGATTCACACATTTATATTAATTGCATGGTGTCTGCAAGTGTTTGAGATTGTGATCTCCAGTCACAAGGATTGTATTCATTTGCTCGTTTGCTTTGCACTCAATGCTCAGCAGACTCTAGTAGTGATAAGGCTCTAGGAAGAAGTGATGTCCATATTTCTAGAAATAAAACGTCTAAATCAAGAAAGGTGGTAGTTGCATTGTACCTTTCCTGTTGTTAGGGGTGCTTGCAGCTGCAAAAAAAACAGAACGTTTGACTGACGATGGCTTAAACAATTAAGACATGTAGTTTTTGTTTATTTAACAAGGCTCCTCAGGTCTGATTAGTGACTATGTAACCTATCAAGGATGCAGGTACTTGACATTTTTCTATTTTGCATCTCTCAGCTGCTATTTCCTCTTGGTCACAGGATGGCTGCCTCTGTTCCAGCCATCACGTCTTCACATGCCACCATTTAAAATGGGAAGAAAAAGGAGGGGAAAGAAGTTTTCTTCTAGCCCCTCTCCTCTTCCATTAGAATTGACCCTCCCTGGGGCGCCTGGGTGGCTTAGTTGGTTAAGCGTCCGACTTTCGCTCAGGTCATGATCTCGCGGTTCGTGGGTTCGAGCCCCGCGTCGGGCTCTGTGCTGACTGCCAGCTCGAGCCTGGAGCCTGTTTCAGTCTGTGACTCCCTCTCTCTCTGACCCTCCCCTGCTCACGCTGTCTCTCTCTCTCTCCCCTAGAAATAAAAATATTTAAAAAAAAAATTGACCCTCCCTTACATTTCATTGGCCAGAACTGGGTCACATGCCTCCCCTTGAAAATCGCGCTGTTAGAAATTAACAGTCAAGATTCTTCTCCAAGAATGAATAATTGCCAGTGAAGCAAAATTGGTTTCTGTTAGCAGAAGTGTAGGAGCAATGGCTTGAGGGGTACAACTGAAGCTCTCTCCAGCCACACAAACACCATGATCGGTAGACCTGACTTAGTTTGATGGGATGGGGGAGGAGGTAATACTTAAAGACAGATGTTGAAAAGCTACAGTGTGTCTAGAGGAAGAGCCCTCAGGAGTGCATAGGATCTAAATGACATGTTGTTAAGAGTCCCAGAAAAATATACTGGGGGAAGTTCAGTCTGGAAAAGAGAAATCTCAGAGAGGACATGAAAGATGGGCTGTTATGGGGTAGAGGTTTAGCCTTAAATTTTTTTTTATTGTTTTGGGAATGGAACTGGGGCCAGTGGATGAAATTATTAGGAGTAAAGTTTCAGCTTGATATGAGCAATAAGCTTTGGCAGTTAGGTCTCTGACTGAAGCCCCCGATGGTTCATAGAACAATGAGTGTCTGTCAGACGTGACTGAGCTCAAAGTGACTGCCATCTGTCAGGAGCTCGGAGGTGGGTGGGACTCATGGCAGAATTAGATGGGGTCACCTCTGAGGTACTTGCTAACTCAGAGACTCTGAACCTCTCAGAGGGCTCAGTTGGTTAAGTGCCCGATTTTGACTTGAGGCGTGATCTCATGGTTCATGAGGTCAGGCCCTGTGTCGGTGCTTAAAAATTTTTTTAAAGAGTTCGTTTTGTATATATGTACATCTGTATTAGACATTACATGATAAATTATAACACCAATTTTTTAAAAATGTTTATTTTTTGAGAGAGAGAGAGAGAGCACAACTGTGTGTGTGTTTTTAAATCCCCAAGTCCTGGTACTTTAGGCCCTTGGATTTGGCTGAAAACCAACATCCTCACTTTCTGCAAGCGTGTGAGTAATTCAGTATAAATTTGCCAGGCTTGGGGGAGGAATTTATGATCCTGGCATCATCACCTCAAATCTCCAAAGGACTTTACATCATCCTGAAGGGTAGACAGTATTTGAAAAGCAGAAAACCTATGTATATATCAACTCACACATATATAAATATAAACATAAGTAGGTCAGCTGGCGTCATATTTACTAGGGGGAATGTTTTTGGCCAAGAAGCATAGCTACCAGAGATGATGTTTAGAATAATTGCCAGCGATCTCCAAGGGGGGGGGAGGTTTGCAATTGCACCCAGTTAATCAGGGTTACTTATGAAAGTATATTCACTTTTTTTGCACATGTTATTGTAAGAATACTTTCATATTCTAAGGAGAAGAACCCTCTCCGAATTTCCAGTTGTCAAGTTTTTCTTTCTTGTTCACTGTACCCTCCTGCATTTTGAACTTTTGCTTATGGTAGCAATGGCTCTGGGGGCTATCCATTGTTTCCCCACTTCTCTGTTCTTCCTTCACATATCCCAAGAAAATCAAAATCCAGAATTGCTTTCTGAACGCTTTGTCTTTGCATTCAAATTTTACAACATTTTGTATGATGGAAATGGGTATACTCTTAGTGTTTATTTATTAGAACTAGAGTAAAAAAAATCCAAATAATACAATACAGAATTCAGAGAAAGAATATTGCTCAATTCATGCGTGGCAAGTCCTCAGACACAAATTCCTCTCCGAGGAGGTGACCATGTTACCCGTTCCCAGGGGAAGAATATGAAATGGGGGTGGTGGTTTGTTTCCACTTGTAAGTTTTGCTCACTGTTGGTATCCTATAAGGATATTTTCTTCTTAAGTCTTGCGGACTTGAAAGAGATTTAATCATTTTCCATCAGTCTCCAACTGTGTTTGTTTCCCCAAAACAAAATAAAAATTGACTCTAGAATATAGGGTAACTTGTGAAACTCAATGACAGCTTAAAGCCAGGCCCACATACTCACCCAGGGAATTTAAGATAATTTGGGATGAGCCAGGCAGGGAGTCATGATCATTTCATACACTAATATGAGGTATGGACCCTCCCCGGAGGGATGCACAGTCATAAGCCTGCATTCAGTATTATGTGCAGTTGTTAGAGTTTCACAGGTCCTCTGAAACTCATTCACAATCCTCCTTCGGATTTATTTATTTATCTCTTTATTTATTGGTTTATAAATAGGTTCATTCTTCAGACATTTGTGGAGCCTCTACATTGTGCCCAAATGTTCTGTAGATACACCTGCCATCAGATCATTTGCTTTGATGTGCATCTCACTGGAGGAGACCGGCAGTTCAAGCCCAGAGTGGTGCATCTGTGATGGGGATAGCTCGGGGTGCTGGGGAACATAGCAGAGGGGCACCTCAGCCAGAGGCATGTGGGTGGGGGCTTGTCAGAGAAGGTGCCCCTGGAGGGCTCTGGGCTGGGTTTGAATTTGAGAACTCCTGGCCAGAAGAGGCTGGTATCCCGGGTGTCTGCCCCTGCAGGTCACGCTGGTGGCCGCAGAGGATGAGCTGCAGAAAGGAGAAGGCTGGCTCACAGAGGCCAGGCACTAGCTTAGCATCCAGGCCTTTCCCTCCCCTTAACATGCTCCTCCAGGCTGCCAGGCCTGACTGTTTTGATAGCTCCTGGATTTTCCTCTGGATGGCAGTTCTCACAATCAAAACATTGAGCTTTTTGCCGATCTCTGTTTTGTTGTCACAAATGGCTGAATGTCTTCTGCTCTATCTTGTCTCTTCCAAATTAGGCAACTCTGGCCAGGAAGAGTGAGTGGCATTCAAAATCCATATTGTCTGGCATGTCTGTAGTCCTAAGGCTGAAAAACAACAACATATTTTCTAGACGAATTGTTTTAAAGCTAAGGTATTTGTAGGTCTGAGGGAATGTGATAGTGGTGGACTCGGGTGAATAGAGCCAGAACGCAGAGAGAGGATGCTAAGCTCTAGAGGAGTCTGGCAGCGGCTCTGGTACTAGGGGGCAGGTATGGCTGCCGCCAGGGGGATTCTGAAAAGGCAGCCCCTGGGTGAAGACCGAGCTTCATGGTCAAATTGCACTTGAGTTAATTGCTGTTGGTTTTGCCTCGGTTAATTGGTACTCGTTTCTGTTGTCTTCTGATGTTTTCGTTCCTTTGTAAGACCCTTTGAAAGCATTCAAAGAAATACTTTTATCGTGGAGAACTTCAGACACATCCAAAAATGGAGACAATAGCGTGAGCCCTCACATCCCCATCACCTGGCTTCGACAGGTATTAACACATTTCCATTCTTGTTTTGTCTGGAATCCTTTTAAAGCAAATCTCATACGTTGTTCTATTTCATCTACAAATATGTCCGTACATATCTCCACAGGAAGAAGATTTTACAGACTGTTAAAAAAATATATAACCTCAGCTGGGGTACCTGGGTAGTACAGTCACCTAAGCATCCAGCTCTTGATTTCGGCTCAGGACCTGATCTCACAGTTCAGGGGTCCAGCCTCATATCGGGCTCCATGCTGACAATGCAGATCCTGCTTGGGTTTCTCTCTCTCCCTCTCCTGCTTGGCCTCTCTCTCTCTCTCTCTGTGAAAACAAACATTCAAAAAGCTCACAATCCTTAAAAAAAAAAAAAAACTTAGGTAACATAAAAGTAATCTAATGAATGAATGTACAATTTTTAGAGGAATTGAGAGATTCAAAGACATGAAAATAAAAATCACCTTTGATGTCACCAACCACAGGCAGATACTGTTGCCATTTTTGTGGATTTCTTTCTAGTCTTTTTTTTCTTTTTTCTAGTCTTCTATACCTGCTCTATAAACACCGATACATATTGGTTACATAATTTCATGCATAGCTTCTAATTTGCTTTACATTCTATCACTAGCCTTACAGATTATCTGTAAGCATTCTTACCTAATACCTTTTCCATTCTGTGAACACATCTTGATTTCCTTGATAATTTAGCTGTCTTCACGTTTGTGGCTGTTAAACACAACACCTCAGTCGAAGAGCTTCATAATGAAATGTCTGAGCCGCAGATTCCTGGTTTTGAATTGAATCCTATGTCTGAAATCACTGGGTCACTGTGCACAGAGAACTTTAAGGTTCATGATACATACTGCTAATTGGTTTCTAGAAGGATCGGACCACTGGCTGCCTCCGATAGCTATACCGAAGTAGCTCCCTCACCTAAATGTGGCCCATGCTTGAAACAAAAGTCATTCTAATTGGTTCCGTGAAAATGTTATCTCATTGTTTAATTTGCATCTCTTTTATGGCACCTGTTGCGGAATGTATCTTAATTCAGTCAGCCTTTTATATTCCTCCGTGTTGCACATCTTAACCTGTGTGATAGTTCTCATTGTGTGAATGGAAAACCTCAGAAAATGATGGATCCCAATACAAAGTACAGTCAAATAATTTGAATTTCTAAAAAATAATAAATATTTTGAAGCCTGGCAGGGAGCTCTGGGATTATTCATTCTTAGTCACTAGGCATTGCTCAACCATTGTGTCTGTATCAGTGTTGCTTCAAGAATTGCTTTAAAATGTAAGATTTCCCAGCAGAGAATCATTTTGTGGGATTTGGCTATTATGAAATGCCAGGGGGTGGGATGGAGAACCTTGTCATGGTGGCCTGGGCTGTGCTCATGTCGCGGGCTTTGTGGTGAACGGTAGGGATGTAGAGCTATGGTTGGCTCCTTTCTCTAGAAAAGCAAAGGTAGGGTGACCATGTGACAGTAACTGCCCTGTGATCCGGAAGGGATATTGTGTGGGCGGCACGGAATCGCTCTTCTTTCCCATGGCAGGGGTGAGGGAAGTGAAATGAATTTTTTTTTAATATTTTTATTTATTTCTAGGAGAGAGAGAGAGACAGCGTGAGCAGGGGAGGGTCAGAGAGAGAGGAGTCACAGACTGAAACAGGCTCCAGGCTCTGAGCTGGCAGTCAGCACAGAGCCCGACGCGGGGCTCGAACCCACGAACCGCGAGATCATGACCTAAGCGAAAGTCGGACGCTTAACCGACTAAGCCACCCAGGCGCCCCTGAAATGAATTTTAAAGGAAAAAAGTAGAAGAGATTTAGGACTGACGTTAAGAGGTATGGGGGAAATCTTCAACATATTTAACTATTAGCATAGAATGATCCTTATTAGAGACTGAATGTCCCCTGCCCCCTCCCCATGCTGTGTTGAGACCCTAACCCTAATGGCATGGTATCAGGAGGTGGGCTCTTGGGAGGTGATTGGGTCATGAGGGTGGAACTCACAGGCATGGGATTCGTGCCCTAGTAAGGGAGAGACCACAGAGCTCCCTTGCCCTTCCACCACGTGAGGGCACCGCGAGAAGACAGCCATCTATGAACCGGGAAGTGGCTGTCTTCAGACGCTGAATCTGCCGGTGCCTTGATCTTGGACTTTAGCCTCTAGAGCTGTGACAAGACCATCACGACCAGTCAGAGCAGCTGCTCCCGGAACCCCTGTTGGGTCAGGTATCGGTCCTCTCGTGCTGTTGGTGAGAAGGTAAGGGCTTCCTGGGGGGAGGGGCTCAGTGGCAGAGGGACTTGAAGACCCCCGAGGCTGTGGCCGTTAACTGTCACAACCAAAGCATTTTGAAGTGTCACCAACCAGAATGGATGTGCCCTCATGTATCAGCTGACGGGACACCAGACTGACGGCTCTAGGTCCTTCACGCCAAAGCGTGGGCAGTGGGTTTCTCAGGGAACCATCCAGAGCGTGGCAGAGGATGGCTGTTTCCTCTGCCACAGGTCAGCCTGCCCTGAGATGGGGAGGTGGGGCTGGAAACATGTTGATGCTCCCTTTCCTAAAACATGGACCAGAAATGTGCCCCTGAGCCTAGCGCTTTCCCGGTTAATTGTCCAGCCATTTCCCACACGCATGCCTTCCACCCAGGGAGAGAGGTGTGGGGCAGAAGCCAGCTGTGCCCCCGGTTTCCACCCCTTTTCCTCCTGGGTAAGGTCTTCCCAAGAAACTGCTGCTTTCACTGGGGCTGGATGAAAGGGTCTGTTTCAGCCTCCAGTTTTGGGATGTGACATGGCCATTTGCGCAAGCAAAAAAAAATAATGATCTTGTAACTCAGTGGAAGTACTCTGCAAGGATGGGCTTTCAGGGACGCCTGGGTGGCTCAGGAAGCTGTGTCCGATGTCTTGATTCTGGCTCAGGTCGTGATCCCAGGGTCATGGGATGGAGCCCCGTGTTGGCCTCCATGCTGAGTGTGGAGCCTGCTTGGGATTCTCTCTCTCTCTCTCTCTCTCTCTCTCTTTCTGTCTCTCTTCGGTTTACCCCTCTTGCCCTGCTAATGTGCACACACTCTCTGTTAAAAAAAAAAAAAAAAAAAGACAACTTTTCAGAAGAGAGCCATGGGTGAGATCAGGTACTTGATTTGCTGGTAGTCTCTGTGGCTTCTCTCTCTCCTTCAGGATGGGAAACTCTCCATTCCCATACTAGTGCATAGAGGTTTTCAAACTCTAATAGTTTCCAGGGGGAAAGGGACATTTCTCCCGCTTCATCTGAGGGTAGGTCCTAGGAACATGGAATATGCCAGAGTTATCATTTTTGAGGTTATGACCTGAACTGTGTTGCCCTAAAAGTCATAACCGCCAGCAACTCAGACTATTATGGTATTTGGAGATGGAGGACTTTAAATGAAGGTAATGAAGGTAAAATGAGGTTATAATTTATGTTAAAATGGACCCTAATATGATATGACTTGTGTTCTTGTAAGAAGAAATCAAGACACAGAGTAAAGACTGTGTAAAGATCACAGGGAGAACACGGCCATCTGCACACCAAGGAAAGAAGCCACAGCAGAAACCAACCTGGCAACACCTTGACCTTGGATTCCCTGCCTCCAGTGCTGGCACTCTGTTACGGTGGCCCCAGCCAACGGGCATAGAGAGCTTGGGAGGTCCATGTAGCTCAATTCCAAGGTTCCTCAGAGCTCCTTGTCTACTGACCAGGGTGGGGATATGGTGTCCCAGCTCAGAACCTGAACCCCCATCTACACTAAAGCTGACTTTACCCTTCCCATGATGGGGCTTCTGTGTTGGCATCAGGGCTCCCCATGAGGACCCATCAGTCCTGGTCTTGAAGTCCTTCCTGGAACACATCTAGGACATCTGGGTTTAGGGTTTCCTAAACACTTAGACTCTGATAGCCTTAGGGGCTGTGACCGACAGAATAATGGCCCCCCAAAGATGTCGCAGTCCCTGGACCCATTAATACATTACCTTATATGGCAGAAGGGACTTTGTGAATAGGATCAAGTTCAGGATCTTGAAATTTGATGTTCTCTTGGGATTATCGTGTGGCTCCTGTGTAATTGCAAAGGTCCTTGGAAGAGCCAGAGATGGAGAGGGGATGACAGAGCAGAGGGTGGAGTGGTTGCTGTGAAGATGGTGGCAGTGGCCTCCATCCTGGGCACACAGGTGGGAAGGGCCAGGGAACAGATTCCCACCCCCAACCCCCCCGCCAAGCCTCCAGAGGGAGCACAGCCCCATCGAGACCTTGATTTTAGGCCAGTGGGGCCCATTCCAGACTTTGGAACCCTGAAGCTGTAAGGGGATAGATCTGTGTCACTTTAAGCTGCTAAATTGGTGGTGATTTGTTGGAATCCAGTACAGGGAGAGTCTGGTAAACACGTGTGGAGAGCAGGCTGTGCCCCAAGTGGCCTTCTCTCTGCACTTTACCTTGAAAATTCATGCAGGTGATGCCTGCCATGATGTAACCGTGGGGGAGGGGAGTGGCTTACCCGATACATGTGCCAGCTTTTTCCTTCACCAAATTGTCCAGCAAACTGATACTCTAGGAAATTATTGGGTTCATTCCCTGCACTTGCCGGGCTGTGCGTGCCTCTGTCTGAGAGTGTGCAGTTTGCAACTCAAAACCTGGCTCCAGAACATACTAGCTCTCTATCCTTGGACAGCTCACTTAACCATTTGGAGCGTCAACTTCCTTAACTATAAAATGGGTTAATAATTACCTCTGTCTTGCAAGGCAGTCTTTTGTGAAGACCAATAAGTATCTGTGAAAAGTGTATATAGCACATCACATGGCCCATAAAGTAGAGCCTGCTCTAGTACAGATCTCTTCTACCTATCAACACTTTCCATCTTGCAACAGCATGATGAAGTCAATTTCATTATTAGAGCACGTGTGTGAGTCCACAGGCAGAGCCAGGATTGGAACCCCACTTGTTTGGCATTCTGGTGGGCTGTCTTAAACTCGCACTACTGACGTGTTGGCTGGGTAGTCAGTCTCTTGTTGTGGAAGCTGCCCCCTACGATGTAGGATGGTTAGCAGCATCCCTGGCCTCCACCCACCGGATTCCAGTAGCATCTCTCCCCACCCCCAGTTGTGACAACCCCAGATGTCCTCACATGCTGATAAATGTTCCCTGCGGGTTGCATTCATCCCTGGTGAAGAACCACGCTTCCAGGGCTTGAGGTCTGGGCACTGGAGACACAGCAGGGCTAAATAAGTTAAAGTCATCATTACACTTGGGGTTCCACGCTTCTTACAACCTTTGAAGCGTGGAACAGACACGTATCAGTCAATGTGCCTGTCTCTCTATCTAGTGGAATCTACTCCCTTATTTGGGGGCTGGTGTCAAGACCAAGAGACGTTTTGTGCAAGGGTGTTAACACTTTTCGTTGGCTCCTCTGGCAGCTGAGAAATGCTGAGACAGAGTGAGTAAGGGCACTGAGCAGATTGCAAAAGGGACAGATGCTTGCGCACACAGGCGCTTAATATTCTTTTGAGAAGATGATTCACATGGCTCGTACATGGCCTTACAGGGAATTGTCTGAACAATTACTGTGCCTTTACCGAATTCTTTATGAAGAGTTTCCCCATCACTCCTGGACCTGGTTGGGGAGGTGGGGGGAAGAACCAAGGAATTTGGGATATCTGGGGAAGAGAAAAGAGGGGAAAAAAAATTAATAATGAGCTTTCTGTAAGTTTGGGCATCTCTCCAAAATACGTTGAGATCCAATTTTATTTCTTAAATGAATCTGTTCACTTTTATGGTTGATCTGGGTTAGTGCATTTGGTTGGAAGAATTCATTAAAGCTGCCAAGATCTCCGGTTCAGCTGCACATAGGAACGGTTTTGTTCCCTGACTATACATCTACCTCCAAGCAAAGAATAAGAATCATCACCCATACAGCGACAACATAAGAGATCTAGATAGATCTCTGATCCCACCCATTACCAGGACTCCTGCTTAGAATGTAGGTTGTAATGAGGGCCCTTCAGGCAGCCTTCTCTTTTATTCCCGAAGCCATGCCTGGTGTCTTGGCTGGGGCAGAATAAGTCCTGCTGGACCTCAGCTGCCCCAAGTCCATGTCCCCGCCCACCATTCACCTACTGTTGGTCTACTACCCCATGTGGCATGTGCTCCCACTCACTTGGTTTGTGAGGCTGTACCCCACTTATATTTAAGACTCTGTCTTTCCGCATTCCCAGGACCCAGGACACTGGTTTGGGGCAGGGTAGGTGCTCAGTAGGTATCTAAATAAAATAGCACGTAAGTAGAAAGGGCTGGGGCCAGGACTATGCTGGTTTCCCCAGCTGCTGTATCAAGTCACCACAAAACAATGCATTTTCATCCTCTTAGAGCTCCAGAGGGAAAATCAGAAGTCAGGTACCCTGCGCCGACATCAGCAAGGCTGTGCTGCATCTGGACACTCTGTGGGAGAATATCTTTTCCGGTGTTTCTCTGCGTCCTGTTCCTTGGCTTGTGGCCCCTTCCTCCGCCTTCAAAGCCAGCAGCATCTTGCCTCACTTGTCACATCTTCTGTAAGGACCCTTGGGATTACGCTTAGGCCTCACCCAAATATCCATGATCATCTCCCCAGCCCACGATCCTTATTTTATAAGTGAACAGACGTGTGTGTATGAACATATGTTACGTATGTATGTGTGTATCTAGGCTTCACGCTCAGCTTAGAGCTTGAACTCAAGACCCTCTGATCAAGAGCCACATGCTCTGGGGCATCTGGGTGGCTCAGTTGGTTAAGTGTCTGACTCTTGATTTTGGCTCAGGTCATGATCTCACACCTCTGTGCTAGGTGTGGAGCCTGCTTGGGATTCTCTCTCTCCCTCTGCCTCTCCCTTCCTCATGTCCTCACTTCTGCTCTAAAACAAACAAACAAAAACAAAAACAAAACCAGAAAACCAGCCGCATGCTCTACCAGCCAAGTCAGTCAGGCCCTCACCCTGCAACGACCCATAATGTAATCATACCTGCAAACCCTCCCTTTTGCCGTTTAAGGTGATATTTATGGATTCCAGGGATTGAGGCCTGGTATCTTGGGGGCCATGGTTTGGTGGGCCACAGGAGCCATTATAACTACCTTCCCATAGGGGCAGGGCAATATTGTGTTAACAAGTGTCATCCACGTCACCGTGTTGGGAAGGTAACAGGTGTCGTCCACGTCACCATGTTGGGGGACAACAGGTGTTGCCCACATCACCATGTTGAGGGGTAACAGGTGTCGCCCACGTCACTGTGTTGGGGGGTAACAGGTGTTGCCCACATCACCGTGTTAGGGGGGTACCAGGTGTCCCCCACATTACCGTGTTGGTAGAGCAACAGGTGTCCATGTCACCGTGTTGGGGTGGTAACAGGTGTCACCCATGTCACCATGTTGGGAGGGTAACAGGTGTCACCCGTGTCACTGTGTTGGGGGGTAGCAGATGTCACCCATGTCACCGTGTTGGGGGGCTAGCAGGTATCGCTCATGTCACCATGTTGGGGTAACAGGTGTCACCCATGTCACCGTGTTGGGGGGATAACAGGTGTCCCCCACATCACCGTGTTGGTAGGGTAACAAGTGTCCATGTCACCATGTAGGGAGGGTAACAGGTGTCGCCCACGTCACTGTGTTGGGTAACAGGTGTTGCCCACATCACCTTGTTGGGGGGAGTAACAGATGTTGCCCACGTCACCGTTTTGGGGGGTAACAGGTGTCGCCCCTGTCACCATGTTCAGGGGGTAAAAGGTGTTCCTCATGTCACCATGTTGGGGGGATAACAGGTGTTGTCCACCTCACCATGTTGGGGGGGTAACAGGTGTCGTCCATGTCACCATGTTGGGGGGTAACAGGTGTCCATGTCACCAAGTTGAGGGGGTAATAGGTGTCACCCATGTCACCGAGTTGCGGGGGTAGCAGGTATTGTCCATGTCACCATGTTGGTAAGGTAACAAGTGTCCATGTCACTGTGTTGGGAGGGTAACAGGTGTCGCCCATGTCACTATGTTCAAGGGTTAACAGGTGTCATCCACGTCACCATGTTGGGGGGGTAACAGGTGTTGCCCACTTCACTGTGTTGGGGGGTGAGCTTGGGTGAGTAAACTCGGCAAACTCTGGGCCTCTGTTTCCTCATCTGCAGGTGAAGAGCTGGGGCTGAGGGTCCCTCCAGCTTTAACATCTTTCCTTCTCTGGGGGAGTTCTGTGTGGTCAGAACAGGTCGTATTGGAAAACTTGGGGACATTGAGTTAGGCAGGCCTGGGACGGCATCTGAACTTCAACATTTTCCTCTGTTAAAAAGGAGTTCTATATATGTGAAATCATACAGTGGTAGTGTATCTTCTTCCTTTCTTTCTCCACTTTGGACATTGCCTTTCCTCATCTTTAAAATGGGGTGGTGGGGCACCTGGTGGCTCAGTCAGTTAAGCATCCGGCTTTGGCTCAGGTCATGATCTTGCGGTCTGTGGGTCTGAGCCCTGCATCGGGCTTGTGCTGACAGCTCAGAGCCTGGGGCCTGTCTTCGGATTCTGTGTCTCCCTCTCTTTCTGTCCCTCTTCTGCTCATGCTGTCTCTCTCTCCCTCTCAAAAACTAAAAACTAAAAAATAAAATTTAAAATCAATCAATAAATAAAATGGGGTTGCAATTGTAAAGCGCCCTCCTTGGTAATGGGATGTCTGCTGCTTGCTGGAGGTCAGGAGTGCCCCCATCATGGCTGATGACAATATGCCTTCTTTTTATTTAAAAAAATATTTTTTAATGTTTATTTTTGAGAGAGAGAGAGATAGAGAGACAGTGTGAACAGAGAAGGGGCAGAGAGAGAGGGAGACACAGAATCTGAAATAGGCTCCAGGCTCTGAGCTGTCAGCACAGAGCCCTATGCGGGGCTTGAACCCATGAACCGCGAGATCATGACCTGAGCTGACGTCAGATGTTCAACCAACTGAGCCACCCAGCTGCCCCTACCATCTGCCTTCTTTCTGCTCAGGAGGGCCCATGCTGCTCTGTAGGTGAGACAGGGCCTTTCTCAAAGCATCTGTCATAGCCACACTTCCCCAGGTGTGGTCTTCCTTGGCTGGAGATCCCTTGATGTGCAATCCACATGTCGAGTCCCCACCTCTTGCCCGGGGTTATGTCGTATCCCCCTGGCTGCTGGCGGGGGGTGGGGGGGGGAGCTTCTCCCCTTGACGTAAAGTAGAACACACACCGCAATGATCCATGAGCCACAGGCCACACCTGAGCCACTGCCCCACGGGCATCTCAAAGCAAACCTGCCTAGAACCTCATAGTCGGTTCTGTCTCTGTGTCAGTGGTGCCCCTTCTGTTGGAGTCCCCTGCTCTCAGCAGGGAAGGAAGGGTGGACGTCTGTTGAGCTCCTAGAAGTGCAGGCACCATGCTGCTGGCAGGGACTGGAGGGGCACCCCCTTCACTGTGTGGAAGTCAGGGAAGCCCAGGGAGTGGTGGCCACGTGCTCTTGGTCGCGCAGCTGGGAGGTGGCAGAGCTGGGACTTGAGCTCAGGTCTCCTGACACCACAGCTTGTGTTTTTTTCCCACCAGAGCTTCTGAGGCTTCAGTCCTTCCCAAGCCACCTTCACAATATTTTGATCATTTTGACTTTTTTTTTTAATGTGGTAAAGGACACATAACATAAAATATGTCATTATAACCACGTTGGAGGGAACAGTTCAGTGATATTTGGCACATTCCTACTGTTGTGTGACCTTCCCCTGTCTCTAGTTCCCGAACATCGCCCTCGTTCCACATGGAGGCCCCGTAACCAGGAGGCCGTCATGTCCCCACTTCCTAAACTGCAGCCCTTACGTCTGCTGGCCTCGCTGTCTCTGTGGATTCACTTGTTCGAGGTGGGACAGAATCTTACAAGACATGTTGGCTCCAGCATCTTTCACTGAGCGTGATGTTTTCACGGCTCATCTGTGTTATAGCAGGTTCTTTTCCATTGTGGGGATAGACCACAGTGTGTCCATTCATCCCTCAGGGGACACGTGTTTGGCTTCTACCATTTGGCGATTGTGAATCGTGCCGCTATGAACGTTAGCATACACATTCTTCTTTGAACACCTCCTCTCAATTATTTGGGTATATATCCAGCAGTGGAATTGCGGGGACAAATGGCTATGTTGAATTTATTGGGGATTGACTTTTTTTTTTTCTTTCCTTCCCCCGCCCACGATGCTTTTATTTTCATCTTAAAATAAATATATTTAAAAAGGAAATGCTATATCATCACCAAAAAATAGAAACCAGATTCACTTGGAGGCCATGGCTAGCTCAGTTGGTGGAGCGTATGACTCCAGATCTCAGGGTTGTAAGGTCAAGCTCCAAGCAGGGTGTAGAGATTACTTATAAGAAAAAAAAAATCTTGGGATAAAAAAATCAGTTTCCTTTACTGTTAATAGATGGCAATAGTAAACTAACAAATAAAATCACTTAAATTTAAAGAAACTCAAAAGAGGACCCCTGGGTGGTTCAGTTGATTAAGAATCCCACTTCGGCTCAGGTCATGATCTCGCAGTTCGTGGGTTCGAGCCCTGCCTTGGGCTCTGTGCTGACAGCTAGCTCAGAGCCTGGAGCCTGTTTCAGATTCTGTGTCTCCCTCTCTGACCCTCCCCTGCTCACACTGTCTCTCTGTCTATCTCAGAAATAAATAAAACATTAAAAAAATTTTTAACTCAAAAGAAAAATGAAAACGGAAATGCAACAGTCTTATTAAAACATAACTAGGTGCCATTTCCTACCAAAGCTCTGCATTTTACACGCTCCTTAAAAAGGAAATTAGGAAGTATTAGAAAGGTGTTGAAGATCTATTAGCTCCAAAATGAGGCTTTATTATCAACTAATTAGAAGGTAAAAAGGAGAGTCAGGGCTTGGGGCACCTGGGTGGCTTAGTTGGTTAAGCGTCTGACTTTAGCTCAGGTCATGGTCTTGTGGTTTGGTTTCAAGCCCCATATTGGGCTTTTGTGCTGCCAACTCAGAGCCTGGAGCCTGCTTTGGATTGTGTGTCTCCCTTTCTCTCTGCTCCTCCCAAGCTTGCACTGTGTGTCTCTCTTTCTCAAAAATAAATACTAAAAAACAAAAAAAGAACATTAGGGCTTTTTCCTACTATGCTTTCATATTACTGCATGCCTCGTCTGTGTAGGACAGAAGCATGTCTGCTACCACCTCTGGCTCCCTGGTTCTGACCCTTCTTCCACTCCCCAACTTCTGGCGACCTCCCGTCTCTCTGTCACCAGGTCCTTATCACCTCTCCCTTAGACCCCAGACTCGAATCTTCTGATTTCCCTCACCATTAGTCGCCACTCGCATCACAAAAGGGGGGTTAGGAGCATATCACTCTTGACTCTCACAGCACCTCCATTATTTCGAGGGTGAAGTCTGATCCCATAGCCAGGTGCCCATGAGTCACCGCAGTCTGCTCCCCATCACCTTCCAGTTCTTTCTGCCCCCCAGTATTGTCCTTAACAGGGGAACTAGAGCTTGGCCCACTGTTCTGACCCTGCCACTGAGTGCCTCCCCACTCCCCGTTTACCTGTGTACGTCTTCATCTCGGTGGACCTAACTCTCCGGGCTCCTGTGAAGATCGAACGCGGTAGGGCATACAGAGATCGTGAACCCTCTAAAAAGAAATACAAGTGCAAAACGTGTCATTGCTGGTCCTGATTCCTCAATGTCAGGTGCTCCACGCTGCCTTTTCTGTTTCTTAGGTTCAAAGCAATTGCCTTCCGCGTGTCATGTGCCGTCCGTATGTTTCATGCCACATAACAACAGTCTCCCCACGTGGCTGACCGTATTCCTTTTCTCTGTCCTTGCCATAGCCACCTTCATCCGCCCCCCGTGCCTAGTACATGTGGTTTGAAGGAGCCGGTCTTTGCCTACCTGGGAGAGGGCACCCTGTGTCCTCGGCTGGGAGTGGAGGGAGCTGCTGCTGTCTGGCCCCACCCTCTTTCCTGATTCTTCCTCCCCTGTTAGTTGCACCTTTGAATGTACTTCCTCTAATAGGAAGTGATGATTGAATCATTGGGCTTTTAAAGCGTATACTCTGCTACACAGCTGACCACAAGTAATGAGCAGGGAGCCCAGCCCCGTGGGGTGATTCCTTCCCCCTTGCTCTTTGCCTCAGAAGATTTGGGTGGAGCCGCAGAACGGCTGATCTTGTGAATGACGAGAGTGTTGAAAACCACCCGCCCTGGGGAACCCAAGCCCCTCTGGGAGGAAGAGGCAGCTATGCGTGCAGGTGCAGAGGTGGAGCAGAGAAGCTGATGGAAGGCTCGGGCTAGACCATCCCTTTGGTTGTCTGGGGTCTCTTCCACTTAAAGTACGTTTTCTGCATGGTTGTTCACTCTCTTTGCTTCTTTTCAAGTCTTGTGAGCCTTTGAGCTCTTTCAGCGGGAAAGATGATTCCTTAGACCTTTATACCCAACACCATAATCGTTCATGGGATCAAAGTCACATTCTCGAACGTAATCAGCAGAGTCCATAGAAAGGATGTGTTCAGCTGAGCCGTCATGCAGATGTGGAAGACGAGGCTCAGAGAGGTCCAGGGACTTGCTGGAAGGCACCCTTCTTCTGAGTCCCAGCCCACGAGCCTCCTGGCGCATCAGATGTTGATTATTGGTGCTGTTGAAAGGGCCAGCAAGGACATCCTTGCTGACAGGGGATGGTGAGAGAATCTCTTCTTGCTGCAAACTTGTCACTTACGTCACGTCGCTTTCAGATAAAATGTAAACTGCTGGCCACACGAAGCCTCTCCCCCGATTTCTGACCTTTGCCTACATCTCCAGCCTCTGCTCTGTTATCTCCCCCTTTTGTGATTTGCACTAGTCCTGCAAAGAGAGTTCTGGAAAGTATTCCCTCCAGGGAAGGGGTTAAACCAGAATAAGGTTAGAAGACGCTGAATGTCTTGAAACCCTTGGACATTTACATTTCAGCCCATCCAGTGCTCTGAGAGGTTCTCCACTACAAACTTACAGTCTTACACTGTGTTTAAATTGTTTCCTACATCAAGTTGATCCCAAAACTCCTTTGGTTTTTCATCCAGTGTTTGTTCTCGGAGGTTTGATAAAAGATAACCAAAACTGTTGGTCTGGTGGCCTCAGGACTCTGGGCGTCTTTCACGTTGTCTGGCGCTTGCCCATGCTGCTGTCGCTGCCTCTCTCATATCCTTCAAAACTCATCTCAGAAGTCACACCCTTGGGGAAAACTTGTGCCACTAACCCCTATGGGATGAAGTGTCTTTGCTGGGCTGTTGGGCTTTTGTAGCTTCTTCAGATGATATTCTCGTTGAGGATGGGGCCATGTCTTATCTATTTCTGTTCATTGACTCACTGAGTCATTCCATAAAGACACATTGTGACTTTTGTGTCCAGGCACACTGCTGAGGGGCCTGAGGACCCTGGGGGAACAGAATCCCTTCCCTCAGAGAGCTTACATCCAAGGGGACAGAGAGATAACGTTAGATTTTGATAAGGGCTAAGGTAAAACCTGGAAAAGAGACTGAGGGTGACAGGAGATGATGTCCTTTGGCTTAGGGATTCCAGAAAGGCTGCATCAGCTACAGTGTGTTAGGTTTTGCTGCAGAAACGATAGTCCCCCTCTCTCAATGGCTTATAATAGCAATGGTTTAGTGCTCATTTATGCAACATGGCCGTGAAGGGACAGTGAGGAGCTCTGCTCTATATCCCTTCACTTGGGGACCCAGGTGGGCAGGGCCTAGGCCACATGGAGTGTGGCCAGGTGTCATGATGGAGAAGAAAGGGTGTAGTGAGTCACATACTGGCTCCTAAGGGCTCATATTTGGTTGGCCACAATTAACTAAAGGGTGAAAGAAAGCACTCTCCTCCTTGTGACTGGGAAGAAGAAACTGGAATGGATGATGGACAGCGTTAATGAGCACACAGAAATCCTCTCTGATAGGTGAGAGGAAAGGAGCCATGTGGGTACCAGGGAAGGACCATTCTCTTGGTCGAGGAAACCACACGTATAAAGGCTAATCCTTCAGCCCTCAGCACAGGGTTTAGCACTGAGTAGGTTACCTGGCAATGTTTGTTGAATGACTACTTTGAATTCCACGACTTTATGCATTCATGAAATCTTGGTATTCCAGTTGCCCAAGTGTCAGATAGAGGTAAGTGCACGTTCATAGGAACAACACCTCTAACCAGCCCAAACAAGGATTGCTTGACATTGGGAGTCTCTTGACTAAAAGACTTAGGGTTAGTTAATTGAACATGTCTCTGGCTGCGTGATTTATTTTCACCTGTCCTTTGAGGGCTTTTCATTCAGGGATCTTAGGTTCTAGCCATGAAACAAGAAACATGTGAAGTCACTCTAACCGTATAATATTTACTAAATGCATATAAACAACAAAGTGAATGCTTGTCCATGTGTATACCCAATGATTTTATCATATTTGTAGTTACTCTATCACCGTCCAGAAGACCCGGCACCTGTCTGTCTCCTTTACTGAGTATCCCTAGCAACTAGAATAGTGTCTCGCAAGTGATGGGCCACCAGTGCATCCAGTACTTGTGGACTGGTTGGCTGAGGGAAGAGGAAGCCATGCATCTTTCAGGGTTTGGCTATGGAGAGAGCTCTGTGTTCAGTGCCATTGTCTGTCGACTGGCAAAATGGATTTGACTCAAGGAAGAGTGAATTTATTTGAGAAAGGTAATGGTGAGCTGAACACCAAGTCAGGGAGGATGATGAAACTAGAGAACAATTAGCTGAGGCCACCGGGAAATGAACTTTGAGAGCTTGTGGGGAGGAAGAACAGGCTTGATGGATGAGTAGAATTTCAATTGTGGAGCTGCTGGGGGGCGGGGGATGGGAAGACTGCCATATTGGATTGTTTGACCATAATTATGTCCATATTAAATGCTGATGTTGGTAAAAATAAGCATTTCTCTGGGCTTATCCAGCCAGAGAACCACATGAATAAAGATGTCAGTGGCCAAATATATACCATGTGTATGGGGAACCATAGGTAGATGGTTGTGGTTGGATCATGGGGTCTTTGCATCTTACCCCTAACTCTTCTTGACTTTGATGCTGATTTGGAGCAAATGGAAATGGCACCAGCTATGTTCCTGGATCTGCCAGGTGTGTTGATTTTCTTTTTTTTTTTTTTTTTTTTCAATATTTTTTATTTATTTCTAGGAGAGAGAGAAAGACAGCGTGAGCAGGGGAGGGTCAGAGAGAGAGGGAGTCACAGACTGAAACAGGCTCCAGGCTCTGAGCTGGCGGTCAGCACAGAGCCTGATGCAGGGCTCGAACCCACGAACTGCGAGATCATGACCTAAGCGAAAGTCGGACATTTAACCGACTAAGCCATCCAGGCGCCCCAGGTGTGTTGATTTTCTGATAATAGCTTGCTCAGCCCTATAGGCCTGTGTACTCAGACCACCACTGTACCACCTTGCCTGGTGGCCACTGCCAGAGAGAGGATGCCTGAGAGGCTCATTTGGGCACACAATGACTCCTTCTCAGGATGAGTGACAGGTTCAGCAGCTCTGTTGGCATGATGCTAAGTTAGCAGAAGATTCTGAGTGTGTAGGCTCAGCATTTATCTTCCTGCTGGTTTGAATGAATGTCTCACCTGCAGCTTCCTTGAGATAAGCTTTAGTGTCTCCTGAGAAGGGCTGAGGGTCAGATCGAGGCTGGGGTGTCTTAGTGACTTTGAGGGCTTTTTTTTTTTTTTTTTTTACCTGGAGAACTTTTACTGCCTTAACTCAGAGGCTTTGGGGGTGTCTCTATATAGTGGATCTGAAAGCTTTTTGAAAAGTTGAAATTATTAGACAAACAGGATGGGAATACCTTAGTAATTATGAAGACGAAAGTTTCATTTGTCCAGTGGGTAACAGCAAAAATGGAGGCTGACGATATTGGCCCAACATTGATCTTGCAGAAGATGTCCTGATTTCCTGCAGGTAAGAGATTTCTAGGAAAATAGCTCCACAGCACTTGAATCAAGTCCCTAAGGAGTCCCAGAGTTTGAGGACAAGACATTTATGGCTTGAAAGCACATTTGATTTTCATGCCTCATCATTTCCTTTTGTGTTAGGCTTCAGTGCCTTGGTTCAAGTTGTTTCCAATGTCTAGAATGTCTCCTCCCCCCCCCCCCCAGGTTAGCAAAGTCACTTGTAATCACGTTCTCTGGCCAGAAAAAGAGAGGTTAGGGGTGCCTGGGTGGCTCAGTCAGTTGTGTCTGACTCTTGATTTTGGCTCAGGTATGATCTTGCAGTTTGTGAGTTTGAGTCCTGCACATTGGCCTCTGCGCTGACGGTGTGGTGCCTGCTTGGGATATTCTCTCTCTCTCTCTCTCTGCCCCTCTCTTGCTCTCTCAAAATAAATAAACTTAAAAAAGTATTAAAACTTAAAAAAAGAGAGAGGTTAGCTCATAAAATTGAGAGGCAGAAGGGGCAGGGCCAAGGTAGCCCCTGATTTTAGGGAAACAAAAACCACTCAAAACCCACACACCCCTCCCTCCCAATCCTGTGTCTCAGATCTTGACCAGGGAAGGACCTTTCATAGATTCACCAAGATGGCGGACGGTAAGAGTAAAGATTCCCCAAAGGCAGTCATGGTAATGGTGGTTGCTATGCTGCCAAAGAAATTAACATATGAACATTTCACCATCTTTCAGGCCCCAGCTCAGTGGTCATCTCCTCATGGGAGTTTTCTCTAATTTCTCCAGGCAGAGTGCCTTCAACATGTATCATTCAACAGATATGTTCAAAGCAAACAGGTGTAGCAATAAACAAGATAGATAAGGCCCCTACCAACAGGGAATTTACTTTCTAGTGGGGAGGTTAGACAATGAAGGAATGAATAACCATATAAGATAAATTCAGGTAGCCATCAGTGCTAGGCACAGAAACAAAGCAGGGTAAGGTGAGAGGCGGAATAGGGGATGTGTGAGGTGGAGGAGTTTAGATGCATGGACCAGGGAAGGTGTCTCTCAGTAGAGACCGGGCATTGCTCAGGGGCAGGGAGGGGGGGTTGTGTGAAGGCTGAGCAGAGGGCAGCAGCAAGTGACCTGCCCCTAGGGTGGCAGTGGGTAGACTTGGCACGTTCAGGAGACAGGCCCCCGGGGGACTGGAGCAGGGTAAACAGATGGCAGGTGGGAGGAGATAGGTTCTGAGAGGTGGGCGGAGGCAGCTCCCATAGGACTTGTGGGCCGTGAAGAGAGGTTTGGATTTCATTCCAAGAGCAATGGGAAGCCATGGGAGGAATCTGAACAAAGGGGTAACATAACCTAATTTATGTTTTTTCGAAATTACTTTGTTTGCTGTGTTGACAGTAAAAGGGAGTGAGGAGGGGACAAGAGAGGGACCAGGAAGGCCAGTTGGGAGGGGATTGAAGTAATCCAGGTGGGAGACTAGACTGGGGAGAGTTACTTGGGCTGGTGGTTACTAGGTGCTGGTGGGTGTGGTGGGAATGATCAGATTTGGGATATGCGTGGAAGGTAGACAGCTCTTACTTGCTAATTGGTTGGATATGAGGAGTAAGAGAAAAAGACATCAAGGATGAGAGACAAAGGGTGACTCCCAGAGTTTTTACTCAGTGAACTTTTTGATTCAGGGATGATTTTAGATTTACAGAAGGTTTGCAAAGGTAATACAGTTTCAATAGACCCTTCACCCAGTCTTCCCTAAGGGGTAAAACCCCAGAGTTTTAATGTGGTTAACATGGTGGGTGGAGTTGCTATTTGTTGAGATAGGGGGAGATGTCAAGAGGATGGGGTGGCTCTAGTCCTACCTTGAGCATATTATCATGTCATTTTTACATCCAAGCTGAGATAGGTGTCAAATAAGTTGGCTGGATATGTGAATCTGGGAGTCAGGAGACAGCCTGGCTTGTTGACACTGCTGCCAGCATTTACGTGATATTTAATGTCATAGAAGTCTATACTCTTAAATATTTCATAATTTCTTCTTTTTTAAGTTTGTTTATTTACTTTGAGAGAGAGAGAGCTTGGGAGAGGGAGAGAAAGAATCCCAAGTGGGCTCTGTACTGTCAGCGTGGAGCCCAACACAAGGCTCGATCTCACAAACTGTGAGGTCATGACCTGAGCCAAAATCAAGAGTTGAATGCTTAACCAACTGAACCACCCACGTGCTTCTATTTTATAATTTCTATAGTGAAAAATTAATTTAAAAATGGTGTCACTTTAAGGTCACTTGGATGGCTTAGTCAATTGAGTATACAACTTTGGCTCAGGTCATGATCTCACAGTTTTTAAGTTTGAGCCCCTCATCGGGCTCACTGTTGTTGCAGAGCCCTCTTTGGATCCTCTGTCTACTTGTGCCTGTGCTCGCTTGCTCTCTCTCTCTCAAAAATAAATATTAAAAAAATGAAGTCAATTTAAAGAAAAATAAATAATAATTTAGGCCAGGGGTCAGCATACTCTGCCTTAAGGACCAAATGGAAAATATTTTAGTCTTTGTAGACCATACAGTCTCTGTTACAAGGACCCAACTCTGAGGTATAGAGAAAGCAGTCCACACAATATCTAAATGAATGGACATGGCTGGGTTCTAATGAAGCTTTATTTTTAGAAACAGGGTGCTGGACCAGATTTGGCCCTCGGGCTGTAAACCCTTAGGTGCTTCCAATGGTGAGAGGTTAGGAGGATGTGGAAGAATTAGCAAGAAGGTTGAGCCAATAGGGGGTCAGTGAGTCACAAAAAGGAAGGGTCCCCAGGGTGAGCTGTTGGGTGGGATCTCACAGCGTGGAGGTAGCAGGGCCCTTAATGATAGACTTTGAGCAGCGCAGTAGTGATCAGCCCTGCCTGGAGTTGGTAGGGGAGAGAATGATAGATGAAGCAATAGACGTGGTCGCCATAGACAACTAGGACCAATTCTGCTATAAAAGAAAACAGAGAAATGGAGAATTATCCAGAGGTGAGCATGGGACCAAATAGGGGTTTTTGTTTCTGCTTTTAAGGTAGGAGCTCTGTTTGTGTTTCAGAGCTGATCTCTCCCCGTGCTACAGCTGTACCCTGCACACATTTCTTTTTTTTTTTTTTTTTTTTTTTATTTCTAGGAGAGAGACAGTGAGCAGGGAGGGTCAGAGAGAGGGTGACAGGGCTGAAACAGGCTCAGGCTCTGAGCTGGCAGTCAGCACAGAGCCCGGCGGGGGCTCGAACCCATGAACCGCGAGATCATGACCTAAGCGAAAGTCGGACGCTTAACCGACTAAGCCACCCAGGCGCCCCTCCTGCACACATTTCTATAACTGAATCTCTCACATGGCCATTTGTTTAAAATCTGTGTCTTCCTTGAGAGCAGAGTTTCTCAAACTTGGTGTATTTGTATTTGGGGCTGGATAATTCTTTGCTGTGGGGGGCCATTCTGTGCACTGTAGCATGTTTAGAAGCATCTTTGGCCTCTACCCACCAGATGACAGCACCTCCTCACCTGGGGGGCAGGGACTCAATGCATTCTGCTTGGTCTCTCTGGTTCCCAATACTGTGCCTGGTGCATAGTAACAGCCCAACAAGTATTTTGTTGAGTGAGTGGTATTTTGATTGTCTGATATCAAAGCCTCATCATATCTGGGTGGCCTAATGGGGAAGAAATGGAGGTGTACAGGGACGAGTTCAGCACATCTGATCTTTGCCAGGGACCCAGGATTTGAGGTTGCACTCAAGAGGGCTGCGTATACATCGTCATGGAGACAGCCCCATCCAGCTGTCCTTTCTATTGCACTCTCTGGACTTTTGAGGTCTCTCGCCTCATACTTCCTTCAGCAGCTTGGGAGCACCACTGTCATGTAGTTTCTCTAGAAGCACGTAGACATCAGAGAAAGGGAAACTCTATGTCTCATATGCGATTATGTACTATGGGCTCTAGTATTCAAGCTTGTCACCGCCTCAATACCTGTCCTTCACCTCTGGACAGAAACCCAAAGATTAGTGACCTTTCAGAGCCAGAACAATTAGAATATTAATAACCCTCCCTCTGCAATAGCTATACCAATTTAAACTCTGTGGGGGAGCTTTAATTCCCACGCTGGTTAGATGCAGTGGAGGGATATCTGTGGGCTGGTCTTGGCAGGAGCTGGAGATGACACGGAATAGATTAAATACCTTCCTTTGCACAATCCCCTGATGGTGTCACGACACAATGTCCTCTATAAAATGTTGGTGAATGAGTGGATGGATGGATATACTTCTCTGCTTCCACCTTATCCCCATTTCCCTTTTATCTGTGTGTCTGCCTAGCTCAGGGCCTGGCTGGTTGTTGCCTTTCATAGTGAATCGATAAGAACTTACTGCCCTAAAGGAAGGAGTCTCGGGGTCCCAAGAATTGGGCACTTTTTTCCCTCTTAATAGCCTTTTCTAGACTGCTTTCATGATTTTTGCCATATCAGTGCATTACCTAATCAAGGATCTGCAAACTTTGACCCTGCCCTGTTTTGATAATAAAGTTTTATTGGAACAGATGGCACTCATTCTTGTATATAGTGTGTATGGCCACTTTTGTGGTACCTCAGTGGAGCTGGTAGTTGTCACAGTCTGTACAACTCCCAAAGCCTAAAATATTTACTGTTTGGCGTTTTACAGAAAAGTGTACTGACCCCAGGCTTACATTATTTTTTAACCAATTTTTTTCTTTAAATTGACTCAATTTTTAACTTATGGGAATTGTCAAACGCCAGAGAGTAGAGAGAAATATAATGAACCCTCCTGTACCCTCAAGCCAGCTTTAACTCATGGTTAATTTTGTTTTCTTAATATTCTATCCTCCTCAATACCACCACCTCAATTATTTTAAAGCACATTTCAGGGATTATTACCATTTTATTACAAAATTCCAGTATGTATTTTAAAAGATAAGGGCTCCCTTCGTTGAATATAAATGTAATTTTGTTATTACATTTAAAAAGGCAATAAATCCCTAATACCATCAATTGCCCATAAATTGCCTGTATGTTTTTAAACATAAATACCCACTGAAGCTTCATTCCAAACAACAGTTTGCTTGGAATTATGGTTTGGAAGTGCCATTTATAATGTTTTCTCCTACACATTAGACGAACTACTGAATTATTAAACACTTCAGAGGAAAATGTATCCATGTACCCTCAGGTGGGGGCACACCATGTTAACGGAGGTGCTTGGCAGGAAGTTGTGTTGACTTTCTTCTTTGCTGGTGTGAAGGGTCTCAGCCTGCTCTCGTCTTCACCAGGCTGACAGGGGCAGTCAGGGCCTGGAGGGGACACAAGGGACATGCACACCAACCACAAAATCTAAGGCAACAACAGTTTTACAGTCACCTTCACCAGCCCCACACAATTTACAATACAATTAAGACCGACGGACCTAATTGGATAAACAGAAAATAGAATTAAGGTAATCTATCCTAAGTGTACCAAATTCCTGTAATGAGTTGCTTTCAGCAGTTGTGGAAACATATAATTACCAAACAAATTACATGTTATTTTTATCTAAGAAGCTAATTAAGTGTTCTGTGTAAATTATTATGTGGTGGCACAGGGATCCGAGTTGTATTAAGTACCTAATTGGAAAAGGGACGAGACCCGAGAATTTTACATGGGAACACGACGGAGGATCATCATGGCAAGGGGGCCCAATTCTGAGGCAGGGCTTGTGTGCACTGGGGAGGGAACCGGAGGGAGCATTGGAATGTCTAGGGTTGGTTGAACTCGAGCCTGGGTGGTTGAGGTAAGGCAGGTCTCTTGTCTTTGTGGAGCCCCCAGTCCTTATTATTTACTTGTTTTTAAATCTTGCTCCCCTCTCTAAACTTGAGCATCGAAGTTGTGTTTGTGACGTTGACTCTGGGCTCCGTCTTCTCTCTTAGCACTTACTTTGTTCTCATCTCCTTGTGATTCTGTGAATCTTCCAGTTTCTTGCTGTGGGCTCATGCCCTTCCACTCCCCGGAATGTGTGGAAATAGGCATTTGGGGGTGTACGTATCTTCTTTCTGTCTTTTAGAACAAGTAGCCTGAAAGCATTTTCCAGTGGATCTTGGAGCCACAGCCAGTGCCCCAAACACATGCCCGTTGAGTGTTGTAGTAGCAGCAACGAACACATGTCTTAGTTGAGGCAAGGAGGAGAGGGGGGAAAGCACTCTGAACTGGGGTCGAAAGCCTAGATTTATCGCCTCCATCTTGTCCTTAGTGAGCCATGACCTTCTGCAAGGCACCGCTCCCCTCTGTGCCCTGGGGTCTCATCTGTAAACCGTGGAAAACAGCCTGTGGCCTGTTTACCTCATAAAGCTGCTTTCAGAATGACGCGCTGTAATGCAAATGAACATTATCTGTAAAATCTAAATCTCAGTACAAAAAAAAAAAATCCAGTTAGGCGGTTATTAATCGCTGGCAGCTGTACAAAGTCAGACAAGGCAGGTGATGTACCTGAAAATTCCAGGAATCATCTTCTAGCCTGGCTAGATCCCCGTGTCATTGGCCTCTCCCCTTTCTCAGCTTGGCTCTTCTCTATATTGGCTTCATTCCCAGGGAATACCCTCCCCCCCAACTCTCATTGTGGCAAGATGATTGCCAGTAGCTCTGGACCTTCATTCCACTGATTTAATGACTCAGAGAAATTACCTAGTTCAGAGTTTTCTTCCTGGTAACTCCATCCAAAGGCCCAGGGCAAACTCTGATTGGACTCCTCTGCATCATGTGACCATCACTGAACCAACCACTGTGACCAGGGGACGGAGTACACGGATTGGCCAGGGGGCAGCCTGAGTTCTGCCAGGCCTCATGAATATTCAGCACAGCCCTGGATCCCTGTTTTTCATCGACTGAGCCCCAGGAGTTACAGATGGTTGCCTGCAGATGTTTGTTTTGCTCACACCAGAGTCTTAAAATATGTCAAGACAGTTCACAGAGCTCCGAATCTAGAATTTCTGCTGAAATATCAAAGATCTGGAAACATGCAGTCTGAATATCCTCATGGCAGCATCTGATTTGAGCAGAAAACTGGCCACCTCCTTTAGCTGAGGCCAAACCCCCTCCAAGTTTACTGCAGTCCCCATCTTTTGGTCCACCTGGACAGTTTGGATTGTTGGGGGATTAGAATTTGTTACTCTGTTACACAGACCACATCAGTGTTGTTCTAAACCTTCCTCTTGTTAAACAGAACTCTGGGGGTGGGGGGTGCTTTTTAAACACATAGCTTCTGGGATATGCTTTCTTCTAACCCATTTTGATTCAGTGGGTTTGCAGAGGCTGGATATTTGCCTTGAAACAATTTTTTTAAATGTTTATTCTTGAAAGAGAGCATGAGCAGGAGAGGGCCAGAGAGAGAGGGAGACACAGAATCCAAAGCAGGCTCCAGGCTCTGAGCTGTCAGCACAGAGCCTGACGCGGGGCTTGAACTCACGAACCGCGAGATCATGACCTGGGCCTAAGTTGGATGCTCAATGGACTGAGCCACGCAGGGGCCCCTAGATATTTGTCTTTTTAACAAAGTACTCCCAGCTGATTCTTATAAGGGTTGTTGGCGGGAGGGGGGGTGGGGTGGGGTGGGGAGGGTGGGGGGGTGGGGGGGCACCTGGGTGGCTCATTTGGTTAAGCATCAGACTCTTGATTTCAGCTCAGGTCATGATCTTAAGGTACATAAGATCCAGCCCCACTTCTTGCTCTGTGCTGACAGTGTAGAGCCTATTGGGATTTTCTCTCTCCCTCTCTCTATGCCCCTTTCCCTTCTCTCTCGCTCAAAATAAATAAGTAACCTTAATAAGAAATAAACACTGGACTGAGTAATATCTAAATCATGTTATTCAGAGTGTGAACAGAGGACCCACAGGATCTGTATTTCCTGGGGTATCTTGTTTGAGTCTCCAGTGTCAGCCCTACCCCCAGACAGCCAGAATCTGCATTTGAACAGGACAGTAGATTAGCTTTTGATGTGACCTCTTTTCTTTTGAGTAAAGGTCCTCAGTGGCCTTCCTTACCCCAGGCCTCTTCATAAGAGCCCTGTCCCAGGCTTCTGAACAGGGGGAGGCTAGTAGAGACGTGACCCATCCCTGGGGGATGCCCACCCCGGCCTCCCACCACTCAGAGACCTGCAGAGGTGCTCTGTGAGCCTAAAGAGAAGAATTGACAGCTGGGGACCTTGCCTCCTTAGAGAAGGCGGGCCTGACCCTCAGGTCCACCCACTGTGGGCAGATTTGAGGCCCTGGGCCTGTCTCATCTCAGTTTTGGCGCAGGCTGCTCTGCGCCATCTCCATCAAGCGTTCTGAAGCATTTCACACACGGCTGGGCTTAGGCAATTTGGCCAGGCCTGTTCTGTTCTTTTTCGGTTTTCCTAATTGCGAGGCTCTCTGTTTCCCCAGCGGAGAACTTGCATATGAAGAATTCTGAAACGCAGGCACTGCCAGGCCTTAGCCGATGATGCTCTTTTCTCAGCTCTCGCTCATTCAGCACATCTGATCATGATGGCGTCCCAACATGATAGTTGGCATGTGCCGGAAGTGGGGTTTGTGCCAGGCCTTGTACCGGGCGCTTCAAATGTCTCGTTTAATCCTCAAAACAGCTCTGTGATGCCGTCAGTATTCTTAGCTCCATTTGCCAGGTGACGGAACTGAGACTCATCGATGTGAAACAGAGTGCCCAAACCACTGCTAAGTGACTGGACCTGGATTCAAACCCAGGTCTCTTCTGACCTTTGAGTCACAGAAGACACACCATGTCGCACACGAACATGAGTCAGACTTGACGAGGGGAACTCGCTGTTGACGAAACATTATCTACAGGTTTTTAAAAAAATTTTAGAGTTTATTTTATTTTGAGAGAGAGAAAGACCACAGGCAGAGAAGGGGCAGAGGGAGAGGGAGAGAATGAATCCCAGGCAGGCCCTGCGCTATGTGGGGCTTGAACTCATGAACTGCGAGACTATGACCTGAGCCGAAATCAAGAGTCTGATGCTTAACTGACTGAGCCACCCAGGTGCCCACGTTATCTAGTCTTTTTAACCCTTGCTCCTGCCATGGGAATGGTGTTGTGCCCACTTTGGTGATGACAAAGCCAGGGTGTGGGGTTGATGTGGTCAGAAACCAGCAGGGCCAGATTTGGGCTCTAGCTTCTTGCTGTACATCCAGCCCTTTCCCAGTACCTCAACCTGTCCAGGGGAGGGAGGGGAAGGAGGGGTGGAAGCAGCCAGTGATAGGCAGGGGTCTGTGGGTAAGTACTCCAGTCCTTTGCCTCTAAATGGAATGACCATGATGTAGGTATTTTATGCTTGGGTCCAAATCCCCCCCACCCCCCCAGTAATAAGGTGCAATTTCCCGGAGTTTCCTTTAAAAAACACCAGCAAATGTTTCTTTTTCCTTCCCTGTCTCACATCTGTGGGCCGCTGTCAGTGTCTTCTGGGATCATTTCTCAAATGTCTCGAATCTCTGTCTCAGGGTCTCCTGCTGGGAGAACTCAAAGCATGACAGGTTGTAGAAGTGATGGAATTAAATGCTGTATGTAAAGTGCTTAGCACAGTCGCTTGGCACAAGGTAAATGGTACCTTGCTGTCACTGCCGTCATCATGGTCATGATCATGATCATGATCATCGTCATCCATCATCATCATTCTGAAGGTAGAATGAGCTCATTCTCTCAAGGCATTTGTGCTGACAGATAAGTTCATCCAAAATTATGAAGAAAAATGTGAAGGAAAAGGTCACCCAGCGTGTGTGCAGCAAAGTATTGAAATCGTTTCTTTTTTTAAGGAGACAGTTTATTAATTATTAATCAGTATTTGTAACCTTCAGTCTTTGTTCAGCACCACAGATGGCAGGTCTACAATGGAGGATGATTGGTCAAGTGCTTTCTGCATCCCAATTTGGCCACTCTGAGTTCCCCATTTTGATTTTCTTGGAAGAAAAACTGGTTTTCTCAGACCCAGTTGCAAAGGAGCCTCATCTGTGAAGTTACTGTTGATATTCGAGCCTGCATTCCTTGTCGTGGGCCACACAGAATTCCTCTTGCATTTTTATTGTTTTAGCTTTTATCTGTTGAAGATGTGGGGTTATAGGGTCTGTGCTGTGGGTCACTATGCTCCAGCATTTGCGATATTGTCTTCCCAACAGTTGTAAGATGATGTATCTGCTGGGAGGGGAGGGATGAGGAGTCTTTAAAACTGGTGGGGTTGGGTGGTGGAGCATGAGTGAGAGGCTGTCTTGAGGGTTAAGAACATAGCATGTTGAATATAGCACCCGTTTGATGGGTTTTCTGCATCCATTTGCTGCATCAACTTGGCTAGGCTACATTTGCCTTATTCAGTCAAACACTCACCCAGATGTGGTTGTAAAGCTATTTTGTAGATGTGATGAAGGTCTACCATCAGTTGACTCTCAGGCAGATTATCCGAGATAATCTGGGTGGGGTTGATTCAGTCAGTCGAAGGTCTTGAGCTGAGGCTTCCCAGAAGGAATTCCAGTGAGGATAGAGGTTTCAACTCCTGTCCTAGAGTCCCAGCCAGAAATCTTACAGATTTCAGACATGTCTACCCATTCCCCTCAATTATGCGAGCAAAGTCCTTGTGATAAATCTCCTTATCTGTATCTCCTACCCGTCTGTTTCTCTGATTGAACCCTGACTCCTACAGATTTGGGCTCCAGGAGCAGGGTGGTTCTGTAACAAATACCTACAAGAGTGAAGTGGCCTAGGAAGTGGACAGTGGACAGAGCCTGGAAGAATTTTGAGACACATCATAGAAAACCCCTGGGTTTCCTTGAACGTACTGTTAGTAGAAATAGGAGCACTGGTAACTCTGGTATCAAGGACTCGGAAGGAACTGAGAGGCATCATAGAGAAAAACATCACCTTAGAGAATACCTAAATCCTCAAGAACAGAATGTTGGTAGAAACATGGATGTTCCAGAAGCACTACCAGCGAGGGCTCACTAATATGGAAATGACGAACATGTTTTTGGACACTGGAGGGAAGGAGATGCTTGTTCTGTCATGGCAGAAAATTGAGCAGAGTTGTGTCCTACCGCTCTATGGGAATCTGAACTTGTAAAGCAATGAACTTGGATAGTTAGCTGAGGAGATTTCTGAGCAAAGTGTTGAAGGTACAGCCTGATTTCTTCTTGCTGCTTTTAGTAAAATGTGAGAGGAATGAGAGAGATTGAGGGAAGAATTGGTAAGGCAAAAAGGCTGACTTGGGAAATTCTCCACCTATCCACATGGTAAAAGATGCTAAAATTAGGAGACTCGCTGCCTGGAAAGGCAGTCTGGAGAGAAAGCCAAGGGTGTGGCTAGATAACATTTTCTTGAGTGCCTGGAAAGGATCAGAGTCACAGTATTGGGGCACCTGGGTGGCTCAATCAGTTGGGCTTCTGACTCTTGATTTTGGCTCAGGTTATGATGTCACCGTTCATGGGTGTGAGCCCTGCATCGGGCTCTGTGCTGACAGCACGGAGCCTGCTTGGGATTCTCTCTCTTCTTCTCTCTCTGCCCCTTCCCTCTTCATGTTCTTTCTCTCTTGGAATAAATAAAGTTACAATAAGTCACAGTATTTCATCATACAGAGGGATCATTAAAGAGACTAGGTGCACGTGACTCATGAACCCCTCAGTCATCTCCTCAGACTCCAGGACAGAGATAGAATTATCTAGAAATGATCTCTGGCAGTGCCTCTTGTCCATGCAATGAATCTCTGTCAGATGCACAGGAGATCTACAAGGTTCTTGGAATTTCACACCCATGGAAACATGGCCAACTTTGAAGGAAACAGAGGAAGAGATAAAAGGGCCATGTGCTCCCCAAGTTCTACAGGCAGGAAATGGACTGCCAAAAATACTAGGCTGCAGATACAAGCCACCCCTCATGGAAAAGGAGGGAATATTCTGGAGGCAGAGCCAAGAGACACAGGGGATCATTCCTGGGCCTTGAAACCTAACGTCGCTTTGCCCATCCGGATTTCCAAATCGCTCAGGAGTGGAGTGTTTTCTTTGCATTGCTTTCTTGTTTTCGTTTTGGTTTTTGTTCAGATCAGGAATCCCTCTAGCTGGACTCCTATGCCCACCGCACAACTGGATGTTGGGAGCAGATGGACACGTTGCCTCCTCATTTCATATTGCACCTTAGACCTGAGTAAGATGACCAAGATGATGAGATTTAAAATGAGATGTTTAGGCTCAGAGTTGGTGCTGTAACAGGTGGAAACTTTCCAGGATGGGACAGACTAGCTCTACCTATGAGACAGCTGTGACCCATTCGGGGGCAGACAGAATCATAGGCCCTGGAGATACCTACCTTCTAGTCCCGGAAACTCGAGAATAGGTTCTCTTTGATGGCGGAGGGACTTGGACAACACGAGTCAGGAAGAATCCCTCCCCCCATGGAGATGGGAAGTACACCCGGGCCATCCAGGTGGGCCCTGCTAGTCACTGTATGACCATGAAGACGGAAGCCTTGCAAACTTGGAGAGCTTGAAACGATGGAGCCCCTAAGCCGTGGGCCAGGGGGTTAACCCCATGTCCAAATGATCCCTAGTCCCAGTGGACTAGGTCTCGAAGGATAAATGCTGAGGGACTCAAAGGGCACATACAGGGATGCCGGAGAGCCATGAAGACCAAGTTCTTTGGAGGCTTTACCCAGGGCATGTGTGCTCAGTGGAAAGTGCTAGAACAGATGTTTAAGGGCACTGGAGGCACATCACCTTGCTCAAATCCAGCTCTGCCATTTTTACTGGCTAGGTGACCTTTCACCTCTCTGGCCTCTGTCTCTCCTCACCTCTGAATGGGGATGCTGGTTGCATCTTCCTTACGAAGATGTGGGGCTTAAAATAGAACAGTGTAGGTAAAATGCTTAGCACAGTGCATGGCACATAGTTAACATTAATGGTGGTAGTAATAGTAATAACCAAACAACCAAATTCTATACTAACAATGATGAATTACTGCCCTGTTATGGAATTCTAGGCGAAGTGATATTGGGGTGAAAGGACACAGGACCCAGAGCGGGTAAAAAGGTACGAGCATGTTACAAGCCAAGGGGAAGACAGGCTCTCCAAGCCTTTGCAAATGCCGCTTTCCCGACGTGACCACCCTTTTCTGCTGCTTGCATGGGCTGGACTCTTGTGAGGTTCTCATTTCTGTGTTCGAAAGCCCCTTCTCCCGGGAAGTCTTCCCTGACCTTGGCTAGAATCGATCCCTTCTTCTGTGGCTTGTACCATGAAGTACTTTCCTACTCCAGTATTGTCCTTAGGCTTGGCTCCTCCGCCAGGGGCCTGGAAACTTCCTGAGGGTACAGCTTCAGTCCTGGGGGATTTTTCTTTTCTTTAATTGAACGAAAGGCAGGATGAGACCTGAGCTATGCGAGGGAGAGCCCCTCACCTTCCAACTTGCCCTTGGATTTCCCTTGAGTTGGGTTGCTTTTCCTTTTGTGACTAAAAGCACCCCCGGGAAGAGGCGTGGACGCAGGACCTGCAGAGATGAGGCTGGTTGCCTAGCATCTTCATGGACCTTCACCACGACAGCCCACTCTCTCTGTGTTCCTGGCCTCATTAAAACCTGTTCTCTGCCAGCCTCAGTGTTTAATATTTATTGATCGCCCACAGCATGCAGGCTGGTCAATAAGTGTGCTTGGGAGCCTCTCTCTATGCCTTCCCCATCTGCCCTTGATGCGGCTCCCAACCCCCAGCTCTCTCAACCTTGTAGATGTGCCTTGATTTTTATTTATTTATTATTATTTTTTACGGGGCACTTTTCTAACCAAGGTCCCAACTGTAGAGATACAGTCACTAAAGTTCCATTTCATTTGTCTCCTGAGCCCGGAGGGCACTGGTTTTTATATAGCAGCCCCCTTCCCGTCTATTTCTCAGTCCCCACGCTTCTCAGGGACGCTGATGAGGAGGAAGAGCCCATGATTGGCTCTGAGTTCCAGCTTCCCCGCAGAGGTAGCAGTAGCGATGCCTGTGTTAATAGCATCTCTATTAGCATAATCCTTCTGACTCCCCCAGCTGTTTGCTTTCCCGGGGATCTGCCAGAGCCACGGCTGCTCCAGAACTTCCTTAATGAAGATGTGACAGTGGGTGGCTGGAGACAGGAAGTCAGAGGAGAAGGGAGAAGGGGAGAGTCCCTCGAGTTATCTCCCTGTTACTCAATATTGTTGAATTGGATCCTCAACACTTCATCACGTGATGTTTGGATGCTGGGATGGGAGTTAAATATAGAATTCCTCCTTTTGGCATTTCAGAAGGTTTATATAATGTCCTGTTCCTTTTGACAGCGGGGGAGGAGTGGGGGGAGGAAGCAGATAGGATGGTTTGGAAGATGGGTCTGTGTCCAGAGCTCCATTCAAAGGAAAGTCTACTCAGCAGCCTGACCCATCTGCCTACTCAGGGGATGTGTGGTGAATCATGTTTGCAAAGACGCAGGTGCCCTTTTGAGCCTAAGGATCTGCTCAGCTCGAAAATTCTATTAATTCTATGATTCTCCAAGTAGCCTTCACAAGAGTGGGTGCCGAAAATAGACCAGCCACGTGGCATGCCCTGAATTTGCCTGGGTTCCCGACTTGATTTCTTCCTTCAAGTCCTCTCTGAACCTTGCTTGGAAATTCTGCTTGCTTTGCCATTTGAATTTTGCCCCGGAGGCCCACAGGCCACAGTTCAAACCCTGCCTCCATCATGTCCGGGCTGCGTGACCTTGAATGAGCCTCTTGGCCTTTCTGAGTCTCATTTTCTCATTTAGTCTGTCCCCAGGCCTATGCCTTCCTCTATCTTTCCTGTCTGAGTAAACGAACTCACTTTCCATTTAACTGTTCAAACTATAGACCTGGAGTCATCTTTCATTTCTCTATCCCTCATGCTTGCTGTATCCAAGTCATCAGGAAGTGTGGCTAGGTCTACCTTCCAGACAGAGCCACGAAACCTTTCTCCATCTTTACTGTAACTCCATAAGCCACCATCGATGACAGCAACATCTTCAGGGAGTCTCCGCTTCCAGCCTCAAAAGCCTATAGTCAAGATGTGACATAGCTGTCTGTGTGATTAAGAACAACAACAGGATCCGTAAATCTAATGATATTAACTCACTACAACCTTCCTACAGCTTTCCACTGTCCTAAGAATTAAAATCAGTTCCGTGCCCTGACCTAGAAAGCCTGCCATAATGTCCTGATCACATACCAGACCTTCTTCTGGAAGGTCTCCTTTCCCCGTTCCTCCTTTTCCTGGAGCAGTCCTAATACCTACCCCAGGGCCTTTGCACTTCCTGTTTCCTCTGCGTGGGATGTTCTTCCCCTCAGATCTTGATTAGCTTCTTCTCATCCTTCAAGTTTTCTCTCAAACGTTACTGCTTCCCACAGGCCTTTCTTGATCAGTCAAGTTCAAGTTGCTTTCTCCTTCAGCATTACTATATCAACAGCTCCATTTTCTTCCACAGCACAGGTCTAGCTAAACATTATTCTGTTTATGTTTTTATCTGACTCCTTGTGCTAGAATGTGTGTCCTTTGAGGTGAAGGAGAGTACTTATTTTGGTTATCTCTATCTTCTTAAAGAAGAGAGTTGTGCACATAGTAGGTGCTTAAGAAATATCTTTTAAACCAGTGGATACAGAGTGAGCATGGGGATAAGATAAAAGTACACACACATACATGTATATGCTTTGAAACTGCCATGGTAAAAAAAAAAAAAATACTCTGTTAACAGCTGGGAACCAGACTTTCCATGGCTTGCTTGCTGCCTTAGGGCTGTCCTAGATCATCTTCTTCTCCCAAGAAACTTTTCTGCCTCTTGTTGAATAAGAATTCTTAAACTTCTCAGGCACCTCATGGGCCATTGCGTCTGTTCTGCATCTGTGTCTTAGCAGACTAGCTTGGCACATGGTGCCTTTTAGAGACATTTAGCATGTAGAGATATTTATAAAGGAGGAATTCTCGTCTATTTTTGCCCAGTCATCTGTCAGAGAGAGGGGGAGCGATGAACAGCTACTCATGATTCATTCTCTTGCCTGAAGGGTGCTGCCCATCTTGATCCGGGAGGGGTGGGACACAGGGGAGCAGCCTGCTTTTCCCAGGCTGGTTTTAATGAATGAAGCATCCATGATGGTGGCTTTGCAAGTCTCAAGTTGCTATATGTTGGGCCTGCCCTTTATGGTCCCCAGTTTCCAGATTAGTTGTTATTACAGCTACTGCCTTCAGAATGTCGTTAGGAGTGGAACTATTAAGTTAGGGGGCATAGTCCCCCAAACCACCCTCATTTCTGGTACCAGTTCTAAGTTTGGGAGTCTCTAAGACCACCCTTGGTGTCAACAGTTCACTGGAGGCTGAGAACTCACTGGAGGCTGTTAGACTCATGGTTATGTTTTATTATAGCTAAGGATTCAGACTAAACTTGACCAAGGGAAGCATGTAGGGCAGAGACCAGGAAGGTTCCAGATGTGGAGCCTCCCGTTGTCTGCTTCCCAGGGAGTTCTGCGTCGAGCTACTTTCCCAGGGAAGACATGTGGCAATAAGCATGCAGTGTTGCCCATGAGGGAAGTGCGCCTAAGCCTTCGTGCTCAGAGTATGGACTCCGCATGACTGACTACTCACATGGCTAATCTCAGTCTCCAGCTGAGCTGATACTATGGGACTCAATGCCCCCACTCTAAATCACATTGTTGTAGACTCTCCAGTGTGAGCCAAGACAAAAACACTCCTATTAGCCGTGACATCCCAAGGGTTTTGCGAAAAGACTAGGGAATGACCAGATCTCTTTTTGGGCAAGATTCACTGCTTAACTGTACAGAAGTTAAACCTGGTATCCCTGGTATAGACTTTTGCAGATAGCAGTGGGGCTAGCCCTTTTCTCATTCTAACGCTTGAAAAGATGCATTGATTCTCCAAATGTGTATTGATTGTGAGCCACGAAGCCTGGCTCTTGGCTAGTTGCTAGGGATACAGTGGGGAACGACATAGTTCAAGCCATCAAAGGCTGGAGAGACAGATGGGTAAACAGGCAATTATACTCAAACATAATTATGCAATCATGGTGCTAGAAATGATTCTAAAGGTTCTTGGTGAAGGGGTGTCTATTCCTGCCTGGTTGATGGTGAAGGCTTTTCAAAGCCTGTGATGGTTAAGCTGAGGTTAGACAGATGACTGGAAGGTGGTGTATGGGGGTGGGAGGTGGTGTTTAGGTACAGGAAGATCACCTGCAAAGATATGGGGGTGGGAAAGTGCATGATTAGCATGAGGAGGTCTACGTTTTTGTTTTTTTGTTTTTTTTGGATGCCATGGCTCATGGGTGATTCATATTCAGCGTATGGTCCATAAACACCATCAAAGCTTCCTCCATCTTGTGCTAGTGCAGTTGGGTTTTGAAGCCAAGAAAATGGAGTTTCCGTGAGGGATTCTCTGTCCCATTGCTGTTAGGATGTCTTCTAGACAAAAAGGAATGGAGATGAGTGAAAGGGGTTGACTGAGGCCAACGATGTGAGCTGTGGTCTTCACGGACTTTAAGGCTTCTCCAAGCCACCAAGGAGCTGTCTTTGGTCTGCGGTGACCTCAGGACTTCAGAGTGTGACTCGAAAGTTTGCCAGATCTGGTCCCAGCCTCTACAGAGGAATAAAGAGAGTAGACTGGTGCTGTGGGCCTCAGTGTTGCTTATAAAAGCAAAGGATTTCTGAGATATTTTGGGCATAGGAGCAGGTGAGTCATGGAGATTTTAACACCCTATTTCAAAGACAGAAAATGTTTTGTATATTTTTGTTTTTTGGTAGAATTAGATGGCCGCTTTGTGGTTCTTTGAGACCGTTCAGGAAATAACCTAAAAACTCAATAGAAACCAACAAACAGGAGCGAAAAAAAGTTGGCAGTATTGGACAAAGGGTTAGTATTGTTTATATAAAAAGATTACTTACAAATTAAGAAAGAGGCGAATGTGCCAAAGGAAAAACAGGCCAGGAAAATTAATAAGTGGCTGGAGAATAAAAAGACAGAGGTTAGTAACTCCTCAGAGAAGATGTTAAGGCCCGCTAATGATACAAGATTCTCGAAATGAAACCGTGAAGTCGATCCGTGAACGCAAACGTGCTGTTGAAAGGGGTTTATAATGGAAGGAAAGCAAAATCGCAAGCAAGCCAAACCGGGCCATTGGAAGGAATTCTCTCCACGACCTCCCTACTTCGGGTTGGCGGGAAGCGGGGGAGGGGGAGGGAGGGCCGGGCTCCTCTGCTCTGTGGTTTGGCTGCTTCCTGTGCCTTCCTTTTGTCTCGCACCACCTGCCCGCTGCGTCCCTGACAGGTGTGCCCGTGTCAGACCTCCTTCTGTTCTGAGTGGGCAGGAGCTCTCTGTACCCCAGAGCGGCGAGGACAGGGAAGGACTCGCCTCCAAGCATCCTCCTCCCCAGCCCGCTCCCCCAGGCTCCCTCCCTGCAGGAAGCCAGAGCTGCTCCGCAGAGGAGGAAAGTGCCCTCCCCCTTCCCCCCTTCTCCCAGAGCCCCTGAAACATCGCTGTAGTGGGAAGGCAGTCTCTTTGCCCTTGACCACCCAGCGTTGGGTAGACAGACCCAGGGCTGAGCTCCCAGGGTAGCCCCGCTTCCTTCTGGCTGCGGCACAGGGATTAGATCTTAGCTCCTTCGCTTTGCTCTCGGCTTTCCAAGTCACTGGAGGAGAATCTCGGCAGCTCCCTGTCAGCGTCTTGGATTTGTGTAATTGAGGCTTCCAGGGCAATTTACGTCGGGGTTACCGACTCCTTAGGAGCAGGGCCTATGGTGGAGAGATCGTCAGCCGCGTGTTTGTTCGGCACCTTTGCCCAGAGGTTCTCATCTCTCAAATGAGCGGTCCAGCGCCTCCTGGGATTTCCAAATGGACTTTGCTTCTCCTGTTTCTTTCGGCACAAGGCTTTCAGAAATTCCATATGGGACAGTGTCCCCAGGTTCAAGGACTTGCCATTTCTAGGAGGAGGCAGAGGCTTTTAGAAGCACAGCCTGGGTTTCAGGCCACTGTCTGTGGGACTTGACTCCTGCGGTGTTCAGTCTGTGGGTTTGTGAGACAGATGTATGGTATTCCCTTACTTATTTAAAAAAAAGAAACCTTTTTTTTTTCATTTCTTTTTGAGACAGAGAGCGTGCGCGCACGCACATGAGTGGGGAGGGGGAGGGGCAGAGAGAGAGGGAGACACAGATTCTGAAACAGGCTCCAGGCTCTGAGCTGTTAGCACAGAGCTTGAAGCAGGGCTTGAACCCATGAACCATAAGATGATGACTTGAGCCGAAGTCAGACACTTAACCAACTGAGCCACCCAGGCGCCCTGTCATTCCCCTATTTAAAATCTGCTTTGTTTCCTATCATCTTCCTCCTTCTTTCTAACCCCAGGACCTTTGCACTCACTGTTCCCTCTGCCTAGAATGCTCTTTCACTGCTTCGCGCCCAATTGGTTTCTTCTCATCCTTCAAGCCTCATCCTTTTGCTGTCTTGTTTCAATATCTTTGCCTCAGAGAGGCCCTCCATGACAGTCCTAATACAGCTCTCCTAGGAGCCCTGCTTCCCGGGCTGGCCCGCAACTCTGACTCTTACCTGAGCATTTATGTGGTTCTGTGTCCTGCCTCTTCCATGATGTGGGCACTCCGTGAGGGTGCAGCCTCTGCCTCGTTTGCCGCTGGGTGTCTGGTAGGGTAGCTGGCATGTAGGCCCAACTTGAAATTACTACGTACGGCGGGATAACTCTCTAGGAAAAGAATTGTAAGCATGTCTTTCCTACCATCTTGCAGCTCTGTCACGCGGGGGCCACAGGGGAAAGCCACTTGCTCGCATCCGGTAATTTCAGCGCCCCTGTCTCTAAGGTCACAGAAAACCTTTGCACCCACACACCAAGCAGTCCTGTCCCCATGGGTCATTCTCATCAGGTTGGCGAGAAGCCTCTGCTGTCCTGGATAGACAGTTATCCAGACCGTGTCCCCGGTTATGCCGGCTTCCTCTCCTGTTTGTCACTGTGCGTATGGGGTTTTGGTGGCAGCATATTACAGACTTCATTTGCTGAGTGTCTGCCGCACATGGCGGGGCCGCTAGGAATGCATTATTCCTGATACTTTTAGCATCTCCGCTTGGTAGGTTTTACCATCCGCATCTTACGGGTGATGCAACAGAAGCTGGGGCACCGGTGGCTCAGTCGGTTCAACGTCTGACTCTTGATTTCGGCTCAGGTCAGGCTCACGGTTGTGAGATCGAGCCCCACTGTGGGCATGGAGCCTGCTTAAGATTCTCTCCCTCTCCTTCTGCTTCTTCCCTGCTTTCTCTAAAAAACAAAAATAATAAAAAGAAGGAAAAACAAGGAAATAGAAGCCATCCGAAGTTCGTCTGCACACGGCGTTGCCGGACTGTGAAGCTGTACCCTCTCCGCTCCACACCGCGGTTTTGGGAAACCATGCACACACACAAACAGCTCTTCTCAAACTAGGAAGCTGTCAGGAGCTGGCAACATCTTACTTTTCAAGAAGACTGAGCTGGTGGATAGAATCACGGGGGTCAGCAACTTATGACCTCCCTTCCTCTGCGGCTGGGCCTCTCCCGTTTCCTCTGGCCAGGAAGGAGGGGGACCCCAGAGAGCTGCACGAAGATCCCAGAGCAGCAACAGCCCACATCGTGGGTGCTTCCCATGGGCCACATGCAGTGTTGAGCGCTTTACACGTGTTGCCTCATTACATCTTCATGGCAATTCTATTGCTGCTCTTATTTTGAGTGCCATCCTGCCAGTGAAGAAAAGGGGGAAAGAAAAGGTTAGAAAGGGTGAGTCGCAGAGACTGGCTATAAGGCCAGGTGATCTGATTTCAGAGCTTGAGGGCTCAACCACCATGTCCATCCTAACTAGCTGAGGTAAGCCTCCCAGGCTCTTACCCCTCTAGATGTGATCCATGGACCAGTGGCCCTGGGGGCACCTTAGAATTGCCAATTCTTGGAACACCCAGGGAGGAATGTGCATGTTGGCCATTCCCCGGGTGGTGGGCCGTGTGCTGGCGAAGCCTTGAGAGACGCTGCACCAGAAGCCATGCAAATGTGGAGTAAGTGTGTCCTTAATGGAGTCAAAAGCTGGAGCGTTAGGGGTGTGGGTCGTCGAGACAGCCTGTGAGTTCAGGATCTTACAAATTAGGGCGTTAACGAGCAGTTGCCTCCTCTGCTGGAGGGATGAGTGATGACCAATTAATTTAGTCCCTTCGACAAAAATAAAAGCAAGTTAAACTTACAAAGTTGATCCAAGGCTTAAAAAAAAAAAAAGAAAAGAAAAGGAGGCAGCTGGACACTGGACACTATTGACACAGTCTTACATCCACGTCACCAGGGAGCCCCTGAGCTGGGATTGCTGCAGGCGGCCGGATTGCAGGCGGATGTTTGGCACACGGGCATCTCCATGGACCGGAAAGGTTAGTCTCACATCAGGTCTGCCTGTGACTCACACCTGCAAATGTGGTGAGCACAAAGGGAGACTTTGATCCAAGAAAACTGTCTCCATCTTTTTGTGTTGGGGGAAATACTTTGATTTCCTCCTTTGATTCAGAACGTTGGCGTTGTGGGCTACCGATTTAATCATCATCCCTGGACAGTCTCTGGGTTCTCAGTTCTTTATTTCATGAGGTTCTTGTAGATGCACTCTTAGACACCTGCGCCTTGATGGACAAGGAGAGGGGTTTTGGGTTTTTTGTTTGTTTGTTTTTTTAAATCCTTTCCAGTCTATAAATGCCCTGTGGACTCTGAGGCCATGTGAACTTTACCAGTGATGTATGTGGTCAAGTTCGGGTCAAAAGGATGAGCGGTTGTGCAGAAGATGATTGATGTAATGTGCCTGTGAGGCGCCTTATTTTCTGGCAGGGGATACGCTGACCATGCATCGGTGTCTTTGAGGTTGGCCAGCCAGCAGGGGACCCCAAGAAGCTCAGGGCCATTTTCATATTGGCAATTTCCTTTCATCTCTCCAAGTTACATTTAGCAGGCTACTCCTCTCATTCCTTTTTAAGCATTTTAATGCTCCTCATTTTTTTTAGGGACAAAAAGAGCCTTTTAGGAAATAAGCATCAGGAAACTAATCAAAGCAGAAACTTTCTGGGAGGAATCTGACAGCAGCATGTCTTTAATGACCTTCAGGAAGATCACATGCTCCAGGCAATTACAGGATTTGGGAGAAAATAGCTCATTCTGAATAGCGGAACCTGCTGCAGTTTCCTTTACCACACACCCCTCCTTGTAACTTCTTTACCAAGACTCTCCTGAAAGAGATTTTACTTGGATTAATATCCCTCCAGCTTTAACAAACTACAGAGGGGACAGCCAATGCTAAAAAGGGGACCTTTTGCCCAGAGCCAGGTTTCCTGAGTTTCTTGGCTCCGGCGACACGAGGTGCATAATGCATTCTGACTCGGGGCCAAATATTATTAGGGGGGTTTGCTGCTTAAGTTCTTGAGTACAGGTGCAGCTGGGGAAAAAAATAACATATTTATCAGGAGGTTACCAATTTCACAGCCGGTAGTGCCCAGAAAGAAAAGGCACTGAATGAACAGCAGCCAGACCCATGCTGCTGGGTGAATGAAACTCCTTTGACACGGAGCCTGCAGAAAGGGTATTCAGGAACCTACTTCCTTTTAATGAAATCACAACTTCCCTCTTGTTGGCAGAGCCATGGGGTTTTAGGCACATTCTGCTTTTTCTTTTCCCCCTTTCTTTCTGCCTGACCGTGTCCCCATTACCTGGCACCTTTCACATTGAGTCAGATTCGCCAAGGCCAGAGCTATATTCATGCAAGTGTCAGAAGTTTGAACATTTGCTTACCTCCTCTCACCGGGAAAACAGGCTTCTCTTCATCTTTGCTTGGATGCTTGGCCGTGAGTCATAGTTTAGAGAAACCCCCGCGTTCCTGTGCAGTGAAGGAAACTGCATAACGATCTCAGCTCAGGCAGAGAGGCCCGGACGCTCGAGGTGCGGCTGGCCCCAGCTAATGCCCTTGCTTGTGTTGGCGTTAAGGCAATCCAGGAGCTCGTGGTGTGGTGTCCCCGAGTCTCTGGGGAGCTGCCTGAATGCCATGGTCATGGGCACCTGGAAAAGGATGTGTGGATGAGAGCCCGGGGCCGGTCGCGGTTATGACCGCAGAGGAGAATGCTGGCCGTGGGGTGAGCTGAGGGCTGGCTGTGGGGTGAGCTGAGGGCTGGCCATGGGGTGAGCTAAGGGTTCTCCCCAAAAGCCCATCCTCCTCTGCTTTTCTGCTGCGGAGCCTGACCAATGAGCATGGTGATCCTCTGAGAAAGGTGTCCTGCCTGCTCTCAGCCAGTGGAAGTGTGCCCACAAACACCAAGTCAGTGGCCACGAAACCATCAGCTTCGCTAACAGGTCCCAGCAGCGTTTTGCTAACCTGGGGACTGATGGCACCTTGGACTCCTGTGAAAACCCACAAAGCAAGATGAGAAATGGAAAACAATCCTAGATGGTGGACAACAGTCTTAAGTTCTATGAACTTCACTCAAAGGAGAATCCTCTGACTTTACACACACTTCCAAGAGAGGATTGGAAGCACCACATTTTAAAAGTATTTTTTAATTTATTTTTGGGTGGCGGAGAGGGACAGAGAGAGGTAGAGAGAGAAAGAATCCCAAGCAGGCTCCACGCTCTCAGCGCAGAGCCCGCCATGGGGCTTGAACTCACAAACCATTGAGGTGATCACCTGAGCTGAAATCAAGAGTCTGATGCTTAACTGAGCCACCTAGGTGCTCCATAAGCATCACATTTTAAGCCTCCAAGAACTGTGAAAAAAGGCCAGTCAACTGATCAGCGCTAGATGGGAATGTGGGTCCACCATTGCCACCCCTTCCAATTTTCCAGGGAAATAACGGCAATTGGGATTTTTAAATGAAATATCTGTATCTTTATCTATGTCTATGTATATTAGACAATACAGTTTTGAAAGCAGTGTGCAGGCCTGATAGGTTGGGGGCCTGATTTCACGCCATCACAGGAGGCATGGATTCTCTATCTTGAGAACAGGTCTGGGTTTTGTTTGGGATGTACTTGCTGGAGACATCGATGGCTGCTTAACCATTTGCAGAAGTCACTTTTATTTTGGTTGAGTGGGCAATGTTCCTGGCTCCCTCAAACAAACTCAGCGTAGACATCCTGGGATCGATGTGGCTGGGACCTGGTGACTGCTGGGGACATGGAGGTACATCTTCCCCCTCCCTCTCACGTGTTTACACAATTAACACTCAAAGGTTAGGATTCCTCTGTGGGCAGCATCCTCAACTGGCTCTTCTTCTTTTGGTTCATTTCATCCAGACTGGACCTTCCAAGTCCGGAGCTCTCTCGGCTTTGGATACCTCTGCCTTGTTGGGCAGGTCAGAAATAACCCCTCCAACTCTCTGAGGTATCCAAGCCGGTTCCCCACCGTGGGGGCTTTCCCAGGAGCACATTACAACAGTATGCAGGGCTCAGGGGCCTGGAGTCCTGTTGTATAGTTTTACAAAGGATTGAACCAGCTCTTCTTAAGAGGCTTCTCAGGACTCTACTGCTCAAGGTCACGAGATGGTCTTTTAAAAAAGTTAAAAATGATTCTCATCGTATTTATTTTCATCTGATCCCAAGAGTGTCATGTGCTCATTGTTCGGGAAATACAGAATAAAATGAAAATTATCAGTCATCCTGCCACACACGTTAACCATTTCTTTCTATACACGTGTGTGTCAGTGCGCGTATAGATGTGTTTTGGCCTGTTTATGCCACCGTGACAGGGGTACCATAACCTGGGTGGCCGGTAAACCACAAACACATACTCCTCACAGTCCTGGAGCCTGGGAAGTCCAAGGTCCTGGTGCTGACAGAGTTGGTGTCTGGTGAGGGCATGCCTCCTCAATGATGGCCGTCTCTTCCTCCTGTCCTCACGCGGCAGAAGGGACAGATCATCTCTCCGGGGCCTCTTTTCTATGCGCACTATCCCATTTATGGGGGCTCTGCCCTTTTGATCTGTGCACCTCCCAAACACCTCACCTCCCAATTGGTTAGGTTTTCAATCTATGATTTTTTTGGGGGGTGGGGGGACAGAAACATTCAGTTTGTAGCAGTGTGCATGTATACATGTGCTTTTATATACACATATAAACATATATAGATGTATTCCAATAATTGAGAATCATTCATTCATAAAGTTTGTGTCTGCCGTTTTCACTTACTATGAAATTCTCTGTGAGCCTCATCTTTAATGCCTGCCTAAGGCCATATCCTGATGGTGCTTTTCAACCACTTATCCAGTGCTCAATGTCTTGGCCATTTCAATGGAAACTTTCACTAAATATAAATAATACTGTCACAGACATCTCTGTGCATAAGTCTTCATATACCTCATTATTTTCTCGACATGGATTCCTTATAGAAATGGAACCAACTTAATCTCTTGAGAGCCCCTGAACTGTCTAACTTCTGTTATATTTAATCAAGTCTTCTTATAAGAGCTGAAGCGAGAGTACTTTTAAGCTCCACTTGGTCAACTGGTCAAGCCAGTAAACTAGTTTTTCTTGTTTTTCTTCTGGATTCAGTAGGTTAAGAGTGGTTACTGTAACACAGAAAGCCCTGAACATCAGGGGCTTAGCCCTGTAGAATTTACTACTTACTCACCGGAAGTCTGATGTGGGTGTTTATGTTCAGAGGGAAGTTGTTTTGTTTTCTTGTTTTTTGTTGTGTTCATTTTTGGGGGGGTTACGTGGTGAGTGAGCGGCTCCTCTCCTTCTGTTTTCTTCCTCTGCCTGCTTTACCCTGGGGCCCCTGAGGCCGCTGAGCTCATCTGCATGGAGTATGGCACAGGAGGGGCACAGGACATTTTAGAAGGACCAGAGGTGCCCAAGAGGGAAAAAAAAAAGTGGGTTTCCTGATCACTTATACAGACTTCGCTACACAATTTCTCCCTATTTGCTACATGTTGTCCCTGTTGGTTTTGTCTTCAAAGTATCCCTTGACTCTTCCATCTCACCTACATTCATGGGATTAACCCACTTGGTGGTGATAGTTTTTAGATTTTATCTGCTGGTACTTGGAAGAGCATTTTTGCATCTGTGTCCTTGAGGGACATTGGTCTCTAATTGTCTATCACGGCTTTTCTGTCTTTGCATTCAGGGCAATACTAGCTTCATAAAATGAATTGGGAAGTGTAATGCTCCCTCCTGGTTTATGAAATCATTTGTGTAGGATTGGGTTTTTTTCCCCCTTAAATGTGTGATAAGAAGTCATCAGGGAAGACAGCTGGGATTGAAGTTTTCTTTGTGGGAAGGCTCTAAATTATGAATAATTTGATTTTTAAAGTTGATAGTAGGCTGTTCAGATTTTCTGTTTCTTCTTGGGAGAGATTTGGTAATTTGTGTTGAGATATCATGATGTATAATAAGAAATATATATACATATATATATATTTTACAAATAGTTTATTGTCAAGTTGGTTTCCATATAACACCCAGTGCTCATCCCCACAAGTGCCCTCCTCCATGCCCATCTCCTCCCTCCCCCCCCACACCAATGAGTCCTCAGTTCTTAGCATTCAAGAGTCTCTCATGGTTTGCCTCTCTCCCTTTCCCCCACCATTTCCCTTCTCCCCATGGTCCTCCGTTAAGTTCCTCCTAATACTCCTATACGTGCAAACAAGGAAATATATATATGTATATTTTAATGTTTGTTTATTTATTTTTGAGAAAGAGAGTGCACAGGTGCAGATGGGGCAGAGAGAGAAAGACAGAATCCCAAGCAGGCTCAGCACAGAGCCTGATGTGGGGCTCAAACTCATGAAATCTGAGATCATGACCTGAGCCGAAGCTGGACGTGTAATTGAGCCACCCAGGCACCTCCATGAGAAATATATATATATATACATATACAAATATATTTACATATAATTTTTAAAATGTTTATTTAGAGATAAAGAGAGTGAGTAGGGGAGGGACAGAGAGGGAGACACAGAATCTGAAGCAGGCTCCAGGCTCTGAGCTGTCAGCACAGAGCCTGAAGTGGGGCTGAGATCAGGAACCCTGAGCCAAAGTTGGATGCTTAACAGACTGAGCCACTCAGGTATCCCAAATTATATAAATTTTTATTTACTTATTTTGAGACATGGGGGGGAGGGGGACAGCGAGAGATGGAGACACAGAATCTGAAGCAGGCTCCAGGCTCTGAGCTGTCAGCACAGAGCCCGATGCGGGGCTCAAACCCACAAACTGTGAGATCATGACCCGAGCCAAAGGTGGAAGCTCCACAGACTGAGATACTAAGGCATGCCAGAAATGCGTTTTTGATCTTTGACTCCATTCCTGTCTCTGAGCTCCTAAAACCCTTGAATTTTCCAAGTGTTAAGTGTTATAAATGTGTCCTTAGTTATGTTAATCCGGTGACTTTTGCAAAGCAAGAGACTGGGAAGGGGTGGGGGTGGTTGCCAGTGCAGCTAGCCTTGTGATTGGAGGGTTGGAACTTACAGTCCCTTACCCCCCCATCCTCTGGGGAGGGATGAGAGGGAGGGGGTTGAATCAGTCACCGAGGGCCAGTGATTTAATCAGCCATTCCTGTGTAAAATGAAGCCTCGGTAGAAACACGCAAGACCTTCCAGGTCTTGGAGTCCAGGAGAATCCCCGAGAGGCGTGCCTGGAGAGGGCAAGGAGCTTCTGCGGCCTTTCCCCAGATCCGCCCTAAGCTTCTCTTTCATCTGGCTGTTCCTGAGATGCATCCCTTATAACAAACCGGCCAGCAATCCAGTAAGTAAACTGTTTCTCGGAGTTCCAGGAGCCTGTCCAGCAAGTTAATCAAAGGAGGGGGATTGCCCGTGGGAGCCTCTCACTGCTGGTTGGTTCAAAGCACAGGTGACAACCTAGACTTGTGACTTGCTCCTCAAGGGCGTGGGGGTAGTTGTGTGGGACTGAGACCTTTACTGTGGAAGCTGATGCAGTCTCCGCGTAGACAGAGGTAAAACTGAGTTGAACTCTCAGACACCCTACTGGTCACCAAGAATTCCTTCTTGGAATGCCTCCGCCCCCAAACACATTGAAATTGGTCTCAGAACACCAAGAGTGTCTTTCAAGGAATTTGTCCATTTCATCAAGTCTCTCAGAATATTCTAAGTTGGTCATGATATTCCTTTACTATACTTTTAGTATCCAAAAGATCTGTAGTGATGTCTCCTATTTTATTTCTGCTACCGTCGTCTTTTTTCTTGACCAATCTAAGTGTATCAGGTTTACTATTTTTCAAAGAACCATCTTTGGGTTTCATTGGTGTTTTTCTGCTATTTTTCAGTTATTTCTCTGCCTAAATGTCTTCTCAGGATGATGCAGTCATTCTGCCTGAAGTGGCACGTGTAATTTTTTATTTGCTCGTCATCTGTTCACTGTGTACCTTCCTTGCTGTTATATAATTTTCAGTTATTTGTGAACAGTAGTATTTCTACCCAACAAGCTAATGTGCCTTGCAGATTTCCAAGGACGCAAAGCAGTTTCGGAGTGTGTTGGAATAGCACTATTCCAAGTGATTAAGAGTGCAGGCTCTAGAACTGGCCAATCTGGACTTGAATCTTGGCTCTCCCATTCACTAGATGGGAGACCTTAGATCGTTTGGCCAGTTTCACGGGCCTCAGTTTTTGTATCTGTAAAATGGAAGTGTCTCATGCTTAACTCACAGGGTTGTGGAAGATAGATGAGTTAATGTATATTCAGTACGGGTACCTGGTACACAGTAAGAGCTTAATAAATGACAAGCTGCCTTCCCCCCCGCCCCCTTTTTTTTTTTTTTTTTTTTTTACATTTTTTTTTTAATGTTTTATTTATTTTTAGGAGAGAGAGAGAGACAGCGTGAGCAGGGGAGGGTCAGAGAGAGAGGGAGTCACAGACTGAAACAGGCTCCAGGCTCTGAGCCGCAGTCAGCACAGAGCCCGACGCGGGGCTCGAACCCACGAACCGCGAGATCATGACCTAAGCGAAAGTCGGACGCTTAACCGACTAAGCCACCCAGGCGCCCCCCCCGCCCCCTTTTTTTAAAGCTATTTGAGAAGCATCTTGCAGAATAAAGTTGTTGTGGAGAACATTTGGGGAAGTTGATTTTTGCCCTGTTTATGATTTTGACAAAAATGGCATGAGATCTTCTAAATCACTGCTGCTTAAAGCTTGCAACTGAGGGACGCCCAGCTGAGCATCTAGAATGTGCCAGTGTGGGGTGGTTTAGGGATCTCGTGATTCCTGTCACAAGCCACAGGTACAGTTACTCCCATAGCACAGAGAGCCGATGCTGAGAATTTTGCGCTGTGGCACAGGTTACAAATGTGAATCACAGAGTCCTCTGTCGGGGATTCTGATTCCTTCTGAGATAAGGGCTATGCTGTGTGGCAGTGAAGAGCGCTGGTTGTGATCTGGGGGCTTGAGCTGTGAGTTCTGTGTCTGCCAGCTTGCCAGCTATGTGACCCCGGAAGCAACTATTTTCTCTTCTTAAACATGATTTCATACACAGGGGCACCTGGGCGGCTCAGCAGGTTCAGCATCTGGCTTTGGTTCAGGTCCTGTCTCATGGCTTTGGTTCAGGTCCCCGTCTCATGGCTCGTGAGTTCAAGCCCCGTGTGGGGCTCTGCTAACAGCTCAGAGCCTGGAGCCTCTTTCAGATTCTGTGTCTCCCTCTCTCTATGCCCCTCCCTGCTCATGCTTTGTCTCTTTCTCTCTCAAAAATAAACAAACATTAAAAATAAATAAATGATTGCATACACAGAATACTTAGCCGTGGGGTTTTTGGAGACCTGCATGAGACCCACGTGAGCACCTCGCCCAGGGCCCATGTGTGTGGAGAACACTCCCTCAGACTTCATCTCCGAGGATATCAGGTCTTCCCACCAGAAGGTCAGTGTCCATGTTTTTCCCTTCTCTGTATCCCTTCCACCTAGAACAGTGTGGTCAGACAGCAGGTACTCAGAAGTACTTGTGAAATGGATCCTTCGTGTTATTTTTTTTTAAGTTTATTTTATTTATTTGGAGAGAGAGAGAGAATGGGGGGAGAGGCAGAGAAAGAGAGAAAGAGAGAGAGAGAGAATTCCAAGCAGACTCCTCACTGTCAGATGCAAGGCTCAAACTCACGAAGTGTGAGATCGTGACCTGAGCCAAAATGAAGACTCAGACATTTAACCGCCTGAGCCCTCTGGGTGTCCCTCTCCTTGGTGTTTGTTAAGCCTGTGTTCTCACCTCAGTGCCCTGAAGCCCAGCAGGTAAGCAGTAGCCGGGGAATCTAGCCCCTGTTTACCTTCACTGGCACCTGTTTATCTCAGGTGAGCTGCTCATTTTCCTCTCAAGAGTCTTCCAGACTGCTGGGATCCCTGCGGAGGGCCAGGAACTTCAGGGATCTCGCGAATCCCAGAAGAAGAGCCATGCCTTTTCACAGGAGCGTGCCTGTCTTCCTCCAGCCCGGGTTTGCAAATTCCAGACATGGCACTGTGGCTGTTTGCTAACCTGACCTGGCAGGAGCCCCAGCATTTATTCCGAGGCTGCAGGACTCAGTGATAAAAAGTAAAAACAGACCCAGCAGGATCCTGTAAGCACTCTCAGTGCAACCACGCACGGTGAATTTAAACTTGGCTCTTGGCAGTTTCCATAGGAGAGCCGAGGAGAGGTTGTACGGGTCATGTTCTCAGGGAAGGGACCCGGGACGCTGCCGCTGTCCATACCCCGGGGTCGCCTTTGGTGCAAATGGACCCATGTTGCTGTTCTCCTCCATCTTCCTGCACTCGCATGTCCTGTTATCCAGTAGGAGGAGCAGGGGACAGAAAAAACGCTGTGTAGACTCGTGCTGAGACCTTCCACCTGACCCTTCCAAATACAGAGAGAGCTTCCCTCTCTGGGCTTAGGGTCACAGCACACAGTGCTTGGCTCAGCGTCCCTTCAGTAGGAAAGTCTGGTCCCCCTCATCCACGTGCCCCAGCCCCCTCGCACCATGCTGTCTAGCTTCATGATGTTCCTTTAGGGGGTAGAGTTTTGTGGATTTGAAGCCAGCTGACCTGGCTTCAACCAGGCCAGCCCACCTGGACGCCCATCCACTGAGCCACCCAGGTGCCCCCCTCTGCCACCCCCCCAAATTTTTAAGGAGTTAAGAGAAAGAAACCCCCAACCCCAAAACAACTTCCCATTAATTTCTTTCTCTAGAACGCTCATCGTCGTGCATGTCTTGGATGGGGACGTATGCTTGACTCATTTTCCGTGCGGGAGTGCTCGGGAGGGCAACTATTTTCCCGTTCACAATTCCATGTGTACTAGGTGACTGTAGAAGAAATTTTAATGCAGTGGCTTGCTAGATAACTTTTAGCTTGCTTTATGTATTTAGGATGTTGTAAGGAGTTCCTGTGCCATTAAAATTACCTGCATGCATCATGGCCACCACGTGCTACATCTTACGGCCAGGTTCATATGCATTTAACTTACCCACTCCTCACTGTGATATCTAAACGTGGCTTCTTTCTGTTTGTATATTTTTATTTTTTACTCATTTATTTATTTAAAGTTTATTTTGAGAGAGAGCGAGCAATAGCAGGGCAGGGGCAGAGAAGAGAGAGAGAGAGCGCGCGCGCACACAAGCAGGGGAGGGGCAGAGAGGGCTGGAGAGAGAGAATCCCAAGCAGGCTCCATGCCATCAGCACAGAGCCTGATGTGGGGCTCGAACTCACAAACCCATGAAATTGTGACCTGAGCTGAAACCAAGAGTCAGACGCTTAACTGACTGAGACACCCAGGCACCCCAGGTAGTATATTTTGAATATCTCTATTAATATTGGGTCAGCTGACCCTACTGCCCCGGCTGGGGGTGATTGACGCCTCACAGCCCAGTGTTCTCTTGGCTCGTTGTGACCCTTAGGCTTCCTCTGTCAGTACAGACTTAAGTGTCTGACTTTCGCTTAGATCATGATCTCGTGGTTCGTGGGTTCAAGCCCCGCGTCGGGCTCTGTGCTGCCTGCCAGCTCAGAGCCTGGAGCCTGTTTCAGAGTCTGTGACTCCCTCTCTCTCTGACCTTCCCCTGCTCACGCTGTCTCTCTCTCTCTATCCTAGAAATAAATAAAAAGTATAAAAAAAAAAACTATAGAGGGCTTTGGCAGCTTTACTAAAAGGCAAGGCTTTCCCTCTCTGGGGGTCTGGCTTCAACTTTTAACTGTCATCATCAGTGTTGCTGAGAGAAGATCTCTAAGCCTTTTGTCAAGGTTCCAGAACCTTCTTGCTTCTGATGAACCAACTTCTCAGGGTTTCACCTACAGAAAAGATTTAGGATAAACCCTGGGTCCTTTGGAACCATGACAACAGACCCCAGACCCACGGCAGCACTCTTCATCTTGGTAGAGAAGAACAAAGATGTTTTTTGGCAATTAATGAAGAGTTCACTTCAGGCTCTTATTTTATACCCACTCTGTGATCCCGTAACGCTTCGCATGAGCCTCTCTCACATGTGCTGTCTTCCCACTTGACCTTATTTCGGCTTGCCCACCAGGCTTCCTCGTAGACTCTGAGCTCAGGAAGGATGTGGCAATGTGGCCCGTTTCTCTTCACACTCCCCGCACCTGCATGCACAGTTGCCTCTGCAGTGTGGACTTGCCAGGGAGCTGAGGATCCTTTTATTGATTTTTACGGTTGGGTTTTTATTTATTGATGTGTCGTCTTTGCACTTTTCCTCCAGGGAATCAGGACTCTGTGTAGAGACTTGGCATTGTCACACAGGTGACCCAAAGCATCCAGTAATTGGGGAAAAAAAAAAATATATATACACACACTGGGGACAGCATCTGTCCCTACAATAAAATCATGCACGTGGAACCTCCCCTAATAAAAGAGTGCATTTCATCAGATGAGAATGAAGTGGCTTGTGTATTTAGTACTTAGTTATTTCAGGAAACAGTTTATCCCAGTGGCGTGGATGGGATTCTTCTGATGTTCGAGGCCCTCTGCGAGGCACCAGGGACACCAAGGTTGAAAGTGCCGTGTTATCACGCCTGCGCAGCTCATTTACGTACAGTCATGGAGTGCCTCCCTCCGCTTACGGTGGTGTGGACACACCAGTGAACAAGATGGGAAGAACATAGTGACTGTCACCCGTGGTAGGAATGTAGAATGATGAAGGCACGGGCATTACTGTCCTGCCAGGTTCTTGGCAGGACGGAGTGGACCCCAAGTCCTACTTCCTCGGAGTTGGGAGAGGATGGGGAAAGAGAGTTTCTTGAGGAGCGATGAAGAAGTGAGGATCGTATCTAGTGAGGTTCCTCTGGGAGCCTGAGGTGGGAACTTGAATAGTTCCCAGCCGCATCTGAATCATCATGGTCGTGTCTATATGCATAAGCGGGTTAAAGGAAAAGTTTGAACTCAACTTTCTTACCCAGCTTTTGTAGTTTTGATGGAATTGATTCATACTTTTTTTTCTCAGGTCCATCTGCCATATGTGTATTTTTTGACTTTGTACACCTGTTCGTCGTTTTTTTCATCACCTGTTTTATACAGTGCAAGCAGCCAGCCGTGAGGTATCAGGCTTTATTGAATTTCCAGTCTCATCGGGGAGAAATGCCACATAATGAACGATGCAACAGATTATTTAATTGTAAATGCCATATTGCAGTGCGTGGGAATTTCAGGCTGCTGTTGGGGGTGGGGTCTTCGGGTGGTAGGTATTGCTCAGGAAAGGGTTCTCTAAGGATGTGATGTGTGAACCATTTTTGAAGAGTACTGAGAAGTTAGATAGGTAAAGACATGGGTTGGAGGAGAGAGTGGCAGAGGAGCAAAGCATTCCAGAACAGGCAAAGGCCCTGTGGTTGGGAGGCCTATCACCCCTTTAAAGAACTGCAAAAAGGTTAGTATGATGATGCTGATAATGAGGAGGTAGGAGAAGAGGGAACGCCAGGCCACAGGCCATGGAGGGATGAGGCTCCTTTGGGGAGCTCCATGAAGCTTTTTTTTTTTTTTAAATGTTTTATTCATTTCTAGGAGAGAGAGAGAGAGACAGCGTGAGCAGGGGAGGGTCAGAGAGAGAGGGAGTCACAGACTGAAACAGGCTCCAGGCTCTGAGCTGGCAGTCAGCACAGAGCCCGACGCGGGGCTCGAACCCACGAACCGCGAGATCATGACCTAAGCGAAAGTCGGACGCTTAACCGACTAAGCCACTCAGGTGTCCCGAAGCTTTTTATTTAGGCAGGAAAGAGACACAATTATGTTTTGGTTCTTTATTAAAAAAATTCTAATTATTATAATTATTTTTTTACATTTTTATTCTTTAAAAGAGCTCTTTGCTGGGTGGGGAATAGAGATAGAGGACAACCATGGAAGTGGGAAGAAAGGCTAGGACGTTACTGAGCTGGTCCAGCTGAGAGATGACAGGGAGTTGGGCTAAGAGAGAAAAGAGAGAAGCGGATGAATGGGTGGGAGTGATTCACCGGAGGTCTAGTGACTGGGCATGGGCATGAGGGAAAGGAAGGGGGCATGAACCCCCTTTGGCCTGGGCACGTGGCGGGATAGTGGTGGCATGTACCGGAGCCGGCGTGGAGGGCGTCAGTTTGAAGAGGGGGAAATGAGTTTTGTCGTCCACATGCTGCATTGGAGGAGGCTGCAGTGATCCTGATGGAGAAGTCGGGGAAGCAGTCTAGAGCCGGGTGGCACGTGAGCGTTCCGGAAGCTTCACCAGAGGTAGATAAGATCTCACCTGGATGGATGAGAAGAAAGTCACGGGCGGAGCCTTGACGATGACCAATACGGGATGAAGATTGAGTTTCTTCACCATCTTAGGGCCGGTCCTTCTCTTAGGCCACAGTTTGAGAACCAGCAGAGATCTGTGAAATGAATGAACGAACAACTGGATGAATGAGTTTAATGGTTTCTTCAAACTGGTTTGTAGTGAGAACTGTCGTTTTTATTCTTGCTTCGTCCCAGAGGCGGAGTAAAAAATTCTTTTGCTTCCTCCTAATATATTATAGATGTCAAAGCCCCTTCCCAAATACGCTTTCCTTGGCTGTGCTCATTTCTGGGTTCTGTATTTTAAGGATGGTGATAAACTGAGCTTGTTAAGAGGAAAATGTCTGGGGGAAAGGATGGTAGGCAGGCTGCCGGAAATGGTTCCCTGGGTACATCGGTGGAAGGATGAGTGTGTTTTTGGGAGTGGAGAAAAGGGTGGAGGGAGAAGATTTGGTAGCTTGTGTATAGATTATGTGAAGGGCTGCAGATGTATTCCACGGTGCTCTAGGATCTAAAGGAAGAAGTAGAACCCAGACGAGTTAGGATCTGACGCCGAAAAGGATAGAGCAACGGGTGGGCTTATTAAGTTTAGAGATCTTTGTCACTGGGAGATCGTCAGGCTGAACGGACATAATGAGCATCATTCGCAGGCTCCGGTGGGTGTTCCTGTGTTGAGTTTCACTTGCATATGTGTAACCTTGTCTCTCAGGTTCTGTGACGTTATCAGGACTTTTCTGGCAAAATCCCATCGTCCCAGCCTCAGCTGCCTAAACTGTTATTTCCTTCTACCCTCTCCCCCCCAAATTCTAGAATCATGGGCATAAGATTTCAAGAAGGAAGATTCCGGAGGTTAGTGGATGCCCTTGACTGTTAGCATTATGTGATGTTACGATTCTCTCTGGATCTATTCCGGTCTCGCTTAGGATGGCTGAAATGATTGATCACCGCCCTTCAGAGACTTCTATATTTTCTGCTCCGCAAAACATCTACAAGTTGCATTCCGACTTGTGCGAGGAGAGCCCTCCCCATCCCCACGTGTGTTGTTTCTTTCGGCGGCGGTAACCCAGAGGCTGCGATGTATTGGCTCACCGGGCTTGAGTTGTAGCCTTGTTATGACTAGACATTCACCTTTGGACGTGTCTCCCTTCCCGCATCCTCCGTTTCTCCATCCTTAAGAAAACGTAGCTCCTCGGAGTTGAGGGTGGGTCTCCCATTTGAGAGCGTGAGAGAAATTGCTGCATGGCATCTCCTCCTCTGGCCTGTGAGCTTCTTGAGGTCAAGGTCGTCCGTTCCTTTCTTTGCGCTGTGTAGCACAGAGTGTGGCTCATGTGTATGTACGTGGGTGACTTTTTCAGAGAAGGAGTGAGACTCCAGCAAAGGAGAGCTCTAGGACCAGGAGACACGGTGATAAATGTAGGCTCTGATTCCAGAGAGACCTAGGTTTGAATCCTGCCTCGGCCACTTACTAGCTCCGGGACCTCAAACAAGTCACTTCACCTCTCTGAGCCTTTGGGTCTTCACTGAAAAAAAAAAAAGGGTGATAGGATTACCAAGGACAGGACATTCCTGGGATGAGCAGATGAGTTAATTATGTGGAAATACTTTGTGCTAGAAATATACTGGTTGCTCCAAAAATACTGATTGGTAATGTGATCTTTAAGATATCCCCCCCTGTCCCCAGTTTTGCTTGTCACCTTTGTCTTCCCGAAAGCGGCTTGATGTCCTAGAAGTTGAGACTAGAGCAGACTTTGCGTGGATTCCCCCGAATCTGCCAAACGATCCTCCGTTATTCCGACAACAGTTTCCTCTCAGAGTAGTGCTGTGTTTCCCACAGGAGATTTGGAGGTCCTGTTAGGGGTGGGGGTACAATACCCCCCCCCCCCAATCTGATTTCTTTTTGCCTGAGACTCACACATCTTCAAGGCAGGAGAGGTAAAGTAGACTGAACTCTTTGGATTTTCCTTGCTGGAAGATTAGGCTTTTGTCCCAGGTTTATAATTAGTATCCAGAGTACCGGATTGAGAGGCGCTGGCCAGAGGGGGAGAGCTGCCTAATCCCAGCCCCAAATGACCCCTAGATTCTGGCCAGGAGCAGAGAGCTGTCTTTCCTGGAACCCCAACATTCCTGTTACTCAGAAGGCTTCCTGGCAGTGGGAGCCACCTTAATTAATGAGACTGTTCTCTTATATAGCTCTTGGAGCTTCTGACCCTTTGAGCAAGCAGACAGCACTCGCTCACTTAGCCTCTTCATGTTGGGGAGGGGTTAGTGTCTCTTCTCCCCGAGGGGTGTGCCCGTGGGCCCCTCTGGGAAGCAGAGGCTGAGCCAGAGCCAGGAGAGCAACAGGTGTGCTGGGAGGAGGCAGAGGGAAGGTAAATGCCTGTGGAAAATAAAATGAGGGAGGGGGGGAGCCGGATGCAGATCTGATGAAGCCTCAGCCTACCGACAGGAAGCTCTGGAGCCGAGATCACCCACTGGAGTCCTGCGTTGGACACAAACAGCCTGGCCCCCCTGCCCCCACTGTGCTCATTCCCTGGCTGGGCATGGCCCGGGTCCTTCATTCCAAAGCGGAAACCATCTGGAAGGCGCTGTCATCGGAGGCTGAGTGAGCTGTGCTCCTCTGGCCCAGCGAGGTGTTCTGGAAGGCTGACCCAAGTGGAACCTCTCTGGAAGCCACACCTGGAGGCCAGCGCGACTGTGATGGATGCACTCAGGAGATTAGGGAGGCTGGCCGAGTGCCACCATCTGGGCCATTCAAGCCCATCCCCTCCACAAATAGCTCCTCACCTCCTGGATGGTCATCACCCAGTGGGCAGCCTGCTCTGCTGTGTGCGGGAAGCCAGCAGGGACCTCGCCTTCGAAGAGCATCAAGTCTCGCAGATGACGAGATGTACGGACAGTCACTGAAAACGTGTAACGGACAAGGTTCCTTACAAGATTTGCAGAGACGAATGTCATCATAACAGTCGCTGTCATTTATTGAGTCCTGGAGACGGGCCAGCTGCCATAGGGCATCTCATGTCACTGGGAGATGTGGGCATGGTTATTCCCACCTTACAGATGCAGAAGTGGAGGGTGGACCTCGCACAACCCGCACAAACACTCGTCTCCGTCTCCACCGTCAGCTCTGTGGTGCCGCCCCCCTGGCCCCCAGCCTCTGGCCAGAACCACCGCGCATCCTCACACTGTTGTCCCACATGCCTGCTGGCTCCCCTCTCAAATCCGCCTGCTGCTGAAGCCAAAGGATCTTGCCAAAGGCAAACCCGTCATGTCCCTCCTCTGCTTACATTCTTTTGGAGGCTCCCTTGCCTTGGTGATTGATTGGAACAGACCTGGGCCCCGTGGTCTTCCAGGCGCTGCGTGGCTGGGCTCCGCCGCCACCGCCAGCGCCCCCCCCCCACAACTGCATTCTCCCCTGCTCAGTCGCCCTCTGCACAAGTCACATTGGCCTTGCGGTTCCCCCAGGGTCCCCTGCTCCTTTGTGACATGGACCCTTTACACCTGGCATTCCTTCTGCTTTCCCTCCTTGACTAGCAGATTCCTTTCTTGCACCTTAATAACACTCTCTACAATTTGTAATATTCCATACACTTTGGTGAATTGACTAGCTTCTGTCTCTCTGGGCTCTAAGCATCAGAAGGGTAGAGAATTATGTCTCTTTACTGTTGTATCTTGCACACCCAGGGCACTGTTCTGTCCACAGCAGGTGCTCAGGAGCTCTGTGGAGGGGCATCTGGGTGGCTCAGTCGGTTGGGCATCCGACTTCGGCTCAGGTCGTGATTTCACGGTTTGTGTGTTTGGCCCCTGTGTCTGGCTCTGTGCTGACAGCTCAGAGCCTGGAGCCTGCTTTGATTCTGTGTCGCCCTATCTCTGCCCCTTCCCTGCTCGCACTTTTGTCTGTCTCTCTTTCAAAAATAAAGAATTTAAAAAATTAAAAGGGCCACCTGGGTGGCTCAGTCAGCTAAGCGTCTGACTTCCGCTCAGGTCATGATCTCGCAGTTTGTGAGTTCGAGCCCTGCGTTGGGCTCTGTGCTGACATCTCAGAGCCTGGAGCCTGTTTCAGATTCTGTGTCTCGTCTCTCTCTGACCTTCCCTTGCACACATTGCACATTGTCTCTCTCTCTCTCTCACAAATAAATAAAACATTAACAAAATAAAAAACAAAAAGCTCTTTGGAAAGGGTAGATGTTCTGGTGCTGGTGCTTGAACTGAGGATGTTCCAACTTGATTGCCATGGGAAAGCCAGAGTCCCTTCATGCGGTAGCGAGAGAGGGTCCTAAGGGCATTCTGGAGCAAGTAGCATTGGAATCCAGCCTTTGAAGCAAGTTATGTCTCTTCTGTCTCTTGGTCTTAGTAAACAAGTCAGTGAATCAGAACCTTAGAGGTAGCAGGACTGGCAAGCAGAGTAGGACCCATCCAACCCTTGGAAGAAAGCAGCCCCAGCCAGCATCAGGCACCTGCTTCCCTATTTTCCTTGAGCCGGTTGGGCAGGGGGCGCGCACCGGTGAGCTGAGGAGGGGTGTGGGCGGGAGGGGGGAGATCAACATCCTCTTTCCTTTTCTGAGTTATTTGTTTCCCCTAGTGCTGAATCCAGGCATACTCCGGAGACAGGGCCTTGAATTTGGAGCTCTGGTGATTTGCATTTAATTACTGAGAATGTTTCTCTCTTTTAAAATTGTAATGCTGCGAGCACAGGCATTGAAAGAAGTTCCTATTGGAATGAAAACACCAAAAGCTTTAGAGTAAGTATCTTTTATACTGAACATGTGGAGTCATCTCAAAATAGGTAGTTGATTTTCATAATGGTTTTGCAATTACCCATAATGATGCCCTTTATAAGTCTTTAAGGTCAAGGAGGAAATCTTTGGTCAGATGCACCAGGTAGGGAGAATTTTAGAAACAGCTTTGCTTTGACCTATATTCCTGTAGACGGGGAAGTTTAAGAGAGAATGTGTGGAAAGCCAGCCTGCAGTTTAAGGATCTGACCACCCATATCCGGTCTCCACTGCAGCCCACCTGTGGCCCCCCCACAGTGGCCGACCTGGTCAGGGTCCTTTTCCAGCCCGAGCGTTTCATGGGCCAGAAGGAAGGGCAAAAAAGTTCCCGCTGGCCCCTCTAGTGGAAAGGGTGCTCCAGGCTGGGGGCTCTGTCCCTTTCCCAGCGCCTCCTAGGTTAGATCATGGGGGTGGGGAGGGGTGCCATCTTTGAGACGCAGGATCACGTGCACGTGTGCAGTTTGAACATTCGCAGGGAAGGGGCCCCAGGTCCTCCTCCTCCTCCTAGATTCCCACCTTCAAACATCTCCACAAGTTATTTGTGTAATGTGGGCTTTAAATCGCTTGCTTTTAAATTTAAGTACACTTATTTTTAAAAAAAGCAACTTGGCATCAGAGCCATACATGGAAAATCAGTATCACTTCCCACAAATACAAAGTAAGCGCAAAAATAAATACAACAAAGACCAAACGCGCTTTGCTTTTTCATTTCTAGCTGGAGACCGCCGCCTGCCTAAGGCTCTGAGCCCAAGGCTTGAGCTTTGTTTGGGGTGGGGGGAAAATCAAGTATTGCAGGGTGTCGGGGACTGTTTCCTCCACGTTTTTAGAAGGGTTGAAGCCGACTTGAAAGGGAGTAGCTTTCTCATCAAGTGGTTTGATGTTATCTAATGTTGTATCCTTGTACCTGAAAACCATCACAGTTAACGCTGGTGTTACAGCTTCATGCTTGGAGAAGTGTTCTAACGTTTCCAGCAGACACCCCTGAATCAGTTAATTCTGGGGGTCTGCCGTGAGTGATGGAGAAGACAAGTTTGTTTCAAGGAGTCGGTAGTCATTATAGCAGGGTGGTGGTGGGGGGGTGGGGCTGACCAGCAGGGGAAATAAAAGAGATGGGGTCTCTGGCATGGATCGGAGGGTGTCTGGCATGGGTTGAAAGAGCAGCCGCCAAATCCATGATTGCCCTGTCGTCTCTGGATGTGGTTCTCTGGGAGAGATTTGGGAAAGGTGATCTGAGGCTTGGAGTCTACCCTGGTTTAAACCTTTTCTGAGCTCCGTTACCTCCCCCACTGGGTCTAGACCCTTGCGGTCTGCAGACCAGCAGCATCAGCGTCATCTGGGAGCTTGATAGAAATGCACAGTCTGGGGATTCCCCACCAAGATATCTGGAATCACCATCTGCATGTTAACACTCTGCACAGGGGATTTGTATAAACACTACAATTGAGCCTGGATCCCATGATCATGGCATTACTGTTCACAGTAGCCAGGGGGCGGGAACGACCCAAGTGTTGGGTAAATACAATGTGGCAGATGCAGACAACAGAATAGTATTCAGCCTTGAAAAAGGAAAGAAACCATGCTGCATGTCTCTGTATAGATGCACTTTGAGGATGTTATGCTCAGTGAAATAACCCAGTCACAAAAAGGCAAACACCAGACGATTGCACTCAGATGAGGCGTCTCACGTTGTCACATCCCTAGAAAGAGAAAGCAGGGCAGAGATTGGGGGGGGGCGCTGTGGGGAGGGGGAAATGGGAGTTGCGCAATGGGCACAGGGTTTCAGTGTTGCGAGATGAAAAACTTCTGGATCCCTGTTGCACAACACTGTAAATACACTTAACACTGCCAAGCTGTACATTTAAAACTGCTAATATAGTAATTTTTATCTTGTGTGATCTTATTTTCTTTTTAATCACGGTGAAAAGTTAGAACAGATTAACACGGTAAAGAGGACTATCGTCAGTCACTTTAAAAATAATGGAGAAAGGGGTGCCTGGGTGGCTCATTCGGTTAAGTGTCCGACTTTGGCTCTAGTCATGATCTCGCAGTTGGTGGGTTCGAGCCCCGTGTCGGGCTCTGAGCTGACAGCTAGCTCAGAGCCTGGAGCTTGATTCAGATTCTGTATCTCCCTCTCTCTCTGACCCTCCCCTGCTCACACTGTCTCTCTCTTGTTCAGAAATTGAAAAAAAAAAAAAGTGTAGATGGTGGTTCTCAAGCTTTGCTGAGCAGAAGAACCCTCTAAAGACTTGTTAAAACAAATTTGCTGAGACATCTGTGTGGCTCACCTGGTTAAGTGTCTGACTTTGGCTCCAGTCATGATCTCTCGATTCATGGGTTCGAGCCCCGCGTCAGGCTCTGTGCTGACAGTGTGGAACCTGCTTCAGATGTTCCTTCCCCTCTCTCTGCCTTTCCTCCACCTCAAAAATATATAGGAAAAAAAATTTAATTTTTTAATAATTAAAAAAGCACTGCTGGCCCACCTCCATGAGGCCTGGTTCCTTAGGTATGAGTAGTGCACAAGGGTTTCCATTTGGCACATGGAAGTAGACTGTTCACCTTGGTGCACACTGGCCCAGAGAAGGTCAGAAGGTAAGTGCCCTCCGTGACTTGTACGAGTTCTCCCCGGGAAGCACGTTGCAGTCGCCTGAGGAGCTTAAACAACGCAGGTGAAAACAAAAACACAGACCCCTTGGCCCCACCCGAGTGAATCTGACTTTGAGAGTCTGGGATGAGGACCTGGACCCATGTGTTTTCCTAAACTGCCAGGCTCATCTGGCACTTGCCTCGCGTTAACCCTGGAGTCAGCACTCTGCTGTTTCTCCAAGCGTCTAGGGCCGTTTTTAAAAGTATGTTCCCCAGGTGAGAAGAAAATGCAGCTGGAGTTGAGATCTCTGGTTCTAAAGCAGCCCCTCACATACACCCACCTCGAGTGAGTCGGGGAGGGAGCTGGGACTCGGAGACCAGAGGCGCGGAGCACAGGCTGGTGGCAGAACCGAGCCCACAACCCTTGCCTCCTGATTCCCAGGTCCCTGCTTGTTAAAAATCAAACCCTGCGGCCCCCTAACTGTTCCCTGTGTAAGTGTCTCACTCTCTCAGGGGCGTGACTAATTAGCTCCATCATAGGTTAATGTGCCAAATGCTGTGGGGGAGACAGAAATGAAGAGCATGACTGGGTCTCTGATTATGATATGTTTCCCTCACAACACTTGTCACAGTGCTGAGCAGAGAGGAACTTCTTGTCACTGCCTGATGTGTACCTGCCCCCAAACCCCCAACTTGTATGTTGAAATCCGAATCCCTAGGACCTCAGAATGTGACTGTATTTGTAGGCAGGGTCTTTCAAGAGGCAGCTCGGGGGCGCCTGGGGGGCTCAGTTGGGTAAACATCCGGCTCTTGGTTTCGGCTCCGGTCATGATCTCACGGTTTGTGGGTTCAGGCCCCGCGTCAGGCTCTGTGCTGACGGCGTGGCGCCTGCTTGGGATTCTGTCTCTCCCCCTCTCAAAATAAATAAACATTAAAAAATAATACAGAGTAATTAAAATGAAGTCACGAGGGCTGGCCCTAATCTACTATGAGTGATGTCCTTATAGGAAGCAGAGATTAGGACACAGATTGTGCAGAGGGAAGACCACCTGAGGACGCAGCAAGAAGGCAGTCACCTGCAGGCAAGCAGAGGCCTCAGGAGAAACCGACTGTGCTGACCCCTTGGTCTCAGACATCTAGCCTCCAGGACTGTGGAGAAATACATCTGTGGTTTAGGACCACCAGCCTGTGATACTTTGTTATGGCAACCCTAGCAAATGAATATACTGCTGAATAATACCCTGGGGTTTCAGATTATTTGATTGACATCTGGATCTCAGATATTAGGAAGCTGGATTGGAAAGACAGGCGATGTGGGTTTCCACCAAAGATCACTGGATGATGCATGAGTTCTCTTCTTTGGGCCACATTCTTCATTAAAAATTTTTTTTCTGGTGTTTATTTATTTTTGAAAGAGAGATTGACAGAGAGTAAGCAGGAGAGGGGCAGAGGGAGGAGGCAGAATCAGAAGCAGGCTCCAGGCTCCGAGCTGTCAGCACAGAGCCCGATGCGGGCCTCGCACTCACGAGCTGTGTGATCATGACTCATGACCTGAGCCAGAGACGGACAGGCGCCTAACTGACTGAGCCACCCAGGCTCCCCACATTCTTCATTTTTCTTTTTTTTTTTTTTTAAATTTTTATTAATGTTTTATTTATTTCTAGGAGAGAGAGAGAGACAGCGTGAGCAGGGGAGGGTCAGAGAGAGAGGGAGTCAGACTGAAACAGGCTCCAGGCTCTGAGCTGGCAGTCAGCACAGAGCCCGACGCGGGGCTCGAACCCACGAACCGCGAGATCATGACCTAAGTGAACGTCGGACGCTTAACTGAATAAGCCACCCAGGCGCCCCACATTCTTCATTTTTCAAAGAAGAGAAACCAAGCTACATGAGCCCTGTGGTGATGTCTTGGTCAGTGGTCCCTAGGACCATCCTCTCCCTGGGCATCCCCCACCCCCAGCAAAAGCCACTGTGTAACAAAGTATACTGGTTAACTATCGCCGTGTAACAAACCACCCTGAAATTCAGTGACTGAAAACAGTAATTACCTATTATCACCTGCATACCTGTGCGTTGGCAGGAATTGGCCGATCTCGGCTGGGCTCAGCTCCTCTGTGCTGGGCTTAGGGCTGCCTAGGTGTGTCTGGTTGTGGCTGAGACTGAGAAGGCAGTGGCTATCTGGACAAATTTCTCTTGGTCATAATTGGGGCTTAAGAGAACAAGCAGAAACAGGCAGGGTCTCCTAACGCCCAGGTGTGGCTCCGGCACTTGGTCACCCCAATGACTACATCTTGTCACATGATGGAATCCGAAGCAAAGGAGTAGGAAATCTACTCTGCCTGCTCCTTTAGCAGAAGGACCCTAGAGTCACATGACAAGGGACCCATCCATCGATCGTAAGGAGTGAGCAGTTGAGCTGAGAATACAGTGTTCCATGTAAGGCTCCTCCACTTTGCTTGTCCCCTAAAGAGACTGTGGGTCTTAAATCTAAAGCGGGCTGATGCCACTGTCGGGAGCCATTTCTGAGCTCATAGGTTGAGAAAGAACTCCCTATGAAGTTAAGGTGAGTTACACAGACTCTTACCGATCAGAGAGAGACTCATACCCACCTGGACCCAGTTGTTTCTGCTTGGAACACCAACCTCCAAGGCATCTTTGTTGATCAGTATTCAGAGTGACTTACTATGGCCTTGAATATGCTGACTACACCCTGTGAAGTAACCTATTGTAGGAACAACTTTTGTCATTATGGAAGCAAACATTCGTTTCCTGAAAGACTTATTTTTCTTAATACTTCCCCTTATTTTTTAAAAACATTTTAAATGTTTTATTTCTTTCTGAGAGAGAGAGAGACCATGTGAGCAGGGGAGGGTCAGAGAGAGAGGGAGACACAGAATCTGAAACAGGCTCCAGGCTCTGAGCTGGCTGAGCCCGATGTGGGGCTCGAACCCACGAACTGTGAGATCATGACGCCTAACCAACTGAGCCACCCAGGCGCTTACTTCCCCTTAAACAAACAAGCTATTAACCCTTGCTCACAAAGAACTAACTTGGCCTTTGCTATGCTAAAAACACTATCTTCTATTTGAAGATGCTAAAGATACCTTCCTTCCTCATAGAATAAGCATCTAAATCACCTACCTCCATGACTATTGATAAAGGTTATGCAGGAGTCTTCTACAAATCTATGTTCTGGGAAATTCTTACATATCAAAGAAATTTGTCATCAGAAATCACTGTCTAAGGCAAATGCCACTTCTGTGCCATCCCCCAAACACTTAATTATAAAATAAAGTTGAGCCCCATTCAGAGCAGAGATGCCTGCCTGGTGACCAGAAAGTCTCTCGGGTCTCTCTCATCCCTCCCTCGCCGACACCATCCATCCTTCAGGGACCCCTGGACCTTCTGGAGCCGGCTCCGGCATGCCACCTCATTACAACACGGTCACTTGAGTTCAGGTGTTCAGGTGCCAGTGGTATGTGGCAAACGGGGAGGGAACAGTGAATTTTAGCTGTGTACTTTTAGAAGCTATCGACACCCAGCCCCTCCTGCAAATCCGGGCTGAACTCCGTGGTCCCATAACCGGGAAGACGAGATGAGAAACAGGACCCCCCTCCCCCTCCACCACCATGATGTATGTGTCTTGGATAGTTGAGTTCTGACCAGGCAGGAAAAAAAAAAAAAAGATTTCCTTTCTTCAGGACCCGCAGGCTGCTGAACAGTTGTGTCCTACCTTAAGTACCCTAAAGTCTGCCCTTATGTCATACTGACCCTGCCTGCAAGGGACGGAGACTGTAACTCTTAGTTCCACTTGCCATTTTTTCTCCTTTCCTTTCTGGGTCTCGGAAGGGTAGGAGGTAGCAATAAAAATTACTTATACATAGGGTGCCTGGGTGGCTCAGTCAGGTAAGCATCTGATTTCGGCTCAGGTCATGATCTCATGGTTCGTGAGTTCAAGCCCCGCATCGGGCTCTGTGCTGTCAGCACAGAGCCTGCTTCACATTCTCTGTAGTCCTCTGTCTCTGCCTTACTCACATGAGCGTGTGCTCTGTCTCTCAAAAATAAACGTTAAAAAAAATTCTATTTTCCTCACACCTTGAAATTTCTTGCCTCTGAGTATAAGTGGTACTGAGCTTACAGAAAGGGCCTCTAAGAGTTCGTTTCTGCCTGATGCAAATCCTACCTCCATTTTACCACCTTGCTGTGTGATCTTGGGCAAGTCCCTTAATCTCCTAATGCTTCAGTTTCCTCATCTGTTAAAGGGGAATAAAACAGAATGGACCTCATGAGGGTGTTATGAACATGAAATTAGTTAATAGAGAAAGAGTGCTTGGAGCAGGGCCTGACACAGAGGAGGCAGTTATTAAGAGTTATTTATCATTAAAGGCCAAATCATCGCGAGGGAAAAAAGAATCTAGAATTCTCCTTTTGGAACTGTTTTATCTGATAAAGGAGGATTCCTTCTGCTCTGATATTTCTAAGAAGGGAGAATTTACCAGGCTCAGGAAGACCTCATTGGGTCCCTCCCCGGCTTCCTCACACCTCTGGAGGCTGTCCTGTCCCCTGTGGTCTGACTCAATGCTAACGCAGCAAGATCTCATGTGACATTGCCTTTCTGCTGAAATGCTAATTTATCATTCAGCATAAAGATGGATTTTCCTAGGTGGCTCAGTCGGTTAAGCGTCCGACTTCAGCTCAGGTCATGATCTCATGGTTCATGGGATCAAGCCCCGCGTCGGGCTCTGTGCTGATAGCTCAGAGCCTGGAGCCTGCTTTGGATTCTGTGTCTCCCTCTCTCTAACCCTCCCCTGGTCACGCGTGCTCTCTCTCTCTCAGAAATAAATAAAAAACATTAAAAAAAAAAAAAAAGGATGCGTTTTCCCTGGACTGTAACAAGACTCCCTTTCTAGAATTGAAGAGATGAAAAATACATGCGTGTAACTCTTGTGCTGACGCCAATATGCTGTTTGTGTCACTTTAGAAAAGCTCTAGGGGCGCCTGGGTGGTTCAGTGCTTGACTGTCAGACTCCTGATTCAGCTCAGGTCATGATCTCAGTTCAGGTCCGTGGGTTCAAGGCCCACATCCGGCTCTGTGCTGGCAGTGCGGAGCCTGCTTGGGATTCTTCTCTCTTTCTCTCTCTGCCCCTCCCCTACTCAGGTGCTCTCTCTCTCTCAAAATATACAAACATTTAAAAAAGGAAGAAAATTTTTTTAAAAACCCTCTTCCTAACTACTGTTTGGGGAGGATTATTCAGAGAGAAAGTGGTTAGAACCTCTCTAACTTCAGAGACCCCTCCTCTGACTAAACTCCTACTCCTTGTTGAAATGAGCAGGTTGGGGGTTATAGCAAGCCACACAGGTTGACTAGGTTATTGGTGGGGGGGGGCCTGGTCAGGGGAGGCTTAATTACCTTCTCTATTTCCACCCATTCAGTGCTGTACAATTTCAAATCATAAAATTCACTCTGTAAATTCCATGAATTTTTAGTAAATCTACAGATTTTTGCAAGCACCTTTACGAGGGAATTTTAGAGCCTTTTTATCACCCCTCCAAAATTCCCCCAAGCCTGTTCATAGTCAGTTATGGCTTCCCACCCCCAGGCCACCACTGATCTGCTTTCTCTTTCACTAGATTTGCCTTTCCTGGACATTTCACATAATCATGCAGACTGTAGTCTCTTGCGTCTGGCTTCTGTGCCTTAGGATAACGTTTCTGAGCTTAATCCGTGTCGTAGCAGGCATCAGCCTTTCATACATTTCTCTTGCCAAATAGTATTCCATTGTATGGGTACACAACGTTTTGTGTATCCCTTCACCGGCCGCTGGGCATTTGTGTTACTTCCACCTTTTGTATAAATAATACTTGTACAAGCATTCAGACACAAGTATTTGTGTGGACGTGTTGTAATTTCTCTTGGGTGGATACCTAGGAGTGGAAACTGCCAGACTGTTTTCCAAAGTGGCTGCGTCCCATTTCACATCCCCATTCATTTCCCCGCCAATACTTGTCTTTTTTATTATAGCCTTTTTCCGAATATGTAATTGGTGATTTTAATAGTGATTTTAATTCTCACTTCCCTAATGGCAAATAACTAGAGGACCTTGTCATGTGCTTATTAGCCACTTGTAGGTCATTGTTGGTGAAGTGCCCATTAACTCTTTTAACCATTTTTCAATTGAATTGTGTGTTTTTCTTATTATTGGTTTGTATGGGTTCTTTTATATCCTTAATACAAGTGTTTTATCATATATATGTGATTTGAAAAACTTCCTCCCCCCACACCGTCTCTGGTATGTCTTCATTTTCTTTTCTTTTTTAATTTTTAAAAAAAATTTTTTTAATGTTTTATTTATTTCTAGGAGAGTGAGAGAGACAATGTGAACAGGGGAGGGTCAGAGAGAGGGAGTCACAGACTCTGAAACAGGCTCAGGCTCTGAGCTGGCAGTCAGCACAGAGCCCGACATGGGGCTCGAACCCACGAACCGCGAGATCATGACCCGAGCGAAAGTCGGACGCTTAACCGACTAAGCCACCCAGGCGCCCCTCTTTTTTAATTTTTTAAATATTTTATTTATTTCTGAGAGAGAGAGAGAGAGACAGCTTGAGCAGGGGAGGGTCAGAGAGAGAGACACACACAGAATCTGATACAGACTCCAGGCTCTGAGCTAGCTGTCAGCCCAGAGCCTGATGCAGGGCTTGAGCCCACTAACCGTGAGATCATGACCTGAGCCGAAGTCGAACACTCAACCGACTGAGCCACCCAGGTGCCTCTGGGGTTTTTAATTTTAGTGAAGTTGATTTTTCTTTCATGGCTAATAAAAAAATGGTACTGTGTCTAAGAAGTCATTGTCTAAGCCAAAGCTATGAAGATTTTCTCTAGTCTTTCTTCCCCCTAAAAGCTCTATAGTTTTAGCTCCTACATTGATGTCTATGATTGATTTTGAGTTACTCTTTGTGTGTGATTTGAGATATGGCATTAGGTTCATTCTGTTACATATGGATACTGAATTTTCCTGGCATCATTTGCTGAAAAGACTGTTCTCTCCCTACTGAGTTGTCAAGAATCATTTGACATAAACATAAGGGTTTACTTCTGAACTTTTATTTATGTACATGAACACATCTACATGTCTATCCTTTATTTATTTTTCTTTCACAGTTCATTGTCAAATTATCCCAACAAGTGCTCATCCCAACAAGTGCCCTCCTCCATGCCCATCACCCCCCTTCCCTTTTCCCATCTCCTCCATCAGCTCTCAGATTGTTCTCAGAATTCAAGGGGGTCTATCCTTACTTTAATACCACCCTTGCTTGACTACTATAGCTTGATACTTAGTCTGAAACTGGGGGTGTGTGAGGTCCTCCAGCATTGTTATTCTACATCAAAAGTAGTTTGGCTGTTCCATATCTTTTGCATTCACCTATGAATTTTAGAATCCATTTGTCAATTTTGACAAAAAAAAGTCTGCTGGTGGAATGTTGATGGAGATTGTATTGCATCTAATAGTCATCCAGTTCATGACCATTAATGTCTTTCATTCTATTTGGACTTTCTCTAATTCTCTTATAGAATGCTTTGCCATCATCAGGGTACAAATCTTGTGCTTCTTTTGTTAAATTTGTTCCCGAGTATTTTATTCATTTTGTTGATACTATGAATGAGCGTGTTTTCTGAATTTTATTTCCAGTAATTGTTCATTAGTTCAGCTTGTATTTTGTGGATTCTTTATGATTTTCTACATATGGTATTATGTCACCTGTGAATAAGGATGGTTTTACTTGCTTTCTTATCTGGAAGCTTTAGTTAATCAAATATTATTTGTTTAATTATTAGTTAATTATTAATTATTAACTAATATTAACTAATTATTTATATATTTACTTAATTAAATATTTATTTGAATGTGATGTTATCTGTGGGTTTTTTTTTTTGTAGAAGTCCATTATCAGTTTGAGAATGTATCCTTTTCTTCCTAGTTTTTTAAAACTCATTTTTCAAAACTTTTTATTTTAGAGACAGAGAGTTTGAGTGGGGGAGAAGGGCAGAGGGAGAGAGATTGAGAATCTCAAGCAGCACCGTGCCTAGCATGGAGCCTGATGTGGGGCTCAATCCCATGACCCTGGGATCATGACCTGAGCTGAAATCAAGAGTTAGATGCTCAACCACCTGAGCCACCCAGACACCCCTCTTCCTAGGTTTTTTCTTTTTGAGAGTTTTTACTATAAATGGTTGTAGGATTTTGTTAAATTCTTTTTTTGAATCTATGAAGATGATGACGAGGCTTTAAAAAAATTCTATTCATATGATATATTACATTAATTGAATTTCAGGTATTTAAGAAATCTTGCATTCTTAGGATGAATCCAATTTGGTCATGGTGTATAATCCTTTTTAATATATACTGAATTCAATTTGTTAATATCTTGTTAAAGATTTTTGCAACTGTGTTCATGAGAGTTACTGGGCTGTGGTTTTCTTTTTGTCCATGTTTGGTTTTGATATCAGGTAATACAGGCCCTCATAAATAAGTTGAGAAGTGTATCCTCCTCTATTTTCTGAATGAGTTTGTGAAAGGTTGGCATTATATATTCTCTAAATAATTGCTAGAATTTAGTAGTGAAGCCTTCGAGGCTTAGGCTTTTCTGAGAAATTCTTAGTTACTAATTCAATGTCTTTACTTCTAGAGGTCTATTAAAATTCTATATTTCTTCTTGATTCGGTTTTTATAATTTGTGTCTTTATAGAAAAGTGTCTAAGATGTTAACTCTGTGGCCATAGTGTTGTTCATAATATTCTCTTAAAAAAATTTTTTTAATGTTTAATTTATTTCTGAGAGGGGGAGAGAGAGAGCGAGAGCGAGCGAGTGCGCACGCGCGAGAGAGCGTAAACAGGGGAGGGTCAGAGAGAGAGGGAGGCACGGAATCCGAAGTAGTCTCCAGGCTCTGAGCCAGCCGTCAGCACAGAACCCGATGTGGGGCTCGAACTCATGAACCATGAGATCATGACCTGAGCCGAAGTTGGACGCTTAACTGACTGAGCCACCCAGGTGATCCATGATATTCCCTTTTAACCCATTTGATTTCTGTATGGCTGGTGGCAATGTCTCCTTTCACTCCAAATTTTAGTGATTTGAAGACTTTTCCTATTTTCTTGGTCAGTCTCGTTAAGGATATTTGAAAAGAAATAACTTTTACGGAAAAGAGTGAAGAAAGGCTGTGTGTGAATGATGAGGTATCATCAAGTGAATATTTGTATCATGGGAGTCCCAGAAGGAGAGAGAGAGAGAGGCAGAAACTTCATGGAAGAAATAACAGCTGAAAACTTCCTGAATCTTGGGAGAGATATGGATATCCAGGTATATGAAGCTCAAAGGACCCCAAGCAAGATCAACCCGAAGAAGGGTACCCAAGACTTATTATAATCAAAATGTGAAAGTGTCCGTGTTACCCAAAGTGATTACTTGAAATACCTATTAAATATGGCATTTTTCACAGAAATAGTGGGGAAAAAAATCCTAAATTTCATATGGGACTTCATTATCCCGCTTGAACTCCATCTTCCTGCGATAAAGGAAAGGTGAATTTCTGGTGCTATAGGACCCCCTCCTTCTCACTGGGAGATGATGGTCTCTGCCTCTTGCCCTCACTCCTTCCAACTACCTTCATTTTTATTTGAAGGCTTCCTCTGCTGTTTATTTTAGTCTTATTTTGTTACAGCTATTGGAGATGCCTCCTGGTGTTGGGTGCGGGTACGATAAAATGGAGAACTGGCAGCATTGCATCGTGGTCACCACTGTATCTTTAGCATCTCATGTGCTGCCTGCTAGAACCTAAATACTCTAAAATATCTGTTAAGGAAATGGAGAAATATACCTTAAGATAGTTTTTGGTCACGCAGCATCCTTTCTGCCTTGGGAGTAGGGAAAGGTTTAGAACAAACCCAAGAGTGTGAAATTCACAAAGGTTTTCATGTACTCTAATGTGATACTTCTTGAGCCTCCTTTTCAGTTTTGATTTCCCACCTGTCTCAGCTCCTGGAGGAGAATGGGATTGATTGCACGAGTTTTGGGAGATTATTGTGATTGTGTTGATTATAAATTTTTGAAAGAAGTTATCAGATAACGTGCTGGTGATAACTTATAATTTTCCACTTAGACCTATGTTTGGTTATTGCTCTAAGTCAGAAGATTTTATATGCATAAGAATGTGAAATTTAAAGAAAAGTTTGTTTATTTTGAGGGAGGGTGGGACAGAGAGAGAGGGTGAGAGAGAAAGAATCCCAAGCAGGCTCTTTACTGTCAGTATAGAGCCCAGAGCCCAATGTAGGGCTTAATCCCACCACCTTGAGATCATGATCTGAGCCAAAGCCAAGAGTCTGATGCTTAACCGGCTGAGTCACCCCGGAGCCCCTGAAAATGTGGGATGTTGAAAGAGAACTTTGTTTGTACTGCTCCTTCTGCCTGGAAAACAGCATACCCACCTCTACCCAGAATCAACCCCCCTGCCCAGTCCTCACATACATAACTTGTAAGCATCCTTCAGACCTCAGTTCTATCATCACCTCCTTAGAGAAGAATTTCCTAGATTATTGGCTGTGTCATTTACCCTCATAGAGCCATGTACTTCTTAGTAACACTTAATGATACACTTTTTAAATATTAATTTGTGTGGTTATTTGATTAATATATGTCTCTCCCAATGGATCATCAGCTTCCTAGGGGCAGGATTTGTTTTCACTCACCATTTTTATTCCTAGTGCCTAATATAGTGCCTCACAAAATATAGATCAAACAAGTCCTGTATATATATTCAATAACTACTGTACCTCCCTCACTGGGTTTGTCTTATTACCATCCCATTTAGTAGATGAGAAAGCTTAGCATGGAGAGAGAGATAGAGACACAGACAGAGAGACAGAGATTATGTAACTCAGAGTCACACAGGCAGTATGTGATGGCATTTAGAAACTTCTCTATAAATATTTATTTTAAAAAAAGGATGGAGGAGGTGTTTGGGTGGCTCAGTCATTTAAGTGTCCAACTTGATTTTGGCTCAGGTCATGATCTCATGGTTCGTGAGTTTGAGCCCCGCATCAGGCTCTGTGCTGACAGCATGGAGCCTGCTAGGGATTCTGTCTCTCTCGCCCTCTCTCTGCCCTTCTCTCCCTCCCTCTCCCTCTTTCTCAAAAATAAGATAAATCAGCTTTATAACAAGTAAAGAAAACATGGATGGATAAATAAAAAAATAAGGAATGAATGAAGTGATTCTTTTGTTTCTGATTGGAAATGGGACATCTACAGAGTGTTGAGTTGCCTTTTTGGTGGGAGGATGGATTTATAAGGTTTGGAGAGGTCTCAGGGATCTGTCTGGACTCTAATGCTGTGGCTTCAGAGTGAGGTACAGGTGAGGGTTGGGATCGAGTGAGTGGAAATGCTCGCTTCCCGTGACAAAGCTGAGTAGGTGGAAGCCAAAGATAGCATAGCCCTTGAGTAGAAACTCCTCCAGGGAAGAACAGTTCTTTTGAAGTCAGACACAGATTAGCTAGTGGTATCTACACACCACAGAACTGCATGTTCCCTAGCGAGCCCTGGGCACCAGGATCAGGAGCCAGGAGCGATCTTGCAGGAACAGAGCAAGAATTACCACGGGTCTCAGGGTGGTGTGGAATTCTCTCTTTGCCATCCTCACGGACAGCTCAAGTGCAGGAGTTAAGACCTAACCGTGGCCAGTTCCCCTCCACACCTCTTGACTCAGGTCTCCTGTATGTCTTGGCCTCTTGGTCTAGGATAGAAAATTGCCCTGTGGCATTTATACCCATCTGTACCCAGAGATACTTGACACGCTGTGATGGCAGTTTCCATGCCAAAGCTTAGGGAATTTGTTTCAAGATTGCACCATGAATTTCTTTACCTGAGTACCTCTAACCAGGGTTTTTAGCCCAGGATGTGTGAGCCACCTGTAGTTGCCTGCATAATTGTGTCTTAAGTGAGAGTGTCCAGAGCTTTTATTAGTTTCTCAACAAGAAACTTTGGAGACTTGTGACGTCTCCAGAGAGGTAAGAACTAGTGATGACAGTATAGATAATAGTCATAACAAATAGCCTTTATGGAGTGCTTGGAAAATGCCAGATGTGTCATAAGGGTATGAGATACATTGTCTCATTTACCCCTTGTATCAGTCAGTTTAAGCTTATTTATGCTGCAGTAACAAACAACTCCAAAATGTTAATGGCTTACAAAACAAAGGTTTATTTCTTGACCACAGGTTATGCTGGGATAGTTGAGGCTCTGTTTCATATCTTAGAGGCAGGACTCGGGCTGTACAAGTAGCCCCTATCTGGGTCAGCCCTAGTGTCATGGCATAGGGAAAAGAAAAGGGCCTTTGACCATGAGATGGATCTTCAAGGTTCTTCTTGGAAGTGGCACACATCACTTCTCCTGGCTCCAAGCCTGACATCAGGGGGCCCTCTGGCTGCTCAGGATGGAGGGATCCTGCAGAGAGGAGCAGAGAGGCTCAGAGGGGAGTACATTTTTCTCTAGGGTTGCATGATTATTAAGTGGTGGAGCCTGGATTTTAGTGGAGTCAGTGTCACCCCTGGCCTGTGGCTCTAACCTCTGCATTACACTGACTTCCACAGCCAGAGTGACGGCAGGCTTCCCTCTCCTCCTCCCTCCCAGCAGCTCAGGGCAATCCAAACACACAGGTCTCTTAAAGCGTCCTCAATCCCTGACAGGGCTCAAGAGGAAAGCACTTCCCTAGCTGGTTTCCATAGTCCCCAGCCTTGCGACTCCGTCTGGAGTGTCCAGCTAGGCGTTGCTTTGGCAGGATTCCTGTCCACTAAGAGCTTACCGTTCGTGCCATGGAGGGAATGTGCTGGGTATTTTTAGAGCTCAGCAGCCTTGCGATGCTGCTTGCTCTTCCCCGTGGTCTGTGGCTTAACCTGTGACTGGCATATGCCCACACTTTGCCTGCCCGGTCCCGGTACACAGTCCTCTGTGCTTTTGGGAAGACAGATTGTCCCAGGTAGATCTGTAGCCAGATTTTTTTCCCCTCTGCTTCCCTCCTCCTCTGAGCCGCTCCTCCCCCTGCATGCTGAAGCTTCTCCTGAGGGCCCACCAGGATTTTGCAGCTGCTTCTGAGCCTGCAGAGATGGTGGGATTTGCTCACTTGCAGTTGAGTCTGGCCAGGAAGCTTCTGGTTCTTGCCGCCAGTCTTCCGTGTTTGCAGCTTCGCCTACCCTCCTGGGCAGGCGGGAGGCACACTCCCTCCTCAGGGAGAATGGGGACTCAGAAGGCTCAGGAAGTGACGGTTTCCTTTAACAGCATTGCTCATTGCTCCTCCAGACTCCCCCACAAGTCTCAAACACTCTCATGGTCCAGAAACTTGTGGCAGTGTCACTGTGAGGCGTGGTGGCTTTGGTTTGCTTGCTGTTAGAAGCTCCAGATTAAGGCCCAGCAAACCTGCAGCTCGTTGCATAGGTGTTGTGAGTCTCCACAGGAAGGAAAGCTGGGGATGTGCATGCAGAGGTACTGAGAATACCGGGAAACGCTAACCCAGGTGTGATCCAATTCAAGAAACACTTCTTGAGTGTCTACTCTGGGCAAGGCATAGGATGCTTTGTGTAGAGGTTACGACATTTCAGAACATACCTGGGGAGCAGATAAGCACATCCCTCAACAACCTTGGCATTGTATTTGCAGGATGTGATAGACACTAACTTAAAAAAAATTGTATGTTTTTATTTATTATTGAGAGAGAAACAGAGCATGAGTGGGGGAGGGTCAGAGAGAGAGGGAGACACAGAATCCAAAACAGGCTCCAGGCTCTGAGCTGTCAGCACAGAGCCTGATGCGGGGCTCAAACCCATGAACTGTGAGATCATGACCTGAGCTGAAGTCGGATGCTCAACCAGCTGAGCCCCCAGGTGCCCCTAGATGCTAACTTTTAAATCCATCCTCCTTCCCTTCCTTCCAGTGTTGTGGTTAAGAGCATAAACTTTGGAGCCAGACTGCCTGAGTTGAAATCCTTACTCTAACTCACTGGCTATTGGGCAGGAGAAGTGACTGAAGCACCCCATGCCTCAGCTGATAACAGTACCCTGCTCACAGCGTTGTTGCGTGGAATAAAGGAGCTCATGTACAAAAGGCACTCAGAGCAGGTCCTGGTGCGAAGGAGATACTATCATTGTGTTGGCTCTTCCTACTTCTCTCCCTCCTGTCATTCACTCAGCAGGTTATTTAGTGAGCCTCTACTACAAGCCGAGTACTGACCTAGGTCTTCATCATGGAGCGATGAGCTAAATGTAGACCCTTGCCCTATGGAGCTTATAGTTCAGACAACAGAGGCAGAGAATAAATAAATATATAATGCATCAGCCGGTGATTAAGGCTAGGAAGAAATGTGCACAGGAGTTTCCATCAGAGTCCAGAAAAGTCAGAGGAGGGAGGGATTAATACCTAGTGAGCAGAGGCTATGAGAACCTCCCCAGAGGGGACGACAGTGGCCGAGATGCAAATGTAATCCTGTGAGGCTCCCATATAGCCTCCAATCTTGAAATGAGAGTTCGCTGGGACATTGAAATATTCTCAGCTGGGTTGGACACCTCCTTCTTTTCCTCACCTCCTATAAACAGGGGTTCTAAATGAGATCAGGAGCCAGGGCTTATTTCCAGACTTAGTGACATTGCTGTTAGGTTCAGAGTCCTGAGAAAGGCTTTGTCCCAGCATACGATTCCCGCAGAGGGTGCACCTGCTTGGGGTGGGCCCCACCGACACGAGGGGGCTTGCTCTGTGCAGGGGACTGTGCTGGGCCCCACACATCAGGACCTGGGAAACACCGCAGGGCCTCTGACTGCTTTGCATGTTCGTGGCCCACATGATATATTGTACTAAGTAAGTGCTCAGTAAATCATAGAAATATTCACCGAGTGCTTATTCTATGCCGAAGACGTGTTGACCGGTTGTAAGCACTTGATGTGTGCCCACTTACCTAATTTTTACAGCTGGTGTGCTGTTTTTATCCCCATTGAATGGATACGGAAACAGCACAGGCTGTCCTAGGCCAGAGAGGGCTTCCTGAAGGTGGTGATTGAAGCGCGTCTTTCAGGACAAATAGCAGCTGTCCAGGTGGGAAAAGGGGAGCCAAGGAGGGTATTGCAGGTGGAAGCAGCTTAGTGAGAGAGTTTGGTGAGCCTTCAGGACAGAAGGTAGACCCGGGAGTGGGGAAGGTGGGGGTGGAGGGGCGGGCACGGCGGGGAGCATGGGAGCCCTATAGGCTTGCTCAGTCCTGTGGATTTTCATCTTGATGGCACTGGGTAACCATGCAAGTAATTCCTGGAACAGAAGTGTCCAGTGATCAAACTGGCTCTGCACAAAGGTCACTGCTTAACCCCCGCGACCAGCCCGTTAGCACTTAATTAAATGCTGTCTCACTGTCGGTCCCATGTCCTGGCAGCCAAGCCTCCTTCCCACGTGCACAGGCACCTGCTTTGGGGTCCGGACTGAGGAGGCTCCACGCAGGGAGTGTTGTGTCTTGCACGCCTGTCAGATTTGCACACGCAGAACTTCTCTTCTTTCGCATCATCGCCTCTAGCACCTGCTAATGCCAAATGGTGGGTGTTTCTCCTTGGCTGAGGTGGTTGTTTTTTTAGGTTTGAGACTCAAATGTTTTCTTTGAAAACATTTTTTCCTCTCTCTCTCCCTCTGTGTCTCAAAAAGCAACTTGTTCCTCCTGGGCTAATAGGTCCTCTGAATGCTTAGGGGAAGCTTGTATGTTCCTGCTTGCTGGGATCAAGTTATCCCAGGGTGCCCGTGTTAGCCTTTAATTTTCAAAAAGAGCACCACTGGTAGAGGAAATGGGCCAGGAAGGTTTTGAAGTCTTTCCTGTTTTATTGTTATTGAAGGAGGTCCGTGGAAGGGAGTGTCTAGTGCTAGCCACTCCCTCAATTTGGTACCACTGACATCACCCCGGTGGCCTCTGGGAATTGTTGATCCACAGCTGGTGCATCGGTTCTCTCTTGCCGCGGAACGAATTGCCCCAAACTTCGTGGTTCACACCTACTTAGTACTTCATAGATTTTGTGGCGGGAGCCTGGGCGTGGCTTAGCTGGGTTCTCCGCTCAGGGCTCCAGTGCGGGTGCTTGTGGGACCGGGATCTCATCTGGGGCTCGGGGCCTTTTCCAGGCTCCCAAGGTGGCCATCAGGTGTCAGGATTCATTTCCGTGTGGCTGTAGAGCTCAGAGAGGCTTCCTTGTTCAAAACCAACAGTCGGGGGAGGAGAGGAAAGTGTAAGCCCTCTTTCGAAGCCCTGGCCTGAGGAAGTCAGGCCCACCGAGGTGACTCTCCCTTTCGAGTTACGCAGCGTTGGCCTATCAGGGCCCTTACTGACATCTGCCGCTCCCTTTGCATTCGTCATATGAGGTAACATGGGCACCTCATCCCAGGTGCTGACCCTACTCGAGGAGAGGAGATCCTAAGAAGCCCTGGGTCCCTTCTGGCTGCCGGAGCTGGTTCCCTGCGTCACAGACTCTCCTCTTCTTCCCCATCTTTGGATAAAGTATGTGGCTTGGGCAACTGTGATTTCGTAAAGCCCTCTCTTAATTCCATCGCAAGAGGAGGTGGCATGTGACAGACCGTGTTCTGGAGTTTAGGGGTACGGGCGAGATGGAACCACGGGGTGCAGAAGGGGTGGCCCTGGTTCGCAGAGCCGGGTCGCGGCCACCTGATTCCAGGTGGGCTTTGTCACAACTGATTTTTCTGCTGGAGGCAACAGAGCAGTGGCCTTGGGACCCGGGGGCCAAACAAGGGTTCTGAAAGTTGACAGGTTAAGGAGGTAAAGCAAACCTCCGGCCTCCTGACCCCAGGTCTGTTTCCATGGGTGCCCCTGAGCGTGCTGTTTGCTGTCCGCACGTCTCAGCTTCCGACTCTCGGGCAGGGCCCGGGGGTCTGAGGTCCCTCCTAGTGTCCATGTCGGTCCCGTGGTGTGACATGCATCCAGCGCCAGCGCATTCGGGGCACGCAGGACTTACAAAGCGGATGCGGCTGTGCGGAGAGGGACGGCTGAGCGCCTCTCGGGTCGGTTTCCCGTCGAGGTAACCAGTCTCCACTGGACGCTTGCTCTTCATGAAGGTAGAGACCCCCTCTAGGCAGGGAAACTTTCTCCTTGTATCGACAACCATCCTCAGCTGTGTTTGGAAACTGCGGACTGGAGTGTCGGGCTCAGGGACCCCCGGGGTTCACGGGCAAGCTTTCTTCATGCCTCGATCTCGTACTTTTAATCAGAACAAATCTGGAGCATTACTCTTCCGTGCTTGTTCCTGCCATTTGCAGCCACTCGACACTTTTTCATAAACAAAGTGACAGTTTGATGGAATGTGGTTTTTAATTAAGCTGCTTTCACTTGGAACAACTTTCCGGGAGCATATGTAAGGAGCACAACTTCAGAAAGTGCCATTGGAGGCTGATTTCAGAGACAAGTCACCAGGCCCTTGGGGAAGAACAAAGGGCAGCAGGCAAGTGGGACTCACCAGGTGCCCAAACGCCTGCTGTCCTTTGTAACAAGCTCTGGACTCAGGACGAAGCACACGGGATGTCAGGAAACGGACCCACAGCGGCTCTTTATGTCCCTGGGTTTCAAGCCATTCACGGCACGTCCCTCTCTTCCACAGCTGGGATGTGACAAAAACACAATGAAGTGGGACCCCTGTAATTCTGCCTTGAGGCACAACCCAGTTTTATGGGCAGCGGTGAACTCTGCCAGTACCAGACCTTCCAAGAGCTTGGAGTCCCACAGGAAAGGCGACAGCCTTCACAGGACAGGGATCCACAGATGGCTACTCGGGCATGGAGGGTGGAGACGCGGCTGAGCACCACTTTACCAGCTCTTCTAAGGGCTATGCGTATATATAATGGGGGATGGTGTGTCAGAGGGCTTCACTCGGCCTCCTTGGGGTGGGCATTTGCGTGGTAAGGGGGTCCTGGCTGGGGGACACCGTGCAGAATGCAGGATCGGATCAGAGCGGCCCCTCCCATCGTGTTCTGTGCTCTCCGGCATATAGATCTGCCCTGATAGATCACCGCTACTGCGGAGAAATCCATCAAGCCTTTACCCTGTACATGACTCATCTCCCTGTGGCGGGCGCGGCGCTCAGCTTCCAAGAATAGCCTAGCCCGAGGGATCCGAGCTCGGAATCCCTTCCAACTTTCAGGGCTCTGAAGTTTGGCGCCCACAGAGGTCTGTGCTTAGGTAACGGGGTGCAGATGGCTTGGTGTTTGCAGAGACCGTGGCTAATGACCATCTCCCTTCTACCGTTTTTTTTATGCAAAGTCCAGGAATGCAAAATTCTGGGCCAGCTCAGAGTGCTTTCAAAGGGAAACAAACCTCAATCATCAGGCTGGCCTGATGGTGCGTTTCAGTGGCTTAAAGATAGGGTAATCAGGAAGCCCACTCATTCATTTATTTGTTGTTCATTCAACAAATATTTGCTGCTTGCCTTGTAAGTGAGAACCACAAGAAACCCAACGGGGGAATCTCACAGAGGTTGAATCAGACCTAAGCGCTAAGCCCTGAACATACTCTCTGCTATTGAATCCTGGCAACCAGGCTGGGAAGGAGGGTGATAAAAATAATAGCTGACATTTATTGAGCACTTACTACATGCTGCGTCTTAAGCGCCTCACTTGAATTAACTAGATCAATCTTCACTATGGTTCAAGGAGTGGGGGGCCATTATGAACCTCATTTGCTAGGTGAGAACAATAGGAATCGAGCACAGAGGGTAACTTGCTCGGGTTTCTGTAAGCTGGTAGGTAGCTGTGTCGGGGAACAGAACCCGGAGTTCTCTGATATGAACCACGTAAGCATCACAATGCTTACGCCATTGCGGCATCACAGTGGTCTTCTGTCACTTCTTTCCAGAACATGCTGAGCTCTCTTTGACCCCAGGGGCTTTGCATTTCCCTACGCCTTGAAACCTTGAGTTTCTCATCCTTCTGGTCTCTGGCTCAAGGGCCATCCCTTTTGCAGTCCTTCCTGGAGTATCTGCTAAGCTCTTCCTTCTCATTCTTCATTTCCTTCACAGCCTTTATCATATTGTGACGTTCCCATGTTTAATCCACTGCCCTCCCCGCCAGTCCCCACTAGAATTGACCTTCTGGAAGCATGGACCTTTTGTACCTTAATTACCTTCATATCTGCAGCCCTGAGGCAGAGCCTGACACACGGCAGGTCCTCAGCAAGAAGCCACTGGGCAGTGAGGGGAGGGACGCAGGTGCACACCAGATCTCAGGCAGCACAGACACCTTGTCGTTGGAATGATCGAAGCCGTGAGTGTGAGCGTAAGTGGTCATCGTCAGTGCTGTCCTTAGTCACTGCTGGGAAGAGGAAGGACACTGGAGACTCCAAAGGCACAACAGAACATTCTGGAATGTTCAGGATTGCAATGCAGAACCATCATCATGAGAGTGTCAGTGTGTGTCCCTCCCTAGGGTGACAGGAGGGGACTGTGTCAGCCCACCGCAAGGTCGGACGGTAGGTTCCTGCAGCTGCTGCAGGCAGAGAAGGGGAGCGATCCCCGTCTGTGGAGGTGCCTCTGCAGGGCAGTGGTGATGGGCTGGAGAACAGGGCTCCAGGCTGCCTTCTCCCTAAGGACATAACGTCAGGATGTGGGGACCCGTCCATTGCCCAGAGAATCTTTGGTGCTATTGGCTGCCTCCCTCATAGCACCTAATTTTTCAGCCCTCTCTTTTGCTTTCTTCTTTTATGCCCTTCGTCATCTGTCACTAGTGCATGCTAGAAACAGGACTTTGTTCTAGAACATTCTAGAACATGGCCACTGAGTCTCACTTTGCTCCTGTCTGAAATGGGGATTGAGCTGACCAGTGGTGCTGCCATTTCCCCGACTCCATTGGGACACTTGGTCGATAAGTTCTGTGGTGGCCCGTCTCACTCCATTACCAATGAGTCGACACCTTACATATAATGAAGATGTTTCATGTACTGGAACAAACACGTTATCATTACAATCAAAAGTCTGCAGTTTTAACGGCTGTACCGAGGCACAATCATCATGCAACAAACCACCCAGCTTTGCAGGTGTTGACACACACGTGCGCACCTTGGAAACCATTACTGCGATTCAGTCAGGCTTCATCGCATCCCCCTCTTACCGATGAGGAAAATGGGCTGGGAGAGATACGTGTCTTGTCCTGGATCCCACGGTGGCCAGAGGCAGAGCTGTCTGATCGGGCCTGAGTTCCTGGCCACCTCGCACGCTGCCCACCCCCCGTAGTGGACGGTCCCTGCTGGTGATGTCAGAGGATGGGCAGTTGCTCACATCTGCTTGGAGGCCCGAGAGTATAACAGCCAGAGTTGTGTATTTGGTCCCCTTACCCACAGCACTGCCACCTGCGCATGAGGCCGAGTCCCCGAGCTCGCTTCACAGTGAGCAGGCAGCTGTGCGAGGGCAGAGGGCTGGGCCCAGCCAGCCAGGCCGCCAAGATCTTCCAGCTTTCCTGGCGAGTAATTCACCTGCTGGGTGCATTTCAAAATCGTAGACCAAGTCCAGTGCCCTGAACCCAGCGCACATGGGAGTGTTTGGGAGACTCTCACAGGTGTTAGCAGATGTGGCGTCCCAGTTCTGGGGGCCGGATTCCGGAGGTCCCTGAGACTGCGAAGGCATGAGCCCTGGTGCCCACCCAACACTGTCCCTTCTCCCCCAAACCCTGTGCGTGTCCTTCAGCTCAGGCTCCTTTTTTCCTCGAAGTATCTTTTCTCTGTCTCCTCCACTCAGTCCATGGAGTCATGCTGCCTGGTTTAATTCCCGCTTGCGAGGGTCAGGACCTTGGACAAGGCTCCTTGATCTCTGGGCTCCATTTCATCAGTGAGGGTAGTGATAGTGCTCACCCCGCGTGTGTGTTACATGCGCCAGCGACGGCAGCGCACACCCCATGCTCTGTACGGTGTCAGGAGCAGAGCCCCAGGATATGCCGCTGCCGTATCGCTGCTGTTGGTGGTGGTTTTTGTTATCAGTGCCACACGTTTGCCCAGCTGGTCCCCCTTCTTGCCTCCTCCTCCTCACCCCCCCCCCATGTGACTATTACATTGCTTGCCCTTCAAGGTATTACCTTCTCCAAGAGCCTCCTCCAGCATGACCCACCCTTTGGGCTGAGAACTCCTCTTCTGAGGCCCATTCATTCGTTCCTTCAGCAAATGTTTACTGAGCAACTGCTGTGTGCTGGAGAAGTGAACAAAGTGGACCAAAATCCCTGCTGTGTTGATGCCTCCCTTCTTCAGGGGGAAGATGCAGAAAATAAACAAGGTCGATGAGTAAAATCTGTAGCTAAAAACATTTGCATTTGCGATGGAGAAAAATGAATCAGGGAGGGAAGTTTTGGGTCATGTCCCAGGTTAGATCTGGGACAATTAGATGTTCACCTTAGAGACCAAGAATGTCAGAGATGAGGCTGCAGTTTTACATATGATGGCAAGGAAGATGATATCTGGATAAAGACTCCAAAGAGGTGAGGGAGTACACTGTTCAGAAGAGCATTTCCAGAAGGCAGAACAGCATGTGCAAAGGCCCTGAGGTGGGGGGCATTTCAGGTGTGTTTGGAGAGTATTCAGGCCAGGATGGCTTGGGAAAGGAAATGACAGTGGAAAGGTGGCTTGAGGCCGGCTGGATTGTACAGGACCTTGTAGGATGCGGTGAGGTCTTGCCTGGGGAACCATCGCAGGGTTTGGGGCAAATAAGGGAGGTGGGGCCATTGTGGCTGCTCTGTCAGTACTGGATTGTAAGAGGGCAGAAGTGGAAAGGGAGGGGTCATCTGGGGAGAGGTGACATGGCCTGCCTCCGGCTGCTAGTGGCTGTGCTGAGTGCTGGGTGGGTGGGATGCAAGCCGCCAGAGGAAGGGAGGAGTCGGAGATGCTCCCAAGTATCCGGGAGCACCTGGGAGACGGGGGCTCCGAGATGGATGCTAGACAATAGACTGACCACAGTCCTCGCACCTCGTCTCCCAGACTCACACTTGGTTCTGTGCCCACGGCGCACTCTCCTCCAGACCATGAGCGCCTCAAAGGCAGAACGTGTGTCTTTGCCTTTTTGTATTTCTCAGAACCATGCCCCAAAGAATCTTCAGATGGTCTCTGACATGAATATAGTTTGAAACCAATTTGCACCAAAGGCGTCTCTTATCCAAGGAGGATATAGGTCCTGACTGTTAAGGACAGCCGTCACTACCTGTTTCCTGCCCTGCCTCCCCACCTCTGTCCCTGCACATGAACTTGGACCCTGGGTCGCAGTTCTGTGGGGCGGAGGCAGCAGATGTTGCTGCGCGAACATTCTCCTGTGGATGGCTTTGGGGTCAAGGCCCAGCTCCACGGCCCACTGGATCCTGCCGTGAATTCATCTGCACAGTTGAGCAGTGCCTAACCATGGGGGATAAATAAAAAGCAACAGGAGAGACTTCCTCCTGGTGACTCAGAGCAAGGCTTGTGGGGGTGGGATCTTTCCCTCCCATTGCTAACTGACATCCCAAGTTCAGGGCTGGGGCCGTCTGGTCTTTGCTGCTCTGTGTGCCAGTGTGAGCCACTCTGATTTCTCTGCCTTCTCAGAGCCCCAAGCACATGTCTTACTTTTGCAGGTGGGTCTCAGGATGAACTTCCTCATGTCATTTGAAATCTCACACTGTCCTTTTAGAAGCGTGGTGGCTAAGGGGCGCCTGGGTGGCTTAGTCGGTTAAGCGTCCGACTTTCGCTTAGGTCATGATCTTGCGGTTCGTGGGTTCGAGCCCCGCATCGGTCTCTGTGCTGACTGCCAGCTCAGAGCCTGGAGCCTGTTTCAGAGTCTGTGTCTCCCTCTCTCTCTGACCCTCTCCTGCTCACACTGTCTCTCTATCTCTCTCCTAGAAATAAATAAAACATTAAAAAAATTAAAAAAAAAAAAGTGTGGTGGCTAAGACAGTTTCGGGAGTTCCCCTGCCTTCGTGCAGAGCCTAGGTGTGTACGTGCTGGCGTCGGGCTCTGAGACTGGTCTTGTCCTGTCTCTGGGGCTCAGTTTCCTTGCCTGATTGTGTGTGGTTGTGAAAATAATGGCCACCAGCACTTATTGGACGCTTACTGTGTGCCGGGTACTAGACACTAGGGTTTTCCCCAATATGCAGAATAGGAAACCAAGGCATGGGGAGATGAGGTGGCCAATGTAATGTCCTATAGCTGTCAAGGTCAAGGCTGAGGGCTTTTTTTCTTTGGTCCAATTTTTTCTGGTGGTAAAATATACATAATGTAAAATTTACCATCTTAGCCATTTTTATCCCCTGCACCTGCCCACATACCTACCTGCTTCCCTCTTCCTTCCTTCCTCCCTTCCTTCCTTCCTTCTCTCTCTCTCTCTCTCTTTCTCTCTTTCTTTCCTGTCTCCCCTTTTCTCCCACATTCAAGCTTCTGGTAACCACCATTTTTACTCTGTGTCACTGTGACTTTAGCTTTTATTGTAATTATCATTAATTATTATTACTTTTAGATTTCATATACAAACAATACTTTTTGTGTCTGGCTGATTCCACTTAGAATAATTTCCTTCAGGTTTACTCATGTTTTTGCAAATGGCAGGATTTCCCTTCCTTGAAGGTCTAAATATTCCATTTTCTTTACCCACTCCTCCACCGACAGCCTCACAAGTCGCTTCTGTATCTCGGCTCTTGTGGATAATGTGGAGGTGGGTGTGGGGTACACCTCCCTCATCACCAACAGTGTGGAACAGCTTTTCTTTAAGTTTATTTATTTATTTTGATAGAGAGAGGGAGGAAGAGAGAAAGAATCCCAAGCAGGTTTCACACTGCCAGCATAGAGCCTGATGCGGGGTGTGAGCCCACAAACCATGATATCGTGACCTGAGCCGAAATCAAGAGTTGGATGCTTAATGGACTGAGCCACTTAGATGCTCCATGGGCATCTTTTCATGAGCTATTCGTATTTTGCCTTTTGAGAAATGTCTATTGAACTCCTTTGCCTATTTTTTAATTGGATTATTTGTCTTTTTCTTATTGAGCTGTGAGAGTTCTTTATATATTCTGGAGGGTAGATTCTTATCAGATACATGATTTTCAAATATGTCCTTCATTCCGTGGGTCTTTTCACTTCTTGATAGCATCCCTTGCAGAAAATTTTCTAGTTTGGATCAAGCATGCCTAATACTGTTTATGATCCACTTCCCCCTCTGTTTCCCCCTCCGGCCCCCTGCCTTTTTTTTTTTTTTTTTTTTTTTGTCTTCAGCTTAGTAGTTGGTCAGTGCTCTCCTGGGTCTGGGGGCAAGGATGAAGACCACCCCTCTGTGCTTTGTCAGACCCCAGACTCCGGATGAGAGGGGTCAAGAGATCATTGGAGGCTGGCACTGTTGGGCCTCCATCACCTCCCCCCAGCTTCAGAGTCCCTTTCCCAGACCAACCCTGCATGACATCAGCATGTGAAAAAGTTGCCCTTTGAGTCTTTGGAAGCACCTGTCTCAATATTTTTGTCTGTTTCCCTTGGGCCTTGCATGTGAGCCCCCCCACCCTCACTGGGTGTCAGGAATGCTCAAGTGGTAGGGGTCTCATCCCTGCCTTTCCTCAGTCCAGGTCCATCTCTGTGTTGGCCACAGCTCGTTTTTTCTCTGTGTCCCCATAGCCTCCTCAATGAAGACCAGCTACAGACTCTGCCTGTGCTCAAGTCTTGGGGGGTCCCAGACTCAGTGCGTGTCAGGACCACCCAACAAACTTGCTGGTAAACGTGCCCATGAACGCCGAATCTGAATTTCTTGGGGGAGGATCCAGACCCCCTGGCAATTCAGATGTCAGGGGTCCACGTCACATTCTTGAGAGGCCCTGCCCTGGTCCAGAAGCCCACCCACTCCAATTTGTTCTGAGACCCCAGAGAGGGTAAGCCTCATGGTTCTTGAACTTGGTTGCCTATTAGAATCACCTGGGGAAACTTAAAACCTCTCAGCAGCCATTCCACAGCACCGACTAGTCAAATCAGAATTTCCGAGCATGGGACCCAGACATCAATAGTTTTTAAAGCTCCCTGGGTGGCTCCCCAGTGCAGCTAAGGCTGAGAATCAGAGGTTATGTAACCTGCCTCGACTGGCAGCCATAAAATTTTATGTGCCGTTTCCCTTTGTTAAGCCCTCTAACCCACTCAGGTAAGCTGGACTCTGGAATTTACTCTTCTCTTTTAGCCATGCTGCAATTTACCCTGTCCCCACACTGCAGAGGACGCAGAACTGGGAGAGAGGGAATGTGCACACATCTCCAGGTTCCCAGAGCAGGGGGTTGGCCGACCGCACAGGGCATCACTTGACACATCTTTGCCTGGTCTCATGACGACGCTAGACTGACCTGGACTTTCTGAGAGGGCCACTGATATCCCAAGCCCCCAAATAAAGGGATTGTCGCCTTCTGATCACGACCCCGTGGCACCACGGTCTTTCTGGGGATTGTTCTACAAAGTGGTCAAAGTGGGGCCTTTGGAGTCAGGCCACCTGGTTTGACTTTTAGCTCTACTGCTTGGGGGGGGGGGTGGAGGGTGTGTGAACTACTGGTCCACCCTGAGCATATGTTTCCTCATCTGTGCAGTGGGGACACAGGAAAGTACTGAAAAATTGTCTTAAGTAAATGAATGGATAAAGAGAGTGTTGTATAAACATACAACGGAATGATAGCCTTAAAAAAAAGAAATGTTGCAGTTGGTCACCTTGGATAAGCCTAGAAGACATTATGCTAAGGGAGCCAAGCCAGTCACAGACACTACATGATTCCAGTCATATAGAGTAGCTAAAATAGTCAAAGTCAGGAGCATCTTGGTTGGCTCAGTCGGTTAAGTGTCCGACTTAGGCTCAGGTCATGATCTCACGGTTCATGAGTTCGAGCCCTGTATTGGGCTCTGTGCTGACAGCTCAGAGCCTGGAGCTTCGGATTCTGTGTCTCTCTGTCTCTCTGCCCCTCCCCCTCCAAAACAAATAAGCATTAAAAATTTTTAAAATAAAATAGTCGAAGTCATAGATTCAGAGAGTGGCATGATGGAGCTGGGGTAAGGGGAAGATGGGGAGACTCTAATCAATGGGAGTAAAGTTTCGGTGAAGCAAGATGGGTTTATCTCCTGGGCTACATTGCACCTGTAGTCAGGGATCCTATACTGTGTAGTTAAAGTGTCTTCTGAGAGTAAATCGCATGCGAAGCGTTCTTTCCATAACAAAATAAAATTAAACATAAGCAAACAAACAAATGTGATTAAGCTTCCAGAAAGCAAGAAAGCAAGCAGGAAAGAAAAGAAATGTCTTAACAATTAAACAAAGATGATCCATGTAAAATACTTAGCACCGTGGCTGGTGCCAACTCCCCTTCTTTCTCTAGGGTTACCTTCCAAGCCACGACTTTGACAGGTAGGGCAGGTGCTTAGGACCGTGCCAGCGATAGAAACAGTGGCTGGGTACCTGGTCCAGAATGCTCTCCAGGGCACAGGCTGGGTAGATCCCCCTCAATTACTGCCCCAGCCCTGCCTGGTGAGACTGTCATCTGCCCTCCACTTAACACCTTCCCATATTCCATTCAACCTCTACCTGAAGGCACAGCTCGTGATAACACCATGTAGTTCCACCATCGCTTCCTAACACATTTGAGGTTATGCTTAGTGTACTGTCCACGGTGTGAGGAGGGGCTGTCCGTGTCGAGGCAACCAGAAGAGATACAAGTCCTTCTTCTTGCGGAGACCCAAGTCTCACCTGGTCAGATTCCACTGACCCTGCCTGACTATACTGTAGTTACAGAGTACAGATCCCTTATTGTGCTCTCCTCCCTTCCCCTGGCTCTGCGTCCAAGTGACCCACAGTGGCATGTGCTCCACGAGCCAGTAAATTCACAGCACCACTTTTCTACTAATGTAATTTTTAGAATATCTCCAAGTGGATGGAACTGCATGATTACACCTTTGCAAAACCTCTGACCACAGGTCCCCAGTTTTCCCTTGACCATGTGCCCGGCATGGTTCTTTTATGTACAGTTAGTTCAACTGACTTTCCAGTCCCAACATGCTAGATTTCCCCTTCTTCTTGAAACTGCCCATCGCTTGACACCGGGCAGGTGTTGGGTAGATGACAGTGGTCACTCGGGGAAGACACGGAGTCCCCATGATCTCCACGCCTAAGGCTCTCAGGGGCTGCCACATTGATGTCAGCCGCTCCCCCAGACGCAGAGGAGGACGGACGCGAAGAGACCGAAGGGAGCTGACTTCTTAAAAGGGAAACAGGTCCTGAGAAAAACAGACCAAGGAAAGAGGGCACTTGGAACATGTCTTCTTTTTAAACCATCGGGCCCAGATGGTCTGCGTGTGAGGTAGCCTGCAGAGCTGGCTAACCTAACCACCGAGCAGTTTGAGCCAGTTCACGAAATCTCAGGTCGGAGCCATGGAGGGCCAGACAGGAGCAGAGGGTAAAGAAGGCCCTGCTTAAAATTTACTACCCAGAAAATCTGATGATTAGTGATCAGACAGCACACGACGGGGAAATTCATAAATATCTTCATGTCACCAGGATCCTGGGCCCCAGGCGGTGCTTCAAGTTTAAGAACAAATCATCTCAGGCATGCTGGTCGCATTTTTTATCGTAATTACAAACAGCTGACATACAGGAATGTTATAGATGGCTGGCTTCTGAGCTGTAGACCAGCACTTCTCAGACACGACTCCTCAGGAATCGGATGTGGTTCAAAGGCAGATTTTGGTCCAGCGGGTCTGAGATGGAGTCTGAGACTGCATTTTAAGAAACTCCCAGGGGATGTGGTGCTGCTGGTCTGTGGACCACACCATGTGAGGCTACAGGAATGCTTGGGAAATGCATGCAGGGGCCTGAGTGGAGGTGTTTCCTGGTGGCAGGGAGGCAGCTGGGGTGCCCAGAAAGCATTGCCGGGATCTCTGGGGCCCTTGTCAAGGAGAGGGCTGGGGAGGGTGAAGATGTCTCTCAGGAAAAAGTCGCTCTCACAATCTAGGGCTGTTGGAATTGAGAACACTGCCATTGAGCTTAGGGAAAGAGAGGAGAGAGTAGGTCTGGTCGGGGAGGAAGGAGAGGAGGGGCTGGACCAGAAGGAGGGAGAGGAGGGGGTGGCCCGGGAAGAGGGAGAGGAGGGGGTGGCCAGGGAGGAGGGAACCTATAGATAGTGTTTCTGATTGTCTTTCCTCTTGCTTCCTGCTTCCAACTGTTTCTTCTCAAGTTGTTTTCTCTGCTCAATACTTGCATCCACCATTCACCCAACTGCATAAATCAGAGATATGGGAGCTGTCTTTTTTTTCCGCTGCTGGGAAAGGCAGTCCTCCATCACTTGCACTACTCCTGCATGGCCGTGTGAGTGGCCTTGGGCCTGGAACATTTTCTTGCAAATAGATAAGGAGCCCTCACCCCAGGAGCCTATCTGGGTTTGTCTCCTTGCTTGGACTATCTTTCCCTATTCTGGGCTTAATGTGTGCTTCTTGGTTTTGCTTCTGCATGCATGTCATTGGGCACCCCGCCACCCCTCACTCTTATATTTGTTCCCAGTGTGGAGGGATTGGGATTTGTTCCTGTAGCATGAAGTGTGGCTGCACGCAGCCACACTGCACCATCTGCTCTGGCGTGGATCCCCTGGTCATGGAGACTGACATACTGCAAGGGACTGGATCTTGTACATTCTCTTTCTGCTCTTGCTGTAAGTAAACACTGGACCCTTTGAACATGGTGTGCATGTTTTCTCTTCCCAGCGATCTTGAGTCATGCATCTATCTCTTCCCTGGGTAATACTTCTTTGTCTTTTAACCCTGGTCACACAGCCTGACCACCCAGTGAACAGTGAGAATTTGCCTTTCTCTCTTCCCTCATACCCAGTCTAGTGCTATTTTAATTATTCTCTTTCAAAAATGTATCTCCAGTTCCTCCCCAGCTCCACTGCCACCGCCATCATCTCCCCCTGCTGGGCTTCCTGCTCCCCTTCCATCCCTCCCACTGCAGCGAGGTCACTCCTTAACAGCCTCCAAAGGCTTTTCATGCATCTTGGCTGGAATCCAGGTGCCTTCTCTCTCTATTTTTTTTTTAATATTTTTATTTCTAAGAGAGAGAGAGAGAGAGACAGCGTGAGCAGGGGAGGGTCAGAGAGAGAGGGAGTCACAGACTGAAACAGGCTCCAGGCTCTGAGCTGGCAGTCAGCACAGAGCCCGACGCGGGTCTCGAACCCACGAACCACGAGATCATGACCTAAGCGAAAGTTGGACGCTTAACCGACTAAGCCGCCCAGGCACCCCTCCAGGTGCCTTCTCTTGACCTTCACAGCCCCACCTTTCCTACCCCTGTCCTCTTTGCCAGCTGTGCCCCATTGTCTACCAGTTCTCAGCACACCCTTGTGTTCTGAAGAGTCTTTGCATATTCTGTTCCCTTAGTCTAGAATCAGAAAAACAGATAAATAAAATAAAGTGTCTCTTTTCACTGTTAGCTACTGCTGCCTTCAGATCTCCGGTGTCTTTTCCTCAGCGAGGCTTTCCCTTACCTTCCTGTAGATGGTGCATCTCTTACACCTGTAATTTCCCTTCATGGCATTAACCGGAAGTTTGGTTTCTGCATCATCAGTTGCCTCCTTCCCCCGCTTGAATGATCGCTGCATGAGGGCAGGGATCCCACCTTGCTTGTCTCCTGTTAAATTCCCCAGGTCTACGCTCACAGTAGACACCCAACACCTATTGATTAAAGGACAGTGTGAATTAATGAACAAAGAAGCTTTAGGAAAGTGGAGGACGGTGATGAGTGCGTGAAAGAGGCTCACATTCATTGAAGCACCTCCTTGTGGACCCAGCTCCTCACTCATTTGCTCTCCCCCATGGGCTGCTGTCACATTGTCTGTGGCCCTGACACTAATGGCAGCTTACCCAAGGTACAAAGCCAGTGAGCAGAGCTGACGTGCACCTTCCTTATTCTCAGCCTCGGGTTTCTTGACCTTGGCATTGCAACATTTAGGTCCACATGATTCTCTGCTGTAGGGTGAAAGAGGTGGCTGTCCTATGCATTGTAGGACATTTAGCAGAGTCCCTGGCTTCCACCCTCTCACTGCCGGTAGCACCCTTCAACTTAGGATGACTGGAATGTCTCCAGATACTGCCAAACACCCCTTGGCAGCCAAACTAGCCCGGTTGAGGATCACTAGCTCAGCTTGCAGATAATTTCAGCCTCTCGTATGCCCCCTGCTTTGATCTCTGCCTGTCCTGGTCCACTGTGTTTCTTAGGGGCTCTTCCTCCTCCCCTTGTTTCCTGCAGTCTTTCAGTGCAGCCCTCTGGGAATGCAGCAAATGGATAGTGTGATCCAAGTGTTGCAATAAACATTTGCTTTTCTGGTTTATTTAACATCAGCCCTATGTTCAGAAGCTTGTGTCATTGGCGTGGACACTAACAGACTGTCTAGAAAAGGTGCAATATATTTTTTTCCTTTGCCTAAATGGCACGTCTAATTGTTTAGCATGAGATAAACCCATGTGTTTATGAAGAGATAACTTGTCAAAACAGACTCGTGGCTCCACCGCTGTAACAGCCTAGCCTCCCAGCCTTTCTTCATTCAAAGACAAGTGTGAATTTGTCTTGGATGTTTTATGTGGATTTAAGGTAAAAATTTATTTCCTGCCTTTTGGGGGGCAGATAAAAGCCCCCAATACAAGTGTCTTTTGAAGCATAAGAGATCAGGCTTCAGAACAATATCCAAATGCAAGTGTCTTATTAAGTACAAGGGATGAAGAAAGGCATAGAAAAGGAGTGTGTATGCCGGAGAGAGAATGTGCATGAGTTCCTAGCCAAGGGATCCAGTTAGAGATAGGGCTCCCTTTTTGGCTCTTGCATCCACCTACCCATCTAGCCATTCATTTATCCCTCCCTCCCTTCCTCCCATCCATCCATCCATTCTTCCTTCCTTCCTTGTATCCATTCGTTCGTCCATCCATTCATCTGTCCATCCATCCATCTTCCCATACATCTGTCTCTCTGTCCATCTATTCATCTACCAAACATATTATGCTAGGGAGTGTGGTGGTGCTGGATGCTGGGTACAAATTTGTTCCTACTCTCTAGGTGTTTTTGTGGAAGACACACAAGTCAACACTTACTACCTACATTACAACACAGTATGTCAAGTGATGGGATAGAGGGAAACACAGGGGGTAGGATAGTCAGCCAAGGCCCATTCTTGAGGAAATCAGGGAAAACTTCTTGGAAGGGGTGAACTGAGGATTCCCCAGGGGTCCTCACACTTTCTTCTAGCTACAGAAAGTGCCTTGATTAGAGAATTGCTCACACTCAGCCAAATACTTAGAAAAGGGCAGAGAGCAAGCTCTCTGTACTCACTGCTATTACTGCCAGTTTCTTCATAGCTTCCTCAGTGCCATGCATGGCCATGGTGTGTGCGGGGGGGGTTCTTGTTGAGCCTTGACAGCTGCCCTATGAGGTCAGCACTACCATCAGGTAACACTGAGGCCCAGAGAGGTGGGGATCACTGTACTTACCTTTCAGAGTTATTATAACAATTAGGGGCATGTGTTTAAAGTTTCTGGTGCCCAATACCTGCTTCATGTTACTATTATTACCTGCAGGGATTTCTTCTGCTAACCTAAGGACTATCCCTTGGTTGCTGAGCACAACAGGTTTCTTCAGTGTTCACCCTCTTCTTCCTTTCCTGACGATCAACACTTCCCTCTTTATACTCTTTAGGAAGCAGCCTGAGGATCCATAGGCTAAAGTTTTGGGTTGCAGCTGATTTTCTTGTGGGAGCCTGAGCCATCCCTCCTGTGAGCATCCCATGATGGTCATCAGTTTTCAAACACCCCCTTTTCGGCCTTGATTGATGGTGATCTGCGTTCTCCATTCCTGACTTGAGGCGTTTGTTGTTTTGGTTTGCTAAGTGCGTATTTTGCTGAGGGCCACCCTCCTATCGTCTTGGAACTCAGAGCGAGAGATAACGAGAAAGAACCCTGAAGCGTGTTCCCCGCACTTCTCTGCTGAATTCTGGAGGTTGTTTCAGGCCTTCTCACCACCTTTTAACCACTTTAATGAGTTTTAAGTGTACAATTCAGTGCATTAAGTACACTCACTGTGGTACCGCAATCACCACCATCCATGTCCAGAACCTTCTATTTTGCAAAACTGAAATTCTGTCTGTATTAAACAAGTCTCCATTCCCTCCCCCAGCAGCCACCATTCTACTTTATGGGCCCATGAATCTGATGATTCAATGTGCCTCATATAAGTGAAATCATACACTGTTTGTCCTTTTGTGACTGACTTCACATAGTATAATGTCTTCCATGTTCATCCATGTTGTAGGATGTGATGGGATTTCTTTTTTTTTTTTTTTTTTTAAGGCTGAATAATATTCCATGTTGTGGATAGACCACACTGTGTTTACCCATTCATCAGTTGATGGGCACTGGGTTCTTTCCACCTTGTGATTCTTGTGAGTGGTGTGCTATAGTGGGCTAACTTTATTAATCATTATCAAAGCTGACATTTGCTAAGTGCCTACTGTGTGCACACACATTCTTTCATTTAACCCTCAATCCCAGGTGAAGTTGACGGGTCAACACACTTAACAGAGTGGAGGCTTAACATATTTGGCTCATTGTCCCAGGGGCTCAAGGTGATAGATCCTGTGTGGGAACACCAGTCTTTTCATGGCTCATCTATTTTTTATCTTAGAGAGAGAGAGAGAGAGAGAGAATCTTAAGTAGGCTCCATGCTCAGTGTAGAGCCCGATACAGAGTTTGATCTCATGATCCTGGGTTCATGACCTGAGCCGAAATCAGGAGTTGGATGCTCAACTGACTGAGCCACCCAGGTGCCCCGTGTGGCTTATCATTTTTATAAGCAGAATAAGCACCTGTGAGAGAGGTGTTACTCAGTGAAGAAAATGGGATGGCTCATCGTTTTGTCTCTGACCATGACCCCCCCTTGTATTTGCACAGCACAGCACATCTTCCTTCAGCATACCATTTTTACTTGACAAACATTGGCTAACCTTGAAGCTCTCTCTGCCACCCCTTCCCTCTCTCATTTCTATGACAAGGAGATAAATAAGTTGGTGATCTCTTTGGAAGAAGGACATGATGAGACAGACAAGATCAGAATCTGGAGAGGACCCCAGGGGGGCTGCTTTGTGAGCTAGTGTTCAGCCAACCCTCCCGAGAAGTGCAGTGTAGCAGAAGTAAAGACCCCTGAGAGGCACAGAGAGGGAGACTCATCCCAAACTTCAGAGGCTCTCAGGCTCTCGCTCTGACACTGGGAGATATGAAATCCTGTGGCAGGACAGAGTGTCATCTGCTTTCCAGAGCCTGAAGGATGTTTCTGCTCAGCTCCTTAGATGTGGTGGGGGTGGGAGTGGCTATTGAAGGTATCAGGACTACAGGAGAAATGATTTCCTGGCTGTTAAAGTTATGATATCTCAATCCATTTCCCAAAAGTGTTTTAAGGAACAGACTTTACAGAATGGGCAGGTATCTTTCAGCCTGCTGTATTAGTATGCTCTTGGTTTGGGCCAAAGTTCCAGTAAATGGTGCATCTAACTCTTTTCAAGTTTAGCATTCTACTTGGTGGCCAATGAAATCTTCCATCATTACTAACCCTGTTGAAAACCTGCTGCCCACCAAGCCCCATGCTGGCTGCTGCTTCCTATCCATGATTCCACTGGACTCTTAAAAACCTTATGAGGTAGAGGCTATTATCAGCTACATTTTACAGATAAGGAAACTGAGTTTAAGTAACTTGCCCCAGGTCACATAGAGAGCAAATGACAGTCATCTAAACATCCATTAAATGAACTTCGGGGTGGTGGTGGGGGGAATGGGTGGATCCTTAAGCCGCCTTGGAGAGGTGAGCAGTGATGGAGAAAGAAACAGTGATTTGAACAAGGAGCCCTAAATAGGAAGTCTTCAGGGGAGATGCTCAGAGTTGCGGGTGTATTGTTTTGCTAACTAGTTGTTTTTCATGTAGGTATCTCCTCATTCCAGGCTCCCAGGTGGGTGGCAGCAGGCATATATTTATTTAAAGTGAAGCACAGGACTTAACTGGCTTGTTTGAATTCACCATTGCACCCAAGATCTGTTACGCTCTTACTTTGTGTGAGACGCTGTGCAGAGAGCCTCCTTACATGTTACAGCTATTGGTCAGGCATAGGCACTGGTGGGTTTGAATGGAGATGCACTGACCAGATGAATGGATTCCAGGTGTTTAACAACCAGCTGGGTATCAGTTCTGTCCCTAAGCAATGGAGGTTTCCCCCTGCTTTAGTGTCTGGAACAGAGACTGAGCAGGGTGCCTGGGTGGCTCAGTCAGTTAAATGCCCATCTCTTGGTTTTGGCTCAAATCATGATCTCATGGTGTTTGAGTTCGAGCCCACATTGATGCTGATGGTGTGGAGCCTGCTTGGAATTCTCTCTCTCTACCTCTCTCTCTGCCCTTCCCCTGCTCACCCTCTTTCTTTCAAAATAAATAAATGATCTTAAAACAAAACAAAACAAAACTAGAGACTGAGCAGGCAAGAGTCAGAGAATAGCACATGTAGTGAAAATTTCCAGTTGAGACCATCCTGGGGTGAAGATTGTAGGAGCTGCCGAACATTGAACATTGACCTGACTTGATGTGTTTTAGTCACAATGTTGATTTGTCTTGAAAATTTCAAATAATGTTGGAGAAAGATGCACATAAAAAAAAGTATATCGAGATGAATGAATGAATGAAGAAAAAGACTATATATAATTTGTATATAAAATAGAGTATTATTCAGCCTTAAAAAACAGAAGGAAATCCTGTCATTTGCAACAGCGCGGTTGATCCCAGAGGACATTATGCTAAGTGAAATAAGCTAGTCATGGAGGGACAAACGCTGTAGGAGTCTATTTACAGAAGGTGTCTAAAATTGTTAAACTCAGAGAAGCAGAGACTAGAACCATGGTTATCAAGGGACAAGAGGGGAAGATGGGGAGTTGTCCAATTGGTATGAAGTTTCAGTTAATGCAAGATGAATTAGTTCTAGAGATGTAGTGCCTGTGGTCAGCAGATCTGTATTATGCACTTAACATGAGATCTTTCCTCTTAAATTGTAAGCGCTCTTACCATAAAGGACACAAACATGCACACAAACACAAGGAAACACAAGGTTGTTTCCTATGCCAGTTACCTTGATGTTGTCGTCGTGGTTCTACGGGTATAGCCGTATATCCACATATCAGATTATGTGTTTTCAGTTTGGACAGTTTGTTTTAGGTCAATTAAATCTCAATAAAGTTGTTGAAAACCTATTGAACATGTGTTGAAGGGGCATGGGTTATAAAAGCTTGAGAAACACTAATATAAAGGCACGGACGGTAGAAAAAAGCATTGGTTTGTTGTAGTTTTGTGGGTGACACAGGGCAAAAAAGTTACCTTTTCTTTCCTGGTTGATACGTAAGGTCCTCTTTGAAAATGTTAGAAGACTTCATAGCCGGGCTTCGGGAATCAGGCCAGGCTTCAGTCCCCAGAAAGCGGAGATGAAGAGAAGCCGTTGTGGAAGTTGTTCTGATTCACGAAGATGGGCAGGCAGGGCACATAGCTCGGACGTACCAAGGAACACAAAACGCCTACCGGGGTGGAGCTTGTGCATGTTGCCGTGGCAAGTGGGGGCTTGTTGGGCAAATAGAAAAGTCAGTCCCAGCTTCTCAAGGAATTTCTGTTCTAGCAGGAGACACAAAACACTCACCAACATAGTTCAATTCTACAGGTATCGATGGAGAGTTGACCTGGGTTAGAAAAGCTCTCTGCTCGAGAAGTAACTTGAGAATCACTGCAAAAATGACGGATCAGTGTGAATCTGACTCGAATAAAACAGGACAAAACAGCCCCATACATATTGCTATGAGACACAAACCCCCAGAAGGCTAGGAATGCTCTAATTAGGAACGGCTTCCAGGATGGAGAGACTGTGGCGTCAGGGATATAACAGCCTCTGGGAGACTGAGGAGGGGGATGTTGTTCCATTACCAGCCTGGCTTTGAGCCGTGCAAGAAATGAAGGCTACCACGTGTGTAGAAATTTCTGATGTTTTCACCACCAAATGCAGTTCTTATTTTGGCCCTTTTGGAGCCTTCTGCTTTGAAGAGTTGTTTGTACTAATCAAAGCTTCCTGTAACTTGCAATCCAGATTCTTCTAGTTTGCTTGCAACTGATTGATTCATTCAACAGATAGTCACTGGACAATAAAACAGTTGAATTAGGTTTGGTGGTTTATGGTAGAAAACCCAACTTAACAGTGGCTTAAGTGGGACAGAATTTTATTTCATTCCTGCATAAAGGAACCCTGTGGACGACTCAGTCACTATCTGTAAGGGGGCTACACAATGAGAAGGGTAAATTCCTTCTCTCCTGTTCCTTATTGGATAGCTTCTATTCCCGGGGTCACCTCATGGGTCACTATGGTTGCCAGTGCTCCAGCCATTATGTCTACATTTCAGACAAAGAGGAGAAAGAGGCTGTCTTTTAATGGAGTTCCCCAGGAGATGCCACTCAGTACTTACATCTCACTTGTCAGAATGTAGTTATATGACAAAACCGAGCTGTATGGGCACCTGAAAACGTAGAAATGTAGGTTTTATTCTGAGTAGCTGTTAAGTCTTTGGATTCCAACAGTAAGAAAGAAGAGGAGAATATATTTTTTGGGTGGGAAGCTAGTAGTTGCTTTCACAGGCACTTACTAGAAGCCAGACTCCAGACTTTATCCTAGGTGTGGCTTATGCAGGATAGTGATTTGCTCGGATTCTGTTTGAGCCTGGTGGTTTTCAAACTTTGGTGTGTGTCAGAATCATCTGGAGGGCTAGTGAAAATACATTTCTAGGTGTCACCCTTGAAATTTATGGTTCATTAGGTTTGGAGGTGAGAGATTGAGGATTTGCATCTTTAGCACGTTCTAGATGCTGCCATGCTGCTGATCCAGGGACCACATGGATCAGCATATGACTTCAGTAAGGGCATGGCAGCCTGGGGTCCCTGGGTCAAATCCAGCTGTTTTTGTAAATGAATTTTGTTGGAACACAGCCACGCTCATTTATTTGCCATTGTCTAGGGTGCTTTTCTGTTCCACCCAGGGCAGAGTTGAGAGTTGGCTCAAAGACCTAAAGAATTTACTATTGACCCCCTCCGGGGGGGTTTGCAGACCCCGCCTTAGGTAAAAGGGGACTCTCACAATCCATGAGGAAGTGGTGTATCAACAGAGATGTCTGTAAGTGTGGGACCCAGACTCCTGTCCTGTGCCATTGGTTTTCTTTGTGGACTTTGGTCAGGCCATTGCCCTGTCTGGACCTCGGTTTCCTCACTTACAGAATGGGGGGCGTTGAGCAACTGACTTCAGAAGCCCCATTCAGAACTCCTTTACTTTCAGCAGGGCAGCTGCTTTTATGGCTTTACAGGATGACAGGCTCAGGCTGAATACCTTCCGTTCGGCTGCTGAGTTGGAGCGGTCTTTGTGGTCTGTTTGTGAAGGTGTCCCCTTCCCCGCCTTTGGAGGGAACACCTTGCTTTGTTTTTGATCGACACCTGGCATTTGTGGGAGCTGACATTCATGAGTTCCTGCTTTCCCCAGCCCCTTTCCAGCATGTTCTATTCATCACTGTGACTTTTTGGTGCCTTCGCCTATACTAACCTTCACCGAGTCAGAAAAAAGGCACTTAGAGTTTGTAATGACAAATATAATATCACACCACCTCTCTGTGCCACAGAGTTATTTCACTCTGGGTTTGAGAGTCTTTTTTCAGAGAGCAACAAAGCGATAAAGGTCTCCTTTGGATGACACTCAGTCAGCCAAAGTGAGACACCCGGTTGACTGTATTTAAATCAGAGTGCGTGAGTGGAAATGAATATGTAGAGAGATCTCTATTCATTTGGATTTTAGTAAGCATTGTGGGCAACTTCCTGCACTGGTGATGAATTGTGTTTACCAGTGGGCAAGTCTGGAAATCAGCTGCTAAAACAAAATAGAAGCTTGCTTCCTTCTAGCTTAAAGCAGCCTGGGGGTAGGTGGTTCAGGCTGGCATGGTGGGTTGGTGGCTTCATGGTGTCATCATGGATCCCCTCTGTATTTCTGCTGTGTTCCTAAGGACAAGGTTTACATCATCGAAGTTGCTTAATGGTCCCAAATGGCTGTTGGAGCTCTACAGTCTTCTGTTGGGACAGTGTGTGTCATTTAATTTAATTAATTCCAGGAGTCTTCATTAGCTGCTGGAGAAACTTTAAAAATCCTTTCTCTGTTATTCAAGACCCTCCATGGACTGTTGCATAAGGTCCTTTCTAAAATTATTAGCCACTTCTGAACTTTGTATTCCCAGAATAATTTTTTTTTCTGTCTTGCCCATTACCTTCAAAATGTATCTTCAAACGTCCCATGTCTTTCCATCTCCGCCACCAGTGCAAGCCAGGGCTAACTCATTCCTGCACTTGCACGGCCCCGAGAGTGTGTGCTTCCTTGAATTCTGTACCCGAGATGCCTCCGTCGCCTCACCCCAGCCCCGACCCAAAGCACAGTGCCTCTCACTTGGATGACTTCTACCAGTCGTCTTTTCTCCTCTACCATCCATTCTCCACTTAGCGGCCAAAGAAATATTTTAAAACAATATGATCAAGTCCTTTTATTCCTCTGCTTAACCTCAGTGGTTACTCCCTGCACTTCCCGTGTAGCCCAAGCCCCGTTCCCATGGTCTTCGAGGCCCCGCCCATCCGTCTTTGTTTTCACCTTCTACCTGCCCTGGTGCCGTCTTCTCTGCAGCCAGATGAGCCTTCTTCCTGTTGCTCAGAACCCACTCTCCTCTCCTGTCACAGGGCCTTTGTGTTGTCCACTCTTCCCTGCGAGCCGGTTGGCGTGGCTCACACCACACGGGTTCTCCCACCAAGTGTACTTGTGCTCTCCCCACTGTAGTTGATCTCTGACATGTCACCTGTGGACTCCCTTCCCAGAAATTACCACGTCTGTAGCCGTCTTGTGTATCTACCTGCTTCTTGACTATGTCTCCCTTCCCCTTTCCAGAATATAAGGTTCCGGGGACAGAGACCACAGCTGTTTTCTTGCACCAAGTGTGTTCCTAGTCCTTAAGTCCATTGTCAAGGACATCCTAAGCCTTGGGGACTTGGGGAGTGAATGAGTCAATAAATGATCAGGCCACTGATCGGGGGTTCTTAACTGGGGTCCCAGGGTCCCCGGGGGACCCGTGGATAGAATTCACTGGCCTGCAAACCTGGATGTGGGGAAAACTACCTATTACCACTTACCTGTAACTGAAAATTCCATTTTGTTTCATCGGGAATGGTACCAACAAACCACAGCGATAGTGATACCGTCATGATAGGAGTAATAAGCCGTAGTTCTGATTGTTTTCACCAAGAGAAATCACTGGTATTTTCATATGACATCACCATTGTTGCACATGGCTTAGAATTACTGCACAGTCTATCACGTTACTTTGAAATCACTGTCATTAGTAGGTAACATAGATCTTTTTACTTAACATGTTAATGCAGACATCTGCCTTTCACAGACTTATTATTATTTCTTACATCGTTGATATGAGTGTGTTTTGACAGAACTGGTTTCCTTTGTAATCTCATGTTTTTAGTCACATACTAGCCTTGTTCTGAGAAACCATCTGAAGGCTTCACCAGCCTCCAAAGTGGTCGTTGGCACAAAAAGTCAAGATCCCTTGAAATGGATGAATAGCTTCTGTTCTTTTGTTTACTGAGGACCACACTAAGAGCAGGAACATCTCTCTTCACCCCGCCACCCCACCCTCAGTTACTTCATTCCCGCTTATCCTTCAGGGTCCAGACAGGTCTCTGTCCAAGAATCTCCCCCCCTCCCCCCCACCATAGCAGATTCCCCCTCCTCTGGAAGTGTGTAGCACTTACTCATGTGTTTAGCAAATCCAATAAACACCCAATCCTGCATTAAACACTCAATCCTGCATTAAAGCCCTTTTGGGAGAGGGTGTGTTACTTTTTATGAGTTTGTCTTTCATTTTCCAACTCCTAGAGGCCTTCTCATCTGTGATTAACACCCTGGCCCCTGCAGTGTTGCTGTCTTCTTCACAGAATTGAGATTTCTCCATCCGTCATAGACTTTAGCATGGCTTAAAAATATGTATTTATTTGTAGGATTGTTTGTTTAATGTCTTTATTCTATAGAAGAAGAGAACACAGATGTTTTGCTCATCACCTAGTGGACACTTCAGAACTTTTATTTCAGAAAGGCCTAAATGCTGCTATTGTGTTGTGGATGGCAGGGATGGCTCGGACACCTGCTTTGAAGCTCAATTTGCTTTGCAAGCCATGATATTTACTTAGTTTGTATTTATCCTTGGGGTCTGGTGATACTAGTGTGGGTGCTAGTATGTATGGGGGCAAAACTCATGACACCTCGTTCTTGTCGTCGTTACCATTGTATACCTAGCCCACAGAAATATATCTGGCACTTAAACCCTAAATGGATGATTGATGGGTGGATGGGTGGATAGATAGATGGGTGGATGCATAGATGGGTGGATGGTTAGATGGGTGGGTAGATGGAGTGAATGGTGGATGGATGAATGAGATAAAGGATAGATGGATGAATGGAATGGTGTGAATGGAGTGGAATGGAATGGAATGGTGTGAAAAGAATGGAATGAATGATGGATGGAGTGGATGGCTGGAGAGTTGGGTAACTGGAAGGGTTACTAGTTGGGAATTGGAGAGATGGAAAAGATTATTCTGTGGGGAGAGTGGTGTCTTAGTTTCCTAAGGCTGCTGAAACAAAGTACCACAAACTTGGTGGCTTAAAACAACAGAAATTTATTGTACTGGTGTTCTGGAGTTCACAAATTGAAATGTAAGGTATTGGCAGGTACTGTCTCTTAGGCACTCTGGGAGAGGATCCTTCCTGGTCTCTCCTAGTTTCTTTTTTTTTTTTTTTTAATGTTTTATTTATTTCTAGGAGAGAGAGAGAGAGACAGCGTGAGCAGGGGAGGGTCAGAGAGACAGGGAGTCACAGACTGAAACAGGCTCCAGGCTCTGAGCCGGCAGTCAGCACAGAACCCGACGCGGGGCTCGAACCCACGAACCGCGAGATCATGACCTAAGCGGAAGTCGGATGCTTAACCGACTAAGCCACCCAGGCGCCCCAAGGTCTCTTCTAGTTTCTAATTGTTGGCAGCAATTCTTGGCCTTCTTTTGCAATTCTCTTTTCTTATTATATGGCATCTCCCTTGTGCGTGTCTCTCTGTGTCTGCTTTTTCCTCGTCATGACACCAGTCATTGGATTAGGACCCACTGTAACCCAATATGACATCATCTTAACTAATCAAACTTGCAAGAACTCTTGTTTCCAAATAAGGTCATTATTCTGAGGTTCTGGGTGGACCTGCATTTTAGGGGCACACTATTTATCCCAGTACAGATGGTCAGAGAGTTGAAGGGATGGATGTGTGGAGCAGAGGAAGGAGTTGAGTAGGTGAGTGGAGAGCTGTAAGGGGGGAATAAAGTTTGTTGGAAGAGGTTGTTGTATGGATGACTAGAAAGGTGTAGGATTGGATGGGTAGAGGGTGGAAAGTTGCGTGGGTGGAAGAGTAACTGAATGGAGATAAGTCTGGTTGGAGAGATGTATGGATGAAACAGTTAGACTGTAAACTTCTTTATAGTAGAATTCATGGCACATATGTTTATCTTCTCTCTTTATTACCTAGTATGACTCTTTGCATTTAGGAAGTGCTTATTAAATATTTGTTGTCTGGTTTTCTGTGCATTGAGAAATTCAATGGAGTGACTACTGACAGCTTTCCTGGTCTGTGAACCTCCATAGGAGAGGTGTGTGTGTGTGTGTGTGTGTGTGTGTGTGTGTGTGTGTGTGTTCACTCGTGTGATATCTAGTCTGGATTTATGTCCAGACTGGAATGTGCTTCTGGAGTCTGGGACAACTCTGTTAAGAAATTACATGTTGGGTATAATTTGTCTTTTAGGAACTAAATATATGTGTCTGTATATTTATATATATATATATATATAGAGAGAGAGAGACTCCTGTTTCATATCCTAGTAATTATGTATTTCAAAATTTAAATATGCCGGTAAGTATGCATATTTGCTCTCATAGTTTCAGATTGGACAATAGTTAATGTTATAGTTTTGATGATTCGAAAGTTTGGTGTTGATTTCTTTTTTCAAAAAAAGTTTTAAATTGTTTTTAGTTAATTTTGAGAGAGAGTGAGACCGAGCGCAAGTGGGGCAGGGGCAGAGAGAGAGGAAGACACAGAATGCGAAGAAGGCTCCAGGTTCTGAGCTGTCAGCACAGAGCCGGACATGGGGGCTTGAAATTGTGAACTGCGAGATTACGACCTGAGCTGAAGTCGAATGCTTAACGGACTGAGTCGCCCAGATGCCCCTGGGTGTTGATTTCTACTGAAGGTTTTATTTCATTTGTCTGAAGAAGGGCTTGGTTGAATTTAAAAGCACCTGCTCTGATGTTGTCTATTTAAGTCATCTGTATTTGCCAGCATTCTTTTAATAGGAGGGTTGCAGGTTGGTGCCAGATGGACGCACTTGATCAGGTGCCAAAGATTTCAGGTGTTTGTCTGCTCAGAGCATTCTTTAGCCTCGGTCCAGATCCGTGAACTCGGAAGTCTCAGAGAAGTAGTCCTGTCTTTGCACTTGAAAACTTTTCTTTTTCTGTTCAAGGAGCAAAGATTTATAAATGCTAGACCATTTCAGACAGAGAAGTACAGACAATAAAATAACAAACACCCATAGGTCAACTGTTTAGATTAAACCAAAGTGAACATTTTTGCCCCATTTATTTCAATTTAAAAACTATGAATGAAGATACTGTTGAACACTTTGACCCACATGCCATTTCCTTGTCTCCCTCATCAGAGGACACCTCTAACCTGAAGCGCATAAACCTGTCTTTCCATATGTGTGTGCAAACCTAGAGAGAGTTTGGTATTAGTATTTTTAAAGCCTTTTATGAACAGTATTATATTTTACATATCCTCCCACAGCCTGTTTTTTTTTCTCAGTAGTGTGTTACTGAGATCCATTTATGTTTAGCTCTAGGTGATTTCACTGTTTTATAGTATCTGTTGTACTAATGTCTAAAAATTTTACCTATCTATAATCCGAATGGTGGACACCTTTTTGTTATTACAAACAGTGAAGCAGTGGAGATCCTTGCACACATGAGAGATTTTCCCAACAAAAGCTACCTGTAGGTAGTTTCTGAGAAATAAGGTGTGGGAATCTTGAGTATCATTAGATATTGCCAGGGCGTTCTGCAAAACGACTGAGCCAGTTTATGCTCCCACAGCAAAGAATCAACAATGCAACTTTTCTGACTTCTTTTCAAATCTTGTCTTGTCCCTTTTTGCTTACAGGATAGGTGTGAGATGGAGCCACTGTTTTTTCCATTTGCACGTATCTTATTACTTGGGAAATTGAGCATATTTTCCTGTTATTAGCCATTTGGGTTTCTTTTTAATTGGGGTGTTCATTTCCTTCTCTTATTGATTTGTAGGCATTTTTAAAATATATCATAGATAGGAAGCTTTGAATCTCCTAAAATCACTGCAGATTTTTAAAAGCCCAGTCTTTACTTTGTCTTTTAAACTTCTAAATTGGGTCTTATAATTTTAAAAATGAGAGTTTATTAAACTTTTTCTTAATGGGACTTTGTGCATCTTTCAAAAACTCATTTCCTATGCCAATGACATAAAGGTAGACCCTTGCAAGTTTAAAGGTTTGCATTTCACATTTAGATATTTATACCATCTGGAATATCTTTTGTAAGTGACGTGATCTAGGGATCTAGTTTTTATGCGAAGTGTCACGTCACATTGGCAAATGTAAATCACTTAGACAACATTTTCTCACAAATTTGCAGTGATTTCTAGGTGATCTACTTCTTTCTGAATTCTGTTTTGTTCCACTGAACTATTTGTTTATCCTTGTACCTTTTTCATGCTGGTTTGCTGGTTTGTTTCACATTAATGTAGCTTTATAACACAGTTTGATTTCTGAGGGTAAGTCCTTCTTGTTTGTCTTTATTATAATATCCTTTGCTCTTCATTGCCTTTATCCCCAGATAGAAATTTTGAACTCAGCTTGTCATAGTCTACAAGACATTCCACTGATTCCATTGGTTGATTAGAGTTGTATTGAATTTACAGATCAATTTTGAGCAAATCAGCATTTGAAAGGTAATCTTCCTATTCATGAGTATGGTATAGGTTTTTCATTTATTTGGGACATATTTTAAGTCATTCAGTGAAGTTTTAAAACTTCTCCATAACTGTCTTGCCTATCTCGCTTGACATTACTGACTGCCTTATCATTAAAAAAAAAATGTATTTTGAGTGGGGCAGATAGCCTTAGCTGTGGACCAGTGCATGGCTTTTTCACTATTCAGGGTCAAATCCTGGCTCTGATCTGGTACATTTGGCTCAATCTCTTCTTTTTTAAAAAATGTATTTTTATTGAGATACGATTGATATATGGCTTAAATTAGACATATAGCTGTAATTTAAGGTATACATTGTGTTGATTTGGCATGTTCATATATTACAATATAAGGACCTTCATATTGTTAGCTGATACCTCTTATCCCATCACATAATTATCATTTCTGTGTTGTGGTGGGAAGAATTAAGATGTAGCCTCTCAGCAACTTTGAGGTTTATAATACAGCATTGCTGTCTGTAATCACTCTGCTGTGCATTAGATCACCAGGACTTATTCATCCATTAGTTTCAAGTTTGTACCCTTACACCACACATCCCCTGTCCCCCCACCCCCCAGCCCCTGGTAATGACTGTTCTGTTCTCTATTTGTACATGTTTGTCTTCTTTAGGTTACCCATGTAAGTAAGTTGTATCATTACACATTTGTCTTTCTCTGATTTATCTCCTCATGCTCCATCCATGTGAAAAATGGCAAGATTTCCCCCTTTCTCATGGCTGGATAATATTCCAGCATGTATACCTGCGGGTATGTGTGTGTGTATTCACACACCACAACTTTTTTCTCCATTCATTTATGTTGTTTCCATATCTGACTGTGAACAGCGCTACAGTGAATGGGGTGGGAGACAGGTATCCCTTTGAGATCCTGTTTTCATTTCCTTTGGATTCATACCCAGAAGTGAGATGGCTGGATCATAAAGTAGTTCTGTTTTATTTTATTTTTTAAAGGTTTATTTATTTATTTTTAAAATTTTTTTAATGTTTTACTTATTTCTGAGGGAGAGAGAGACAGACAGACAGACAATGTGAACAGGGGAGGGTCAGAGAGAGATGGAGACACAGAATCCAAAACAGGCTCCAGGCTCTGAGCTACCTGTCAGCACAGAGCCCATTGTGGGGCTCGAACCCACAAACTGTGAGATCATGACCTGAGCCGAAGTCGGATGCTTAACCAACTGAGCCACCCAGGCGCCCCAAGGTTTATTTATTTTTGAGAGTGAGAGACAGAGCATGAGACAGAAGGCACAGAGAGAGGGAGAGGTCTGAATCAGGCTCCAGGCTCTACGCTGTCAGCACAGAGCCCGATGCGGGGCTCGAACCCACAAAGGGAGAGATCGTGACCTGAGCGGAAGTCGGACGCCCAACCAGCTGAGCCACCCAGTCGCCCCCAGTAGTTCTGTTTTAAATTTTTGCGGAACGTCCACACTGTTTTCCGTGCTGGATACTCAGCCTTCTTCACTGTAAAGTGGTGATAGCCCTGTCCACCTCCCTGGTCTTCAGGGAAAGATTGAACATCATAGACTCTTTGAAGAATCGTTTCCTTTTCTCCTAGTCCAAATGGGGAATGGCTTAAATTATCACTAGAATACATCTATCATTAAGATTATCTTTCTGTTATTTTCCTCTGCGGTAAGATTTAATAACCTCTCGAATTTCCTGACAACATTGTTTTCGGCATGTGTGATGTCTTCTGGCCTCAATCTTTGTCCTTCAGGGACTTATCTTTCCAGCCCATTATGATTCTGCAGTTTTCCTACTAATGTCTTCAGTAAAACAGGTAGCTTGGGATCTCTCAGCACACAAGAAAGGTTTTTTTTGTTTTTTGTTTTTGTTAGCATTTGACAGTGATCTGAGAAATGGAAACGTACCATTATGGTGTCCACACTGCTATAAGTATAGTCTTTTTATTATAAAATACTGACCTGTGTCACCCTTCTGCTTGAACGTCTGTGCTGGCCCCGTGGCTGGTCAGGTAGGACCTGGTCAGCCTGAGTCCTGTCTTTTGAGCCACCTGTCCAATACTGCACTTGTCCCGGACTACCCTGCTTCCCCTGGGGTCTTCCCACCTCTTGGCCTGGGCTCATGCTGTTCCTGTGCCTGGAATGCCCTTTCTCCTTGATGAACCTTAGGAGCCTTGGAAATTTCAGTTTCATGAACGGTCCATTCCCTGGAATCTCCCCTTCCTGTGCCCCTAGCTGTATATACTCCCAGGGAAGATTTAATTTCTTCCAGCTTTTTTTGCCCAGAGCACTTTAAAAAACAGTTTGATGGGTAAACTGGGAGGGCATTCTGCTAAGTGAAATAAGCCTGACAGAGCAAGACGGATGTTGTGTATATATCTCGTAAATGTGGAATCTTAAAAAAAAGAAGATAGAAAAACGTCAGATTCAGAGAAACAGAGGAGTAGCATAGAGTAGTTGGGGTGAGGGCAGTGGGGGCATGTTGGTCAGAGAGTATAAACTTTTAGTTAGAAGATGAATAAGTTCTGAGGATCTAATGTGAAACATGGTGACTGTAGTTAACAATACTGTATTGTGTACCTGAAATTCATAAAGAGAATAGATCTTAAATATTCTGAGGTAATAAAAAAAGGGGGGAATAGGAAAAGTAACTATATGAGGTGATGGGTGTATTAGTTAACTTGATCGCAGGAAATCAGTTCACCAGTATATACATAAAACATCACATTGTATACTTTAGGTATATACAACTCTGTCAGTTACACTTCAGTATAGCCGAGGAAGGAAAAGTGAGTCCCAAGGGCATAGGAGCGTTGACCTCTTGTATGCCCAGAGTTAACATTGCTTGTTGAGGTCTAAGAAGGAAGTAGACTTTCTGCAAAAGGAAGGGAGGAGATAGAGAAGCAAATTCCACGGCCCTAGTCTTGCTGGTGTTTTGATTATGCCAGCTTGACTATCAAGAACGAGACAATGCAATGTTGCGAATTGTAATTACATACATCTTAAAATTTCCAACCGTAGAAGAAATGTTATTTGCTGAACAGAAAGCTTTTTATAATAAAAAATTACTGTAAATACTAACTCACCTGTTCACTGAACAGATACTCGTTGAGCACATACTATGTGTCAGGCATTGATCCAGGCTCCATGAAAAGGCAGTGTCCCTACACCCATGGAATTTATCTTTCTAGAGCTTCATGGCTGTTCATTTATGACTCTGCTCCCCTCAACTCTGAGATCCACATTGGGCAGTGTCTTGTCCATATTTCTATATTTTCACTGCCGACTGCAGGCAATTCCGCACAGAGGAAAAAGTGTGCCCTGAGGCATAGTAGGTGCCGAAGTGACTCGAGAGTGAATGATCATGATGCATTAGCACCAAACATCCCAGGAGCTGAGTGTCACACACAGCTTCTTTCTATTCGTTTGACCAGTACACTGAGGTCTGATTGCTCTGTTTTGTACAGAAGTGAAGAGGGAGAGCTGGGGGGTTGAGGTGATTGTGTTTGCATCGGTGACCTAACACCTACCTGCCTGCCAGACCTGGACACCATCCTGAGTCCTGGTTTCCTCATCTGAGTAGTGGGTATGTGTTTCTACTTGGTACTATAACAGATGACCACAGATGTATTAACTTAAAGTGACAGATGCATATTATTTCATATAAGTTATATGTTCTAGAGGACCAGAGTCCAGGATGGGTCTTACTGGGTTAAAATCAAGGTGTGTAAAAGCAGAGCTTGGTTTCACCATGAACTAGGGCAAAATAGGCTTCCTTGTCCTTTTTAGGCTTCTCAAGGACCCTGCCTGCATTCATTCTTTGGTTCATGACTCCTATCTTCAAAGCTAGACACACTGCGTCTTCAAATCCAAATCTCTCTCTCTCTCTCTGTCTCTCTCTCTCAACCTCCTGCTGCTTTCTTATCCATATATTCACTTGTGATTACATTGAGCCCAATTAGAAAATTCAGGATAACCTTCCCATATCAAGACCCTTAATCACATCTGCACCATATTTTTTTTTGCCATGAGAGGTAACATATTCACAGGTTTCTGGCATGTGCATCTTGAATGGGGGCGGAGAGAAGCCATCATTCTGCCTGGCAGCTATGGATGGTGTGGTATCATGATAACCCTGGCTTTTCTGTTGGGCTACCCGAAGGGTCCCAGGAGATTGATTTAGTCATTTGTTCAGCAGATGTTAATCGAATGTTTCCTATGAGCTGGGCGCTACTCACAAAAAAAGTACAGCATTCCATGTCCCTATAGAGCCTCCATTCTGATCAGAGGAAATAGACAGTGCAAATTACAGGACCCGGCTGCTGTTTCCCCTGCCGGCCCTGGGTTGGTGCAGTGTCGGCCCTGGTAAAGATGCCTGTGCACTGACCAGGATGGATTCATTTGTACCTGTCCTTCTTATTTAAAGAAAAGAAGATCATTGCAGAGGGAAGGCAAATTGTTCTAAGTGAGGTTATTGAAATCCCAGCTGCAGAGATTCAAGATGCCTGCTCCGTAGTTGCATTTAATGTATTTCTGTAGAAAGATGAAATGCACTCTGGAGACTGGAGTCGTGTTCAGTACAGGGGCAGAGTCAGGGCCAGCTCAAACAGAAAGATGGCATCCTCCGTCTTACATGGTTCCCGTCTTGAATCAGTGATGTCGTATGCAATGGAAATGGTACGTAAACTAAACACAAGGACCCCCAAAACACGAGGTGGTGACCAAGGCCTCCAGCAAGGAGAAGAAAGGAAGAAGGGAGAAGGAAAGAAGTGCCCTGATAAGAGAATCAAATATGTCATTCTACTGTGAGGCATGAATGGAAGCTTCTGATTTGTATTGAGAGAAACAGAAGCTTTTTTGTTTGCATCATTTAACTGAACTATGAACGTTTGGTGCCTTCCAGCTTCAGCATCAGACCTGACAGGGAAGTAAATTTACATCAAAAGTTTGCACCTAGTTTTTATGCAGCACAAGATTTTATTTTTGTCATTCAACACGGTTTTTGTGGAAGAAAGAAGCACATTTTTGGGGGGTGCATGGGTGGCTCAGTCAATCTGGCTCAACATAATCTCAAGGTGTGTGAGTTTGAGCCCCATGTTGGGCTCTAAGCTGAAGTCTTGGAGCCTGGAGCCTGCTTCAGATTCTCTGTCTTCCTCTCTCCCTCTCTCTCTGTCTTCTCCCATGCTTGAGCTCTTTTTCTCTGTCTCTCTCAAAAATAAATAAATATTAAAAAAAGAAAGAAGCATATTTTTAAATGCACGGTGGACTCTACACGAAGTTATTTGAAATCTTGTATCTGTTTGTCCTTTATGTAAACATATATAGATAGATGACTTTAATAACATTTGAAATATACCTTTTTCTCACATTTTATTTTTTTATTATTTTTTTCCATTTTGCTCACATTTTAAGTTAGTGAACTAAAATTTAAGGCTAAAAAAACCCTAAAAGATGTAAATGATGTAATATATTGGACAATGTTGAGTGTGATGGACAAAAATCAAGGCAGGAAGGGGAACCAAGAGTGTTGGGTAAGATGTTGCCCATTGAAACAAGGTGGACATGCTCACTGAGAAGGTGACTTTTGAGACGATAATGCAAAGTGCTTAGCATGGTGCCAGGCACAGAGTAAACACTCTTAAATGTAGATTAAAAATTAAGTGAAATACATACATAGGTAATCCATCCCCTATAGTCACCCCACCACCCATAAAACAAAATCCTGGTCTTTCTGGGTGGTAACATTCATTGAAATTCACTGGGCTTTTGCCAAGAGGCACTCTTAACTTTGGAAAGGCTATTTCAGTATGGAGTATGACATACCAGAAAATTAAAATACCATTATAGATTTTCCTCCCCCTTGGCTCTCTTTTGGAATAGCAACAACTGGGAGGCAAATAGCTCAGAGTAGGGAAAGTAGGTTTCTGATGCAAGAATCTTAGACAGACAGGGGCCCAGAGAGGTGTCCTCCTGATGCTTCCCCTATGCCAACAGGAAGCACACTCAGGGAACGTGGTCCTGGAGCTTGCAATGAGGTCCCAAGCTGCAGCATAGAAAGGTTGTGGGGAATAGAAACCCTACAGGGTTGAAATGGAGAAAGTTGGGAGACAAATCCTTCGTGGATCGAGACATTTTGAGCCACTTATCGCACCAACCCAAGAAAGGCTCAGGGTGGTGGCATTGCTGTCTTGCACTGTGGATCAGTCTGCCACCTGGGGAATGAGTGCCCATGTCTTCTGGGCACAGTGCTGGGGTATGTCAACACCTGGGACACTGATCTCTCTGGTCTGTTTCCCAAGTGGGAGGAATTATGCAGCAGATGCACATCTAGCCAAGCACATTTCCCGAGTGTTAACTGAGTTCAGAAATCCAGGCAATTAGCAAGCAACATGTCCCCACAGATGTCTCCACCAACGAAGACTGGGGCAAATGGGAGAAGCTGCCTTCTTGCTGTTGACTGTTTGACAGTCAGATTCCTAAACAATTCTTTGTGTGTTTGGCTTGAGATGGTGGGAAGCAGTCCTAAGCCCTGGAAACTTGACCCAGACTGCCAAGGAGACGAGATTCATTATGAAGGTGTTTAAAGAAACAATTACTTATGTAGGGCTTACGAGGTATCCAGCACTGTTTTCAGTGTTTAACAAATATTAACTCATTTTGTCCTCATAATAACTTTGTGAAGTAGGTATTGTATTCTCCATTTTATGTAAAGAAAATGGCGTCCTGGAGAGTTACATAGCTTGCCCAAGGCTACAGAACTAATGAATGTTGGAAGTGGGATTCTAACCAGATGGTATAGCTCTAGAGGCTGGACTCTTTTTTTTTTTTTTTAATTTTTCTGGGATTTTATTTTATTATTTTTTTTTATAAATGGTTTATTGTCAAGTTGGTTTCCATATAACACCCAGTGCTCATCCCCACAAGTGCCCTCCTCCATGCCCATCCCCCCTCCCCCCACATCCATCAGTCCTCAGTTTTTGTCAGCATTCAAGAGTCTCTCATGGTTTGCCTCTCCCCCTTTCCCCCTCTGTTTCCCCTCTTCTTCTCCCCCATGGTCCTCCGTTCAGTTCCTCCTAATCCTCCTATACGTGCAAACATATGGTATGTGTCCTTCTCTGCCTGACTTATTTCACTCAGCATAACACCCTCAAGGTCCATCCATGTTGCTACACAAGGCCAGATTTCATTCTTTCTCCTTGCCATGTAGTATTCCATAGTATAGATAAACCACATCTTCTTGATCCATTTGTCCATTGATGGACATTAGGCTCTTTCCATGTTTTGGCTATTGTTGAGAGTGCTGCTATGAACATTGGGGTACATGTGCTCCTATGCCTCTAGAGGCTGGACTCTTAATCACTGAACTCAAGGAAGAGTGTCTTACTTGAGTTCCCCCTAGAAACAGATCCTCAGTAAAGACTGCATGCACATGATTCATCTGGGGCATGCAGAGAGAGCAGCAGGGGAGTGGAGGTGATCCAGGGAAGGCTATGTTAGCAAGCCAGATAGTGTGGGGGCCATCTGACATTTAACCCTGCAGGGAAGTTCTGGGAATCCATGTAAACTCATGCCTGAGAGTTATTCTTGCTGAAGAATGGCATAAGTCGGGTTATTTATGCATAAATGGGGATATTTATACTCTCACGCCCATTATCAGTCATCAGTTAAAAGCTCTTCCAGGGTGGAGTAGGCATGGGGGTCAGAAGGATTTGGGGAATGAGGGGCCCAACATCTACAGGGTTGCCCTCTGGCGAAGAGGCAGATACTGGCTGGTGGGAGTCAAGCCAGCCTTGCTGAAATAGTAAGCATCTCATTGGAGTGCCAACAACATCTATTTTGTCAGGTGTGGGACCCAAGTCTGTAAAATCATGGAGCAAAGTAAAGAAAGTTGACAAGAACTGAGTCCTCATTCCTGAAACCATGCACCACCAGTCTTCGAAACAAGAACATAATAACAAGCAAAGCCAATGTATATCGAGTACTAATTGCATGCTGGGCATTTTGTTAGGCGTTCCGCACACACCGTCTTATTTAAGTCTGAAAATGATCCAGAGGGATAGGCCTTGCGACCCCCATTTTCTGGATGGGGAAACCAAGACTGAGACTGTAATGCCCCGGGCTGGTAGAGAGTGGAATCCACATTTGATTCTAGATCTATGATCTATTGGGTATCAAGTAATGGTTGTGGTGGTTTTGCAGTATGAAAATAAATGATTATTTACACAAGAATGTAAGTTCCTTGAGGTCAAGGAACAGGTCTTTTCATCCACATATCACCATCATCACCTACACCAGTGGCTTCCCATGAGGAACAATTTTATCTTTCAGAGATAGACGTACCCTATTTGACAATGTCTGGAGACATCTTAACTTGGATTGTCATGACTGGGGGGGTGGACGCTACCAGCATCTAGTGGGTAGAGCCAGAGGTGCTGCTAAATATCCTACAGTGCTTAAGACAGCCTCATGCCCCACAGAAGTACCTGGCCCAAAATGTGAACGGTGTTGGCACCAGGAAACTGACATATGCAGTGGTTATTAGTACGCCGTCAGGCTTCATACATGTTAGCTGAATGTCTGAATGTTGGATGATGAATGCTTAGGATGGTAGGGATTGAAAAAAAAAATGTGCTCAGAAGAATGTAGAGTCCCCCAAGCATATTTATATGCATTATCTCATTTGGCCATCATAAAATCCCAAAGGAATGCAGAGTTGATGGTGTTAGCGCTGTCGTAAAGAAGAGGGAAAGTAAGTGATTTCTGGAGATGCCAGAGCTGTGTGTGGGGCTGGTGCTTGAACTTAGCTCTGTCTGACTCCAAATCCAGGACTCCTTAAACAATTTTTTTTTTTTTTACTGAGATAATTGACATATAACATTGTATAAGTTTGAGGTGTACCTGTTGGTCTGATACATGTATATATTGCACTGTGTTTACTAATGCGACATCCTTGGCCCTTTAAACCATCCTACATGGCTCTTGAGTGCATTCCAAGGTGATGTTTCTATCTACTTAACAGTGAGAGAGGCAAAGTGGGTTTGTTATGGAGAAGATAAGAAGGTGTATTCATGAGGATGCTTTGGCTACCAGTAACGAAGTCTCATTCAAATCTGTTTTATCAGTAACTACATTTATTACTTCATGTAACAAAAAGTCTTGAGGTTGGTGGCCCTCATGTTGGTTACAGTTGGGGGGCATGGTTTTTTAAAAGTAACTTTTGTATCCTTTTCACTGGCTGCATTCAGGGTGGTTGTAAGAGTCCCTTAAGATGACTTTCCTCCTTCATGCTTCATTTGTCAGAACTGGATGCCAAGTTCCCTTTGACCAGTGACTGGGTAAGGCAACAGGGCTACCATATTAGTTTAGAGCAGTGGTTCTCAACTGGAGGAGAATTCGCCTCCCTTTTCCCTACAGGCAATGTTTGCAGATATTTTTGGTTGTCCCAACTAGGTGTTGGGGTGGATGTTGCTACTAGGAGATAGCCTGAAGGGACAGGACTGTTACAAAATACCGTGTCCTGCACAAACCTACAAAGTCCCCACACCAAGTAATTACCTGGTTCCAAATATCGGTAGTGCAGAGTTTGAGAAACCCTGGTGTGGGGCAAAAGGGATTGAATCCCAAGCTTCATGGCGGGGACATAGATGCCTGAACAAAGTGGGGACTCCATCAGCATGGAAGAAGGGAGGCATGGAAGTTGGAAGGGCCCCCAGGATAGTCTGCTGCAGAAGGACTTTGCACATTTTTGATGACTGATGTCACAGGAGACGCATACAGTTTTTGTCTACAAAACCTCTCTGGATGCGTCTCTCAGACACTGCCGTGGCCTCCACAGGCCATTGGTCTGACCCAGCCTGGCATTTCTTATCTCCATCAGGCTTGCTGCCAAACCCTGAGGATAGGACGTCACCTCCGGCAGGAGATCAGTCAGGATTAATTGATGGTGAAGCTGTGTCCCACTTTGAACCTCTCTCTCCTGCAGCCTGAGCAGTGCTGACCGGTTTCCAGTAGGCCTGACGTAGAGCCTGCTCGAGGCCCCTGGTGAACATCAGGGGAACAAAGAACATTTTTAACTTGCTTCTTTCTCAGAGAAGGAAATAATAATTTCCTGGCAGAGGATTATCTTTTTTTTTTCAAATGCTGCTCTGTGGTACTGAAGTCTTGGGGTACATTTTCATAGGCAAGCCCTATCACAAACCTTTGATCCAGGTCTGCAGCCTTGTGATGTAAGGTACCACGGAAGGCTTTGGCCAATGGGCAAGGAGCTGTCACCAACTCAAATAAGTTGATGACATCAACTAATGATCCCTCCCAAATGATTTCCTAAAAATGTTGAACTGTTTCCACCAGGTTTTTGCATATAGTAAATGTTTATAATTCAAGACGAGTTTCTTTGTGTTGTCTAATAACTCACTGGTCACCAGTTGAGGAACTCATTCATGCTTAATTAAACAGGTAATAACCATTATATGTTTATTTACAAACATTCGAATGCTTGCCTTGTGCCCTATGCTTGATGTCAGAGACACAATGGTGAAAAGAATCCTTTTTTTTGTTTTGTTTGGTTTGCTCTTAGAAACTGGGTCCAAAAGAGGAGACAATCTCACACATACACCTGCAGTGTAGTGGGCTGAGAGAGGGTAACTGTTACATAAACACAGCAGACACTAGATATCATTTGAATCATAGCTGTGTTCATTCATTTCACCAACATTTATGAAGCATCTACTAAATACCAACCTTTGGTACTTGGGGACTTGAAAACATGTTTGTTTTTTTCACATACCTCATTCCCCAAGAGCTTTTCAAGGGCAGATAATCATAACATGATAGGATTGTTTTCATTTTTCTTTCTCTCCCTCTCTGTCTCTGTCTGTTTCTGGAGCATGAGTGGCGAGGGGCAGAGGGAGAGGCAGGAGAGAGAGAATCTCAAGTAGGTTCCATGCCCAGTGCAGATCCCAACGTGGGGCTCAATCTAACAACTGTGTGAGACTATGACCTGAGCCAAAATCAAGAATTAGATGCTTAACTAACTGAGCCACTTCGGTGCCCCAAGTAATACCATTCTTGCTTTATTAAAGATATATGTAGAACACCATGATAGCCTAGAAGGAAAAGAGCTTAATTTGGGGGTTGAGGATGGGGTAGTTCAGCCTTCACAAGGATTGAACAAAGGCATGGGGGAGAGAATGTACAGGAGGGCAGGCAAGTCAAAGGTGTTGATGCAGCAAAAAGCCATGTAGACATGATTTCAAAAATAACATTGCAGCCCCTTTCCATTGATCCGACTGTGAAAACATATATTGGGCACCCACATTATGCCTAATACTTTGACACCTACACTTGGGAACCAAAGGAGAGAAGCGTTTGGCACAGGGATTTGATCTTACGAAGCAGACAGCTGGGACAATGAAGTAGGTTTATGCTTGAAGCAACTTGAAAACCCTTTCAGCATGAAACTCTGTGGTTCCCGGTACCGTACAATAGGAGTGCAGAGCAGGAAGACTTCTGTGGGCTACAGTGGTTGCAGAAGCGTACTCAGATGATATAATGGAAGGTTGGTGGTGGTGGTGTAGGGTATTGAGAAATAATAGCTTCTATAGTGAGAAGTGGAAAATCACATCAGAACCTGTCCAGCTTTGGGAGGCGATGTAGCAGAGGGCAGCAATCAGCCCTACACAAAGATAAGAAGTTAGCAGGTAAGGTTTGGTTTTGCCGCTGATGTAGTCCTCGCTGCCCATCGGGGTGAATCCTGGAGAAGGGTTTTAGCATTCTGTTTGCTCATTGGCTTGGTGTGTTGGGAATCCCAGCTCTGCCTATCACTAGCCGTGTGAACCTCAGACAAGTTATTTGACCTCTTTGGGCTTCAATTTCCTCATCTTGTTTTGTTTTGTTTTTTTAAGTTTATTAATTTATTTTGAGGGAGAAGGAAGTAGAGAGAGAGGAGAGAGAGAATCCCAAATAGACTCCATGCTGTCTGCACAGAGCCCAACACAGCGCTCAAATTCACAAACCGTGAGGTCATGACCTGAGTAGAAATAAAGAGTCAGACACCTAACTGACTAAGCCACCCAGTCATCTTTAAAATAGGGATGGTAATACCTAACTTGTTTGATCCTAGGGAGATTAGAAATAATCTGTAGGAAGTGTGAAGGGTAGTATTTAATATAAAGTACAGGTAGGGCTTACATGTAGCTCTTTGAATGAGTTGGAATGTCTTTACTCAAAGTAGCTTGTACAGTGTGTCAGTTTCTTACCTCATGTGACCAGAAACTGAAGTGGATCAGGCTTCTGGGATTGGTGGACTTAGTGGTTTACTGTCCTTATCAAGAACCCATCTTCCTTCCTTCTCTCTGTCCTGCTGTCCTAGGTGTTGGCTTCATTCACCAAAGGATTTCTGGTACCAAAAGGCATCCCGTCCAAACACAAACATCTTGTAGCAGAAGAGAGACTTTATCTTCCTAAGGCCCCCTTAGGAGTGCTGGGAGCTGCACCAGCCTCACTGGATGAAAGTCACAGTGAGGAAATGGCCGCGTTTGCACAGCTCCTGCCATGAGAAATGAAAACTGGTATCTCCTTCTGCCACTACTGGCTCTTGTTGGAAGTGAGCCTGCTGGTATTGACCAGGCCTCACAATATTCCAGATCAGACCTATATTCCCCACACAGATTGCTCATAAGGAAAAGCATATTCCTACCTTTTCAAAAGAGACTTCAGATGAAAAGCATTGTGGATGATTGTCAGAAGGCTCTTCCTATGGGCCTTGCAGATCCAAGACTTGGATAATAAAGGGAGCTAAGAACACAAGAGTTACAATTGAGTCTGGCCCTGAGACTAAGCCTAATTTAGAGTTAAGGACAGATATCCACCCCCACCCAATTGTTTCCACTTGGAGCACCAGCCCCCCAAAGGCATTTATGATCAGTATTCGGAGTGACTTATTCTGGCCTTGAAAATGCTGATTGCACCCTGTGAAGGAACCTATTGAGGAACTTTTTCTTTTGTGTTTATGGGAGCAAACATTGTGTTTCCTGAAAGACCTGTTTATCTTGATACTTTGCCTTAAACAAGCAAGCTATTGACCCCTGCCCACAAAGAAGTAACTTCACCCTTTTTATGCTAAAAACATTGTCTTATATGCTAATGATATCTTCCTTCCCCATAGGATAAGCATCTAAATCACCTACTTCTGTCACTATTGATAAAGGTTATATAGGAGTCTTCTACAAATCTATGTTCTGGGAAATTCTTACGTATCAAAGAAGTTTGTCATCAGAAATCGTTGTCTAAGGCAAATGCCACTTCTGTGCCGTCCCCCAAACACTTAATTATAAAATAAAGTTGAGCCCCATTCAGAGCAGAGATGCCCGCCTGGTGACCAGAAAGTCTCTCAGGGCTCTTTCATCCCTCCCTCGCCGACACCGTCCATCCTTCAGGGATCCCTGGACCTACTGGAGCCGGCCTCCGCCATAGGAGTGAGTAAATAGGCCTTCCCCAGACCTCTCTCCCTCAGTAGCTTCCTCTAAGTGTATCATCCAGGATTGGATCAACTTCCTGAACCATGTACAATGGACTGTGTTGGCTAGCTATTGGTGCATAACAAATAATCCCCAAACTTAGCAGTTTGCAACAACAAGCATTTATTACCTTAAAGACTCTGTGGATCAGGAATTCAGGAACAACTTACTTGGCCGATTCTGCCTTGGGTATTTCATGAGGTTGAGGATGGTATGTTGGTTAGGGCTGCAGTTGGTTAGGGGATGGAGCACAATGGAATACCTTGCTGCCAAGATGGCTCACTCACACAGCTGTTGGCAGGAGGCCTCCTTTCTTTCCTCTGAAAACCTTTTCCTGGGGGCTACTTGAGTGTCTTCATGTCATGGCAGCTGGCTTCTCTCAGAATGAGTGACCCAGGAGAGAGAAGGGAGTCACGGTGCCTTTATTGGTCTCCTCTCAGAAGCCCCAGACTGTCACTTCTGCCACATTCTGTTTATTAGAAGTGAATCACTGAGTGCATCGGAGGGGATCCGGCTCTGCCCTTCGAAGGGGGAGCAATATGTGAATATTTTGTGGACATATATTTTTTTAAATATTTTTATTTATTTCTAGGAGAGAGAGGCAGCGTGAGCAGGGGAGGGTCAGAGAGAGAGGGAGACTCCGAAACAGGCTCCAGGCTCTGAGCTGGCTGTCAGCACAGAGCCCGACGTGGGGCTCGAACCCACGAACCGCGAGATCATGACCTAAGCGAAAGTTGGACACTCAACCGACTAAGCCACCCAGGCGCCCCTTGTGGACATATTTTAAAACTACCACGTGGGAGATGCAACAGAAACCCCCTGATTGTCCTAGAAGAGCTTTCTGCTGGTCAGGGGTGGAGTGCACGTTGGAGAAAAACCCACAATTTCTGCCGTGTTATTACTACTACCAACATCCGTGACCCACATGGAGCACCCAGGTGCATCTCATTGTTGTGGGTGCTTAGGGAAACAGGGATGAGTTAGACATGGACCCTGGTAGTTATGGTAAGACCTTCTGGGGTCTGTAGTACAATCTAGAAAGCTAAATGGGTCCCAGGAAAGGGACAGATAAAGCCCTAAAGGGTGGGTGTAGATTATAGAAGGAACTGGCTTCCTTGTAATAAGCACATTCGTGGAGAGACTTTGTGGAGGAGATAGGATTTGAACTGATAGATTTATAGGCAGACATGGGGATTGGGGTTGGTGAAGAGCATGACTATACCAAAGGTGTTAGCTAGCATTTATTGAATACCTAGTATTCACACACAGCATGTGTATATTTTTAACCCTTATAACAATTCTGGGAGAGGCAATATTATCCCCATTTTACAGATGGAAGAACAAGTTTGGAGGCCTAAAGTGATTCCCCAGATAACCCGTAGCCTGTAAGAGGCTTCACACAGATGCTTGCCCATGGGATCCTTGTGTTTCAGCCACCCTGGGGGCCAGCGTCTTGCTTAAGAAACGTGGCTGGCTTGTTCAAAGTCAGGCTTTTTATATAATAATTTTGTCTTAGGGAGTAGGTACAGCAGCGAGTAATCTCTTTACAAAAGAATTTGTCATTTTATCAAACCTTTACTGAAGAGTCTCCCTAATCATTAAGCCCACACCCCACCCAGTGGCCCTGGAAATATGATTCAAAATTTATTAAGACTTAACTTTGTGCATCCCTCCCCCTGGAGGTCGCACTCTGTTACAGCGTTTGTAGGCTAGGTCGTTAGAACAATTAGCTTTGAAGAATTAGCTTGTAAAACTGGGCAGGTCTCATGGCAGAAGTGAGGTCTTAAAAATTGGATGCCTTTTTTTATTATTATAAAGATAAGGTTTATTGAAGTAAAAACCCATTAATTGTTAATTAACACCTGGAACTCCACCCACTCCCTCAGAGCTCACTCATGTATGGGAACAGAGCATCGGAGGGAGGAGGGAGGGCGTCATCCAAGATCACTTTGTCAGGATGCTCTGGTGTCAGGTAGAGGCTGGGGGGGGAGGTTTTACAGGAAGCACAGAAAACCCCCAGCTCCAAAACCCGGACGGAAACCACAAGCAGCGTGAGGCGGAAGGGAAAGTCACGGGCTCTGATTGCTTCTCCAAACCTGGACCGGATGCTTCCCCTGGGGCAGTGTGTGACCTCTCAGCTGCGTCCCCCCTGCCCCTCCACCCCCCACAGCTGTATCTCAGCCTCCAGAATGGCCTTCTCAGGGACAGAGGCAGATGTAAAGAAAACTAGAGACACAAGGGTGTTGTGTGTCTCCGTGTGAACGTGTGTGCAAAAGTGTGTCCTGCTTTGCCTGCGGTGTGTGTGAGCATGTGTGGTATGCATGTGGGCATCTGTGTGTGTGTGTGTGTGTGTGTGTGTGTGAATTTGACTTTGAAGGAGCGTGTGGGGTTGTGAGTGTGTGCACACCCTTCCTTTGAGTGGAGACCCCCTCTCCCTCCCCGCTAACTTAGCCCGGTGTCTTTGTAGCTGAGAGGGGACCAATTTCTGCCTGGTGCCCTGTTCTCAGAGCTTTTCTGCGAGACAGTTTACCCCCGCTGGTGGAGGGGCCAGGAGCCGCCCGCCCCCATGACGCTGACCCTGCACCCTTGTCCTGGAGGTGCCCTCGCCTGGCCCCTCCAGCCCGGTTCCCTCTCCCGCGGCGCTCACGGCCACACGCCATTCTGTAGGTGGCAGCGTTGAGAAGCCTTGCTTCATCTCTGCATCCGGGGAGCTGAGCTTCAGCAAAAGCCTTTAAGACTTTAGCTTCTTGCCTTTAAAAAAAAAAGAAGAAGAAGAGGAAGAAGCCCTATCTTTTAAAGTTTAAAAAAGAAAAGAAAACCTAGGGAGTGTAGTTGAAACGAGGCAACATTTATCTGAGCCCCCAGGGATGGAGAGCGGGCTCGGTGTCGGCTCGGAGTGCGATTCTTTCGGGTACCTCCTTACTTGCCTTTGGGTGGTGAGCGTGAGGACAGCTCGGAAAACGTCCCCGATGCAGGCCGACCTCTCTCAGTTCTGGCACCAAAGGGGGACGGCTGGGCACCATGTTAGTACCAGGGGCACAAAAGAGAAGCAGACGGGGTCCCTTCTAATTCTGGGGAGACCCAAAGTCAACACCCAGCAGTGTGCTGGATGCAGTGAGAATGGGATATTGCACCCTGGGGCCTGGAGGAGGGTCTGGAGAGCTTCCTGGAGGCAGTGACACTGCTCTGAATGTCTAAAGGACCAGTTGGAATTATCCAGGCCTGGGGACATTTGGCAGTGTCTAGGGACATCTTTGGCTGTCCGTACTGGAGAGGAGTTGCTGCTGGCCTCCAGCTCACAGGACAGCCCTTCCGAGGCAGAATTATCTAGCCCTAAATGTGAGCAGCGCTGAGCTGAGAAACTCTGGTGCCGACAAAGCAGGAGGGAAAGGCTTTCCAGGTAATGTGAGGGGAGCTGCAGGGAGCTGGGCCTTTCCAGAAGGACTGGCCAGTGTGGGGAAGGGCTTGGAAATGAGAGGAGAGACATTGTCCTGTGCCCATTCAGAAAGACCCTTGACTGTCCTGCTAAGCAGCTGAGACTTTAGGGTGAGGGGTCCACTACCACATTCCAAGCAGGAGAGTGTTGGGGTCAAGTTTGGTTTTACAAAGATCACTCTGCACCCCAAGTGGCAGGTGAAGTGGAGGTGGCGGGGCTGGCCCCGCGCAGGGGGTCCTCACTGCAGGCAGGCCTAGAGGCAGTCAGTCTCTCCATGGAAGGTCTCAGAGTCGGTTTAGTTAACTCAGTGCAGTGGAATGCAGTTATGTAACAGGGTCGTTTTTATTTTTCAAGAAGAAAGCTCTGGAAAGACAAGCACTGGTGAGATGCGCATCCGACGTTCTGCATGGCTGCCAGCACCCTTTCATTTAAGTTACCAACCAGGTCAGCACATTGCAGGATGATGGGAGGAGTTGAGTTTTGCTAACCGAGCAGAATTCTCCAGTAGCCCAAACCCGATGCTTTGGACCGGTGCCGAGGGTCACCTGTGCCTTGATGTGTTATCAAGGCAAGTGAGTTGTTTGTCTCCGCAGCATGGGTGTCCTGGGGATCAGAGGTATGACCCGACAGGGTGTCATGGGTCCCCCTGTGTCCCCCAGCCCCCAAGTACATATAGGAGTCCTACCCCTCAGGACCTCAGGGTGAGAACTTATTTGGAGATGGGGTGTTTCCAGGGGGAATCAAGTTCAGATGAGGTCATGAGAGTGGGCCCAAATCCGAAATGACTGGTATCCTCAGACAAGGGAAATTTGGACAGAGTCAGACATGTACAGAAGGAAGATGATGTGAAGACACATACAAATTTTTTTTTTTTGAAAGAAATAGGCAAGTACTGGGGCGTCTGGGTGGCTCAGTCGGTTAAGCATCCGACTTCGGCTCAGGTCATGATCTCGTGGTTCATGAATTCAAGCCCCACATTAGGCTCTGTGCTGGCAGCTCAGAGCCTGGAGCCTGCTTCCCATTCTGTGTCTCCCTCTCTCTCTGCCCTTCCCCTGTGCTCTCTCATTACCTCTTTTTTTCTCTCTCTCTCTCTCAACAAAATAAATATTAAAAAAATTTTTTTTAATTCAAAATAGGCAAGTAGTAATATTATTATTATGGCCTAAATGGGAGAGCACCGTTTACAAGGCCAAGGAATTCCTGAGGCTCCCAGAAGCCAGGAGAGGGGCCTGGGGCAGATCCTCCAAGCGTCAGAAGGAACCAGCCCCCGCACACATCTTGACCTTGGCCTTCCAGCCTCCAGAACTGTAAGAGAATATGTTTCTGTTGTTTAAACCAGTCAGCTGGTGGATCTTCGCTGTGTCAGCACAGGAATGACCATATCAGGGCACGCAGAGTCGTTATGAACAGAGGAGGTCCTGGCGTATTTCAGACAGACCCTCTGAGCTCAGGGTCACAAGCGAGGGTTGTCAGCAGGGGGCCTAACAGCCACGTGGCCGTCACTCTCACCTGGAACCGGGAGGCAGAAAGGAAATGAAATTCCGCAGAAATCTTTTGATTACCTAGTGCAGTGGTTCTCTAGGTATGGTCCCCAGACCAGCCGCGGGGTCTCCTGGGAATGTAGGTTCCCCACACTTCCTGCATCGGACACCCCTCGTGGTGCCGCCAGATGCTCAAGTTTGAGAGTCACTGGCCTCGGGTATGTGAGACCCGGGAGAAGGCAGGGTAAGCTTCCCGGTGGAGGTGGCCTTCTGGACGTGCCTTGGAGGATGGGCAGGGCGTCAGATGGCGCAGAGGCAGGGAAGATGTGTTTTGGGGAAGCTGAGCAGCCCAGTTTGCCTGGGGGCGGAGCACATGAAGAGCGGAGAGGAACCGAGCACAGGCCCGCGGCGGGAAGTGAGGACACATCCAAGGAAGTTGTCAAGTTGTGAGGGATTTGAAAGCCTGGGGGGCTCAGGCTTTACGGGGGCACTTGAAGGAGCCCAGGACAGTTGCTATAGGATGAAGCATCCGCGGGTACTGGGAGCAGGTGACACGCAGGCCGGCCGGGACTGTCAGGCTGCCCCGCCGGCAGGTCGCTGGGACGCGCACCCAGCCGGCTTCTCCGAGCGGAGGCTGCAGACAAAGGCAGGGGCTCACGCCGGCACCGGATCAGACCGCGGAATCCCAGGCCCCGCTCCTGTTCTTGCCCAGTTTTCCAGATCAGGTCAAGGAGGAGGTCCGACTCCGAGGTCTTCCACCTCCTGCCTCACTTTCCCCCCCTCCCTTCTCACTGGAACATTAGTAGACGTGTGACTGAGGCTCCCGTCCCCAGCTGGAGTTCGCCGGCATTATCTTATGTTTGTTGTATGTATTTGTACGGCTGCCTCTGTGTCCTGGTGAACGGTGCTGGTGTTTCACCGATGGCCCCGCAAATAAAGTTGTCTTCCGGAATAAATTGATTTAGGCGAACCCCAACTCGATTTATAAAAGGTATTGTGTTACTAATAAAATAGGGGGTTTCCACACACGGCAGAAATCACAAAGGTGGTTTCTGAATGACGGAGGTTGAGGAAATACGGACACCAAGTGCCTGCCTGTATGTCTGTGCGTATGTCTATCTCTACGTGTATGTGTGTCTTTTTATAGATGTCTTTGTGTTTACATACATGCACATCCTTACAGACGCACGTATGTATTCACATGTTTGTGTATAGGTCTAGATACAATACATGTGTGTGTCTACTCTGTGTGCCTATATGTACATTTTGTGTCTCTTTATGTATAATGCATGTGTGTCTGTGTACATGTGTCTTTACATGTGTGCATGTGTGTGTGCGCATATGTGTGTAGTGGCGAGGCCAGGAAGGCCTTGATGTGGGCAGCCTTTAAGAATGCCACAGGGGCACCTGGGTGGCTTAGTTGGTTAAGCGTCCGACTTTCGCTTAGGTCATGATCTCGTGGTTCGTGGGTTCGAGCCCCGCGTCGGGCTCTGTGCTGACTGCCAGCTCAGAGCCTGGAGCCTTTTCAGAGTCTGCCACTCCCTCTCTCTCTGACCCTCCCCTGCTCACGCTGTCTCTCTCTCTCTCTCATAGAAATAAAAAAAAAAAATTAAAAAAAAAAAAAAAAAAAGACTATGGGGCGCCTGGGTGGCTTAGTCGGTTAAGCGTCCGACTTTCGCTTAGGTCATGATCTCGCGGTTCGTGGGTTCGAGCCCCGCGTCGGGCTCTGTGCTGACTGCCAGCTCAGAGCCTGGAGCCTGTTTCAGTCTGTGACTCCCTCTCTCTCTGACCTCCCCTGCTCACGCTGTCTCTCTCTCTCTCTCCTAGAAATAAATTTAAAAAAAAATTAAAAAAAAAAAAAAAAAGAATGCCACAAGCCAACACATCTCCTAAATCGTTATACCCATTTTCTCCCACCTGGGGCTATTAAAAGATGATTGACTCCTTTATCGCTTGACCTTGGCCAGTAGCTAACAGATCATGATTCTTCCCGCGTCAGAGGCTGGCTCCATCATATCTGGGTCAGTTTTGACCCAATTTGCTAAGCTGCCCTGATCCCCGACCCAGCCTGAAGGCAGAGGATGACAGGCCGTTGACCCTGGAGCAGTGTGGTTTGATCACATAGAACGTAGCACGTCACCCTGCCAGTCTCGGCTCACGGCAGCCCGGCTGCATGAAGACATCCATCTATGCCACCGTCTGGCCTGTGAGGATGTGAGTCCTTCCAGCGAGGGCTCTTAGCAGGTTCTCCGTGCTGGTTCTGTGCCCTGGGGCAAGAGGGGAAAACCGAGGAAGGGGTGGAAAGTGGGCCCGGCTGCCTCTGTCTCCTCTTTGCTCAATGACCCGGCGCGGCGGGAGGAGGAAGGTGCCTCTCCCCGGCCCCCTCCTCAGGGCGGGCCGCCGGGCCGGAGAGCTCGCGGGTTCTGGCGGGCAGTAAACAGCCACGGGCCGCACACAGAAGGCAGCTCCGGGGCTCGGAGGGCTAAGAGACCTGCAGAGAGGCGTGGAACTCGTCCGGGGCAGACCCCAGCCCTGTTGTTGTTTTTTTAATGTTTATTTCTAGGAGAGAGAGAGACAGTGTGAGCAGGGGAGGGTCAGAGAGAGAGGGAGACACAGACTCTGAAACAGGCTCCAGGCTCCAAGCTGGCAGTCAGCACAGAGCCCGACGTGGGGCTCGAACCCACGAACCGCGAGATCATGACCTAAGCGAAAGTCGGACGCTTAACCGACTAAGCCACCCAGGCGCCCTACCCCAGCCCTGTTTTAAAGATCTCTCTAATCAGCTTCTTCCTCCACATCACCTTGCTTCTTTCTGTCACTGCAAGCCAGTCCTCTCATTCGTTGGTGTGTTCTGTGTCTTCGTGGCTCTGAGGTGCTGGCGGCAGCATCCCTTGGGTTCTCCCTGGCATCCTGAGTGCCTCAGGCAGCCCTGGCATCGGGCCAGGCCTCCACGACAGAATGAATGAATGAAGGGGTGAAAGAGTGAATTCTCTGAACACAGACCTGACTGTAACCTTCACTCTGCCCGGTTCTGTGCGGTGGAATCTTGATGGAACTGAATTACAGCCCAAGGTTGACATGACAGGTGGGGGTACCAGGGACAGGCACCTGGGGACATCACAGAAATGACCCAGGACAGATGCAAACATATTATGCCCAGGAGTGCAGGTGCTGCCTAGCCGGGGCATTGGGGATGTCCTCGAAGCCTGGCGTGCTGGGCAGGATGGTGTGGTGATGGTTTGGGGGTCCCCATTGGTGAGGTCATTGGACGCTGGTCTCTTCCATGCAAGCGGTGACTTCATATTCTGAGTTCTAGTTGGGAGTCAGGCAGAACATGTGATTAAGCCTGTCTGGGCCTCAGTTTCCTTGTTTGTCATTGGCATCATGTGGGTTCAATCCTCCTGCATGATGGTTCAGGACATGGACCAGCACTTGAAGGCCTGGGTTCAAACCCCACATCCACCACTTTCTATTTGTGTGTGTGTTGGACGGTCCTCTCTCTTCTCTGTGCCTCAGTTTCCCCATCTGTACAATGAGGCTAATGATAGGTTGCAAGGGCTACATGTGTTCACTATACAAAGCCCTTAGAACACACGATAAATGCTCAACTTGCTGGGTTGGTGAGGAGAACTTCTGATATATTGACTTTTAATAGTGCATGTCCACTAAGGAAACTGAGCAGAGGTGGTGTTTGGGTTCAGGTGTCTTCTGGAAGCTTTCAGGTTCACTGGGTCAGAGGCAAGAGGTAGGGATGCATGGCCCCAAGTCTTCAAGTAGCCGGCTAGTTTGTGCAACCCAAGCCCATTTCTCTTTTCAAAGCGTCGTCCTCACTTTTACGTTTTATGTCACCGAGGCCCCTCACATCCCTGCTATCACTGTTGAAGGCTCAGCAAACACTAAGTAGCTTGTGCGAAAATCGTGCTCCTGTAGCTGTTTGTTCGTGCATTTCTGGAAAGCCTACTCTGTGCTAGGCTCTGAGTGTACAATAGGGAGTAAAAGCAATGGTCTCTCTGCTCACGTGGAGCTCAGAGTCCATAAGAAGGGACAGACATGGAAAAAAAAAGGATCGCCTAAATAAAAACACAACACCTGTACCAAGTCCTGTGAAATCACAGGCACCACAAGGGCAGGTGATAGGGGCTTTGACCCATCGGGGAGGTCAGAGGTTGTCTGGGGACGCGGATGGAAGCTGGGATACAAGGATGAGGAGGTGGTGAGTGGACGAGGTGAGAAGAGTGTTCCAGGAAGTGGGAGCAGCCTGGGCAAAGGCCCTGTGGCAGGAGGGACTGGAGCAAAAGTCTGAAAAAAAGCAAGCCATAGAAGACTGCAGCTTGGGGCGGTGAGGACAAAGGTGGGCAGGCACAGATGCTTGCAGGCCACCTTGGGAAGTTGCATCATTATCCTAAGATCAGAGAGAAGCCACCGAAGATTTCAAAGCCACAGTGGGGGGTAGTGGTGAGCATCAGATGTACCTTCTGGAAGCATCCTCTCACAGCCACACGGAAGGCTGGCAGGAGGTGAGCAGAGCGGGCACGGTTAGTTAGAGCTGCCGAGTGGTATCATCATCCACAGAGAGCCTTTGCAAACCCATGTTCTAGACGACCAGCAAGTGCAGAGCCCGCGTCAGGGCGTGATGTGGTCTGGGAAGGAAAACTGGAAGCTGGGGTCAGCTCAGCCCTTCCTGGCGGCTGCCACAAGTGACCATAGACTGGGCGCCTTAAACAACACGCAGTTACTTCTCTCAGTTCTGGCGGCTGGGGAGTCCAAGGTCAAGGTGCCAACAGATTTACTTCCTGGTGAGGACCTGTCTCCTCACTTGCAGACGGCTGTCTCCTTGCTGTGCCCTCACATAGCGGAGGGCAGAGAGGGGCGGGGGAGAGAGACAAAGCTCTTCCGTCTTTTTGTAAAGGCACTGATCTCATTCACAGGTGCCACCCTTGTGACCCAGTCACCTCCCAAAGGCCCATCACATGGAAGGTTAGGATTTCAACGTGAATTTGGTGGGACACAAACATTCAGTCCAAAGCCGCAGGGCAAGACAATAGTGTATCCGCTGCCATTTAGATAGGAAAGACCTCTTTAAAATGCTGACATTTGAAGTGAATGCAGCAGCCCCGTGCATATCGGAGGGAAGAGCAATCGTTAAAGGCCCAGCAGGTGCAAAGGCCCTGAGGTGGGAATAGGCTCTGTATGTGTAGAACAGGAAAGAAGCCAGTGGACCCGACAGGGAATAAAAGGTACGTATGGAGAAGTAGCATAAGCAGATCACGTGGGGTCTTGAAGTCCATGTTGAGGAGTTAGATTCTATTCAGGGAATGGAAAGAGGCCTGTGGAAGCTGGGGAATGGCGTCAACTCAGTGGCAGAAGGACTTGAGCTGAAGCCTTTTAATCTCCAATTCAAGACACCCCCTCCTGCCCCCCACCATTTTCCCAAGCTCACAGTTCTACATGGCCCCATGAACATTAGCATATTTTATTAAATTTTTTGTTTATTTTCAGAGAGACAGCAAGAGCATGAGCAAGGCAGAGGGAGAGAGAGGGAGAGAGAGAGAATCCCAAGCAGGTGCCACACTGTTAGCACAGAGCCCGACGTGGGGCTCAAACCTACGAACTGTGAGAACACGACCTGAGCTGAAATCAAGAGTCAGCATTAGTATATTTTAATGCCAGATGACAGTGTGACGGAGCCCACCCCCTGGACAGTGTAGGAAACATGAAACCGGAGAGGCTTTACTTTTTACGTTTTTGGGTGACACATGATGAATGTCTTGTTTTCCCCAGTAGAATGTGGGCACCTTGGCAGTGACTGTGATCTGTTCACTGATGTATTTCTGGAGCCTGAAACATTGTAGATGTCAGTGACTATTTGCTGATGATACCCCTGCACCGAAATTTCTAGGTAACGCCTCCTGGCCCCAAAAGCAGAGGTTCAGCAGAGAAAGAGTAGGGGGGATGGCTAGAGAGGAGACAAGGAAGGAAGATTGGCCCCTTTGTAACTCATCACTATAAAAGTACAGAAGGAAAAGTCTCAGGCTTGAGACAGAATGCAGGTGGCAAGAACCTAAGAGAAAAGCTTTCTGTCTGGGGCGCCTGGGGGTCTCAGTCAGTCGAGCATCCGACTCTTGGTTTTGGCTCAGGCCACGATCTCACGGTTCAAGTGTCTGAGCCCCGAGTCAGGCTCCGCGCTGACAGTGCAAAGCCTGCTTGGGATTCTCTCTCTCTCCCTCTTTCTCTGCCCCTCTCCCACTTTCTCTCTCTCTCTCAAAATAAATAAATAAACTTAAAAAAAAAAAGAAACCACTTTTCTGCCTGAAGATGTCCTGCTCCTTGTTGGGGACCTTCCTGGGGTGCATGGATCCGCAGGAGGAAGTGTGGGCAGGAGACCACCAAAGCAGGCACCCTCGGGACTTCACAGCGCCCTGCCCACGGAGCACCTGGTGCAGAGGGCTGCGGCCACCCTGTCTGAGGGGCGGCATCCTGGTCGTAAAGACGTCTGTAAAGCAATCGCATCACCTTCTGGAGCAGAGATGGGGAGAAAGGAAACTCAAACGTGTCTATTACATTTTGTGTCATAACTGGCAGTAGCATCAAATGCCGAGAGAAATGCCATCGTACATTTCAGGGCATTGAATGATTACAAAGTCAATTCCCTCAGGAACGTGCAGATGATGGGAAGGATTTCTTCCCGCCCGTGGGCAGTCCGGGGCGGCACCTGGCCTGCGCTCCGCTTCCGTCACCGCCTGCGGTTTCTGCTCTCGTTGGCTGCATCGTGCACAGATGACGTGAGACCTAGACTTCGCCCTCCAAATAAATGTTGGGACGTTAACTTTTCAGTGCTGTGTTTAGTTTTTTTAATTTAATGTTTTATTCAGCATTCTGTCCTCTTTCTTAAAATACTCTTTTTCGTTTGAATCTACGTGACTACAGCTGTTGGGAGGATGTGCGAGTTGGCTGGGATGGGAAATGGAATGTCCCCTCTGGGGACTCCTGCTTCCCGTTTCCACAGGCAGTGAAGCCTGTAGCCTGGGTTCCTGGCCTGCTCAAGCTTTGGGGAGGGGGCGGGGTTGTACCGTGAGATCCCTTGAATGTGTATGGTTACGGATGATCAGGGAGCCGACAAGGACTATTGATGACCATTCCTCTCCCCTCCCCCAATTTTGATGGCTTGACACAGGGTTTCCCAAACTCTAGCCTGGGGGCCAAGTCTGGCCTGCTGTCTGTTTTAATTTGTAAATAAAGTTTTATTGGAACCCAGTGACACCTGTTTGTTTATAGATGGCCTGAAGAAGCTTTCAGGGTGTGATGGCAGAGTTGGGTGACAGAGACTGTATGAACCATAAAGCTGGACATAGCTGCTCTCTGGCCTGTTATTGGAAAAAGTTTGCTGACCTCTGACTTAACAATAAAAGCTTATTTCTTACACATCCAGTGGTCCAGTGCAGGTCAGCAGGCAGCTTCCCATCTTGTGGGGATTTAAGGACGCAGTCCCTGTCACCTTGTGGCTCTGACATCCTTCAGTACCTTAGAATGTTCCACACCAGCCAATGGAGCCGGGGAGGAGAGGAGTAATCTTCTTACCTTTTTAAACTGGCTCATGTCCTATTGGTAAGAATGAGTCATGTGGCCACACCCAGGTGCAAGGGGTGCTGGGAAATGTAGTTCCTGGCCATACATCCGTCTCCAGGGACAAGGCCATGCTATTCATGTGAGGGGGAGCGCACGTTTATTTTGGACAGATAGCTGTCACCATCCTAGTCTTTTCTGGCCATGCTGGATGCCTGGCTTTGAATCATCACTGCCACTTACTGTGGAACTGTGGGGAATTTAATTAAACACTCTGTGCCTTTTCCACATCTTTAAAACGAATGTAACAATAATGCCTGCCTCATCGAGTGGTCGTAGGAGTGAGCAGTACTGGGTGCCGTGTGGAGTGCTTAGCACAGGTCTGGCCTGGGGCCACACAGAGAAAGTCAGCCACCAACGATCATGATGGCATTGACAGCGACTCCCCAGAAAACCAAAGGCATGTGAGCCACGTCCTGTAGAACATCTTGTAACAAGTAGAGCTCTTTGGGGGAGACCCTGTGCATGTGAAAGTGTATGCTTCCTGGAGAGATTTGTCCAGGCCAAGGCAGTGGGGCAGCCAGGGTGGAAGGGGTCCTGTGTCTGAGGCCCATGGTGTCTGTGGAATGCCTGGGAAGAAGAAGGGCAGGAACAGCCAAGCAGAGAGAGTGCTTGGTTCGTGGGCTCAACAGCATCCTCGGTTCTCTCCCTTACTAAGACAGCATCCCCTTGCTTGTGACAAGGGGCAGGGGAGTCCCTGAGTGGGAAGTCACGGGCACCGGGCCAGCCCCTGCTGGGAGCACGCTGACTTTAGCACTCCCCATAGCGCACCAGCAAGGGCTCCTCATGTCTCACTAGGCTCCCTTCCCCCCACGGAAGCCAAGATGCTTTCCAAAATATTCTACCGATGCCCAGCGCAGAGCCGGTTGGTGGTAAGAGCAAGATTTATTGTTCCATTTTGCAGATGGCCGGATAGACTCACTGAGGGACACGTCAACCTCACAATGCTAGTCAGTGCAGGCCCACCAATGGCAGCCCGGCTCCCACCCTGCTGCTTCGGTAATGGAAGTGGTTTCCGAGACAAGGCAGCACCCAGGGGAGATGCGCTGCCTTCCAACATTGGTATCGGGTGTTCTTACTGGCACAACTGCTGAGCTTTGCTGTGAGATCTTGGACGGGATCTCCTTATGGGTCTTGGCTTCCTCATCTGTAATATACACAGCTGCTTGTAAGGTCCTGCAGACCTTCAAGCAGGTGCCGAGGTGGGGGGAGCTATAAACAGCTCATATATTTTCTCTCTCAGCTGTGAGTGATGCAGATACGTAAAATAGGCAGAAATCTCTTTTGGGGGGCAACGGTCTAGTGTGGGTGGGGAGGCACACAGAGACATAAGCAAGGACAGTGCGTAATATGCCAGCTGGTAACCAGTAGGGAGAAACTGCAGGGAAGGGTAAAAGGGAAGGTTAGGATCTTGGTGCACGGGTTTTCGATTTTAAAGAGAGCCATCAGAGGGGACGTCACTGAGAAGGAGCCATGTGAGAACAGACGGATCAACGGGGAGAAGGCGTGATCCCTGCAGGTACTTGAGGAAGAGCATTGCAAGAGAGGGAAGAGCAGGTGCAAATAATAACCGTTACAAATAACAGCAATAGCCTCCTATACATGTCAGACAGTGCCTCACGCATTTTAGTTTTTCGTATTTTGTTACTTCCGTCGAACTGGTGAGGAAAGGGAGGCCCAGGAAGGTGAAATGCCTTCCCCCGCCAAATCGTGCAGTTAGTGAGAATCTAAGCTGCTCTCACCCCACTGGACTGTGTCCTAGGCGGTTGCCCCTGGGTGGGGAATTCCGGATATCTCTGCATCTTTTTGTCTTCTCTCTTTGGTGATCCTACGGAGCTGGTATAACCAGGAAGGAGGCAGGGCTGAGAACAGTGACAGCGTGGAGCCAGACAGCTTTGGGAGTCAGAGCAGCTGCCTTGGGGTTGACTCCAAGACTCTGGCCGCCAAGTATGGTCTGCCTCATTTGCTTCCCCTTTTCCTTTGGAGGAAACTTCCACTGCCTGGGACACATAACGTCATTGCAATCCCGTCCAAAGCCCTAGTCTGGGAGTCTCCTGGGTCTGCAGCAAGATTCCTTGGAAACAAGGCTGTGTGTCCACCAGGTAGCTTTTGCGTTGCTGAGTCTGGCTGTCACGGCCAGGCAGGACATGGGGTGGTGGCTCTTGTCAGTACCCTTGGGTGGACCCTGCCTATTATGCTACCCTGGCGTTCTCATTTTCACCTCTGGGGCAAACTGTCTTTTTCCTGGAGTCAGATGCAAAGGCACTCTGGCCCCTTCAGCAGATTCTAGAAGTCCTGCTGTTTCCCCAGTCTGGCAAGTTGAGACATTACACGTTGTGTTAATCCCTGGAGCCACGTTTCCAATAAACATGAAAGTTTCGTGATTCAGCCGCACCCGTGACCGTTTCTATTCCTTGTCAGCCCCCCAATCTCTGCCACATCTCTTTATTTTCCCCTCCGTGGTCTTCCCCTATCTCTTCCCACCCCTCTCCCTTTCCCTCTCTCCTCCTCCCCCCTCCCTTTCTCTTCTTCCTCCCTGACCCTCTCCCAGCCGAATTCTCTGGTCTCCCCAGACACCCCCTACTTGAGCCGTCACCTCCTTCTCATTCACTCTTGGGTTCATTTGTTGGAGGGAGGCGTGTTTGAATTAAAAGCTCGCTTTGTTTCCTCACAAAATGAACAGCCAACGAACCAAAGAGCCATTCTGTGTCTACAAGTGGTCTCTCACGCCACTCGATGACTCTCACTTGACACAATATAATGCCAAGCAGCGGGAAAGCTGTCGTGTCTACCTCTTCAGTGAGCGGGGAGTACGGGGTGTTGCTCAACCGTGGGCCTTCCCAGTACCATTGAGGCCTCTCCTGGTACCACTCTAACTCTGTGGTTTGCGTGGGACTGCAACATGAAAGTCTCTGAAAGCCAGGCCCCCTGTGGTCCTTGGTGTGGTTCCCGGCAGGCACTAGGAGACGGGAAGGAGGTGGCAGAGACGTAGATTGGCTGAGACTCCGAAACCCATCTTTGCTCAGGGCTGTGTGTGACATCAATAAAGTCTTGACAAGAACCTCTATGAGCCACAAATCCAGACTCCCGTGGGAGTCTGGTGGACACAAGTTGAGCCCTTATCTGTCCTGGAAGAGGAAGGAGGCCTTGCCGGTTAAGCGCATGTCTTTGGATTAGAGTTCAGGCTTTGCTGACCACCGAAATGACCTTGGGTGAGTCATTTGACTTCTCTGAGCCCCAGTCTGCTCTTCCAAACAGAGGGCGCTGTGCCGGCTTCATACGAGAGGATTGAATGGGGTAATGTGCATCAGGCACTTGCCTAACGTATATTGGCCCTCACTATTTTCACTGTTTTGGAAGCTCATTTTCTTTATACATAAAATGGCACCTCCCAGGGCTGTGGGGGATTAGCTGACACAGTGTATATCAAAGACCTCTTCACAACGCCTATGGAAATGCATGGACTTGGTATTATTTCTGTCTGTAGATTGAACTAACGAGACACCAGTGCGCGTTTAGATCGACCTACACTGACAGCTTTCCTTCCTGCGAAAGGCTGTTGAACCAGGGCAAGAGGAAATACCAGAAGGCTTTCTGCTTGTGTTAATCCCGTCACACCTGTTTCTTTCATCTCTGGTTATAGAGGACTTTTCAATACTTGGCCATCAGTGGTAATAGTAGAAAATGGGTTTGTGTCGGTGTTTCAATCTTGGTGTGTTCCCCTTAGTGGTTTTAGGATTTTGCAAGATTACCAAATGAATCTCCTCCTTAGTTTCCTCATCTATAAAGTTGTAATCCTAATACAGACTTGAAACAGTCATTATGAAAAACCATAAGCACTGGAGAAAATAGCAAATAGGCCATGTAATATCTTTCTAGTGTTTTCTACTTGGCTTCCAGTGGTGTTTGTAGAACCACTGCCTTGGTTGCCCGAGTTACTCCAGATTCAGAAGTGCCTTGGTGTCTACCTTTGGAATATAACCGGAATACCAGGAGCAACTGGTGGTCATCACTTTTTTTTTGTTTATGATGTGGTATAAGGTGAGCCTAGGGGCGCCTGGGCGGCTCAGTCAGTTAAGCATCCGACTTCAGCTCAGGTCATGATCACATGGTTTGTGAGTTCAAGCCCCATGTTGGGCTCTGTGCTGACAGCTCAGAGCCTGGAGCCTACTTCGGATTCTGTGTCTCCTTCTCTCTCTGCCCCTCCCTCTCAAACATAAGTAAATATTAAATTTTTTTTTTTTTAAAACCAGCCTAGCTAGTTGGAATCTACCATCTTGCTATCTGGCAGTTGTCCATTCTGTGGCAGATTGCTGAGGTGAGACTCCTGACCTCCCCACTTACCAACTGCTGGGATATTGGGCCAACTTCCTGAGCTCCATTTTCCTCTTCTCTAAAATGGGGATGATCATAGATCTTACCTCATAGGGTCATCCAGGAGGGCAGAGCCGGACACACAGCAGGTGGTCAATAAATGCTGACCATCTTGATCTCTGCCACAGGACTCTAAACCCCATGTGTTCTATTCATGGGTGTATCACCAGTACCTAGCACACCGCCTGAAATATATAGTAGGTGCTCAATAAATATGTGTGGAGCAGGGCCAGGCTCAGTCAATATGTCCTTCATTCAATGCCTACTTCCTGGGGCTGCCTCAGGTTTCTTAAAGGACCTCTTCCCGGTCCCACCCCCTGAGTGGCTCGTCCCCAGAGGCCATGGGGGGTGCTTCTGTGGGAATTCTGGCAGCCACCTGCCCCCTGGAAGGATTTTTCTCAGAGCCCAGCCTGCTGATTCACAGCTCATTACGACTGATGAGATGTTGATGGGTTGCTGTTTAGCACATACTGAGAGGTGAGAGAGGGAAGTCCGTGAGATGGCACCACGCAGAGGCTTTGGAAGTGAGGGGCCCTGACTGAGACCTGCAGCAGCTCAGTGACGTGTCCAGACTCCGTGTCCACGGTCTTCTGTGCTGGGGCTGCCACAGCCAGCATCCCTGCCTTACCTGGAAGGAGTGAAGGACGGATGATACTGACGGTTATTATTACAGTACCGTATTGCTGTTTGCTCAGCACTTAACAGGGGCCAAGCACCATGCATGGTGCTTTAGATGTACTTAATTTTGTTTCATCCTTGTAACTTCAGGGGTGACACCATGATTATTTACCTTCGTTTTGCAGCTGAGGGCTGGAGCACTTAATTAACTCGCCTTGTATCCAAGAGCTAGTAAGCACGTTTGAGCTCTTGGCTCCGGAGACCACATTCTCCTTGGTGGTGCAGAAACTCCGTAAGGAAAAGCCTCCAACCTTGCATTGATGGAGCACCTACTGTGTTCTTCATGCATTTAACTCTCCCCTTGTACTAAAGTAACATGCTGGACTTCACTTTTAGACTTCCTGGTCATCACGTTTTGGCTTTGTGAAAGGTGTTTTCCATGTAAATGTCTCCTAGACTTGTTAGAAAAATAGCAGGGCTGTGGATTGCCACTTTCCAGATGAGGAGAGTAGGCCCAGAGAGCTTCAGTAAGCATGCGTGTGCACGCAGTGGATGAAAGACAGAGCCTGGATCTTGGGAGGGGTGCACGTGACTTCACAGCTCGACATCTGGCGCTACAGCAGCGCTTCTAAAACAGTAGTGGGGGATGGGGAGGATCTACTTTTGGTTTTTGAATGTTTATTTTAAAAAATTATTATTATTATTTAAAAACATTTATTTATTTTTGGGAGAACACAAGCAGGGTGAGGCACAGAGAGGGGTACAGAGAATCCAAAGCGGGCTCTGTGCTGACAGGCTTGACAGCAGCGAGCCCGACTCAGGGCTTGAGCCTACGAACCACGAGATCATGACCTGAGCCGAACTGAGATGCTCAACTGACGGAGCCACCCAGGTGCCCCTCTTTTTTTTATTATTATTATTTTAATGTTTTTTTTTAAATTTATTTTTGAGAGAGAGAGAGAATGTGAGCAGGCAAGGGACAGAGAGAGCCAGAGACACAGAATGTGATAGAATCTGATAGCTGTCAGCACAGAACCCGACGCGGGGCTCGAACTCACGATTTGTGAGATCATGACCAGAGCTGAACTTGGACACTCAACCATCTGAGCCACCCAGGCGCCCTACTTTTATTTTTTAAATTACCAGTTCTTCATTGTCCGGAACTTTTGTAAAGCACAATAAAAATGAATTACCACTAAAATGATGCTGTAGTTGGACATTGAAGCAATGCCACTTTGTTTATGATGGTTTCCAGACTTAACCATTGATTTCCATATCCTCTCATCAAGGACCCATAACAAACAAGGCCACGAGCCACATTTGAGAAGGACACACCGCTCCTCCAGTGTCTCATCCTTCCCTTGCCTGCTGGCTCCCAACCCCACATGCACATGAACCACCCTAGGACACTCCCTGCTTTAACGGCTCTGAAGTGAGGCCCAGGCACCTGAATTTTTAAAACGTACCCTACGTGATGCTCGTGTACAGTGAAGCTTGAGACAGGCTTTGAATGCATGTCCAGTATTTCCCTTGAAATAGTTCGTTAAAGGTAGCAGAGGGGGACGATTCCCTCTTTTCCCCATGTCTTACAGACAGGGAAGCTGGGGGCCTGAGAGATGGAATTCACGGCGGAGCCAGATCTAGTCCCCAGTGTCTCTAACCCCAACTCAGGGCAATCTTTTTTTTTTTTTTTCTTTTTTTCCTTTCTGGTAGCACAGAGAAAGCCTTCTCCTTCCTGCAGGATCCTGTAGGCCCCCCTACTTCATTGCGGCACGTTTCCACAGGGCTCCTCGTGCATTGCCAGGACCCCTGGATAGATGGTAGAGAAGGAAAAGGAATAAGGAAGTCATTACCTGGCAGGAAGGAGAGGTGTGAGCAGCTGCCAGAGGCCTGGTTGCACCTGCAATTGTAGGGGCAGTTTGTGACTTGCGGAGGGGCGGGGCCTGGACCAGCCAGCAGCTGGACCACTTTTGTGACCCCTCTGTCCTCAAGCTCGGCAGCCTGGGTGACGTGAGCCCACTTCAGTGATGAACCATCTCCCTCATGGAAAAATGCAGATTGCTGTTTTATAGCACCATCTCCTAGACTGAACATTTCCCCCACGTTTCTGGCCCGAGGTGGCATCTGTGAAAAAAATTTTCCTTTAAGATCAGAGACTAAATGTTCTAAACCAGCCACCTATGGGGAAAAAGTCCAATTTTGTGGTTTCAGACCCTGAGCACGGAGCTACAGAGACTTTTCATTTCTTCAGGTAATTTCTAATTTGGCATGGAAGTTGGTATGAGGCAAGTCCAGGAGCCACTCCTGACACCTGTAGTTCTGAATCCTTTCTGTGCAAGGCCGAAATTGATCGGGCCACAGTCTCAGAGGAAAGCATTTGCCAAGCAAATGAGCAGAAAGAAGAATTGGGGCATGAGCAGGGTTGGTTTAATCCACCTGAGAGCAAACAGTGTTTTTTTTTTTTTTCTTTTTTTGCCCTGGGTAGATAAGTTGTCTTACTTGCAAATACTGCTATTTATAAATGCATCTTGGCTTTACGTGTGCCTGCAGATTCTTCTTAGAAATACTATCTTAGCTTTTCTTCTCTGAAATGCCTTGTGCCAGACTGTGGTGGAGGCTTTACCTGCATGATCTAATCCTCACAACCTAATGATAATGACGAAAGCAGTGATTTCAAAAGAGAAATAAACAGTAGCTGTCATATATTCAGCGCTTGTCATGTGCCAGGCATTCTGCTGAAGGTTTGCTTTCTCTGTATCATCAACGTGGGGGTCTGTTTGGGTGCCCATTTCTCATGCGGACCCTAACCCTAAACTCCCTGTGAGCAGGGCTGAGTGGTTCAGCCTCCCTGTACCCTGCAGATGCCAGAGCCTAGTAAATAGTACATGCTCAGTAAATGTTTGCCAAAGGCATGCGGTGAATGGATGATTGAGCTGGTTAAGGGCTTAGGAGCATGCTCACACAGCACTGTTAAGTGCATGCAAATCAATCTAGTGCACACTGTGCGGAAGGGCAAAGTGATTTTCCAAATTTAAGGATATTCAGACATAGGATTCGCTTTCGGAATCAGCAAGAAGTCTTTTCTTTTTTTTTTTTTCCTTCCCTTGCTTGGGTGAGCTAGTTGTTGTCACTGGCTTGAAAGCAGGTGTCTGGTGATATGCTACAGGTCTCTGTCTTTGGGCTTTTGCCATGTAAGGGAATAGGGAATAGGATATAGATGTCTTTGGGGGCCTTCACTCTGTGCACCCCATGTGGCCATGGCTGCCCCTGTAGACTGCCAAAAGGGTTTTTATGTATTTCCTTTCCCTGCTCTCTACTGTAGACTTTGGCATTTGTGATCTCTGATTTAAAGTTCTTGGCTAGGTCGGATTGAAACTGATTCATGGGTAAGTGTCAGGGATGCTCAGAAAAGGCATACCTCTTCCAGAACAGGAAGGAGGGCCTCTCTGGGGACCAAGGAGGCAGGATCTGACAGGCAGTTACTTTTGCAGTAACTCGGCAGTCAGGGTGAATCAACACTGAACTTGTGTTTTCCCCCTCGGAATGTGATTTCTTGGGGGAATGAGTCTGATGGGTTGATGTGGGTCCCACCTTGACCTGGGGAGGGCAGGAGCCTTGACTGATGTAAATGGGGAGAGGTGAGTCCCAAGGGGAAATCGGATGTCTACACAGTACAAGCAGGGTCAGATACTGGTTTCAGCCTTTTACTTGAAATGGTTTTTAGGTTGAGGCCCACGTGAATCCAGGGCCCCTCAGCATCTGACTGAGTCCAGAGGGGTGAGCTGGTGATGCGGAAGAGTTGAAGAGAGTTGCTGTGAGCTCAGTGGACTTGGTCAAATCCGTTTTCCTTCCTGGGCTTCAGTTTCTCCTCTTACCAAAAGGTCGGGGGTGGGGGGCTGCAGCCTGGAGCACATTTAAGACCCCTCTGACCTGCCAGCCTCGAGCCCTATTTGGCAGAGGCCCTGGGCAGATCATCTCAGCATTCAAAACACTGGTGTAACATTTTTCTGCAATTAGTGGTGAGAACCATCGTCTCAGTAAAGACACAGATATTCCTGATAATCTCTAATTGATTCATGAATCAGAAAACTGGAAGGAGGTTGCTTTTGGGGTGAAAGTTGCTAAGGAGGGAAGGCGGCCTTGGGTGGCTGTGAGGAGTCCGGGGAGGGTCCATGGGAGCAGATGTTGTGGTGATGATCCAGTGAAACTTGCGTGTGCGAGGGCTGCCATGTTGCCCAGTCCCAGATGCCAGTGGGAGACAGTGCTCGCGGAATACAATCTAAATGCCGTTCCTCGTGGTTGTGTGACGTGGCAGTCCCTGGGGACCAGGGGAAGCACCCTAGATGGGCAAGGGAAGGGTGCCTAGGGTTCAAGTTTTGTTCTTTCAGTTGGTTATCACTTGTTAATGCTGTCTACCTATGGTATTCATGGATGGGTAATAATGGTGAGACGTCTTTATCGAAAACCTGCTAAATGCCAGGAGTCATGTTATATGCTTCCTATACATCATCTCATTAAATTTTTACAATAGTTTGGGGCGCCTGGGTGGCTCAGTTGGTTATGCATCCAACTTCAGCTCAGGTCATGATCTCATGGTTTGTGGGTTTGAGCTCCACATCGGGCTCTGTGCTGACAGCTAGCTCAGAGCCTGGAGCCTGCTTCAGATTCTGTGTCTCCCTCTCTTTCTGACCCTCCCCTGCTCATGCTGTCTCTATCTCTTTCTCAAAAATAAATAAAATATTAAAAAAAATTTTTACAATAGTTTTCAGAGGTAGGTACAATCGTTAATCCTCTCAAGGCTAAATACTGTCTTGTTTCTACAATATGCTCCTACCTTGAGTGCTCTGGAGGGCTCAGAAAAATACGGATGTGGGGATTTGCAAAGGTGGGGGCTATTTTGCATAAGCGTACAGAGGAGTATAAAAGGCTAGACACACATGCCAAAATGAATAACTAGGCAATTAATAACAAAAACGGGACACTAATCACTGAGGCCTTGTTTTTAGCTGTCTTTTCAACTGGAGCGGGGAAGCTCCAGAGATGTTTTGTCGGTGTGTCCCAGGGCACAAAGCTAGGAGGTAGAGAGTGGGAATGTGGGCCAAGTTCAAAGTTACGCACGTCACATCCCTTACCACCCACTCATAGAACCGGGCAGACTGGGTTTGCGCCTGGCCCAGGGTAAGTGGCTGCTCGATGCCAGACCCCATCTTCAGAAACCTCACGTCCAGTCTCTGTGTCTGTCTGGCTGTCATCCTGTCTTGTTTCTGTCTCTTGCTCATCCCTGTGCAACAAGAACGTCTCCCTGCTGAGCTTGCCTCTGGCCATGAGATCTTCCTGCCTGATGCCTCTCTGTTCTGTGTCAGAACAATATGTTGGTTTTCATTTCCTGCAGGAAAGATCGGTTAGCGGGGTTTCATTTGAGGGAGGCACCGAGGACGTGGAGGCTGACGATGGGACTTGGACCTCTGCAGTGTCTGCTTCCGTCCACGAATCCATTGCAAGTCACAGCCCCACGGCGAGATCGTCTGGGACATGTGCACTGTGAGCTGAGGCACAGAGCCCACCGCATCCCGTCCTGCCAGGTCCGTCCCCACTTACCCTGGTCTCTTCTGATCTGTGTCTAGGAGTTGTGCTGTCCTTGGGACTGAGTTGAATCACAAAGAAAAGGCCACTTTGGGTTTCCAGCTGAGCATACCTTTCCACACTGTGTCACCGTACATGCTGACTTTCGCGCTTAAAAAAATTCCACCCCTTCTTAGCTGTTAATCCTCACTCCATCCCTGTCTACCTTCTCGCCCGCTCTCTGTGCCAACTCTATTCTGCTCCTATGGTTACGTATTTTAAAATATTTACTTGTTTTGAATAGGCAGTGCATGTGTGTGATAAAATAATTAATCAGCCTACCATGTGCAGAGCAAGCATTTTTTCTCCTTTGGGTTCCCTACCTGGAGGAGATGCTGTTTGTTTTCCATCATTTAGTCTGTGTGTGTCAGGTCAGACCTTATAAAGCTGTTTATAGGGCAGGATAGTCGCGTGCTGGAAATTCTATGTGGTTTGGCTGAACTCGAGCAGAAATACGGGATCGATCTGTACTTCTCTCACCACCTGATATGTGGTGGATTTTCATGTGGATTGTCCGTCTCTCTCCATCAGATTGTCAGCTCCATGGACCCAGGTCTCATTTTACGCAGCGCAGTAACCCCGGTACCAGGCACCAGAAAAGGCTCTCGATCAGTAGGTGAATATACCACTCGTTCCTTTTCCACAAATGGTAGCCGTCTGTATACACCGTTCTGCACCTTGCCTTCCTTATCTAGCGCTGTGTTTCTCAAATTGTGCTTTGTCAGATCAGATGAATCAGTTTTGCTTTCTAATCAGCTGCAGAGAATGTGCATCCATGATGAGGAGGCACCCTAACTGATGCCACCGATCCCCTTCCCGTGGCTTCTACGTTGTCCCCAATCTCTTGCCATTACAGACATAACGCCCTGAACATCTTTGCACAGACCTCCTTGTCTGTGGGTTCCTGTACCTACGGGAGGTGTCCCACAAAAGGAACTGATGGGTTGTGTTGTGATGTTGATCCTGCGCAATTGTTACACTGTATGCCAGTCTTCACTGTTAGAAACAATCCCCACGCTTTCTTGGGCTCCGCAGGCGGCAGTGGTGGCTGCACACTGCTCAGGCTTCTGGAGTCTGTCTTGCTAACCCCTGTGGTCACCAGCAGTCCATTCTTTGCATGCTCACCTGTTACATTTGTATTAGAAGATGAATTTCTCAGCATGACACAACTGAATTAGTTTTCCTGTTGGAAGCCACCACAGGATGCTAGTTGGGCACAACTGTAGACTAGGCGTGAGCCGTCAAATCAAAGTGTGGGGGGGGTGGCTGCCTCAGAATCACAGCCTCTCTCAGGAGCCGGGCTCTCAGGGATCAGGAGACCCGTTTTCCTCCATTGTCTGCAGCCCGTACCTCCCCTCCGGAGACTTAGTGCTCTACCCTCTCTCCTTGCGGAGGTTTGGTTCATTTTCAGTGTGCCTCATGTACCCCCAATGCCTTCCTGCCCAACATCTAATTTAACTGTAAGAAGAGTCTTGTAAAACAAGCATATTAGCTGTGTCTTAGCGTGTAACAGAGGCTCAGAGAAACAGAATGACCTGCCAGAGTGAGCTTTCCAAAAAATGTAGGCAAGACTAGATCACTTCCTGCTTAAGACCTTCTAGTTGAAGGCACTCCCGTGGTCTTACCCAGCCTCCACCAGTGGCCTCAGCTTCTTCTTAATCCCACTTACTTCCTCTCCCATCTGTCTCCAGGTACCAGAGCCTTCTTTCTGTCACGTCAATCTACAAGCTCATTCCTACCACAGGGCCTTTGCATTTCTACTTCCCTCCGCCAAGAACATTTAGCCCCCTATATTTTACATGGTTGGTTTCCTCCACAATGTGAGTGTCACCTCCTCAGGAGGGACACATCTTCCTGGACCTCCCTCTCTGATCCCACTCTATCTCATTGCCCTGTTCTGTCTTGTACAAATGTCTTCTCACGATCTGACAAAATTGTTTTCATGGTTCACAGGTTCCATTTGTTGGTGTGGGGTCTGGGGTCACTTTTTAAAAACTGTGTGTTGAAATCTGGGTGGGTGCTTCTCTGAGATGGTTCCCTTCAAGACCAGTGACTCTTCTGGCTTCAGGTTCCTGGGACCATTTTGCCTAGATTAACCTCTAAGGTGGTTCACATTGCACTTGGGAGGCTCATTTTCTCTCTCATGAAGTAAGTTATTAGTACAATAACCAATAGGTTATTGTGTATAGATCTTCATGTAGGCAAACGATTGGTCAGTGCTGGCCAAAGCTGGAAGATGAGGGTAAAACCTATCTTTTAAGAATTTATGGTTTAAGGGCTCCTGGGTGGCTCAGTTCGCTAAGCATCCGACTTCAGCTCAGGTCATGATCTCACAGTTCGTGGGTTTGAGCCCCACGTCGGGCTCTGTGCTGACAGCTCGGAGCCTGGAGCCTGTTTCAGATTCTGTGTCTCCCTCTCTCTCTGCCCCTCCCCCTCTTATGCTCTGTCTCTCGCTGTCTCTCAAAAATGAGTAAATATTTAAAAATTTTTAAAAAAAGAATTTATGGTTTCAGAAATAATTAAGTCACATAGTCATAGGTTTGTGTATGGGTGTGTGTGTGTGTGAAGGTGCACATGTGTGCATGTACATGGTTGCATTAGAAACAAACAAAGTCAGTGCAAATATGGCCATATCTTGCCTCTGGGTGAGACTTACCTTGTATCCCCAGGTTGACAAATCAAAAATACTTAACAACTTATAATGGAGTTTATAAAGTGTCAGGCCACAGGTTACATGAACTTTATTTGGCCTGCATGGTGTTTTTTTTTAATTAAAAAAAGTTTTAAAGTGCTTATTTATTTTGAGAGAGAGAGAAAGAGCACTCGGGAGGGGCAGAGAGGGAGAGGGAGAGGGAGAATCCCAATCCATGCTCAGCCCCTTACACACGGCTCAATCCCACAACCATGAGATCATGCCTGAGCTGAAATCAAGAGTCGGACGCTTACCTGACTGAGCCACCCAGGTGCCCCTCAAACGATTACTTTAACTGATTAGTGTGTGCAGCCTACATGTATGTTGGGGCTCATAGTGGTCCAGAATAAGAACTGTGTCAAATCCAGAGAAACACAGTTAACAGTTTCTCAAAAGAAATTCCCATCTTTACTTGTATCTTTCCAGTAACATTAATGGGGATCTACTTTACAATGCACTTTAAGTAACAATTCTTATAATCACATTTCCTCTCCACTTCTACTCTCTCTGGCCCCATGTGTAGGCTGGGCAATAACTCCCTAACATGTCCATGTGAATATTGTGAGTGTGTTACCTTATAGGGCCAAAAGGGATTTTGCAGATGTGTTTGAGTTAAGGATCTTGAGATAGGAGATTATCCTGATAATATAATCAGAAATATCCTTACAAGGGAAGGCAGAGGAAGAGTCTGCCCCAGGAACAGATGAGGGCATTTGATGGCTGAAGCAAAATGGTACGTTTCTTGCTTTGAAGATGGAGAAAGGGGCCACGAGCTGAGGAATATACGGGCTTCAGCTCTAGGAGCTGGAAAAGGCAAGGGAACACATTTTTCTCAGGATACAGTACTGATGCCTTGATTCTAACCCAGTGCAGCTGACTTAGGTCTTCTGATGGCTAGGACTGTAAGAGAATAAACGTGTGTTGTGTTAGGCAATTGAGTTTGTGGTAATTTGTTACAGCAGCCGTAAGAAACTATTGCGTTCCATAACCGGTCTCTTTCTGTGTGTGTTTGTAAGCCACTCCATGAAACCTGTCCAGGTTCCTTTCGAATCTCTTTTATGGGCACCAGCAAAGCAGCACGCATGGGGAGCTAAGATAGTAAACCCTTACCTTTCCCCATTGCTTGATTCCTTCCCAGGAGAGACACAGAAAAATAGAGCCAATGAAGCAGTGTGGGCATACGACTATATGATCTGTCATCTCTAATGACCAAAATCAATGGGAGAGCCAACAAGTCCGTAAAACTCAGTCTCTCTCAAGTATTTTTCCCTTTTATTCGTAACTCAATTTCGTTGCTTTTATGACCTCATTCTTCTGCACAGGCCCAGCCAAACAATTTTCTAAACTTTCCTCTGACATGGTGTTATCTAGACTACATGTGGCGATGCCTCTAATTACAGTGTACCTCATTTGCATGGCGTTTTACTCATTCTAATGTCATTAGTATAAAGTAGGAGTCTCGTTGCCAAGGCAACCAGAAGTGCAAGCATGCACAACTTCAATCTTGTCTAAGAACTCAGATCTGCTTGGTACTCTCCCACTGTGTTCTTGGTTTTCCTATCTCCTGGAGCCAAAATAATGCAGGCCATTCCATGGTCAAACCTGTTCATTTTTTACTCTTTTTCATTAATGTTTTAGCAGGTCGATACAGTTTTTCCTGAATCTGTTGACTTTTTTCTTTAATTCCCCCTAGCTAATCTGTCTTTTCCTTTTCCTATGTAATAGATTTGCCGTCTGAAATCCCTCTAGGATAATGACCACCTTCAACATCTTCAGCATGGGCAGTCTGATACCAGAACCTGGGTTCTTAACCACTGCACTATATATTACCTCCCTAATGTGGCTGAGACCTCTTGGACATCAAAATGCCCTTTCTAGGCCAGCAGGTGCTTGGGAAATTGCCTTCAGTGCACAGTTCTGTGCTGTTCTTAGGGAAACCCTTCACCTGTGTAACAGGAGTTGTTACTGCACCTCTGATTTAACTTTGGCTGTTCTAATGCAGTGCTTCCAACGCTCCTGACCCGACTGCAAGAAAAAGGTTGCCAGGCATCCTCACGCTCACCGTGTTTATGTCCTTCAGCTAGCCACCCAGGGAGTCAGCTCCGAGCCGCAGGAAGGGGAAGGCCAGGCATGTAACTCGAACTGATACATCATCTGAGTTTGGGGGGGTCTTGTGTGTAGAGGGATCATTGGTGACTATATGACTTCAGTCAGAACCATTCATAGAGTCAGAGAGGAAGGTCAGAGGAGAGGTATTCTGAACAGAACACTGAGGGCGCAGGGAGAGAGGGAGAAAGAGGCACTGGGAAAGGGAGAGGGAGAGACGGACATTGGAATAAATTGAGAAAGATGCTTAGAAATAAAAGGATATACAGTAATACAAACACCCAAGAAAAGGAGTAAGATTTTGCAAGGCAATTTACTAGTCTTTATTAAAACTCAAAAAACATGCACTCTGAGCCAGCAGGTCTATACTTGTCATATTTACTGTTTTAACCATTTTTGAAGTGTACAATTCAGTGGCAGTAAGTAACTCACCGTGTTGTGCAAGAACCTTTCCATCACCCTGCATGGAAACCCCGCGCCCATCAAATGGTCTCTCCACATTCCCCCTCCCGTAGCCCCTCGCAACTACCACTCTGTCTTCTGTCTGTATATGTTCACCTGTTCTAGGCATTGCCTATAAATGGAATCCTGCAACATGGGTGTCTGGCGTCTTTCCCTTTGCACAGTGTTTTCGAGGTTCATCATGTTGCGTGTACAAGTGGCAAGAACAGCTAGACGTGGACTAGATATTAACTGTGCGGCGGCAGCTAGTCTGTTACACACCTACACTACGGGAAAACAAACTTGATAGCATGAAGTCAGGTCTTATGCTGATGTACAGTGGTCTCTGAGCACTGTTCTGGATGAACACAGCATGTTCTAGAACAAAAAGCATTACCTATTATTTATGTAAAAAGTTATGAAATGGGATGATCTAACTCTCTATAAATATGGGAACATAAATGGGTAGGCAGAGATCTGGACGGATACACAACAAATACCTAACTCAGTGGTGGTGACTATGGAAGATGACCTGGGCCTAGGGATGGCAGTCAGCGGGACTTTAGCTTTGTCTCTCACTGTCTGGATTTGCCGAAGGAGAATATAATTATATACTGAATGTGTACATATAAATGAACCTGACTGAAAGACGAAAAAGAGAGTGAAACAGAGAAAGAACGCAACACTGCCAACCAAGAGGCACAGAGGGAAGCCCACAGAGAGGCAGAGATGCCCTGGGGTGGAATTTGGGTGAAACCATCCATCACATCATTACTCTGTCCTTTGGAGCGGAACAGCATGAGTGGGGGAGTGTCAAACAGTGAGAGATTTTAGATTCAGCCTTCTCCCCATTGTAAAAACCGACTTTAATTATAGCATCTCCAACGCTGGTGATTATTGGTTTGCTCCAGTGTTAGAAAGTCTAGAGGCCCATTCAGGACAAATGTACTGTTTCAAGACTGACTCAACAATCAGTGTTTCGATTTTGGAGAAAGTTTCCCATGTTTAATCAAGTTGTTCTTTGTGTGTTGTCAGGATGATAAATTGGGGGGATGGCGGTGATAAAAAAAAATCATGGTTTGCCTAAAAGAATGGAGGAGCGTAGTTTTAGGAATTTTGGAAAGATTGGCGCCTTTGTTTACAACTGTATGGCAATTAACTATTGTAAGAAATAACTTTAAGATTTTTTTAAAAAGTTTTATTTATTAATTTTTCAGAGTGAGAGAGAACGTGTGCAAGTGGGGGAGGGGCGGAGAGCAGGAGAGAGAATCCCAGGCAGACTCCACACAATCAGCATAGACTCTGATGTGGGGCTCTAACCTGTGAACCATGAGATCATGACCTGAGCCAGAGTCAGAGGCTTACACATCTGAGACCCCCAGGCACCCTTAATTTTAAGATTAAAAAAAAAAAAAAAACTCGTTAGAAGAATTGTACCAGAAAACATGAGCAGTGTTACTTTTTTGGGTTGGGATCTCCCCCCTATTCATTTACTCATTCATCACAATTACTTAATGAGTGGTTAGTAGGCACCAAATGCTAGGGGATTAAAAAAGCCATGGCTTGTGCCTATGGATGGAGCTTATAGTGCATTGGGGGAGACAGATATTCACCAACGCCCTCCCACAACTATGTATATGTGATTATCAATCCCAGTGAGGGAAAGTCTGTCTAGGCAAATGAACTTGGAATATTATTTACAGGTGTGCCCACCAGGATCCACTCGGGACAGATCATTTGGGAGGAGATATCTAGTTGAATCTCCATACTCTGGCCTTAGGCAATTGTCTCTCAATGACTGTAGTGATGGCAGGAGCAGATCCTCTGGAGGTCAGTGTGCATTTAGTTGAACTCCGTTTCCGTGCACGCCCAAGTCGGAGCGACTGGCTGTTTGGGGGAGCACAGGGAACGTGCATTGTGATGGTGGTGGTGGAAGTGGTCTCACCCCACGTAGTATTAAGGAAGAGACTTGGGCTTCTTCCATCTACAGCTGAAAGATGCACATGATGACTCAGTTGGACGTAGCTATTGGAGATGACCTTCCACCTTGCCCAGCTCTGGGTTTTCTTGGCTGTCTTGCTTCTCGCCTTCTGACATCCTTGTTTTCCATGCTTTTATTCTTTTATTTCCACATTTGTTGTTTCAGTTTCTTTCCCTTCCAACCCTTCTTTCTCTTTCTCTTTCCTTCAGTTCTCTCCCTTCGCTCTTCCGTATTACTCCTTGCTGTCTCTTTGACCCTCCCATCCCATTTGGTCTTCAGTCTCTTATTTTATCTCCTTTCTCACTCTTGTTCGGCATATTTGTAGCATCCTTCTGTCTTTTATTTCTCTGCCCCCTGCAATCCTCTCCCCCACTATATCTTAGATGCATTGAAGGTGGCACATAGACCTTGCAAGCATTATTTATTATGCCTCCATGGGTGCCAGTTAGGATTCTAGGGACCACTGACCCCTTGCATTGAAAAAGCATTCTGAGAATATGGGATTAGGAGGACCACTCGAAGACAAGAGAGGACACTGGGGAATGTGGAGTGCAGGAATCGTTAACATTTTTAAAAGTTTTTATTTGTTTATTTATTTTGAGAGAGAGCGAGAGCTCTAGTGTGTGTGAGTAGGGGAAGGGCAGAGAGAGAGGAAGAAAGAAAGAATCCCAAACAGGCTCTGCACTGTCAGAGTGGAACCCAATATGGGGCTCAAACTCACAAACCATGAGATCATTGACCTGAGCCGAAATCAAGAGTCAGACACTTAACCAACGGAGCCACCTAGGTGCCCAAGAATCATTAACATTTTAAGCACAGTATTTATTATGCTGGGAGGGGGTGTCGGGGAGACCAGGACATGATAGGTGTTGTTATTAGATGACCAGGACCTTGGGTACAATTATCTATTTGAAGAGGCTTCATTCTAGCCATGGGTCAGATGGATTTGAACCCTTCCTTCATTTGTTCACATGTGTCCAAGCCTTACTTCTTGAATCTGGCCAGTGTAGTTGGAAAAAGTGGGACTCCCTCATGATATCTTAGCCCAAATAACAACAACAAAATTCTTGTCTTATTGAACCTCCTCAGGGGATGAACACCTAGAAAGTGTTTTCTGAATTAAAAAAAAAAATGTTTATTTATTTATTTTGAGAGAGAGGAGCGCCTGGGTGGCTCAGTTGGTTAAGCGTCCTACTTCAGCTCAGGTCATGATCTCACGGTTCGTGGGTTCGAGCCCCGCATCGGGCTCTGTGCTGACAGCTTAGAGTCTGGAGCCTGCTTCAGATTCTGTATCTCCCTCTCTCTCTGACCCTCCCCTGCTCACGCTTAGTCAGTCAACTAGTCAGCTTAGTCTTACTTTCCCTTATACTTTCCCCAACCCTGTCTGGTTTCTCCTTGTCATCTGGGGCCTCAGAGTGGCCTTCTCATGATTCTTTCTTGCAGTTATCCCTACCTAACCTTTTTTTGGAGGGTGGTGGGGTGGGGAGAGGATACATCTTGGAGAATTTGATGAAAACTCGGGACTCTCTTCTTGGGAACACACACCTACACATACCAGTTTTCAGTTTCCCCAATCTTAAGGGATTTCAAGGGATTTCTTAGCTCCCTGAAGCTTTTGGGCCTCTGTACTGCCCAATCAGTCCCCAAGAGTGCCCCCTCCCTTGGCACCCCATATCCCATCAGCTTGATTCATTTTGCTCCTTAACCGTTAGAACTAGCTGAAGCTAAGTTGTCTGCTTGCTTATTGTCATCAAGATCCTGGCCAAGAGCACCTTCATTCCCATAACAACTACAGACAATGGGAAACACGTTCAGGATAAAGGAAATCCAACAACATGGAGATGTTGAGCCTAGAATTTTGCTTAACACTTTTTCATGTTGTGGTGATGTAGGCTCCCTTATTTCTGAAATGAAACAGTCCAGAAATTCTCAGTGTTGTACCTGGTGGTTTCCATTTGTATTCAAGTCCATCTCTGTCCATAGTCTTCACTTCTATTTGCTCTTTGTCTCTGTTGATAGAAATCAATAGTTCCCTTCATCTTGCCCTGCATTTAGAAAAGTGAATCAACTCTCCAGTCTCCCCGCTCCCTTGACACACAAAGGTTAGCATCTTGGGGAAGTGGATCTTTAGGGCAAACCTTAGTTAAGAGAATGTTTTCCTCCTAATTGATTGGATCCCCTTGCTGAGGACCTTTCATTCCACCTCTCACCTGGGATGTGGAGGGCTCCGCGGTCCCCTGAACAATGACATTTCGCTTTATTGCCTTGGAGAGAAGGAGATACAAAGCACGGGCACAGCCAATATGAGAGGAGTAACCCAAGTCACCTCTTGAAATGACTGAAAGAAACTATCCAAGAGGCGACAAATGGGTTTTGTATCCTGACAGGTGCAAGGTCCCCTTCAGCAGTTTGCCTTTGAAATTGGGAAAATGAACCTCGTAGTTGAAGATCTAGAATTATTTTTTCTTAAGTGGGAAAGGAGATGTTTCACAGTATAACCCTTACTGCTGGGCCCTGGACCAAACATATCAGATGTTTATCATCTGATTATGGGATGCAGGATGATATCCCACGTGATTGATTTTTTTTCTTCCCTGCTCCAGAATGTTGAAGAATAAGTCCACCTGCAGTTCCTGTAAGATAGGAAACTACTAATCTTTGCAAACGAGTAGAAATGATAGTACAACAGAACACTAGCCGATTGCAGTGATGCCTCTGAAATCTGGGATGAGAAGAAGAACAAGGACTATTCTCTTCCTTCCACAGGCTGTCTTACTGAGTCATGAGTTCTCTTGCCTCTACTGATCTGGAGCCCGGGCTCTTTGCCACTGGGGGAGGGGGTTGGCAATGGGGTAGGTTTTAGGTTATGCCCTTAGTTCGCCCTTTGACAGACTTGTTTGGTGCCTTTGGGGAAGTCACCCAGTTACCCTGTGTCACAGTTCAATCACCTGAAATATAAGAAAGAGGCACATCCCAGGCATGGGAGCAATTCAAAATAGAAGAGCCTCAACTCTTAGAAAAAACAAGATTTTTTTTAACAATATGAGAGTTCATCATCGTTATTTATTGCAGGAACAAGTAGTATTGGAAGCAAGACGGAAGGAGATAAATAGGGGTCCGAGTGTGGCCCATGGGAGCATTGTACTTCCTGTTATGTACCATTCAGTTGCTTAGTGGAGCATCGCCTCTCTGTCTCTGATTTGTACTGTGTCAACATTTCCCCACGAACTGCATTTTGTATGGCTGCTTTGATTCCTCTTTGGCCTGATTTATCAGCCTTGGTTGATGAAAAGTGAACTTCTGTGTGAAATCAGGAACATTTTATAACCTGCCCCATCAGCAAATACCTAGGACATTATTCACAATAAATGAATTAGTTGGTCTTGAGCTTTGCCTCGAGTTGAAGGAGCTAAAGCAGAACAGGTTATTTTCGCCACAGCATACCGCCTCCTTCATGTTGGAAACTAAGAAATATGTTGACCTGTTTCTTACCTTTGATGGCATAAAGAAATAGGACACAAACATTTTGCAGTTAACTGGCCAAGAGGGAGGCTGGCCCTTTTTCTGATGAGCAAATAAGATATCTTTTCCCTGGTCTATCTTCACATGGGAACATAAGCTCCAAGAGCTTCTAGGCATATAAATCCCCGCCTCCACTCTTTCTATAAGCTCTCTTAGGAACTGAGAGGCCTTCATACTAAAAGCCATGACTGCAACTTGAAATTTCAGCATTTATGTTACCAGTTGGACCATTGAATAATTCAGAGCTAGATTTTGGGATCTGTGACCAAGGTTCGGTTGTTTTTCCACCTTGGAGATGTCATTTTTTGTCTTTCCTAAATTGCAAATGGAGTTAATAGTACTTGATATTATTAGATTGTTGGGAGCATTAACTGTGATAACTCCTGTGATATGCTGAGTATAGAGCCTCATTAAGAAATGCCAGGCTCTTGCCTTTTCCATTTTCCTTGTAATGAAGACATTGGCATCTTACAAATACCAGGTTATTTGTTAAAACGAGAAAATTGTATTATCTAACACCTACATTATAAGTTCTGTTAGGCAGAATTTCTCCTACACTTGACCTTTATGAGAAAGGCAGGTGGAAAGAATGTAAGCAGAACTCTGTATCTAGGCAGAATCTAGTGTCAGTGTTAATTTTTTTACCATAATCCTATTTTTGATCCCTGGGCAAAGATTGTTGATGTTCAAGAGTAAGAGTACCCAAGCCCTGACAGAGTCACCATCACACATTAAGATTTCGCCTCCTTATTAAGGCAGGAAAATGGACCAACACACTAAGTTGTCAACATTGACTTTCAGCAAAAATAAGTGCTGCTTGTAGGATGAAAACTATTAGCTAGATAAGTATGTTGATGGTACCCTTCTTCCTTCTCATCTTTCTGGCTGACACCATTTGGTTCTTGGGGTCTTCAGCTACTAGAGGCTCTGTGGTGTTGTGGAAAGACCATGGGCTGGGGTTAGTTTGACTTGAGGTCAAATTGTGCCTTGGCTTCTTTCTTGGTGTATCGTCCTGGCAGAGTTATTTGGCATCTTGAGCCTTAATTCCCTCTTGGTCATGATGAAGGTAGTAGTGGCTTCTTCAGAGGACCAATGAAGGTAAACTGAAGGTGCTCTTGAGATATTCTTTGTCCATGTTGAAAAGTGTGTGTGTGCGTGTGTGTGTGTGTGTGTGTGTGTGTGTGAGAGAGAGAGAGAGAGAGAGAGAGAAAGAGAGAGAGAGAGAGATGGATGACCAGAAAGCCACAGAGAGCCTTTTGGTAGAATAGACTTGTAGGCAAGTTTCCGTCTATATCTTGCTTTGGGAAGTGGGTACAGTGGTACCATGATGATTTGTCCACTGCCCTCAGGTACTAAAATTTAACTAAAAATGCATGTCTGTGAGATTTTTACCCACACATGAGTATTTATAACAGTGGGCTTCTTCCTTTCAGTGTCCAGGAGAGAGATAATCTCAGAACATCTTGGCACTTCGTTTCTTGCACGGTTGATTCCTGCCCTCATGTAGATTTTGACTTAGGCTCATATTTTTCTTTAGGCTCAGCATTCTTCCATTGCCTCTGTTAGGTGGTAGGTTGGTGTAGTGGAAGCCACATGGACTTTGGAAGCAGAGAAACCAGGTCTAAATCTTCAGTTTATTTTGTACAAGACTCAGATGTTTTGTCTGCAGAATAGTTCCTGGAAGGTTAGAGATGGCACAGGTAAACCATTGAGCAAAATGCTGGTCATTGAAATACTAGCCTCATACTCTTTGGATTTAAGAGTGAGTAGAGCCAGCCTGCTACCCCCAGTGTTTATTAAATTGGCCCATGCTTGGGACATTTCCCATCCCAGAAAGGGTGCATTTATACCCAATCTGGGTTTTAATTCATCTAGGTCCTCCTAGAACTATGTAAGACCGTTACCTCTGAATTGCGCTGAGAAGAATAAACAGATTTCATGTGAATGAGAATGTCTCTTTTTGTTTTGTTTTTTGCCTTTATTTAAGCCCAATGTATACAACTTGCCTAATAGTTTGCTTCTCTTTGGGGTTGTTGGTTTTATTTTCTCAACTTAGCTCAAGGCAGAGGTGTCTAGATATTTTTTAATAGTCCACTTTTAAAATATGTAGGGGTGTATTTGTTTACCTTCATATGCCCTCAAAACTAGCTGTTATCAGACAGATAGTATTGTTAGCAAAGAGGTAGAATTCCACATATGTGCCTAAAGGTATTTGAAGAAAACCCCATTATTCTAGCTATTTTCTCCACTTCTGGTAGTTTCTGAGTTACATATGGAAGTGAGTAGACTTTGACATGCAATTCCATTTAAAAAAAAAAGGGGGTGGGTGGGGAAGAGGTAAACACATCTCTGGGTCATCTTTATTGGTCTACTGCCCAGGATCATTTTAGAGGCTTCAGGGACAAGTTTTGGCTGTTTTTCCATAAACACTAACCTGGTCGCAGGCACTGGATATACTCTACAATAATAAACGGCTCTCCCAGTATCAAATTATGTGCCCAGTGAAAAGTCACATCCTTAATACAGTGTCTCAGAGTGGGGTGCATGGGACACTTGCATCCCAACAGATATGCTGGCTAAGAATACAGGCACCATGTTCAGAGGTACTGATTCAGTGGGGCTGGAGTGGAACTCAGGTATATACCTTTTAAAGAGCTCACTTGGGTGATCCTGACACTCATCAGATTATCGAATCATTGCCTTTGGTACTCTCACAATGTGAGGAAAGGCAAATCCCTATGTGGGCTTGTAGGGTTTATGGAAAAGTGTGAGTGACATCTAGATGTTGCAGAATGAACAAAATGTTGCCAAAAGTAGCATATTTTAGTTCCTTAAAAAGACTTTTGGTTATAAATAAATACATGTTGTTAACAATAGAAAGTACTAGAAATATAATGGAAAACATCACCCGTAACCCCATCACTATTATAACACTGTGGTTCAGTCTTCAGTGTTGTTTTTTTTTTTTTTTTTAAGATTGTCTTGTACATACTTTTGTGACCTGCTTTTAGTCACCTGATATTTTAGCACACCCCTTGTTACTACAGCCTTTCCATCAACACTTTTTTTCTTGGTTGTAGAATATTCTATCCGGGGATTTCCTTTCCTATTAGCATATCTTAGTTCCTGGGCAGAGAGATGCAAGTGTTTATGGTTTCTCTTTCCAAAGGAAGAGGGATACTTCTGTTTTCTATCAAAGTTGTTATCCCAGCCGAATGGTTACAAATGCTCCATTTTCCAGGAGCAGGATGCCTGGGATTGCATAAGGCTTTGGCCAGGTTAACAGCCTCATTCCGATGTATTTTCCATTTACAACACTTACTAATAAAACATTACTTGCCGATGATGAAGGCAGATAGGAACCAGAAGGATAAGTTGACATTTCTTCCCGTTCCATGTGGAGAACCAAATAGAAATGAGCACACAGGTTATGTTGCCCCATAGCTGGGTCATTTGGTTTGTTCCTACCAATGGCAAGAGAATTGATCTCCTTAGGAGATCAACTGAGGGGCACAGTCAGAAGGTTCCTGAATCAGGCAACTTTGGTCCGTAGTTTCATTTCTGGCAGAGCCTCACAGAGTTGTTACTCTGAAGTGTATGCACGTGTGCACATGGTGTGTATGTGAGAAGGGGAGAGCATACTGGTATGGTACGTGCGGATTTGCAGCTGGAAGAAGGGTGTCCCACGTGAACAGGCCTCCTGGGACATCTGGAACCGATGTAGCAGCTTAGCTTTTGAACATCGTTGAACCCACTCTTCATAAAAGAGCGACAAAAGTGATAAAACAGACAAACAACACTCAAGGGTAATATCTACAAAAAAGTTACGAGGTAGGATGTCCCCGCCAGCGCCCCAAATGAGTGTGTGCATAAAACCACCAATGGTTATGTTAGGAAAGGTGTGGCTTTAGAAAGGGCATATGAGAAAGGCAAGGTAAGACAGTTATGTGATGCTGAGCATTTGAGAAATTCCAAATCACTGTCAGGTCCTCCTGGAAAGCTATGCAGACCATTCTAGGATGAGAGCAGAAAGTGGTGTGTGTGTGTGTGTGTGTGTGTGTGTGTGTCCATGAAGGCAAGAAGCTACCGTGGGCCCACCTGTCCCTCCTAAAAGCACTGAATTTCCCTTTAAAAACAGCAACAACAAAAGAAGGATTATACTTGAATCCCACACAAAGGCTTTATGATTTAAAAAATGCAGAATAGAATACTGACTGAATGTATTCGAGAACACTTGGGAACTACAAAGTTCTGCATACAGAGGGGAATATGCATATATGTTTCCTCTAGCCTTCCAGCTTCTTGGCTCAGACCCTCCTGCAATAAAAGAGAGATTAACAGGAGAAAAACAAACAGGAATTAAACAAACACGTATACCTCCTGTAGACAAGGGACATGCCCAGGAAAACCGAATAACTCTCCAGAATGGCCCAAGCCGCCAACTTACACACCATCTTCAGTTAATGACCAAAGAGAGAAGTGGAGAGGCAGGGGTGAGGAGGCTGTGGTGGGAAGATGTCCAGACAAGCCCCATAGGCAAGGCTGAGGCTGTTACCCAGATTTAGGTCCTCGTCCTTAGAGATTTTGTTACTCCTCTTCCCCGCACCCAGAGGGAGACACCCCATCCAGACTTTCCTTATAAATGTAAATGTCTCTAATAAAAGGGTAGCTTTTACTCTTGGGGTTCAGAGCCTCTCCCATGTCTGCTGTTTCTTGAAGCTAACCAACCCAATGTAATCCGTAAGCCAGAGAGGCATATTTGGAGATGATCTATTTTGCTTCCCCTTCAATGTTAAGAATGAACATTCATTCTGTCATAAAAGAAGAGATCTGTGAGGTTGAGCCCCTGAGCTTGCATAAAAAGTATCAGCATGCACCTGTGATGCATTTTAATGTAAAATATATTTACTCGAGAAGTGACTCACCACATAACAATAAACACCCTTAGCGTTCAGTTTGGGGTTTTTAAGTAATACTTTCCACTGAGAGGACTTGTTCCATTGAGGAAAGTGGCTATTTTCCAGGTGAGGGGCTGAGTCGTCTTAGAGCAGATTTCCATAGCAGAGAACACAGCGGTTACGCAGAACGATGGGTCAAAAGAGCTAGAAGCCAATGTGAAGCCTCCCTCTGGCCAGAGATGGAACAATGTGGGGCATCAATACGGATACTAACTGCAAGGGATTGAAACACACAAAATCCACAGGTTTATAACAACACGTTCATGAGTTTACAATAGAATAGCTTATCTTTTTTATGTTTGTTTATTTATTGAGAGTGGGAGGTGCAGAAAGAGAGGGAGACAAAGAATCCCAAGCAGGCTCCATGCTGTCAGCACAGAGCCCGATGCAAGGCTGGCTCTCACGAACCACGTGACCACAACCTGAGCTGAAATCAAGAGTCGGATGCTCAACCGACTGAGCCACCCAGGTGCTCCTATAATAAAATATCTTAAAATATAACTCACAGGAAACCTTTGGAGGATATAAGAAACCAGTTCTTTGCTCTTAAAACCTATGTAAAGGGAAAGTATTGGCATTTTTTCTGCCTTTCTTAAAGTATCTCTCAGGCTAACCAAATCACTGATGAGGGGGAATCTTTTCTGTCATTGTTCCAAAGGTGGTAATTGGAATTGTTTCTAGGTAATGATTAAAGGAGGTCGTAGAATTGGAAACTCTAATGAATTAATGGATCCAGGCAATTATCATCATTGCTTGTTCCTGTTACAGAAAGAGCCACCTAGAAATTTTCATCTCCTAAAAAAAGTACACATATCACCTATGACATAGTCTTGGAGAAATGATTGAAATCTGGATCCGAGCAAATCCTAAGCGTAAACTACCAATTTCTAACACATATGGGAAGGGGCGTACATTTGTTAAAGAACAAAAATTCAGCTGACAAAATTTGAAGATCTACGTCATGTGATTCACAAAATGAGGAGCATCCCATCTAGCAAGTAGAGGGGAGCTCTGGAGTTGTAGAAAATGGAAGGTTTTTACAAGGAGGGTGGGTCAAGGAAATGATTAGCCAAAAGAAAGGATTGCTACTGGCAAGGTCACCTTCACCGTCCCTTAGGGGGAAGAGCAGGGGACCTTATGCACATGACCTCATCTTCCTTTGGAGGCTTGTAGAGGGCCCCTGTGACAATCCCTCTTTGGTGCTTATCAGAAAAGCCCAGACTGAACAGTGAAGACTACATTTCTGGAGGTGGTTGAAACTGAAATGAGGGTAGACATCGAGCCCCCATTTTGTGATCTGGCCTGAGCGACTCCAGTTGGGATCTGCAGTTCTCTCTACCACCACCTCGGAAGTGCCCTTAGCAGAATCCAGACTGTGAGAAACTGAGACAAAACAGCCAGTTTTCTCAACCAGTGAAACAGAAAATTGGGAGGGGAACCTATATATTCAAAGAGATAGGACTCATATTATCTAATCATAATATATGGATCCTATTTGCTTCTAATTATAAGAAGTAAAATTAAAATTAAACATGTATACAAGATTTGTGAATATAGAACAGACACTCGATTAATATTAAGGATTTAAAAGCTCTTTCTAGTGTGATGATAGTGTTGTGGTGATATCTGAAAAGGACCGTCCTTGGCTTTTAGAGATACTAAAATATTGATACACTATCTGACATGACAACGGCAGGGAGTGGGAGGTGGCGGTTCTCTTCAGAATAATCCAGGGAAAGGAAGACACTGAAAAGAATATGGACAAAAAGCAAGATTGTCAAAAACTGAAAATCACTGAGACTAGGTGATGGGTATCAATGAAGTTTTGGGGTGATGGGGGGCGGGGAACGGAGTCGACGACCAAGAAAGACTTCTTGAAGATGTCTTTGGTGCAAAAAGGTGATTTTGTTAAAGCACGGGGACAGGACCCGTGGGCAGGAAGAGCTGCGCTGGGGTAGAGACGGGTGACTCATTATACACCCTCAGGTTGGGAGGGGGTCAGGGATAGAGCAAGTCTCTAAGGAATTTTGGAAACAAGGTTTCCAGGACCTGGGAGGGCTAGCTGTTGCTGGGGATACACCTTTTATTAACCATTTAGTAAAACTTGTTCATGACACCCCCAGATGTATATTCCAGGGTAAGGGAGAGGCATAAGCTCAGCGTAGGATTGGCAGTATATAACTTGGGGTAGTTGAGATACAGGAAGTAGGCTTAGGGTCCTCAAGACTGGGATAATGTGAAGCTAAGACTCTCTTCTGCCCCCGGCAAAGTGTCCTCATTGAGGCAGCTGGACTCCTAGAGGGAAGTCACTCACTCTGCCTGTTTCAGGGACTTGTCAATGGGCTGTAGGCAGTAACGGGATTTAATTTTTCATGCACCTTAGTTTCCCACATCACTGTGGCAAGCACGTAGACCCTTTCCTTTCTTCTTTGGTAGGTGGGAGTGTCCTGAGGAATATCACACCAATCCCACCTGGTTGGCAGCGGGGGGGGGTGGGGGTGGGGGGGTGCCAGCCTGTACTTTGCCCTCAGCCTGCCCCATACTCCGTCATCAGGTATGTAGGAGTTCGTTACAGTATTCTTTCTCTATTCTGTGTTTGCCTTTTCTCATCATGGCAAGTCTAAAAAGAGTATAGTGACCTGAGTTTATGTAAATGTTCCTGTAAGCGACTTAATTGGGCTGTCACGAAGCCCTGCAGATGGGTCAGAATCTACCAACCCAGTTTCTTTTAGACATCACTGGAGATGCTGGACAGCCTGGCGGCGCTGCCTTCAGAGTGTGGAGAATCCAAGGAGTCAGGAAGTTGATTACAGACAGTCTGCACGGCATTTCATGTCCATTTTTATCCTAATGCTAATTTGTGCATTTCCTCCTGGGAGCACGACAGTCACTAGGACTGGTGTCTTTTCAGTCTGGAGCTGTGTCTGCTGCTTTCCCTCTGAGTCGGCGCGGGCGGAGGGACCCCTGGGTGAAGGGGACTCTGATTTTCCAGGCTCACCAGCAGGAGCCTGTGATTTCACTCTCCATCAGATATGACGGTGTGTGTCACGTCCCTTCCTCGTGTATAGCATTTTACGGGTCCCTAGTACTTTCTAGTACACTCGTTCACCCCGTGAAGATGTGTGACCTGCTTCGGTGGCTGGCACTGCACTGAATGACGAGGCTACAGTGTGGAAAGATTAGGTTCCAGTTTACTTCTAGTGGAGGGAGACATTGATACACAGGTGAGGAAATGAAATACAGATTTAGAAAAATATTATAGGGAATAAGAAAGCAGAGAGCGCTATGGTCAAGACTAACGGGCAGAGGCCCTGCTCTAGAAAAGGAGGGCCTCTCAGAGCAGGTGACACCCCAGCTAAAACCCAAAGGATGAAAAGGAGCCGCCGGCGATGGCAAGAGCTGGGGGAGAAGCATTCCAGGCGGAGGGAACAGCCAGTGCGAAGCTGTTCAGCCCAGAGCCAGTGGATCACAGCCTGGAAACCGGCGAGCTCTGCTGTGGTTAGAGTATAATCTGCGAGAGGGAGAGCGGCCCAAGGGATGGGCTCTAATTTGGTCTTCAGGATAACCGCGTGTGGCTGTTCGCTCCTGCCACCCATTTTACAGATGGCAGAAGTAAGGCAGCCCTTCCGTGTCATTGGCAGCGTGTTGTAGAACAGAAGCGCGCATCCTTTCCGTGACTCCGGATCCAGTGTTCTACCAAGCAGATACAACAGACCCGTTACAGTGTGGGTCTCTCCTCCCTTGTCACAGGCAGCGAGGTCTGTTTCAGCTGTGCCTGGCGTGACCCGGGGAGGCACCGGGGTGGCGCAGAGAAGCAAGGCGCCACTTGCTCCTCAGGCTGCCATCAGGGTCCCTTCGCGGGTCTCGCTGTGGGAGCAGGAAATGTGGGCACAACTTTTCAGTGTCTCAGGAGCGCTTGTGGGTACGTAGCCGAGTTCACGGTCACATCCATATGCCGCTCTCCCCTCCCCCGTCTCGCTGAGTAACCTGCCATTTGAGACGCAGATCCAGAGACACGCCTTGTCATCAGAGCAGAGGGAAGGAGGCATCGCTCTGATGCCCGGGAGCCTCAGCGCGGAGCACGGAGCCACTTTCATCTTGTGAGAGGCGCCACCTGTTGATTCCGGGCTCGCTCTCCTTCAGAGAGAAAAGCGAGAGAGAGCCTTCTGGGGGAATGTTCCTGCGGACACAGTTGTCTTCGTGGTGAACTTGACCCAGGGCCCGGAGTGGGAGAATGTGATGTTCTCACTGAGAGTAGATCCTTCCTTCATGGAGGAGAGTAGGAGGGAGAGAAGCAGGAGGGGTGGGGAAGGAAAGGAGGGGGAGCAGAGGGAAGGAGAGGGGAAGAGGGAGAAGAGGAGGAGGGGGAAGGAGGGGGGAAGAGGGAGAGGGGGAGGAGGGGGAAGGGGGAAGAGGGAGAGGAGGAGGAGGGGGAAGGAGGGGAGGAGCAGAGGGAAATGGGAGGAGGGGGTAAGAGGGAGAGAGGAGGGAAGGGGGAGAGGAGGAGGGGGAAGGGGGAAGGAGGAGGGGGAAGAGCAGAGGGAATGAGGGGGAAGAGGAGGGGGAGAAGGGGAGAGGGGGAGGAGGGAGCAGGGGGAAGGAGGGGGGAAGAGGAGGGGGAAGGGAGCATTGGGAAGGGGGAGAGGGGGAAGAGGGGGAAGGAGGGGAGGGAGGAGGGTAGTGGGGGAGGAGGAGGATGGGGAAGAGGAAGGGGAGGAGTGGGGGGAGGAGGGGGAGGGGGTGGCGGGAGGGAGGGGAGGAGTGGAGGGGAGAGGGAGGGGGAGGGAGGAGAAGGAGGAGGGGGGGAGGGGGAGGGGGAGGGAGGAGAAGGAGGAGGGGGAGGGAGAGGAGGAGGGGGAGGAGGGGAGGGAGGGAGGAGTGGGGAGGAGGGGGAGGGAGGAGGGAGGAGTGGGGAGGAGGGGAGGGGAGGGAGGAGAAGGAGGAGTGGGGAGGAGGGGGAGGGGGAGGGAGGAGAAGGAGGAGTGGGGGAGGAGGGCGGAGAAGGAGGAGTGGGGGAGGAGCAGAGGGAAGGAGGGGAGAAGAGGGGAAAGGGGAGGAGGGAGGGAGGAGGGAGAGGAGGGAGGGAAGAGGACACTTAGGGAGCACTTTCCATACTCCCATGAGCCCTTACAAAAGCCCAGCCCGGCTAGGAATTAACGCTCCCCCGTCCACGAGTCCAGGGGCGGAGGCCGAGTGAGGCGGCGCGCCGCCCAAGTTCAGGCGCACAGGAGGGAGTGAGACCCGCCCGCACCCTCCGGCAGCGCGCGGCGTCCCCACGGGCCCTCGGAGAAGCGAGGCGGGGCCGGCCCGTGCGGGGCATCGCGCTGCTGTAGAAGGAAGCTGCCCGCAGGACGGGACGGCGCCCGCCCTCTCAAACCCGGGCCCCCTGGCTCTTGCCCTTCGCCTCCGCGAGGTCGCGCCCAGGGCCCCCCTGACCGCGGACGCCCTTCCTTTCGGAAACGGAAAGGCTTTGCAGGTCGCTTGGGGTGGGGACTGGGGCCGATGGGTGTACCGTGCCGTGGTGTCCTCCGCTGGGGAGGCCAGCGTTGTGTGCGTGCGGCGGGGGTGGGGAGCGGGCTGGGCACGTGTACACGCGTTACCAGTTAAACTTCAGAGGCGGGTTTGCCCGAACACCTGCCGGAGTTGCGCGCGCACGCGCAGCCTGGCGGGGGCGCCGCACTGCGCCCTGAGCGCGCGTCTGTGCACGCCGCCCGCTTTGCCGTGCGCCTGCCTTCCAGAACCCGGAAACGGCTTAGCGCCGTACCTGGCGGATGGGGTGCAGCGAATGCCGTTCGTTTTGATCATAATTTTCCCATCCCCCGTTTTACAGAGTAGGAAGTTTGAGATGGACAGACTCAAGCAACTTCCCCAAACCACGCAACGAGCAAATGACGGAGCCGGGACTCAAACCCAGCTCTGGTTGGTTTTGGACACCGGTGCCTTGCAGGCCAGCTTTGCTTGAAGTGGGGGCCAGGTAACAAGTTAGAAATTAATCACGTGATCGGTCAATGCGGGAATGAGGAACATTAACTTACCTCTTTGTAGCTGCGAACAGAAGTAACCTGTTTTAAGCTCTTCCATATGAGGCCTCAAAGTTCACCTGTAGTAGCGAGCTGGGCATCGGCAGGGTGAACTCTTGTTACCCTAATGCGGCAGCCTTTGCCTGGTAAGGCTTGGACCCCGAGATGTCATCCCTCACCTGATGAATAGTGGCCTGCCTCCCAGGGGTGAGTTCACAAGTCATGCTGGCTGAAGAGCTTTGGAGGATGTGCATCATGTGCGAGGTTCCTGGGGCGTCTGGGGGGAGGGCATTGCCCACCGAGAGTCCATTTCTGGAACTGGAGTGGTCCCTGCTTCTTTTCTGTAACTCCACTGATGACATTAGTCATACTAGGAAGACGGCACGGACTTGGCTCTGAACCTTCTTGGATGCTGACTGCTGCCCGCACGCTGCCCTGTGCCCGGGGCTTAGCTTATAAAGGAGACCGGGCTACAGTGCGAGAGGCTAGTGTCACTGAGAGAAAACTTCCATGTTACTCATGGAGAAACACAGCTCATCACGCAAGAGGAACCAGGTTTTGATCAGGAAGCAGTAATAGTAAATTCAGGCCAGAGCTTTTATTGTGGTTTCTGGGGAGACAGGCAGCTGGATGGGGGAAACAGTTTAGGGTGGGTGAGCTCATTTGAATAATTTCCGTGGCCTCTAAACTGTAGGCGTGGTCCCTAATTGCCTGGTGCCTGGTCCTTGGGTGATTGAGGCAGAGGAATGTTGTCCCAGGGTGCCTGGCCGGATAGAGGAAGTAAAGCTGGACTCCAGATCACAGGTGTGCCCCCACTGAGCCGTTGGGCATCTCCAGGCATTGGCTAACCCCAGAAGGGGCAGTCTTTTCTGAGCTAGATAGCTTTTTAAGATGTCACTTCTAATGTACGGATAAATTAAAAGTATATGCAATACATGTCCCCGACTCTGAGTGGGCTCTGAATCCTGGATGCTGGGGTTTTCTCTTCGGTTCTCAATACCAAGTTCAAGGGGGAAGTCTTGGGGTTCCCTTACTGATTGGAGATTGAGCAGGTCAGAAGGGGGAGCACTGAGCAAAGGATGGGGAGACAAGGTTCTGGCAGGAACTTGTTTTGTGACCCGAGACCAGTTAGTCTTCCCTCTCTGCACATGGGAAGGAGTTGGGTCACATATGTGTTTCCCAGAATGTGGGATACATCCGGGGAATGAGGTGGGTTGGGGTGGTGTAGCCCCAAATGGGAGACTGTGGATTCAAGTCTCAGAAACACTGAGACCTAATAATATGTGTGTTTTTTTGTGTTTGTGGCGATTATCTATGTAAGTGACACCATCTCCCATTTATGCATGGTTATAAAATTTACATTAAAATACCTTAATTTGGGGCCCTGGGTGATTCAGTAGGTTAAGCATTCAGCTTTGGCTCAGGTCACGATCTTACGGTTTGTGAGTCTGAGCCTCGTGTCAGGCTCTGTGCTGACAGCTCAGACCTTTGAGCCTACTTCAAATTCTGTGTCTCCCTCCCTTTATCTCTCTCTCTCCCTCTGCCCTTCCCTCGATCACATTCTGTGTCTCTCTGTCAAAAATAAACACACATTAAACAATTTTTTAATGAGTTATATTTTAAAAAGTGAGATGATTGATAAACAATAATAACTAATTGTAGGGGCGCCCGGGGTGTTCAGCCAGTTAAGCGTCCGACTTCGGCTCAGATCATGATCTTACGGTTCGTGGGTTCGAGCCCCGTGTCGGCCTCTGTGCTGACAGCTCAGAGCCTGGAGCCTGTTTTGGATTCTGTGTCTCCTCCTCTCTCTGACCCTCCCCTGCTCACGCTGTCTCTCTCTCAGAAATAAATAAAACATTAAAAAAAAGTAAGTAATTGTAAATATCTGTGATTGATGTTGAAGAGAAACTGTGGAGTTGTCTACTTCTCCCTTCAATACCGTCCTGCATTCCAGGATTCTGTTATTAAGCACATACACATTGTGATTGTGTTATCTTCCTGACGAATTGACTCTTATCATTATGCAGTGTCCCTCTGGTTGTAATCTTTGCCTTGAAGTCTGTTTCATCTGATACGGAGTCTCCAGCCTTCTAACGTTTGCTGGTTGTGTGGCATATCCTGTCCCATTAACTTACTTTCCATCTCTGTGTGTCTCTGTATTTAAAGCGTACCTTTGGAGACAGCAAGCAGCTGCTCTTGAGTTTTTTGATCCATTACGATAATAGCCGCTTTGTAATCCCACTGCCATTGCACGTGACTATTGACGTGTTTGGATTATATATACCATTTCATGACTTGTTTTCCCTTCCTTCCTACTTCCTGTCTGGCTGTGATATTTTCTGTTGCTGCTGTAACAAATTACCGCAAAAGGTTGGGGTCTGAGGTCGGCACTTGTGGTCTGGGGGCTGGTTCCTGGGGGCCACCCACCTCCGGCTCGGGCCTTCCATGTGGCCCCTTCAGCAATGAAAAGTTGTGTTCTTCTCACACATGGAATCTCTGAATCTCTCCAGCTTCTCTGCCGTGTCTCTCTGCTTCTAGATGGAGAAAATTTCTCTGCTTTTAAGAACACGTGTGATTAGATCAGGCACAGCAGGATACTCTCCGGTTTTTAAGGTCCTTAGATACGTCTGCAATCTTTTTTCCACGTAACAGCATATTTATAAGACCTAGAGATTGGGGTATAGATGTCTTTGGGGCACCATTCTCTCTTCAACGCCTGCCTTTAAATTTAAAGGAAAAACATTTTAGGGCATTTGAGAATTCCATTTTAACTTATTTATCAGTGTTAGCCATATGTCTTTCATTTTTAAGTGGTTGAGCTGGAGATTACAATGAACATCCTTAGCTTTTCATAGGCTAGAGAGTTAATATTGCACCACTTCACCTGAACTGTGAAAAGTAAAAACCTTTCACTATATAAGCTCGTTACCCCCCCTCCTCTTCCTTCAGAGGAGAGTTTGATAACACGTTGTATCTACTTAGGTTAAAGCAAGGGGAGACAATGTACAAATTTTTGCTTTAAACGGTCCTATGCATATGTATTTTTTAAAAGTCACGGACAAATAGTCTTTTACACTTACTCAGATATTTACCATTTTTAATACTCTTCATTTGTTCCTGGGAGAATCTTGGTTTCCCTCTGGGATCATTTCCCTGCAGCATGAGGAACTTCCTTTAGCATTTCTTGCACAGCTGGTCTGCTGACAATGAATTTTTCTGCTGACAACAGAATTCTCTGTTTTCTTCGATCTGAGAAGTCTTTAATTTGTTTTCATTCTTGATGGGCATTTCCACCAGATATAGAATTTAGTTTTCTTTCAGCACCTTAAAGATGTTATTCTACTATCTTCCAGACTCCATAGTTTCTGATGTTAAGTCTGTGGAAGCTTTGAACTATTTTTCTCTGGATACAATGTGTCCTTTTTCAGTTGCTCATTTCAAGATTTTCTTTTTTCTTTGGATTCTCATTAGTTTGTTATTTTTATTTTTTAAATTTTATTTGGGAGAGAGAGAGAGCACGCACATGAGTTGGGGAGAGGGGCAGAGGGAGAAAGAGAGAATTCTAAGGAGGCTCTATGCTCAGCACAGATATGGGGCTAACCCCGATGCAGGGCTTGATCCCACGACCCTGGGATCATGTTCTGAACTGGAATCAAGAGTCAGACATTCAACCAACTGAGCCACCCAGGCGCCCCTGAGTTTTATTAGTTTGACTTTGATGTGCCTAACATGGTTCTTTTTCCACATATATTCTATTTGGCGTTCTCTGAGATTTTTGCAGTTGTAAATTTATGTCTTCCAACAAATTCGGGAAAATTTTAGCCATTACGCTTCAGTATTGTTTTCTACTCCATTCTCTCTCTTTCAGCACTTTAATCACGTGTATGTTAGACATCACTCTTAATTTTTAAAAATCTCTTTTCTGGATTGCGTAATTTCTGTTGCTCCATCTTGAATTCTTATGTCATCTTTATTCTCGTATCCAGTAAAATTATTTTTCAGATCCTCTTCTACTGGCCCCGTAGTCACAGGGCCAAGCACCTCAGCAGGGAGGATGGCAGAAGTATGTGGCCACCTTCAATTTGCTCCACTTGATACTGACGGTTCCTCCCTCTCCCTGCCACCTGGATTTTGTCCACATCCTCATCCTCTCTTTACAGAATCCTGAAATACGAACGTGTCCCCTTCCCTCACTTTCTCTTTGCCTCTCTCAAATGTCGACCTGCACAACTCCTTGCTTCTTGAGAAAGCCTTTTCTTTATCACCTAGAGTGAATGAACTTTCCATCTCACTGTTGTCATTAGCTGTTGTCATGACACTGTATGTCATCCTGAACATACTTTAGCATTTACCGCTTTGTTCTTCAATTATAAGATCTATTTATCTTCCTCACTAACTGACTTTCTCAGGAGAAGGGACCGTATTTGATACATCCAATGTTTCTTCAGTTGAGAGTTCACCAGCCTGTAACCTCCCTGAGGTTGGGGACTGTGTGTGCTTTTTTTTTTAAATTATTTTTAAATATTTATTTATTTTTATTTTATTTTATTTTATTTTTTATTTCTAGGAGAGAGAGAGAGACAGCATGAGCAGGGGAGGGTCAGAGAGAGAGGGAGTCACAGACTGAAACAGGCTCCAGGCTCTGAGCTGGCAGTCAGCACAGAGCCCGACGCGAGGCTCGAACCCACCAACCGCGAGATCATGACCCAAGCGAAAGTCGAACGCTCAACCGACTAAGCCACCCAGGCGCCCCAGATGTTTATTTATTTCTGAGAGAGAGAGAGAGAGAGAGAGAGAGCACGCAAGTGAGCAGGGGAGGGTCAGAGAGAGAGGGAGACACAGAATCCGGAGCAGACTCCAGGCTCTGAGCTAGTCGTCAGCACAGAGCCCGACTCAGGGCTTGAACCCATGAACCGTGAGATCATGACCTGAGCCGAAATCAGATGCTTAACCAACTGAGCCATCCAGGCACCCCTTAATTTTTTTTTAATGTTTTATTTATTTCTGAGAGAGAGAAAGACACACACAGTGTGAGCAGGGGAGGGTCAGAAAGAGGAGACACAGAATCTGAAACTGGCTCCAGGCTCTGAGCTGTCAGCACAGAGCCCAACACGGGGCTCAAAGCCACAAACCGTGATATCATGACCTGAGCTGAAGTCGATCGCTTAACCGACTGAGCCACCCAGGCGCCCCTGTGTGTGCTTTGTTGATTATGTCCCCAGTGCCTAGCTTTGTGCTTGGCTCATCAAGATGCTTAATAAACATTTCTTGAACTAGAATGATTTTTTTTTTTTTAATTCACACAGTCAGTTAAGGCAGAAACAGAAGTAGATTCCAGATTTGTTTTCCCTCTAAGTTAATTCCTTTTAGGGCTCTCTGGCAGCTGAGTAAGTCTGAACAATCCTCAAGGTCCATTTTCCTTTGTATATCCAGCTTATATATTCATCCCATTTCTCAAGAGCACACCCCTTCATGTTTTAAAATATAGACTGAGTTTAATGGGGTGGAAAGGGTTGGGGATTTTCCTGCATTGGTCTCTACCCCAGTCTCCCTAATGAGCAATGCACCAAGTGCCTGCTCTGTTTTTGTTTTGTTTTGTTTTGTTTTTTTGGCTTTGAACTTGGAGAAATCAGCTCTGAGCTCTATGACCAAGAAGCACCTTATGCAACAAATACCAGTTACCTTGGAGCACAAAACTTCCATGTTAATTTCTTGTGGGATAATGATAATAAAGAGGGAAAAAAGAGTTAAATTATTCACCTGGAGGCCCAGGAGGTTCAGATTTTGAATTTGGGCTCCTTTATCTGTATTACTATCCTGATATTGGGCACAGAACAAAAACTCAATAGATGTCTTTGACATCAGGTTGTCTCACCTAAAGGAATGACTCAGACTTTTAGTATGCCTAAGAATCGCCCGGGGAGCTTATTAACAAACACTGACTCTGGGCCCCACTTCAGACATACTAGTGCAGCATGTCTGGGGTGGAGCCCAAGAATACACATGTCCACTAGGCTCCCATGTGAAGCTCATCCCTAGGCTACTCTTTGAGTGACAAGGCTTTAAAGCAGTGTTTGTTGACAGTGGAACTCGTCACGTTTTAGGCTGGGTAATCTTTTAAAATTATTATCACAGTAAGAACACTTCACATGAACTCAACCCTCTTGACAGATTTTCAGTGTGCCGTGTGGTATTGTTGACTACAGGCACAGTGTTATCCAACACATTACCGGAATTTATCCATCTTGCATAACAGAATACACCTGTTGAACAACACCTCCCCATCTCCCACCATCACCAGGCCCTGGCAGCCCCCATTCTAATCACACCATTATGAGTTTGACTGTTTTTAGATTCTTCATGTAAGTGGTATCATGTAGTGTGTGTCCTTCTGTGTCCAGCTTATTTCATTCAGCAGAATCCAGATTCTTCCATGTTGTGGCAACTGGCAGAATTTCCTTTTTGTTAAGAGTGAATAATATTTCACTGTATGTAGATCCCACATTTTCTTTACCTGTTCATCTGCTGGTGGATATTTAGGTTGTTTTCATATCTTTGCTTCTGTGAATGATGCTGCAGTGAATATGGGCATGCAGATATCACTTTTAGATCCTGATTTCAATAGCCTTGTTCATTTTCTCAGACGTGGGGTTGCTGGATCATATAGTAGTTCTCTTTCTAATTTCTTTCTAAAGCAACCGTAGCGTTTTCCATGGTGGCTGCACCAATTTATGTTTCCATCAGCAATGTGTCACAGTTCCCTTTTCTCCACATACTTGTCAACACTTGTTGTTTTTTTTTTGTTTTGTTTGTTTGTTTGTTTTTTAGTACTAGTCATGGTAACAAGTGTGCGGTAAATCTCGTTGTGGCCTTGGTTTGCATTTCCATGACGAGTGATGATGTTGAGTATCTTTTTATATACCCGTTGGCCTTTGGAGAAGTGTCCTCTTTCAAAAAAGGTCTATTCAAGTTCTTTGCCCAGTCTACAATCAGCTTATTTGGGTTTGGGTTACTGAGTTGTAGGACTTTCTTATATACTTGGGAAATTAACTCCTTATTAGATACATCTTTTGCAAATATTTTCTCCCGTTCCAGAGAAAATATTTCACCTTTTCACTCTTGATTTTTTTTCTTTGCTGTGCAGAAGCTATTTGGGTTGATGTAGTTCTGCTTGCCTGTTTTTGTTGCCTATACTTTGGTGTCATATCCGAGAAATCACTGCCAAGACCAATGTCATGAAGCTTTTCCCCTTATGTTTTCTTTTAGGAATTTTACACTTTCAGGTCTTACATTTAAGCCTTTAATCCATTTTGAGTTGATTTTTTGTGTATGCTGTAAGATAAGGATATTCTCTGGATAATTCTTGTTGTATAGAGTTTTCTTGAGCAATTGTAGGGTGTTTAGCAGCGTCCTGGTCTTTACCCATTAATACTAGTAGCACTGTCTCCCCCAAAGCTATGGAAACTAAATGTGCCTCTGGGTGTCACCTGATGTCCCCTGCAGGGGTAGGGGACATAGTCACCCCCTGTTGGGGACCATAGCTTGAGAGTTTCCGGTCTGGATGGCCCATGGATTGATGTATCTGTCATTCCCTAAGCATATTTGAGTAGTGGATTATAACGTCAGTTTTAGAGCCTGTTGAGTTCAATCGGCTAATAGGCTACCATGAAAGCCCAGTTATTTGGATGTAGAAACCAAGTGAAATGGTCAGGTTTAGTAATACGGATTTGAGATCCATCAGCAAATAGTTGAAACCATAAAGAATGAATAAAAATTCCAAGTTCACGATGAACTGAGAAGAACAGTGGGTGCAAAATAGAACCTTGGGGAACCATCACCCCTTTCAGAGGTGAGTAAAGGAAAAGGTACCTCTAAGAAGAAGTGATCAGGGATATAGAAGAAGGACAGGGAGAAAAAGTGTTTCAGAAAACAATAGAAGAGAATGAGCAAGGAGGGGGGAAAAAAAAGGTAACAGAAAAAAAGATTGACTAACACCAGATCTGAAAAGGGTCATAGAACATGTCCACCAGGAGATCATCTTGAACTTAGGGACTAAAGCTGTATAATGTGATGGCTACTGACCACGTGTGGTTCCTGAAGAGTGGAAACATGGCTAGCCTGAGCCAAGATGTGCTGTGAATATGAAATTCACATTGGATTTCAGATTTGCTAGGAAAAACACCTCATTAATCATTTTTATGGTGATTGCACATTGAAATGATAATATTTTGGATATATTGGGTTGAATAAGATACATGATTAAAATTGATTCCACCTGTTTGTGCAAAATAATGTAAAATTACATATGTGGCTGACGTTATGTTTTTTTTGTTACCTTAAAAGAAAAGGCAGCATTTCAGAATTTATTTTTAGGAAGGGAGGCTTGGGCGTGTTTGAGGCCAAGTGTAAAAGAGCCAATAGAGAAGTGCTGGTGAGTCGAGAAGAAAGTACGAAACAAGACAGGCCTAGAAATACTATCATTGATCAGAAGGGTGGCGTGGAGGGGAGGCGATCTCATCTCCCTTCTTCACCCCCTCCCCTCAACCCTGTTGAGCCTTATTCTTCTCTCCTGAAAGATGGGGATGAGGATCATGTAATAATAATGCCTCCCCACAGGGTTATTCTGGGATTTAAGTGAGATAATAGATGAAGATCAGCTTTGTAGGGAATGAAACACTGGATGAAAGTATTTGAACCACAGTTGGCCAAGCACCTTTCTGCCAGTTTGCCACCCCTCCGCCTCCTGATAGACTCAGTTTATACTCTATATTGTCACAAAGTTGCAAGAAGAATTTACTGCAGATTTCACCCTTACTGAACCCAGAATCTACTGCTGACCGTGTGGAACATGAAGGACGCTTGAACAGTAATGGACCCTGGGTTGTCCTCTTCCAGTGGTTCTTAAATGTGGTCCCTGGACCAGCGGCACCAGCATCCCTTGGGGACAGGACTGGAAAGTACAGATTCTTGGGCCCATGTGAGTCCTACTGAATCAGAAACTCGGGGAGCAGGGCTCCTCGACCTGCATTTCAACAAGCCTTTCGGGTGATTTCTGGTGCAAATAAGCACTGAGAACCCTGTTCTTGTGAAATCAGTTCGCTATTCTTTTAGCGCAAAACTAGCTAAAATACAGATCCTGGCCTTATGTGACTATATATTTAAAACGTCCCACAGTTATCCTGTTGAACTCCCATAATGTATTGTAAAGCAGGGGTCTGCATACATTTTCTGTAAAGGGCCAGACAGTAAATATTTTAGGCTTGGCAGACAAAGACACCCCTGGCTCTGCTGCTGTAGCAGAAACAAGTATTACAGAATGAGGTGGCTGTGTTTTGGGGCCGTATATAATAGGCTGGGTGGTGGATTTGGCCTGTGGAACAGATTGCCAACCCCCTGCTTTAGAATCTAAGTATCCCCTGTGGGTATGATCCTGGTGTGCTCATCTTTCCATCAGTCATTCTCCATCCACCTATCTGTTCATTCTTTAGCTCAACACCTTTTATTGGGTCCCAGCCACGTGCCTGACACTGAACCAGGCACACAGGGAGATTGGCTGCTGATTCCTGGCCAGGTCCTTGCTCTCATGGAGCTGGTGGTCTCATCAAGTGTGTATGTGTGTGTGTGTGTTGTGGGGAGATAGTTAAACAGTATAAAAATCTATGACAGTGTCTGCTTATAATGTAGGGAAGAGCATTTACTAGCCATCCAGAGACCCTATACTTTGTAGTCCAGCCCAATATGCTTGCGCTCAGTTTCTTGTCTTCCTAGCTGCCCAACTTTTAAAGAGATTGAGGCAATTTGGGGGTGGGGGGTGGGGGAGCATGCTTGGTTCCACCCCACCAGTTGCTGGGAGTTCTTTGCAAATGGCTCACATAACTCTTGTCACCCACCACCAGGCCATCATCATGTATGAGTCAGACCAGACCAGCTGGTTGATCGGGCACAGGGAGTTAGGAGAGGGATCTGTTCATGCTGCTGGTATGGAAATGCTGAAACACCATCAGTGTGTGTTGTGCAAGCATATGAGCATGCAGTAGATGGTACTGAGTGAGAAAGTCTTACTTTATTAAAAACTTCGTCCAAGTCCAGTTTCCAGGTCTGCACATCTGTTGGAGCAGTTTCTGAAGACCTGAGTGCTCCAGAATTGACAACTAGTTTGGTTCAGATTTGATCTGCATGCCTACCGGCCGCAGGGGCTCTGGCATTTCCTTCTCCTACTTTGATTCTGGTGTGATAATAACAAGAGCGATATCATAGCAACTAACCATTCTCCAGCACACATCCCAACCTGGGTGTTGCACTAAGTTAATATGGTGCGTGGTAGACACCATAATGGCCCCGAAGCTGTTGGCATTCTTATCTCCAGAATCTGTGAATTTGTTGCTTTACATGGCAAAAGGGACTTTGCAGTTGTGACTAAGGTTAAGGACCTTGAAATGGAGAGATTAGCCTGGATTTTCCAGATGGGCTAATGCAATCACACGGATCTTCAAAAGCAGAGAACCTTTCCAGACTATGGTCAGAGAAAGATAGGAATACAGAATGGTCAGGAAGGAGCCACGAGCTAAGGAATGCAGGAGCCTCTGGAGGCTGGAAGACAAGGGGTGGATTCTCCCCTCGAGCCTCCAGAAAGGAATGCCACCCTACTGACACTTTGATCTTAGCTCACAGATACCCTGTTGGGACCCTTGACCTCCAGAACTGTAAGATAACAAACTCTACTATTTAAGCCACCAAGGTTATGGTAGTTTCTCATAGCAGCAAGAGGAAACTCATACACCATGGTCGATCTCACTAAATCCTCAGTGGATCTCTGTGAGTTAACAATAGTTAATAGTACCAGTCACATTTTGGGGAAGAGGAATCCAAGGCTGAGTAATGGCACAAAGTTACATGTTTATTGAGAGGTAGAGCCAAGACCGTTGGTCCCAGATTCTCACTTGTCCTGAGACTTCATGTTGGTATCAAGCTCCGTGTGGACCCCTGAGCGTCCCCTCCCCCCCTCACCCCACCATTTCATTCTAAGTGTGCTTTTGCACTTGAGCCATTGAGAACACTCCCGCCTCCTCTAAAGACCCCACCCCCCTTGGGATCTCTACTACATCCCTCAACTCTCAGGCTGTGTTGTGTCTCCAAAGCTGTGGTCAGGCCACTAGACCCATTTCTCCTGTGCATCAGTAGCACCAGAGAAGCCCACACGCCCCATCCCAGCACCTGCCACACGGAGCGGCATCGCCTGCGTCTATCTTCCCACCAGACCGAGTTCTCCCAGCTCCTGGATTGCAGGACCTCTCTTTATCAGGACATAGCGCTGGATCTGGCCCGCCCATCACTGCTCTGTTCCAGTGCCTGGAACAATGTCTGGCAACAGTAGGTACACAGTGAATATCTGTGGAACAGTCGACTTCGTGAGTAGCTCGGTCTTAATAAATATACAGAGAATGAGAGGTAGTAAACCTATAGTAATTGCTTAAAATCCTTTTATTTCCTCAGTGATACTTCATGGAGGGCTAGTTCACATATAGTATAACGTACAGATCTGAAGTGTACAGCTCGTTGGATTTTTACATGTGTGTATGGCTGCAGCATCATCACCCAGATCAATGTCCAGAGCATTCCCAGTGCCCCCGAGAGTTCTCTTTTGGTCCCTTCCCATCCAACCCAAGACAACAACTGCTCTGAATTCAGTCAACATAAATTAATTTTGATCGTTCTTGAACTCTATATAGAATTTTTGTCCTGTTCTTTTAGAAATGAGTTATATAGTGTGCATTCTTTTTTTGCAGTAGGCTTCTTTTACATGGTGGAATGTTTTTGAGGTTCATCCATCATGTTTTGTGTAAAAAGCTCTTTACTGCTGCTTTCCAGCAGTGATCCCCATACTCTCAGATGAGTTCCCAGTCTGGAGGATGAGCCTCTTACTGGATTATGGCTCCTTACACACATCTGAATGGTAGCTGGTGATTCAGGTTCAGAACGTTTTGCACATGGGTGACACCTTCAGTGAGAAAGTGGCTGCTGGTACCTAGTCAAGACTTAATGAAGGGGCCATCAAATAAGTGCATGCATGGGACAAGCTCTCACACCTGTTGGGCATTTATTATATATCAGGCACTACAGCCCTGTGTATTATCTCGTCTAAATGAAAACGATGACTTACTTGAATAGTAGGTGTTATTATCTCCAGTATGTAAGTCAGGAAATTGAGACCAAGAAAGTTGCAAGGTAGCCCCAGGTCCTATTTTATTTTATTTTATTTTATTTTATTTATTTATTTTTTAGAAATATATCCTCATCTTTTTTTAAAAATATTTTTATTTATTTCTAGGAGAGAGAGAGACAGCATGAGCAGGGGAGGGTCAGAGAGAGAGGGAGTCACAGACTGAAACAGGCTCCAGGCTCCAAGCTGGCAGTCAGCACAGAGCCGAACGTGGGGCTCGAACCCACGAACCGCGAGATCATGACTTAAGCGAAAGTCGGATCCTTAACCGACTAAGCCACCCAGGCGCTCCCCCCAGGTCCTGTTTTAATAAGTGGTAGACTGGGGTGCCTAGGTGGCTCGGTTGCTTAAGCATCTGACTTTGGCTCAGGTCATGAGCTCACAGTTCTTGAGTTCGAGAACTGTGCTGGCAGCTCAGAGCCTGGAGCCTGCTTCAGATTCTGTGTCTCCCTCTCTCTCTGCCCCTCACCTGCTTGTACTCTGTCTCTCTCTCTGTCTCTCTCTCTCTCCCTCAGAAATCAATAAACATTTAAAAAAAAAAGTGATAGACTGGTTGATAGCAGTGAATATGTTCCCATCACCTGTCTGAGCTGTCTGCTTATACTTACTTACTTATTTTAAAGTTTATTTCACATGTATAATATAGTGATTGAATAGTTTAAACCTGACTCAGTGCTCATCACCCAAAGTGGGCTCTTAATCCCCTTCACCTATTTCACACATACCCCACCTCCCGTCTGGTAGCCATCAATTCTGTGTTTAAAATTCTGGTTTTTGATTGTCTCTTTTTTCTTTGTTTTGTTTCTTAAATTCCACATAGGAGTGAACTCATATGGCATTTGTCTTTCTCTGCCTGTCTGCCTGACTTTGCTTAGCATTATATATTCTACGTCCATCCTTCTTGTTGCAAATGGCAAGATTTCATTCTTTTTTATGGCTGAGTAATATTCCATTATATGTATTCCATTATAATATTCCATTGTGTGTGTGTGTGTGTGTGTATACAAAACACACACATACAATCTCCATCTTCTTTATCCATTCATCTCTGGATGGACTCTTGGGTTGCTTCCATAATTTGGCTAAAGTAAATAATGCTGCAATAAACATAGGGGTGCATGTATCTTTTTGAATTAATGTTTTCATATTTTTTGGGTAAATATCCAATAGTGGAATTACTGGATTATATGCTAATTCTATTACCATACTAGATTATATGGTAATTCTACTTTTAATTTCTTTTTTTAAAAAACATTTTATTTATGGGGCGCCTGGGTGGTTTAGTCGGTTAAGCGTCCAACTTTCGCTTAGGTCATGATCTCGCGGTTCATGGGTTCGAGCCCCGCGTCGGGCTCTGTGCTGACTGCCAGCTCAGAGCCTGGAGCCTATTTCAGTCTGTGACTCCCTCTCTTTCTGACCCTCCTGCTCACGCTGTCTCTCTTTCTCTCCTGGAAATAAATAAAAAACATTAAAAAAAATTAAAAAAAAAAACATTTATTTCTGAGAGAGAGAGACAGCGTGAGCTGGGGAGAGTCAGAGAGAGAGGGAGACACAGACTCTGAAACAGGCTCCAGGCTCTGAGCTGGCTGTCAGCACAGACCCCGACGCAGGGCTTGAACCCACGAACTGTGAGATCATGACCTGAGCCAAATTCGGCTGCCCAACCAACTGAGCCATCCAGGTGCCCCTCTACTTTTAATTTCTTGAGGAACCCACATACTGTTTTCCAGAGTGGCCGCACCAGTTTGCATTCCCACCATCAGTGCACTATGGTTCCTTTTTTTCCGCATCCTCGTCAACATCTCATTTCTTGTATTGTGATTTTAGCCATTCTGACAGGTGTGAAGGTGATATCTCATTGTGGTTTTCATTTGCACTTCCCTGAAAATGTTGAGTATATTTTCACAGGTCTGTGTTCTGTCTGTGTCTTCTTTTGAGAAACATGTAATTTTGTCTTCTGCTCATTTTTAATTGGATTGCTTGGGGGGGGGTTTGGTCTTTAGTTATATAGGTTCTTCACGTATTTTGGATACCAACACCTTACCAGATATGTTATTTGCATATATATATTCTCCCATTCAGTAGGTTGTCTTTTTGTTTTGTTGACGGTTTCCTTTGCTGTGCAGAAGCTTTTAATTTTGATAAAGTCCCAGTAATGTTGGCTTTTGTTTCCCTTGCCAAAAGAGACGTATCTAGGAAAATGTTGGTATGGCCGATGTTAGAGAAATTACTGCCTGAGCTCTCTTCCAGGATTTTTATGGTTTCATGTCTCACATTTAGGTCTTTAATGCATTTCAAATTTATTTTTGTGTATGGTGTAAGAAAGTGGTCCAGTTTCATTCTTTTCCAAGTAGCTGTCCAGTTTTTCCAACACGGTCTTTTTCCCATTGCATATTCTTACCTCTTTTGTGAAAGATTAGGTTGCCATGTAATTGTGAGTTTATTTCAGAGTTCTGTGTTCTGTTCTCTTGATCGCGGTGTCTATTTTTGTGCCAGGACCGTACTGTCTTAATTATTACAGCTTTGTAATACAGCTTGAAGTCTGGGATTGTGATGCCTCCAGTTTCGTTCTTTTTCAGAATTGCTTTGGCCATTTGGGGTCTTTTGTGATTCCATACAGATTTTAGGATTATTTGTTCCAGTTCTTTGAAATATGTTGTTGGTATTTTGATAGGAATTGCATTAACTCTATAGATTGCTTTGAGTAGTATGGACATTTTAACAATATTTGTTCACCGAATCCATGAGAAAAAAATATCTTTCTATTTGTATCTTCTTCAATTTCTTTCATCAGTGTTTTATAGTTTTCAGATATTGGTCTTCACCTCCCTGGCTAAGTTTATTCCTACGTATTTTATTATTTTTTCTGCAATTATATCTGGGATTGTTTTCTTAATTTCTCTTTCTGGTACTTCGTTATTAGTGGATAGAAATGAAACAGATCTCTGTATATTGATTTTGTATCTTGCCATCTTACTGAATTTATTTATCAGTTCTAGTAGTTTTTCGGTGGAATCCTTAGGGTTTTCTGTGTATCCTATTGTGTCGTCTGCAAATAGTGAAAGTTTTACTTCTTACCAATGCGAATTCCTTTTGTTTCTTTTGTCATCTAATGGCTGTGGCTAGGACTTCCAGTACTATGTTGAATTAAATGGAGAGAGTGGACATCCCTGTCTTGTTCCTGACCTTAGGAGAAAAGCTCTCAGTTTTGTCTCACTGAGTAATGGTAGTTGTAGCTTAATATATGGCCTTTATTACATTGAGGTATATTCCCTAGTCTAAACCTACTTTGCTGAGAGTTTTTATCATAAATGGATGTTGTACTTTGTCAAATGCTTTTTCTCCATGTATTAAATGATCATATGGTTTTTATCCTTTCTCTTGTGATGTGTCACGTTGATTGATTTGCAAATTTATAACTACCTTGGCATCTCAGGAAGAAATTCCACTTGATCATGGCAAATGATTGTTTTAAATGTATTGTTGGATTCAACTTGCTAATATTTTGTTGAGAATTTTTGCATCCACGTTCATTAGAGATACTGGCCTGTCGTTCTCTTTTTTTTTATAGTGTCTTTATCTGGTTTTGGTATCAGGGCAATGTTTGCCTCAGAGAATGAATTTGGAAGCTTTCGTTCCTCTTCTATTTTTTGGAATAGTTTGAGAAGAATAGGCATTAACTCTTCTTTAAATGTTTGGTAGGATTCATCTGTGAAGCCATCTGGTCCTGCACTTTTGTTTGTTGGGAGTTTTTTGGTTACTGATTCAATTTCATTGCTGGTAGTAGATCTGTTCAAACTTTCTATTTCTTTCTGATTCAGTTTTGGGAAGTTATATTTTTCTAGAAATGTATCCATTTCTTCTAGTTTGTCCAATTTATTGGTATATAATTTTCCATAATCTCTTATAACTCCTGTATTTCTTTTTCATTTCTGATTTTGTTAATTTGAGTCCTTTTTTAATTTTTTTTTGTGGAGTCTGGCTAAAGGGTTCTCAATTTTGTTGATCTTTTCAGAGTACCAGCTCCTGGTTTCATTCATGTGTTCTATTGTGGGGGTTTTGTTTTGTTTTGTTTTTTTAGTTTATATTTCATCTATTTCTGCTCTAATCTTTATTGTTTTATCTTACTTTTTCATGTAATTTTTTCCTGGGTTGTTATAAACTCAGTGGCTGTGATGAATTTCATTAAGTATTCATTCAGCTGTTGTTTATGGATTACTTACTGTGTGACATTATTTATTGAGCACCTCTTGTGTGCAGGGTACTATGCAAAACTCATATTCTTTACCATTAGGCTCTACCGTCCCCTACCTGAGCCAGTGGAGTTAGGTCCCAACCAGGAGGTCACACCATCTCCCGCTTAGAGTGTGGACATTACTGGGTGATGTGCCTTTAATGGATTCCTGGGTTTGCTGCTGTGTGCTACTGTTTTAATTAGTTAAAAAAAAAAAAAAAGGAAAGAAAACCTCAAGAGCACCATCAACAGTTCCCCAGAGATTCCTTGGGCCCTTTGCTTTGCTCACCAAGAATCCCGTGTAGCAAATGGGAGCCAGTGCTCTGGAACACATCATCATAGGTGAGGAGTTCAGATATCCCTGGAGCCTGGGTTGCATATTTAAATACTAACAAGTCTTGCTCTGCAAATAGAATGAAGGGATTCCAAACCCCGAGGGCCATAACTTGATTTTCAGAATCAGGTGTCACCAGCAGACCTATTACGAGCTTTTCCTGGGGAACATGAGGAATTGAACTGGGAGGCAATGGTGAGGTAATTCCCCCTTGTTCAGAGATGAGAGCTGCTGGGTGTGTCAGGGGAGGGCCAAGGAAGCTAGGCCTTGTAGCCCTGAGGGAGTCGACCGAGACATGGTCTAGAGGGCTGTGAATCTTGTGAGGCACATTTCAGGGTGTTGCAGCAGATAAATACAAATCAGGATGATTTCTGTGGCCCCGGCCGCTGCTCATCATCATCATGCCCAGGACCAAACACCTGAATGGAAGCAGTTACTCACGAGGCTACAGAGAGGCTCGATGTGTGCTAAGGGACATAACTGAACATTTGTACCAACGTCAGTTACCGCTGATTCTTCTCTTTTTGTGCCCTTTCCATCCCAGTTCCTCCGTATTCACCCACTAATTAATTCGTTCAGCAGGATGTGTTGACCTCTCCTGCGTGACCACACCCAGTACCACTGTGAGCAAGCCCATGCTCGTGGGGACTCTGTGGTCCGCTGGGGTACAGCACCTGCCCAAATAAATACCCAAGATATTTCCCGAGTGCCTGCTAGATGAAGCTCTGGGGAGGGAGACGTACAAAGCTCTTCAAGTTCTAATTTCACCCCTCAAGTAGCTTGCAGTCTGCTCTTAAAGTCAAGGTATGCAATGATGCCCAATATGTGGCCAATACTCTTTTCCCAACTCACTACAATTCTTTTTTTTTTTTTTAATTTTTTAATGTTTTATTTATTTCTAGGAGAGAGAGAGAGAGAGAGAGCATGAGCAGGGGGAGGGTCAGAGAGAGAGAGGGAGTCACAGACTCTGAAACAGGCTCCAGGCTCTGAGCTGGCAGTCAGCACAGAGCCCGACGCGGGGCTCGAACCCACGAACCGCGAGATCATGACCTAAGCGAAAGTCAGACGCTTAACCGACTAAGCCACCCAGGCGCCCCTGTCTCACTACAATTCTTGATAGTTCATTTTGGCAAGAATGCTTCCATCCCATGGGTCTGTCCTAGGGCCAATGTGAGGACCTGGTGACTGAGAATCTGCTTTTAAAATAAAGATGCCTGGGTGGCTCAGTCAGTTGAGTACCCAACTTCGGCTCAGGGCGTGATCTTGTGGTTCATGGGTTCGAGCCCTGCATCGGACTCTGTGCTGACAGCTCAGCTCTGTGTCTCCCTCTCTCTGCCCTTCCCCCCCTCGTGTTCTGTCACTCTGTCTCAAAAATGAACATTAAAAAGTTTTATAATAAAATAAATATTCCTGTGCCACACCTCAGGCCATCATACCAGATAAAATCCATGGGAGTAGGGCCCTTGGAGACCATGGGTAAAAACATGGAGGGGCTCGCTGAACTTACGTGTGTGAGAGCATATATGTGCCTGTGTGTGTGCCTGTGTGGCCATTGATCGGCGTGGGGAGTAGTCGCTAACACATTGGCACCTTGCAGCCTGGTTTGGCAACAGAGATGCCTTTAGAGACCCAACACTGCCCCGTCCAGCCGGAGGAGGCTATAGTCCTATGGCAAGTCTGCGTTTAAGGCAGATGGACTTGGTAGGAAGTTCAAGGTGACATATAATGGCGGTTATGGTAACAACTAAATGTATTTGGAGTTCATTGCGTGCCAGGGGCTTTCACATCATTGCCACCTTTGATCGTCATAGTCTCTATGCAGAATGTGTAGTTGTTACCTCCATTTATAGAAGAGGAAAGCAAGGCACAGAGAGGTTAAGCAAGTTGCTCTAAGTCCCCCAGCCTGGAGATCGCAGAGCTAGGGTCCTAATGCAGTTTATCACAATGCTTCCTTCCAGTATAAGTGAGAGAGAAGACTAGAGAAGCACACGCCATAAATGTGAAAAACGAGCCAACCTGCCCTTGGGGGAGGACCTTCATCTCGTTGGCGAGTGTGGCTCAGGAGGGTGACCTGTGTCATATTCTGGAACCGTAAGCGTGTGGCTGCTGGAAACCTCTGGGAAGATGTTCAGGTGACGGTCCCCTGCCTGGGTCTCTAGAACAGTTCTCAGGTGAGGTTCACAGAGGTCCAGGGATTACTTCTCTGAGCCACCGGACCTTCAGAGCCGTCATGGGTTGTCCTGGTGCTGTCAGACGGCCCATCTGAAGAAGCCTTGAAACTGCCCCACCCCCGTCCACCTTTCCTGTGGTCGGGATTTGCGGCCCCGTGTTTGGGCACGATGCGATTGCATCATTCTAGTAATCTCCTGCCCATAGCACCTGCTTCTCGGCATCAGTATCTGCCTCATTTCTGCGGCTCTGGTGGCTGGGTGTGAGCAGAGGACAGCTGTGGATTGCGGTTTTGCTCCCGATCACGGCTTACATGCTGGAGACTCACCAGAGGAGGCATGAAAAAGAAGGTTCCTTGAAGGAAACCGCAGCATCAGATCCAGATGCTGAGGAGTGAGTTTAGAAGTGAGAGACCCTGCTCCTCCTTGGCTGGCCCGTGGGGCAGAGCAGTGGCTGGGCCGTGCCACCCCGAGTTTGCAGGGCAGGCCTGGATGCACCATTTGTGGGCGGCCCCGGGGCAGATCCTTTAATTTGCCTTCCCCATGAGTGTCACAGGGGCCTGGGGTCAGGTAGTTCTGACCCTCTCGCTGAGACAGGTGCAAGGCAGGGAGCGCGCAGGGCTGGTGACAAGCCGGTGATGTTCCCGTGGTGGAGAAAGTGAAGAGCATTTTGCCATCACAGAGAAGCAGAGTGCTAATAAGGTAATTAGCACCTTTTCTCCGATTAGCCACCAGGGAATTATTGAAAGAGATTAAACAGAACTGTGAAAAGATCGTGGGCAACTGAGAAGTGAGAGAAAGCGAATAGCCTGTACTCTGTATATAAAGGAAGAAATAGATGTTTTATAAGCAGAGAATGGATCTCCCCCACCACTGCCCCAATGGCTTCCTTTCAGACCCTCACACTTGCCTCCTACCACAGGACCTTTTCACACGACACTCTTTCTTCTCCTCTTTGCCTACATCACTTCTACTCCAGCCTCCTTTCCTCGGGGGTATCACTGACCATCCAGATTGTTCAGTTTCCTTCACTGTGGGCTCCTAAGCAGCATAAAGCTTTCCTTTAAAGTATGAATGTCAGGACCAACTTTACTTTCATGTGACTATTTGATTAATGCTTGTCTCTCCCTCTGAGACCATAAGCTCTGTGGATACAGCTACCACATAGCTGGGTTTTTTTCCTCACCACCAGATCCCCACCCTTTGGCACAGTGCCTGGGACAGAGAGGAGCAAATGATGGAATTAATTAATTAAAGACACAGTTAAGTGATCTTTAAAGTTGGTAAAACTGACAATATTTGTCATTCCCGTGAGGAAAAAGAGGCTCTGAGGATCAGTGAAGTAAAACGACTTTCCCAAGATGCATACATACCTTATAAATGGGCATTTGTACAGAACTCTTGAGAATCTGAGATTTTATTTCTCTTGGCTTTAAACGTGGTCATCCTGTTGCTTATTGGCGAAAGCAGAAGTTTTAAAAATTTAGATTAAAACAAACCTACAAAAACAAAAACGAAACTCAGACAACAATGGATTCTGTTCAAGCTCCTTAATTCCGGGTCAGCTACATTTGAAGGAAGTCTGCCTGTCGCCTTGAACTTGCCTGGTACAAACCTTGGTGTTCTGGCCAGCAGTGCGGACAGGGGTAGTTCTGCATCTTGATCACCAGTCTGAGCAAGAAAACCTTCGGAGGACGATGCACCCAATTTTAAGGAACAACAGGGATAAATGACGGTGGGAGCCAGCACCCAGTGGCTGCCCGAGATTTGCCAGCGGATGCGTCAGGTGCCGCGCATTGCTGCCCAAAGGCCGTGCGGCCTGCTAGGCTTCCTGGCAGATAGAAGTTGCAGGTGGAGACAGAGCCCGGGTTAAGTGTCTTCCTTCGTGCTTTGTGACTTGAGGACCTAATTCACGTTGACACACCCGGACAAGACTCCTCGCCTCATTCAAAACAAACCAGTCAACCAAAAACAAAAGCAAAAATTGGATCAGACCCTCTGTGTGCTGGGGATACAGTGATTAGTAAACGAAGTAGAACAGACGAACTGAAACATCACACGTGGTGCCTGCCTGTCTGCAGTCAGTGTAGGTTCCGGGTGGGGACTGACTCTTTCTCTCTCTCTCTCTCTCTCTCTCTCTCTCTCACACACACACACACACACACACACACACACACACACACACACACATGGAACAGCCTATAAATAAATGTCAATTAACAGCCATATTAAGTGCTATGAAAATACAAGACAGAGAATTAGAAGGGAGGAAGTTTACCTAATCAGGGAGGTCAGGAAGAGCACCCCTTAACAAATGAGAATCAGCAATGAAATAAAGGCTGACTGACAATGAGAAGTTACCCGAAAGGGGTTTGCCTCTTGGTGGGTGTGGGGCCGAAAGACATAACCAAGCCAGGCACTGGGAAAAGGAAGGGGTTTGCATGCAACAAATAAGGAAACCATTGGGGATTTTCCCCCCAAACACTGTTACCCCCCCCCGAACAACCCAATTAGGGAACTTTTATTTATTTTTATTTTTTATTTTTTAATTTTTTTTAATGTTTTATTTATTTCTAGGAGAGAGAGAGAGACAGCATGAGCAGGGGAGGGTCAGAGAGAGAGGGAGTCACAGACTGAAACAGGCTCCAGGCTCTGAGCTGGCAGTCAGCACAGAGCCCACGTGGGGCCCAAACCCACGAACCACGAGATCATGACCTAAGCGAAAGTCAGACGCTTAACCGACTAAGCCACCCAGGCGCCCCGGGGAACTTTTAAGCGAAGGATGCTTGCGTATTTGTGACAGGCTTGCACAGGAAGTCTAGAATTGGGGCAAAAGTCATCCGGTAGGTTGACAGAGTCCAGGTCCTGATGGATCAAAGTCCTAGGGACCAGCAAGCATTGGCATCATCAGTTCTCTGGCTTCCTTTAGTCCAGTGTCTGAGTGCCCAAAGAGGTTTAACTCCTGCAAAAAAAAGACTCAAAAATGTGTGTTAGGTCAATCTTTACTTTTGAAACAGCATCAGGAGTTTTACCGCTGATTTATTGTCTCTGATATGGTTAGGGTATTTCCTGGCCTGGTAGGTAGTCCTGCTTGCTTGTACATTTTTTTATTCCCTTAAAATCATCAACCTACTGAAGTCCGTTTTCCTGCACTTCTAACATATCACAGGAAGTTCTGCAAGAAAATGGCATAGGCCAGTCATGCCGGTCCAGCATCAATCACAAAATGTCTGGGGGTCTAAAATGAGTTCTCTTATGTTAAGAAAGCTATGTCTCCTCTTTCTTTCTTTCTCCGGAACCCCTAACCCTGTCTGCCTACAGAGGGAGCTTTACAAGGGAAATGGACCAGCGTGAGCACAGGCGCGGTAGCAGGCAGGAGGGGGTGAGAGGTCACTGCAGTGGGAGGGGAGAAAACAAGGCAGCGTGTGGTCTGAGATGAGCCCACGAGGTGCCAGGGCTCGGACCCTCCTGGCACCTACAGGCTGCTGTGGTTTGTGATATTTGTCCCGAGAGCCATTTGACAATGAGTGGTCAGTGCCAGAGTGGAGGGAGGTAAACTCACGGGTCTGGGAGGGTGAAACCCTCTCCTGATTCAGGCATTTGGCTGTAGGGGTTTGAGTGCCCGTTGGATCAACACCAAACCCTTCCCGATGCCGGCCACACAGCCTGCAGAACAAGGCTCTCAGGACCCCAGGTGAGGGAAATCACATCCTCAGGGTCATCATTTGCATAATGATCAGGAAGCAAATCCACTGCCACATGCCACATGCCACATGCCACAAAGCCTGGAGAAGGCAGGAGGGAGACCTTGTTGAATCTTGCCTCCCTAAGGCATTTCACCCGCACGTGGAGAGACTCAGAATCCAGAAGGTGGAGTCCCTTAGAGGAAGAAGGCTCATTAAAATCCCAGCTCTATTTTGTACCTGTGGGGTCTCCGCTTTTCTAATTTGTGGGCTGAAAGCTTAGCCCGGCCAGGGATGAACAGAAGGAAGACAGTCGGGTTCTAATGTCAGAACTGTCCAGTCTCCATCGCAGTGAGATCCAGAGAAGGAGGCGCCTTTGCGAGCTGCGAGGGAGCAGGGTGTTCAGCGGCCCCTCGGCATTCCGCCTGTCTGTCCGGTTGAGATGAAAAGGTGCTGGCAGCCTTCAAGGACACAGCCACAGAAAGACGATGCGCTGTGTGTGAGCCGGGAAGAGCCGCCGTCTCTGGTGCGGAGGGCGCCTGTGTGTGTAGCAGACCGCGCTCTACCCTGACTTCACTCGTGCTCCGGGGAGCAGAGCTCAGCTCGGCTGTTTTCTCTGCAGAGAAAGAAGGCTGTCTGAGCGAAGAGCTCAGGAGCCCCGTTCTTCAGCACTGAACGTGTGTTGCGAGCATACATTTCAGAATTAAGCAGAGAGAAAAATACTCAGAGTCCTTCAGCATGGAAGGGGTCACTTGAGGACTTTCTCTCTTTTCCTGCGTACGTTTCTTTGCCCAGCACAGGAGGAAAGACGTGGAGGACCCGGTGGACGGGAAAAGAGAACAAAGGGGTAGAACAGCCACCTGGCCCCTGTTTGAACCCTCATTGAGAGGGCGTCTTCTCTGTCTCAATATCTTTGTGACTGTCGAGAAGCATGGTGCACAGTTCGGTTCGGAAGTGTTGAGCCTTCTTCTGTGGTCTCCTTCCGTTCTTGTGTCTCCTTCCCTCCCGTGGGTCACCCCAAGGTCTGGCTTCTGTCCCCTCCGCTCACACGTGACAGTGCCCTCTCCTTGCCCTGTGCAGCAGTACCTTCTCGTCTCCGTGCCCCTGGACCCTCCCTCTGTCATCCAGCTCCCCGCTCCCCGGGGACTCTGTGCTCCCCCGCTGTCTCTCCTTCTCAGCCCCCTTTCCACGCTTTTCCTCCTTCCCTCGGCTCACACGTCCTAACGTTCTGTGCACGTTCTCGAGGCTCCCCCACGTGCTTCGGGAGACGTGCCCCGCAGCTGTGCACGGCTCCCAGACCCCAAACTCCAGTCGTCCTCTCCCCCTTCACCTCGACACCGTCCCATCCCGCTTCCCGCAAGTGCGCTGCCTGCGGGTCCACGAGCATCTAGTCCCCCTGTCCCCCACCAGGCCCTCTTTTTTTTTTTCAAACATTATTTTCCTAACTCATTTTTGAGAGAGAGCGAGCGTGCGCATGAGGGAGGGGGCACAGAGCGAGAGGGAGACAGAATCCCAAGCAGACTCTGCACTGTCAGCCCAGAGCCTGAAGCGGGGCTTGAATTCATGAACCATGAGATCAGGACCTGAGCTGAAATCAAGAGTCACACGCTTCACTGGCTGACCCGCCCAGGCGCCCTGCCCACCCTTGGACCCTCTTCGCCCTTGGCTCACTCACTCACCGAGCCACCACTCTACGCCAGGCCTGGTACTAGGCGCCAGAGGTACAGCCGCGCAAGGTGCCTCCCCTGTTGTCCACGTTGCTGAGTGACACTGCCGTTTGCCCAGCCGGCCTCCCCTTCCCCCAGAACCCCCTGCTAGTGCCTTCCCTTGGCTGCTGAAGCCAGTGGACGCCATCTGCTCAGCACGCCCTGATTCTTTCTCCTCTTTATCCCCATCACCGCTACCCACATTCAGGTGTCTCTGTCCTGAGGTGGCTTCGGTGGCCTCTCCACATGCTCTTCCTGTCTCTGTTATTTCGTGCTGGAGCCAGAGCTGTCCATTCAGACGACAGAAATCTGGTCACGTCACCTCGCTGCTTAAAATTCTGTAAGGATTCTTTTCATCAGCTCCAGAAAGCCTTAGTTCCTCAAGTTCTGACTTCCCCCAACTCCTTCCAGCAGTGACTTGAACGTCTTCAATTCAGTCCCACATTATACGACAGACTCTGCCACAAGTACTTTGGATACATCAATGAACATGCAATCAGACAAGATACTCGTGACCTCACAGAGCTTATATTCCCCCCGGGACGACCAGAGAGGAAACAATAAACATACTAAGGAAGCCATAGGAGTTATATGGAATGTAAACGTGTTAAAAAGTTTGAAACCAGAGGCTACAGTGCTCTACATGTGCCAGAAACAGGGGCCTTCCCTTGGGCCCACCTCCCCCTGCCCCCCAGCCTCATGCTGCCCCTACTCTAAGCTTTTCTCTTACATTTCTTTTGCCCCAAGCTGCTCGCTATTCTCCGTGCATGCCGTGTTCTTCATACGTCTAAGGTTGGACACTGTCCTCTTTGCATGGGACACTCTCTCCGAACCTCTCTGGCCTGCGCCCAGTTGCCTTCCATTCGGAAACAATGTAAGGGTCACCTGCTCTAGAGCCTTATGCCCCTTCTCGCTGGGTCAGGTGCATTCTCTCTTTCTGGATCCACCCCTGGTTCCCTGGTCTTGGCTGTCAGCCTTTCTGGACTGTGGGCCCCTGAGGATGGGCCGAGCTCTGTGGCTTTCTCTCCAAGTGAGTCCAGGAGGCCAGCGAGCACCCCTTCCCCATCTCTGGTCTCCATTTTTTCGTGTATAAAGTGGGAAGAAAGAGAACCATCTCCAGGCCTCTCATGGTGCCACCGGTTTGCAGCAAATACAGAATAGCTGAGGGTGACGAGTTGGGGTGCTCCCTGCCTCAGACTCTGAGAAGGGGACCCTGCTATGCCCAGTGACTCTGCAGAAGACACAGCAGCCCGAGCCTGCAGAGCTCTGCCGCTGACTGGGTCCTGGCCGGTAGCCAGCCCTGAGCGTGGCCGGACCTGGGCCCCCCCGGGGGCTGAGCAGGAACACAAACGGACTGTCATCGACTGTGTTTGCTCCTTTCCGACGGTCATTTGGAACCCTTTTCAGAGGCTGCACAGCACTTCGAGTCCACACTGAATTGACATTCAATTTTCCCTTTTATGCCAGTTCTTAGGAAAACACTCAAACCATCAATTTTTCTGTTAAACCTCTCTCTTCCCACTCCTTGTTTACCATGTCCTAATGCCGTTCGAGCTGGGGGTTCAATTGTGATAGTGAACTCAGGTCACAGTGAGTCAGTGCTCTTTTTCCGAGCTTCCGGTGGGTCCTGGCTTCCTACTTGTTGGGGGGAACAGGGAGGCACAGCCTTTTGATGCGTACGTGTGTACACAGAGCACAAATGGGCACGTGGGAATGGAGTGGCGTCCTGGTCAAGGGGCCGGTGGCATCCATGTTTGGTCTACTAGTCTTCAAGAGTTTGAGAGATGAACAAAAATGATGCTCTTACAATTCTTCGGTCTGTGTATGTTACTGGAAACTCCGCATTCTGTTAGCTTCATGGGAAGCGATTAGCATGCAGAATGTTACGCCTTAGTGAAATGGGGCCCGTTAGAGGTGGCTAAATCCCTTGGTGCTGGTCTGGGAGTCATTCTTCTATCTGGAAACATCACTTTTAGAGGAAGAAGACAGTGAAAGATGGTCTTTGGGTGGTATTTGAATATAGGCAACAGGAACCCCCCCCCAACCTTGTTTAACCTAGCAAGCAGATTAAAATTGATAAAATTGATAAGGAACAGGGGTACCATTGCTCAGTGGTGGCAGGCAAACGCTTTGGGGTCCAGCAAAATCTAAGCGCATACCCTCTGACATGAATACTGTCTCCTGCATGCGTTTGTACCGATGGCTTCATGACGCTCCGCAGGGAAAGCGAGCTGTCTGTCATAAACAATCTGTAGATAGTAGCCCGTGTGGGCTGGGCACCACGCTGATGGGTTGTGCGCATGGTTCATCTCATCCCCGAGGTGGGCAGGTGGCAGTTGCTTTTCCCAGCTCACGCCAGAGGAAACGGAGGCTCAGCGGCGTTGAGTCAGTTTCTCAAGGCCACAGAGCTGCTGTGTGGGAGAGCAGAGACTTGAACTCACTTGGGTCACATCGCCAGATCTGCCGCAGCAACTCCCTGCCCGCGATTCCTCTGGGTCTGCACTCTTGCAGAGCAGTTATCGCCGTCCGGTTTGCGTGTGTAAGAGAACGAGAGGGGCCGCGCCTGCTGGGTGGCCCCGTCTAGAGAAGGTTGCTGTCCTAGCCCATGCAGGGTGTAGGTTCCGCAAGGTGGGGGGTGACTGGTGACCTCTGGGCTGCTCGGGGACTTCGGATCCCAGGGGACAGAAAGATGTGCATGAACAAGACCCCTCAGGAACTTCTTCCTTCCACCTGATCTAGTGCCTCAGGCCACCATGAAGTCTGAGGGCTCCTCAAGGGATCCTCAAGGGCACCCTTCACCCCAAAGAGGGAGGCACCACAAGACTGCAGGGACCTGGGACAAGCGTCCAGCCTCAGCTTCAGGCTCTGCTCGCTTGCTTCATGTATTTATTTTTTTCATTACAGTCCAATCCATGTAACACACGATTCACCACCCAGTCATGTTAAAGGGTACAACTCAGTGGCATTAAGTACACCACCCGTGTTATGCAACCACCATCTATTTCCAGAACTTTCTCATCGCCCCCAAAGGAAACCCAGCACCCATCGGCCACAGTGCTCATTCCTGTCTCCTTCCCGGCCCCTGGGAAGCCCTGCTGAGCATTCTGCCTCTACAGTTCGCCTCTTCCGGTCATGTCGTGTGCGTGGTGTCGAGTGTTCTGTGCTGGGGAGAGGTATTAGGAGGGGCTTGGAAGTGAGGTGTAGACCGGGGAGGGGAGCCATATGACCTGTGCTCACGAGAGCCCTGAGCAGTGTGGACGTAGGACCTGTTCCCTGGGTGTGGAGACACTGGGGTACTGTTCGGCCTGGATCTGTTTGATTCCCGAGTTCTGGAGAGCAAGTAGGAAGAGTTGGGACCCTGAGGAATACAAGCCCAGTCTCCCCGGAATTGTGCATTTGCTCCCGGCCGTCAGATGGTCAGCGCTTGGGCAGGAAAGGATTCCTGAGATCCGGCTCCAGCTCCGGTTCCATCTTACACCCGCATTCACGCCACGCTCAGGCAGGCCCTGGTCCCCAGCTCTATCTGCGCCCCTCACTCAGACGCCGTTTCGCTCACTCTTTCCTTCCTTCCTTCATTCATGCCTCCGCTTACTCATACCTTCAGCTAACGTGTTCTGAGCTGCACCAGATACTAGGAGCTGGGCTGGGTGCCGTTGCTGCGGAGATGAATTAGCTTGAATCTACTTGCATGGAGACAGATATTTAAATAGACACTCAAAATACCTGCTGACGAGATCGACAGTAGAGGCGTGGACAGCGTGTTCCAGGAGCACCGTGGGGGTGGAGTGGGGGAGAGAGCACAGAAGAGGAGGCAGCCGCTCGACGGGCGGTGGGCGAGCTGGCACATTTGTCTGCATGCTGTGGGTCACGGGCTCTCACGTATCACCAAGTCCTGGGTACCCAGGACCCCTCCAGGTAACCAGAGTCCCACTAGCTCCATTTTACAGATGGAAACGTGGAGCTGCAGAGAGGCTCAGCAATGGGCTCTGGTTTGCAGCAGGGCCAGCGAGCAGGAGAGAGGGTGTCCATGCCCAGGGCAGCCCTTTCTCACACGACACATAGGCACAGCCACCACTCCCCTGGTTCCTGGGTGGCTCCCGGGAGTGGAGACGGTTCACTGTGGTAGGCCCCTCTTCCTTCGCTCCCCCATGGTACATGACTCACAGGCTCCTGCTGCCCCAGAGCACTCTGTCGGCTGAGAAAGGGGACTGATCGGCTGTGACAGGTGACTGTCTGAGCTGAGAAGGCTGGATGGAAGGACACACAGGTGAGGATGTCACACAACAGATGCCATCGGGCATCACTCTCCATTCTTGCCTGGAAGACAGAGGCCTCTGTGGGGTCAGATTTGTGGCTCTGGGTGACTGTGGGCGTGTGACTGAAGCTTGTAGCGCCGTTGCTCAAAGCTCGGTTTGCGTCCGTGCCACCTGGGAATGTCCTCCAGCCCCCAAGTGCTGAATCTGAGTGTGCCGTGGAGCAAGACTCCCCCCACCCCCCAGTGATTCCTGGGCTCATTAAAATAAGTAAGGACCGGGGCGCCTGGGTGGCTTAGTCGGTTAAGCGTCCGACTTTCGCTTAGGTCATGATCTCGCGGTTCGTGGGTTCGAGCCCCGCGTCGGGCTCTGTGCTGACTGCCAGCTCAGAGCCTGGAGCCTGTTCCGGTCTGTGACTCCCTCTCTCTCTGACCCTCCCCTGCTCACGCTGTCTCTCTCTCTCCTAGAAATAAATAAAACATTTAAAAAAAAAAAAAGCAAGGACCCCTCGATAAGCCTCAGCTTCCTCACCTGTAAAATGGGAACAGAAATACTTCCTGTGAAAGCTTAGTGTGCAGATTAAACGCACACAAACTCTCTGCTGAGCTGGTGGCAGCCCTGGTTTGCCCAGCCCTGCGGGGCTTGGGGACGCCAGGCTCTCAGTGTGGACCCTGGATGACCTGGCCACCTGCTCTCAGTCATAGCTCCTGCGGAGTCGTGTGTCGTTTTTGGGACCTTGAGGAAATGCGTGGGGAGGAGCCACAGGAGAGCTCTTTGCGTTCGCATTAAGGCTGCGCTGGCGGGTTGCAGTGTTTTGGGTTTCCTTGTCGCCAGCGTGGCTGATTCTCCCGTGAGGACAACGGCCCCCGTAATCTGAGCTCTCATGAATCAAGCTCCCAATGCGCGAGAGCAGCACATGCATTATCTCAATCACAACAACCTCCTTCTAGGGGGGAATAAATTCCCTTCACTTTCCCAATGAGAAAATGGAGCCTTGCAGGGACCCCGTATCTTGCCCAGGTCTCTGACATCAGTAAGAGGAGGGTCTGGGACTCAACCCTCCGTGCCTTCAACCCCAACAACAGGCAGACCCCCAAAGAGAAGAGCAATTACCTCCGGGAGTTCAGCTCTCAGAGCTGGCTGCAGACATTTCTTAGAGAACCAGGGGCATTTCAAGGACGAAGTTTCTACTGTAATGTTTACGGCCGGGGCCTGCCCCTCACAAGGGTTACGGGAAAGCCAGAGATTCTCCTTTTTCCAAAAATAAAGCTGCCTCCTTCCATCCAGCAGTGGCCCTGTCGAGTGTGACAGCCAGAGACGAAAACTTAATGAACAGGACCTGTTTGTGTTTTCTCCTTGCTGGAACAGCTTAATGAGAAGCGATTATAATTGGTGGCAACTTGTCCTGTCTTTCATCTGGGTCATGGCAGTGGTGGCTGTCAGACTCCCTGAGAGGGAAGCAGTCCTGGTGACATATTAAAGAAAAACAGAACAGTGACGAAGAGAGGATGAAGAGCTCATGCAGGGAAGACTGAGCTATTGGGGAGAGGCCGCTGTACCTGGGGAAAATGTATGGATCAGAAGAGGCAAGGATGGTGAATGGAAACACGCCACTCTGTAGCTCAGAATGAGTCCTGTCACTCTACATCTTCCTCACCAACGTAGGGTCAGGAATCTTTGTTTGCCAGTGACAGAAAAGCTCATTCAAACAGGCTTAAGCCAAATGAGGGGATTAATTGGGACATGCAGTGATGAGGGTATGATGGCTTCAGGTGTGACTTGCACAAGGTGCTCAACAAAGAGTATCAGGACTCAATAAGTCTTTATCTTTCCCCTTTGCCTTTGGCGCTCATGCTTTCCTTCTCAAGATGGTGTACGGTGGCTAATGGCTGACAGAAGTCCTGACTGAATATCCCTCCAGGTTCAAGTTTAACAGTATGAGAAACTGTCTTTTCCTAGTCACTTTTTCCAGAAATCCTGAGAGTCATCCTGATCAGACCTTTTAGGACACATTCCTACCCCTGAACTACTTCCTGACACTGAGGTTTGGATGAGCCAATGGGTTTGGCTGACAGCTCTCCATGGAAATTCACTATTACCAATAAAGGAGGAAAGGGGATCCTCAGTGGTCAGAATAGCAAATGTCCATGGTGCTTCTCAGAGAAGCTGGTGCTTCTCTAAGAAAACCTAACAAAAGGGCTTCTAGTGCATAGAGCAAGGCCAGTAGCTCAGTCATGGATGGGACTGGGGGGAAAAAAGAAGATGCCCAGTACTTGGGTTTATGAGCAGCTCAGAGACCTGACTCCGTGCTAAATGATCTCTGGTCAGGTAGAATCGCCCTCTGGCTTTCACTGTGAGAGTGGCTGGACCTGGCCTCAGACAGACCATCATCACTAACAACCCTGTGTAGAGGCCTTGAATCAGACACTCACCCGCAGGTTGACATAGCACCAGATGAAGCCGGTTTGGGCTTTTGCTGTGTGGTTGCAATGGAAATAAGAGCCTGCCTCTCAGCACGTGTCTTTTCTTGGCCAGGCTGCTAACCATCTAGAAAGCAGGGCCGGGTCCAAGAGGGGCAGTCATCATGTGTTTCGGAAGCATGTAGAGGGTGTTGGGCTGTCCCCGATAGTTGCCGTGGGACTCAAGGAGTGCCTCTCTGCAGGCATTTGTGTATTCTCTCCTCCAGCATCGCATCACTTGCTAGAGGAAGAGCCTGGGTCTGGGTGATGAACTGGGACTCAGTCTGCAGTGCCCAGGCAGACACGAGAATTCTAGACACACACCATTAGGTTAGGGTACCAGCTGACCGGACGATATATTGTTAAGTGCAAACAGTTATGCCTCACTGTCCCTTCCATGTAGGCTCCTCTCCTGACACAGATCAGAATTACACAGGGAAGAATTGAGCTGTTTCACATGAAACCCCAGCACCCCCAGGTCCTCTCCCAGCTTCCCATCTGGAAGATACTACTTGGTGCATTTAGTAGATGAATAGTTTGGAATAAGATTGACCTGGGAATTAAGTCAGACCCCTTACTGTGGTCTTTAGGACACTTGCTGTGTGATACAGTCTCTGCTTCCTGTCCTAACTCATCTCTCACCTTTCTTTCTCTCTCTCTCTCTCCCTCTCTCATTAAACTTCAGCTGTTTTGATCTTCCTTCTGTTCCCTGAACTTGCCAAGCCCCTTCCTAACCACATGCTGCTCTTTCTTCTCAGATGGCTTTCCTTACCCCGCCCTGCCCCTTAGCTCTGCCTGGTTGAGTCCTTCTTCATGATCTTTTTGATCAGCTCCAGTGTGGCAGACCGGCTGACCTAACGTGGTATTCCTCTCCACTTCTGAACTATTACATCATCTGATTTCCTTGAAGTTATTCTGTGTGTTGATGTCATTCTATCTTGTCTAGCTGTTCCCTTAAGAATGCAAACTTCATAAAAGGAGGGACCTTCACTTTTGGTAGCCTCTTTCCCTAGATTCGCTCCCCTGGAACAATGCCTGGCTCATAGCTGGAGTTTGTTAAATTCGTTGAATGGATGAAAAGCAATCAATAGATGAATGTTTCTGGAGCAGGAGATCTGGTAGGATCTGGCAGGTCTGCTCAAATACATAAAGCATTGGTTTCTCTTTCTACCCCCACGCAGCCTTGCAGATTCAGAACGACGCTTCCAGTTTTATCTTGAATAGTGGCCCAGTGCCGTGCAAGGTGTTAAGGAAGACTCAGAAGGACATTGTGCTCTGCCCTTAAGAATTCTAGTCTGAGGAGCGGGCAAGATGCATGCCTCCCAGTAACTAGGCAACCACACATAAGTCGGGGATGAGGAGTGACATGTAAAAGCAGAGACGCTGGAAATTCAGAAGTGGGAGTATTAAGGAGTCCATGGTGGGTGTGGGAGTTGGGGCTCGATGGTCAAGGCTGCCATCTTCACCTCCGTCATCCCCTCCTCAGCCTGACCGAGCCCTTCCTGTATGCTAAGGGCTTGATGTACATCATCTCACAAAAGATGTGCAGCAACCCTTCAAGGTGGTGACTGTTACTGTCATCTTCCATTTTCAGATGGGGAAACAGAAGCTTAGGTGAAGTAATTTTCTCACATTAAGAAGCAGATTCCTCTCAGGTTGTCGGCAAAGCCCCTGTTCCCCTACATACCCCCTGTTCCTTGTGGTTTCTCTGTGTAGAAAACATTCCCACTTCACGGCCTCATGACACGGTAGAGATGTCACTGAATTAGGAGGTGAGAGACCATGTGTCTGTTCCTGAGATCCCACTGGTTTATGTGAAATTTGATGCAAGTCATTGAAGATTTTAAAGCCTCAGTTTCCTCCCCTAGGAGACAGAGAAATTGGACTTAGCAGTACCAAGTCAGCATATTCTGGAGAAAATACAGATTTCAGACAAAGGTTCTGATCCAGTGGTGGTGGCCTGGGGCCTGGAAATCTGAGGGCCTGAGAAATTCCCCAAGGGACCACAGCTACAGGGTTGGATACCAAAGACTTAGATTAGTGTTTTCAACCCTGGCTGCACATTACAACCACCCAGGGAATTAAAAACATCCTAGATCCTATCCCAGACCAAGTCACTTGGCATCCTTAGGCGTGGGGCTGGTGGGGCCGGCTAAAGAGCATCAGCTTTAAAGTTTAAAGACTGCTGGCTTTTGAGATGTAACTAGTCTGCCTGAGAAGCCAGATAGTTAATTTTATGTAATACTTTGAAAGTTAGTCTAAATAGTCACATGCAGCCAATAGGTGCTATATTGGAAGCCCAGGTTAGGATGAGGTTGAAGACTTGGTCATTCTAGGAGGGTCCATTCCTTGCTCCACCCCCAACCATAGTGCTCATCTTAGAAATTATCTTATATGTCACCCATCTCCACCAGACTAGTCTGAGAGCCCAGCACATAGACTCTTGAGTTAAGATTGGAGTTCCTGTTCTGGTCTTCAACTCAGAGCATGGCAGCCACCCTAGTTGGGAACCCACCAGTCACCAGACACTTGAGATTAAACCTCTCATTTGAAGGGAGGAGGAGAGAGCAGAGAATGGTGGTGTTAGGTCATTTTAGAAGAATCACGGTGGATTGGTTTCTGGGAGAAACAGAATGGGGGACAAAATGGAAATGATGAAATGGTCCAGCGAGTACAGGTTGCTTATAGAGGAATTCTGTGTTTGTGGGTGATGGAGCTAATGTGCTTTTGGGAAATGATAGACAGAGGTAGGAAGATTTCCTTTGGTTTTCCTTCCAAGCACACATTACTTGTCTGCATTAACTCACTCAGCAATTTGTTTTGTCTCGTGCTTGCAGGATACCTACCTCACTCGGGTACTGAGATGGATACTGAGCCCCAAACCTTGAGTCCAAGCTGTGACAGGGCTGGTGTGTGTTTTTATCTTATTCTGAAGGTTGTGAGAGCTGCTGAAAAAAAAGTTAAGCAGGAGGACATCATGCTCTAGTTTGAACTTTATAAAAAGTAACTAGAGCAGCAGCATGGAAGGTGGGTGGGAGAGGGACAGGACTGGGGTGGGGACTCTTTACATGAGGTGCTTGCTATTGTTTGAGCGGGTCTGGAGCATGAGCAGGTGTGGTAGGGCAAGGAAAAAGAAGTAAACCTGTAAGGTGATGAGGAAATAATGGATGCCTGTAGCTTGAGTGGTGGTTACCTGCTGCACTAAATGTGCGAAGAGATCCCTCCTATCCAGAAAGGAGAAAAATGAGCGATAAAACATAAATCATAAGACAGTCCCATAAATAGAAGTTGCTTGGAGTGAAATTTTGCGTTTGTGAATGACAGAGCTGATGTGTTTTGGGAAGTGGTACGGGATATGGTTTCCTCTCTTAGCCACAGTCTTCTGCACCAACTGATGGCCTGTTGATATGAAATCACTGACAATAGTTTTCCATTTCTGGGCCATTTCTATTTCTGGGCCGTTGGGTCTCAGGAATGATTAAGTGGTGGTTATTTACATGCCCCCCACCCCCCACTCTTCTGTTTCCTGTTCTGTGCACCTGAAATCAAGTAGCTAAACACCCAAACTCTGCATTCACATTGCATGGTCTTGAATACTGGCTCTGCTGTGTACCAGCTGTGTGAGTTTAGGTAAATTATCTTCTCTCAGCCTGAGTTTTAAAATCTGTAATACAGGGATGATAATAAGACCTTTTACTACACACCACGTTGCCCTACATACTGCATATGCCTCGTAAGTGTTAGCTGTAATGATGGCCATGGTGATGGTAATGGTAATTCTGATAAGGAGGAGAGGGAGATGGAGAGATGATGTGATGATGGATATTGATGGTGGACAATGATGCTGATGGTGGTGGATGATGATGAGGAGAAGGAGGAAGATGGATATGATGATGCATGATGATGATGGTAGATGATGATGATGGTGATGATGGGTGGTGGTGGTAGTGGATGATGATGGTAGATGATGATGATGATGATGGTGATGATGGGTGGTGGTGGTAGTGGATGATGATGGTGGTGGAGATGGAAGAAGAAAATGGCTGATGATGGGATAGAGATCCTCTGGTGGGACAGAGTCAGCTTATATGGATGTGAGAAGGCTACTCTTCTGAATCCTCAGGCTTATCAAGTCTGGAGCCTTTACAGAAATAAAATATATTTAAAAGCTCAGTCAATACACGATAAGAGTGGCAGAAAACACATCAAGGCTCACCAGGACAGCCCTCCACCAAGAGAAAGAAAATCCCCCAGGAGTCCCTCTCAGTGTTTGTTGGGTCACCTATCATTATCTTTGTTGGTTTGTTTTGGTACCGAAAGGAAAATAAGGAAAGGAAAACAAGTTATGGAAATGGGTGCAGGGTTGATAACAGTGACCGATTCTCTCGTGCCTCCTAGGAATGAGCTTCCTGCTCATTTATTTCCTCACCAAATATATTGAGCCCCCGCTTTGTGTCAAACATTGTGCGAGGCTTTGTCGATACTAACTTGGATAATACTCATGCTGCAGTTGAGATGAGGCCACCAAAAACAAACAAATCACCATTGGAGTTCATATCCTCAAATCACAGACATTGCGTTTCACTTGGACTGGCATGGGGGGAAGCATTGGTTTTTTGTTTTGTTTTTTAATATAACTCTCAAGTGATTCTCCTGTGCAGCCAGGAGTGAGAGCCACTGCTGTGTGTAAGGGAACTTGGGATGACATCTTGCAGTAACAAAGCTGTCAGCCTGGCGCCCTGTGGATTTTAGGGAAGTCACTTAACCTCTCTTCCTGTGTCGTTATGAAAAATGCCATCCATGAGGGTTATAACTACTTGCAATACCTCATCCCTTGGGTCGTTAGAATCACAGAGCTAATGGGTGTGAGTGTCCTTTGTAGCCTTTGTGAGTGGGTAAGTGAAATCAAAGTTGGTATTAGACTCTATTAAACATCATGCCTTGATACCCACAGCAGTCAGGTCTTTTACCCTGAGCACTCAGCAAGCTCTGGAACATTCTGGAACGTTAGTTCAGGAACTCTCATCTAATGAGACCTCAGTTATGATGGCACTGAAACACAGAGTTGAGAGCAGACACCCGGAATCCCACACCCGCTGCCTCCCTCGCTCTGTGTTTAAAACAGTTTGTTCCGTCTTCAGCAGAGCAGTGAGCCCAGGGAGAGAACTGCTCTCGCTTCAGAACCAAAGTGGGTGTCTGAAATCTGTTCCTCTCCCCCGGCTGCACACTGCTGAGGGAGCCGGTGCCAGAGGTGGTCAGAGACTGATCTGGAGAACCCGAAAAGCACAGGCCGAGTGATGGCAGGAGGTGGTAAGAGCAGGGGAGACAGCCTATGCCATTCAGGTAGGCAGCGGGGAGAATGTTCAGGGACTAGAAAAAGAGGACAGCATTTGGCATATCAGATGCCAGGCCCCGGGAATGTGGCCAGATTCCTCCGTCACCTCCTGCCAGTCCGTAAAAATACCTTTGAAAAATCCAGAGCTAAACGTGAGACTCTTCAGTGTCTCACTGTGCAGTTACGTTTTGCAAATAGCTTCTCGCTTCCATCCCTCCAAAAGGTATAGAGGGCCTTTGGTCCATAACACATAGGGGAGCTTCAGATGCCACTGGAAATGATAGTGGTGTAGGGTAACTATGGGAGGTCTTTGAGGGACAAGATTGATGGTTTCTCTCCAAAGCATGATTCATCACCGCGAGGAAAGATAGTTCCTTCTCTTCGTGCAGCCTCCTTGGACTCGGAATGAGTGGGCTGGTTTGCAGAGGGGAGGGGCGATGTGAAACGAGCATGTCAGGAGATCTGGACGTATCAGGTCCCCTTAGGTGTCTGGTGCTGTGCATACTGTCTGGAGGACTGAGGACATGGAGAGGAGTCCCCAGACTGTTGGAGGCAGTCCTAGATTGGTGAGTCTGTCATCCTTCAAGTCCAGCCCTTCTTCATTCTTCATGGCAGTATTATACCCGCTTTATAGGCAAAGAAACTCAGATGCAGAAAGTTTCAGAATTTGCCCACGGTCACAGGGTTAGTTAATGCGGAGCCAAGACTTGGATTCAAGTCTGACAGACCCGAGGGCCCATGCTCTTTTGACTGGTGTCCATAAAGGGGTAGGCTGGAGGGCCTATACTTAACGTGAAGATGGGGCCAAGGGAGCCATTGATGGCCATAGAGGAGACAAGTGGCATGGTTAAACCAGCGCTTAGGAATTTCAGTCAGTCATGAATGGGGTTGACTTGTTGGGATGTCCAAGTCCAGAATGGGAAGTGGGTAGCAGAAGCCCCTGATGTGAAATACCAAGAGCCCTGACCCACCGGGACAATAACAGTCACATCTATTTGTTGAGCACATGACCTGTGATGGGTCCCGCACTGGAAGCTTTCAGACAAAGAGGTTGTTTAATCCTTAGCTCAACAGGGAAGTGCTATCATCAGCAACAATGTAGTGCAGGGGTGAGCAGCTTGCCATCCCAAAGGCGGGCAGACCTGCTTCACTGCCTGTATGAGTCTGTAAGAGTCATTCTACCTCTGAGTCTGTTTCTTCATTTGTATGATGGGGGTGTTATCAGTACCAGTTGAGGAAGGTGGTTGGGGATAGGATTAGATGAGATACTGCATTGAAAGTGTTGAGCCACGTGTCTCTCATAGGCTAAGTCCTTCTGGCACGTTCACAGGTATAATTATTGGCATTGCCACACCCATTATACAGATGTGGAAACTGAGGCTTGGAGAGGTGAAGTGGCTTTTTCCCAAGGTCACGCAGTTAGGATTGGTACCCGGATAGCATGACCCTGGAAGTCACACTGTTAGCCATCCTGCGGGGAAGAGTTTCATGGGGATCATAAGAGATTAATAGGAGAGATTCAGCCTGGACTGAAGCACCACAAGACTGGGGAGTGGAGATCTCACAGGCAAGGAGCCCGCACATATTTTTACACAGACGGCTGTGCCAGGCGAGCTCCTGTCTAATGAATTGCTGTCCCTATAATCATCTTTCTCTTTCCTGAAGTTCACAAGGCGCCCATGCCTTCCTCCCTACATGGAGAGCCAGATGAGGCTGCATTTGCTCCCAGTTCTGTGCACAAAGTTGCTCATGGATACAGTAGTGTACAGCTCACAGCACATACAGTAGGGGTGCTGGCCCATCCCAGACACCCTCATCCCTCACACCTAGCATATTTGGTCTCCACCTCTCCACCGGTCCCAATTATCCCTAGGAAGTGTGTGTATACGGATCGTCTCAGAGATCCTTTGTATTGGGTTCCAGCCGTGCTCTTAGCATATGCTCTCCTGAGATCTTTCTCCATTCCTCATGTGCTCCGTGCAGGAAGATGCTGATCTCAGTGTCTTCTGTCGTCATAAAGTAACTCTGGTGACCAGTTTCCTTGGAGGCACCCTGGTTCCGTGAGAATTATTACATACGCTTTGTAATTAAGTTTGGAACTTCTCAGTCCCCTCCCAAGAAAGGCTTAGCAGTGCTGAGGTTGGTGGATGTAACTGCCTTGAGACTTCACTTCTGTGCCGCCTTTTGATTCTTTATGTTGTCACTGTTTTCGGTATTTAATGAGGTTCCGTGGACAGCTGTTAAGGCATATAGGACTTCTATATTCCTCTTCTGATCAATAAAGGTCACCCTTTATATATTTCAGGCATTGGATGGAGGAAGAGTAGGTTGGTGGTATTGAAAGATTTTAATTTCTGGGCATGACATTCAAGAGTCATAAAGAACGCAACCTCAGACACAGAATTCTGCTGTTGTGCGTTATGTTTAAACCAAGGACATTCCTTTCAGACTTCGTGCACACATTCATTTACTCATGCATTCCTTCATCCTCCATTTACTGATGGGTCATGTGCCAAGTCTTCTGCCAGGTTCTGGGGACAGAGAGATGAGGACACAGTAGAATCTCTGCCCTTGAGCCGTTCGCAGTCTTGTTGAGGCATGGTTTAAAATGATTAATCAATCCAAGAATATTGGATTTCTCCAAAAGCTACTGTAGGGAAAAAGATAATTATCCAAAGTCTTTAAATCTGTTACCCACTTTAATTGATTTAATTAGGTAACATTCATAAAACTATATTGTTGGAAGGAGCCCAGAGGCATTTATTTCTGTTTTTTTTTTTCTCTCTCTGCCTTCAGGCCACATTGCACTTGAATTATCCCCCAAACTCATGCATTTTAGAAAAGGGAAGTATTTCGAAGAACTATATAGCTTTTGGCCCATTCAGATAAAACTTTCTCTTCTGTGAGCACCCACGGGGAGAACTCTGCAGACTTCTTTAAAGGGGTGACATGCACAGGTATGAACTATTGTTCTGAAAGACAAATGGAATCATCCACTCTTTACACACACACACACACACACACACACACGAACCCCTGTATTCATACTGTTGAGGTTAATGTGTATGGTAACTACAGAATGAAAAATGAAAACATGGCTGCACTATAATAAGGACTCCTTGAGAATCCTTTTAGTTCCTGGGGGGGGGGGAAATCTATCTCAGCAGTTGTCACATTGTGTTTTGCTATAACACACAGGCATACCTTCTGTTTAGCTGGCATTTTTGCGCCATGCCAGCCAGTCAACAGCATGGTTTAAGCATCTGCTCTCTGTAGATCTTCAACGATCCCCAAGAAAGTTGTGGCTGTGTTTTGGAAAGGGGGCTGGCCATGGAACTGGGACCTGAGTTCATTCTGAGCCTCATTTCTCCCTTGCCAACACCACCACCTTCATAGAATCTCATGGGGATTTTACGAGTTAAGAGGTGTGAAGGTGGTTTGTATATTAAACAACTGTAGGCATCACCTGCCTTTTCTAAATGGAAGTGTGTTCTCAGGACCAGATCATGACTTAGGGAGATGTTAAGACTATTAAGGGGCCCTTTAACCCAACACAGGTCACCATGTCATTTTCCAGAGTAAGAGCATTCAGTGGCTCCCTCTTATGCTCGAATAAGTTCTAAGCCTCTGAACATATCCCTTAGGTCACACATGGTGGGATTTCTGCCAGCCTCTTCAAAATCAGCTCATCCCCTCACTACATCATGAGCCATAACGCATTTATCTCCAGTTGCTAAAATAGTCAAGATGCATCTGCAGGTCTCCTCTGACTATAATGTCCACTCATTTCCCCTCTTCCTCACCCGGATATTCTGTCAGCATCTCTTTATGCCTCTCTCCGTCTCTAGTTCCTGGAAATTGCTCTCGAATTCCAACCAGATCTGTGAAGGCAGAGACCCTGTCTGTGTCTATCTTATATATCATTGTTTCCCCAAGTTCTAATATGGTGTTGCTGCTTAGTTAGGTAAGTGTTCAACAAATATTTGCTGATTCAGATAGACATCAGATAGATGTCCATGTAGTATTTATTATACTTTATATTATGCAGGAGTCTAGAATCCAAGTGACTGAAATCCTACTCACACTGGCTCAAGTGAACATGGGAATTTGTTGGCTTACACAACCAACAGGTACAGAGTGAAGGGCTTCAGGCACAGCTGACTCCAGGTGCTCCAAGTATGTCATCAAACTGTGTCTCTGCTGAATTCATTTTCCAGTCTGGAGACTGGGGCCAGATAGAGTTCATTGTGTTGAAGCCACATGGGCCCAAAGGTGGGGGCGGGTGGAATGAACTAGAGGAAAATGAGGAGAATAAATGATGAACTGGAAAAAATAACAGTTGCCTTCAAACACCAGGCTGTGGGCTCCAAGTTCAGGGTCTCTCTTCTCTCTGTATTTGCAGTGTCTGTTTCCAGGTGTGGCATAGAGTAGGTGCTCAGGAATGTTTGTGAAGGAATAGGTGTGTGATGTGTCCCCCCCTTCTAAGAAGGCATTTTTAAAGCCTATAAAGACAGATGGTTATATATAAACCACCTTCTGCCTCATCCTCTGTTTTGCTTTTTCTTTTTCTTTCTTTCTTTCTTTCTTTTTTTTTTTTTAAACCTCTTGGCAGGATCCGACGTCCACCTTCTTCCAGTTTGGAGCGTCCATCCAGCAACAAGCCACGGTCATGCTGAAGATCATGCAGGATTACGACTGGCATGTCTTCTCCTTGGTGACCACCATCTTCCCTGGCTACAGGGACTTCATCAGCTTCATCAAGACCACAGTGGACAACAGCTTCGTGGGCTGGGACATGCAGAACGTGATCACCCTGGACACCTCCTTCGAGGATGCAAAGACGCAAGTCCAGTTAAAGAAGATCCACTCTTCCGTCATCCTGCTCTACTGCTCCAAAGATGAGGCCATCCTCATCCTGAGTGAAGCCCGCTCCCTGGGCCTCACCGGGTATGATTTCTTCTGGATTGTCCCCAGCTTGGTTTCTGGGAACACAGAGCTCATCCCGAAAGAGTTTCCATCAGGACTCATTTCAGTCTCTTACGACGACTGGGACTACACCCTGGAGGCGCGAGTGAGGGACGGCCTGGGCATCCTCACCACTGCCGCGTACTCCATGTTGGAGAAGTTCTCCTACATCCCTGAGGCCAAGGCCAGCTGCTACGGGCAGACGGAGAAGATGGAGGCCCCACCACACACTCTGCACCAGTAAGAGGGGCATCTCTGCTTGTCTCCCAAAATGGGACCAGAGTTTTGTTGTCTGTTTGTTTGGTTAAGTACCAGAGCAATACGTGCATACTCACTGCTGAAAATGCGCGCTGACAGTAGGGAGTGTGGGGTGTGCGCTTAAGGGACTTCCTTTGTTCAGTCAGCTTTGGTCTCCTCTCCCCTCACCCCTCTGGCTCATCTTTCATTTTTAAGTTACATCGTACTTCATTCTCAGCAACTTTCTTTTCTTACTCAACAATATACCTTGGAAACCTATACTCGGGACCTGTCTATATATCCCTCTGTGTATCTCTCAATCTATCCATCTTCTATCTATAGCTCTATCTCCAGTGTGCATGTGTTGTACATATGTATATGTTTTTATATGTAGATATATACACATATATGAATATATGTACAAAGATGTTTATATATACACAGATACATATGTATGAACGTATGTAGGTATATATGTGTAGATATACATATGTATGGGGGTGTGTGTATTCTTTAAAACCTACGCATTGCCTTCCTCAGATATACTGTAATTTATTTATCCAGTCTCCATAATGATGGAAATTCAGGTTCTTTGAAATTTTTCTTTTTCCATCAGGAACTAAGCTGAGTGATCATCATGCCATATGTCTCTGTGCCCATGTGCCAGTGTTTCTCCAGGGTGGATTTGAAGAAGTAGGAATCTGGGGTCACAGAGCACATGCATTTAAAAATTGAAGTATCTGTTGCCAGTTTGTCCCACAAAGTAACTCTACCAATTTATATTCACACAAGCAGTTTGTGAAGTCACTAGGCTTCCCACCTCCTCACCAACATGTTACACTTAGGGAAAACTGCCCACGCTGGGGCTTCCGTCCTCTGTTTGAGTCTGAGTCTGAATTTCTTCCCTTATGTCCTATTTTTGTGGGTCATTGGAAGTCTTGGCAAATATCACTTTTAAAGCCTCATTGTATTCCATCGTACGGATGTGTACTCATTTATTTAACTGCTCCCATTGGACACTTAAGTTTGATGTTTCTGAGAGGTGTCATTGTTCTGGTGACCCATCATTATGGCTCAGCTGTTGACATTTAGAATGGAAACCCCTACACTCATTTTGCCTGATGCCCGGTGGTTTAATCTACACTCCTTCCTTATGTAACACGTGGTGTGGCTCTGTGGTTAAGTACCTGGACTCCGGACATAGATTTGTCAGGGCTCACATCTTGTCTCGTCCACTTGCTATTTGCCTCGGACAACCATTTTACCTTTCTCCTCTCCAGTTGTTCATTGCCAAGTGATGATAGTAGCATTGTTTCCTAGGGGCGCTTCTCAAACTTGAGCATGCATCAGACTCACCTGGGGGGCTTGTTAAACCAAGACTGCTGGCCTTCGTACTCCTTCTGTAATTCGGTAGCTCCAGGGGCCACGGGCAGTGGGGGGCAGAATTTGCAATTCTAGCAGGTTCCTGGGTGCTGCTGATATCGCTGGGCTGGGGACCATGCTTTGAGGACCAGTGTTCCATGGATTGTCCTGATTATGAAACGAGGCGATGCATGACAAGTGTCGCTCAGTGCCGTGCCCGGCACCCAGTGATTATGGAATGCCTGTCAGAATGACCAGTGTGGTTGTTTCTGGTCATCAGAAAGTACAGTCAGCAGACTAGGTAGGTTTATTATCAGCAGAGTAACACGTCACTCTAATTTTTTTTTAATGTTTTTATTTATTTTTGAGAGAGACAGACAGGGCACAAGCAGGGGATGGACAGAGAGAGAGGAAGACACAGAATCTGCAGCAGGCTCCAGGCTCTGAGCTCTCAGCACAGAGCCTGATGCGGGACTCAAACTCGTGAACTAGGAGATCATGAACTGAACTGAAGTCAGAAGCTTAACTGACTGATCCCCCCAGACACCCCCACATCACTCCAAAGTGACTCTGGGAGCTTTCAGGACTTTGAATCTGCTACAGTTCAGGGATTATCTCTGAGTCCAGAGCTAGGGGTGTGCGTGCGTGCACATGTAGAAAGATTATACCTCTTTAAAATTGGTATACACATGAAAAATGAACTCTTGAATTAAGAAATCGTGGTCCTTCGACGTTTCCCCTTCTCTCTGATTCCCTCTTTAGCGATCCTGTTTCTACATGGAAACTTTCAGCATTTTGAATAATTGCCTAAAGATCAGGAAGCAATTCCGATAAAGCAGTATGAGGCACGGGAGCCTCTTATAGAGGCAGGAGCTCTGCCAGCCCAAACGCCAGGGCTGGGCTGATGAACCCTCACTTCCCATAAGAAATACCCCACAGCTCAAATACTCAGAAATGTATAATTTTGATGAAAATGTAACTCAATGTTAGGGCAACGGAAATAGAATATATGCAGGAAAAGGAATTTGAGAAGGATAATTGTCAGGACATGCAGAGCTCCTTTGAGTGACCATCCTGAATTCTGTACCTAAAAAAAAAAAAGAAAGAAAAAAACATCCTACTGCTGTGAAATGCTGTCGTGCTGTTTCTAGGAGTTATGTTTTGAATGCAGCAATTTTTGTAGATGGTGCTTCCGCCCCAGAGTAGTAATGCATCAAGTGTGGTAAGCCGTCATCCTCTGCCTGGTGCTTAATGAAACCTCTCTCCATCCGTGAGCACTGGCGGTGCTCACCTTGTGTGTGAGGCTGGAGTGTGGCACAGGAGTGGCTCCTTACCACACTTGCCCTGTGTCACGGTGTTTCTTACACTCACCCAGCCAAGAGGAGCAGCTTGTCAGGAGAGGGAAGGGCTGGGAGCTGGAGAAAGCCCCCAAATGAGAGTTTTTCAGAAAAGCGTTCAGGACACCATTCTCTCCTCCTGTGTTAGTCATTCCTTCCTTCCAGTGGAACCCCAGCTAGCCCCCGAAATATTCACAGGAATGAAGACATAACGTCTCTCCTCAAAGAATGTACAATGTGCCGAAGAAGGAGATCTGTCAGGCCAGAGACTCCCGTAAGCGAGGACTTTTTAAAAAGTATTAGGGAAGAACAAAAAGCGATTACAGAGTTTGATAAAACACCCACCCCAATGTGTCACACTGGTTTCAAACTTTTAAATTTTTTTTTTAATGTTTTATTTATTTCTAGGAGAGAGAGAGGGAGAGACAGCGTGAGCAGGGGAGGGTCAGAGAGAGAGGGAGTCACAGACTGAAACAGGCTCCAGGCTCCGAGCTGGCAGTCAGCACAGAGCTCGACGCGGGGCTCGAACCCACGAACCGCGAGATCATGACCTAAGCGAAAGTCGGACGCTTAACCGACTAAGCCACCCAGGCGCCCCTGGTTTCAAACTTTTAAAAGAAATAAACATTACCAACCACATAGCAGTCCTAACTATACCTCTCCCGAGTCCCACCTTCTTCCTTTTCTCTCCTTGGGAGGGAAAGACACTGCCGTGAACTTGGTGGGACCCCAGATCTGCGTGCATGTTTTTACTTTTTGTACAGACGTCTGTACAGCCTTAGACCCAAGGCACAGTTCTTTCTAATGCACGTAAGTGGTATCTGTTAGGTTCAAATTTCCTTTACCTCAACCTTTGGTTCAGGACCCACCTATGAGGACCCGTGTCATCCTAGCATATTCATCTTAGTTGCTGTCTTGTGTTCTGGTGCGTAACTGTCGCATTGTTTGTTTACACACCCCTCTCGGATGGACATGTAGGTTGTTGATGGTAAGGGATCCTCAGTATCTGTGTCTGAGTTGGAAGCCCAGGACTCTCAAGTTCAGGGATCCACAAACCATCCAGTAGCCAAATAGTCTCATTACTCCCACCATGTAGTCAGGAGGATGCAGATACCTTGGAAGAAACTCGGATAAACTCACAGAAGCATATGGTGCTACGTTGCTGTAGGGATCGGGGTCCTTCTTTGACTGGCTGAGCGCACCATCTTGGAACCAGTTACACAGTAACCATGACTTACTGCTTATGATGTAGGACCCAGTAGAAAAGACTGCTTGCCGAGGATGACGTGTTAATGATCTTTCTGTGGATCTGTTTCTGTCCCTAGGATTTCAGGAAGAAAAAAAAAAGGTGGGGGAAAGGGGAAAAGGTTCTTTATGTTTAATATTCCTGGTTTTACAGAAGGCGCTTTGAAAAGAGCAGTCAGCATTTTATAAAGTTCAAAAATAGCTCAGCCATGTTATATAACTTGCTCCTTGCTGCTGCATAGTTATTAAACATCTGTCCCTCCACCAAGCACAGAGCACGTCACTGGTGACTCCTGGAGCTGTGAAGGTAGATCATTGCCTGTTCTGCTGGTGTGGAACTGAGGCTGTTCCGTCCGGGCCTGTCCCAGGAGTCTGTCCAGGCGACGGGCACATAGGTTCCTCTGGGAGGCAGTGAGGCATCAGGGTGAAGAGTCTGGCACCAAAGCCTGGGTTTGAATCCCGGATCGGAACTCTTCTGGATCAAAGGCTTTGGACAAGTCCCTTAATTCCTCCAAGGCTGCCTCCTGAGATGTCACATGGGGACAAGAAAAGAATTTGCCTCTTATCCCAGAGTCTGGCAGATGGAAAGCAGTCTCTACATCGTTACTGTCGAAATAAAACCTGTAGATATAGAGCAGGGAGCGAAACAGATGTGTCTGCATGCCGTGGTCCACAGCACTGCCATTGATTCATTCCTCACAGAGGCATTTAGCCCTTCCGTGTACTGGACACCAGTGATCCATGGATGGCGAGACAGAGAAAGCCCCCGTGTAGATACTGGGTCAGATAGTGTTTGGTGCTGCCCTTTGTATCTTGTCTCTGAGGCCTGAGGGTCAGTGGAATATGTCATAGCAGAGGCTCACCTCACTAGGTGGGAGGTGCAGGGGGAAAGGGAATGCCCTTCTGGGGAAGCATAACACCTAAGGAGAGGTGGAATCACGTGGAGATGACTTGATGCTCTGCTGACATTTCCCAAACATCTTTCTGGTAGCTTTGTTTATTTTGTTATTTTTAATTTGTTTAATGTTTATTTTTGAGGCGCGGGGGCAGAGAGAGAGAGGGAGACGCAGAATCCAAAGCAAGGCTCCAGGCTCTGAGCTGTCAGCACAGAGCCCGACGTGGGGCTTGAACTCATGAACTGTGAGATCATGACCTGAGCCAAAGTCGGACACTTTACTGGCTGAGCCACCCAGGTGCCCTAATAGGTGGATGTTTTTTAGACCTCAACTCTCTTGCTAAAGGCGTGAGGAGCCTGGGAGGAGCATGGCCCATGGGAAGAAGGCAGTGCGGTACAGACGAAAGTCCATACAGCTGGGTTTGGAATTAGCCACATACTGTTGACCAAGTGTAAGCTACTCACCGTGCTGAACCCAGATTTTTTTCTGAAATGCACACGTGTATGTATTAGTCATCTTATCATACCAAAATTAAAACATGTATGTGCCTGGTGTGTAGGAGGCATTTCACAAATAATTGTTAGGTCCTTACTGTCTTCTTGTTATCATTATTGTGATGATCATCAATATTATCCCTTTAATTTATACTTGTTAAACTGCAAGCCATTTATAGACAGGGGAGTGAGAAGTAGATTTCTGCCTTGTTTTTAATGACTGAGTTATGACCGCGTGTCCTGTGGCTCCCATGTTAGTTACGGGAGCAGGATGTGGAGAAGGGTCTAGGAGGTCGGAGGTGTCCTGGTAGGTCCTGAGCCCAGATGAGAGGGAACATCTTCTCCCAGGAGACTTAGGGATTCCTACTGAAGAGAAGTTATTTGCCTTTAATTGAGGATACCTGGCTTAACCACTTACATGTTTTACATTAAGTTCTTGATTTATGAAGTCAGGCTTCTGCTTTAAGGACCAACAACATTGGGGCACCTTGGTGGCTCAGTCAGTTAAGCATCCAGCTCTTGATCTCGACTCAGGACATGATCTCATGGTTCGTGAGTTTGAGCCCCACATGAGGCTCTGTGCTGATGGTGTGGAGTCTGCTCATCTCTGCTTCTCTCAGCTCCTTCCCAGCTTATGCTTGCTCTCAAAATAAATACATAAACTTAAAAAAAGAAGCAATAACACTGTAAATTATGACCTGACAGAAAAGGAAATGGAAGGAAGATCTATATGTGTGAGCTTAATTCATTTCCAAGTTACCTTGATACTTTTTCTTACTTAAAAAACTTTTTTTAATGTTTGTTTATTTTGGGGACAGAGAGAGAGAGAGAGCAACCAAGTGAGCAGGGGAGGGGCAGAGAGAGAGAGAGAGAGAGAGAGAATCAGAAGCAGGATCCAGGCTCTGAGCCATCAGCACAGAGCCCAACGCAGGGGCTTGAACCCATGAACCGTGAGACTCTGACCTGAGCCAAAGTCAAACATTTAACCAACTCCCTCCCTGATAGTTTTTTCAATCTTCATTTCTAAAATACCACAGGAAAAGTTCCTGGCTTAACGACCTATTAAGAGACTGCACTAAGCCGGGTTAGCTTTTTTTTTTTTTTTAAAAGATATACAGAATTATCACTGTTGGTTTCTTTTTTTTATTGCCAATAAAAGAGCCTGCTCAGATAAATCTCTGAGCTTCACCGGAGTTAAAACTTTCTTGGGTGGATGTGATAACTCCACAAATATTTATCCGTGGATTACTGTATGCTCCACAAACATTTCTGGCAATGGCACCAGGAGCCCAGGAGACCCAGCCATCCTGTGGGCTTGTGCCACGAATCTGCCTGGGGCTCTGGACTCCACGATGGGCAAAAAAGCCTGAGCCTCAAAGCAAATCAGCAAGAGATATGTAGACATGAGACACAGGAAAGTCCAGGGGCCAGTGCCAGAGTAAGAACACAAAGTGCATTCCGCCGGGCTTTGTGACTATGGAACGGGAACTCGGACAGTGCCATATCTTGGGCAGGTAACTTGATTTCTTCGAGCCTCCACTTCTTGACTGCACACAGAGATCATTCCAGCCATAGAGGACTATGGTGACACTTACATGCCTGGAATAACGCTCAGCCCAGCATCTGGGTGATAGTCGGCACCTGACGTGTTAACTGTCCTTCCCAGGGCTGGGTACACAGCTTGATCTGACCCTGCCTGGGTCCATGAGGACCCGGGCAAGGTGGGCTGTGCTCCCTGGGAGTTCAGCCTGACAGTGAAGTCAACAGCCTCCCTGCAGCAGCATCTCTGCTTGCGGCATCTCTTCTGGAACACGGCCGTCTCTTTTTTGGCTGGAAGTCAGAAGTACCGTATGCCAACCCTGCAATGCAAGTCAATCATTTCCAACTGGCATCCAATGAATAGCTTGACAAATGGTGGGAACTGGATGCTGGCACCTTGAAAGGAGCAGAAATTGGCCATGCCTTTACCTTGAGGGAAAGGTGGTTTTGGGGTCATATTGTTCAGATTTGCCTGATGCAGGTCTTTCGATGTGGGGACCCGCATGCCTACAAAAAGATGTATTGATCCGTTTCCCCCAGGGTTGGACACTAAGACAGTTTTCGTCTCGAAACTTGTTAATTTGATGATGTATGCTAATAATTTGCTGCAACTCTCTTCTGTGAGAAGACAAAGCAGAGAGAAAGCTCCCTCCTCATTACTCTGGTGCCTGCTGACAGAGAGTACATTGGGGGCAGAGGATCTTACTGTGCAAGCACAGGGACCAATTAGGAGACTGTGGCATAGTCCAGGAGACAGCGGGCAGTGATGTGGGATACGGTAATGGCCGTGTATTCAGAGAGGAGCGGGTGAGTTTAATGCATGTTTTGGAGTAAAACGAACAAGCCTCTACAGATGAATATAAAGTGATAAAAGATATTAAACTAATCAATAATTTTACACTTATACAGCTGAATAGATGGCGGTGCCTTTTACAGACCAGAGAAACCACAGATGCAGGGAGGAGGGGTCAGGAAGCACATCTAATTTCCAACATACTCGGGGAACATACTCTGGACACCCAAGTGGAAATCTCAAGGAGGCAATTGAAGAGGAGGGTCTGAGTTCAGACTGAAATATGCAACACACATTTCAGAGCTTATTGGTTGTGGTTAAAATCCCAAGATTGGGTGACATCACCCGGGAGGGGAAGGAAAAATCAGAAGAGAAACTGGACTGAAACCGTCAGGAACTTCAACATTCATTCATTGGCGAATAAAACCTCCAAGGGAAAGGAGAATCCTGGGGAGAAAGAGTTGTTCTGGGAACTCCTGCTGCCTTTTTTTTTCCCCATGGAGACTGTCTATGCCCTGCTTCTCTTGTAGAGGTTGGTGGGTGTCTGTACAGTGTCTGCTATATGCTAGACATCACGGCGGGTACCATGGGCCTTGTAAAGCTCTCTTATCTATGGCCATTGCTAGTATAGCCGGGTTGAGTGTACCCTAGGAGATTTAAATAATCATAGCAACAGTTTTCATCAATATGTGGAGGAAGTGAAACCTATCACACGTTGAAGTGCCAGGCAGATCATCAGAGCAGCCAGTGCTTGGAGTCAGAAGAAACCAGTACCCTGTTGGCTGGAGCAATGGGCAATACATTGCTTCTGTTGGCAAATGGGAATACATTAAACCAAACTAGACTTACTCTAAGAACAGGGTGTGGGGGGGAGAGTTCCTCCCAAACCCCATCAAGTCTTATGGGAAACATGAAGTTTGAACGAAAATGAATTCTATTAAGAACAAGAAAGAAGAAGATGAATGCTGAATAGACTTACTACCAGCAGGCCAATTATAAATTATAACAACTCATATTACAGTTGATGAAATTGAGGACCAGAGAAATTATATAACAGGACAAAAGCCACACTGCTAATCTAAAATGAACCTAGAATTCCGGTCACGCTTTATTTGGATCTAAACCCCGTTATACTATTTTCTGAGGCTGCAATTGACCTGAAGTTGTATTTTCCTTTTTTTTTTTTTTTGACTCAATGTTTTTATTGTTTTCAAAAGTTGAATGAATTCCAACATTTCAAAATTGAAAGATGCTACAGGACACAGAGGGCAAGCCAAGCTATGGAACTGGACAGATGAGGAGGAGATAATTCAAGAAGGGGGAACAACCTCTGCTTTTGCTTCATTTAAATTTTTTTTTAATGTTTGTTTATTTTTGAGAGAGAGACAGAGCATGAGTGTAGGAGGGGCTGAGAGAGAGAGAGAGACAGAGAGAATCCAAAGCAGGCTCCAGGCTCTGAGCTGTCAGCACAGAGCCCAATGTGGGGCCTGAACCCACGAACCATAAGCTCATGACCTGAGCTGAAGTTGGATGCTCAACTCACTGAGCCACCCAGGCGCCCCTGCTTTTGCTTTATTTGTAACATGATCTGGAAGATGTGATGCCATACAAAACAGTAAGTTAAACATCCTTACCGCCACAAGGGAGGCACACGTGGCACAGTGTAAAGGGCCAGTTTATTTATAGGCTGTCTTTTGTTGGCTCTTCCGGAAGAGTGTTTGTCTACGCACCTCCTTCTCTATCGGACAGAAGCCCTCCTTGTGCTACAAAGCCAGAATGGGCATTTCCACCTGTTCTCCACCTTGCTCCCCGTCTCTTGCCTCCACATAGATGCTGCCTGCCTGCAGGTGTGACTGAGCCCCGTGCAGCCTCCTGGTGCCTCACTACCTGTCGTGGATCCCAGGGATGGAGGAGCCACTGTTAGGCTAGTGATGCAAGCTGGGTTTGGCACAGGCATGGGGGGGCCAGCCACATTTTTATCCAGGCTTCATGGTTTGGGGACTGAACTGGCTGATATGCTGATGTCTGGTGTATTCTTGTCCAAATCCCCACTGTCCGTTCCTGCGGATTTGCTTCATTTGGTTAAGTCCTGTCCACACACAAGGAATAAATACACACAGTCAGTTTTCTGTGTGAGGGAAAACAGCTCTCCTGAGATGTGGACTCAATTCCTTTATTTTTCTATTACTGTTAGTGAAAGGAAGTGTTAACAAGTGAATTAATATACCATTATGTATCTGTACATGTGGGAGGGACTTCAGGTTTCATAAGTTATGTTACAGAAACATATGTATTTTAAAATGTGATGTAATGGAAATTTTAAAGTACTCTGATGATACAACCTGCCATGTATTAAGTGTCTTCTCTGTGCTAGTCACTTGAAGTAAATTATCTCTAATCTTTAGATATGAATTAAGATATTTTTACTGCAACTAACTATCAACTAAATTCTGTATGTGATTGAATTATTTGATTGGAATTCCATAGGTAGGGTGGACTTCAGATGCAGTATGATCAAGGCTCTGGTTCTTTTTCCTATGATCTCTTGACTTTGCTCTTTCGAAATTGTAGTCTTTATTATCCAGCTTCTTTCTTTGAGACCTTAAGTTTGCTGTCAGCAGCACCTGGGATGACTTTTTTGTTCATGGCCACTTTAGGTCATGTGTCCATATTTGGGCCAATAACAGCCATTTTGAAAATGCCATGTACTCACTGGCTTAATTAGGAATTCCCAATCCAGTCACTGAAAAGGCAAATGGGAATACATTAAACCAAACTAGACTTACTCTAAGAAGAGGGTGTGTGGGGGAGAGTTCCTCCCAAACCCCATCAAGTCTTATGGGAAACATGAAGTTTGAACGAAAATGAATTCTATTAAGAACAAGAAAGAAGAAGATGAATGCTGAATAGACTTACTACCAGCAGGTCAATTATAAATTATAACAACTCATATTACAGCTGATGAAATTGAGGACCAGAGAAATTATATAACAGGACAAAAGCCACACTGCTAATATAAAATGAACCTAGAATTCCGGTCATGCTTTGTTTGGATCTAAACCCCGTTATACTATTTTCTGAGGCTGCAATTGACCTGAAGTTATATTTTCCTGGTTTTTTTTTTTTGACTCAATGTTTTTATTGTTTTCAGAAGTTGAATGAATTCCAACATTTCAAAATTGAAAGATGCTACAAGAAATTATATTTCCAGCAAATCTTGAAAAACAGGAAAAACTGATGATGATAATTGCATGTTCCTATTTAGAAGTTTTAAAGGTTGGAGCTCTAGGTGTTGGGTCCAAATCCTTCACTCTTCGGGGGGAAAGCTGGGAGTCGGGAGTCCCATTTGCCTGTTGCTGTGGGGGTGGGTCGTAAACCCAATTTTCTGCTCAGCTTACAGGTGGGAATTTGACTTTGTCCAAAGACAGGAGCCTACTGAACTACCCATGGGGAGTTTCCACCCATCGGACTGGATTAAGTCATGGATGTTTTTCTGAAGCTGGGAGAAGAGATTTGTTCTGGGTGGTGGTGGAGGGGGAGGGGATCCAGCCTCTCGCAATATCCTGGAGCTTGTCCAATAAATGGCAAACAAGGGACTGTGATGCAGCCCATGCCATGTGTTAGCGGTCACTGCTGAAAAGGTCCCTGGCTCATCCACACCTTGTCAAGTACGTGTTCCTGATCTGATGTTTCCTTCTTTACGGCCCACATTCACTAAGTATATTATTAATTGTTAGAAATTATTTTCAAATGGTTTTGTAACATCGAAATTATCCATTGCTTCTTGGTGCTTTATTACAGATAGGACATGGAGGTCTGGAAGACACAGGGTTCATTTTTCACTGATGAAAGACTGGTTAATGGCAGAGACATGGGAAGCTCAGCTTCCACTGCACCGGTGTCCTCTTTCTTTCTAGGTCCTTTGTGATTAATTAATAATAATAATAATAATAATAATAATAATGTGGTGGTGGTGGAGGAGGAGGAGGAGATGAAGAACAACTCCAGGGACCTGGTCATTTTTACTGTATACACCACTCCCTGGCATAGTGTAGACACTTAAATGCATGTCAGTGGGCGAGTGATGAGAACTGCTAACACAGCACTTGCTCTGATCTTGATGCTGTGTTAAGGATGTTGACATGCGTTATCTTATTCTATTCTCACAACAGCTCCATGAAACCTGTAGTATTGTTATTCCTATTTTTGCACGAGAAAAAAACATCTCGGAGAAAAAAAGGACTTTCCCAGGGTCGTTTAGTGGTAGAACAGGACCATGATGGCCTCTCTGACTTGAGCCTCTCTGACTTGAGTGCCTGCTCCTCTGGCCCTCTGGCAGCCCCAGGTGTGTTTTCATCCCAGAGGCCCTGGGACGTCTTCCGATGCCACAAAGCACGTACAGAGATCTACCCATTCGGGGCAGGAGTTATTTGCATGTCTTTCAAGTTAATTTGTCACAGGTTATGAACTTGTCGCAGAAATGTGATGCATGGGGTTTCATTTTATAAATCAGAGAACCTTCCTGAAAACGTTAACAGTCTTATAATCAACATCAATTATTATTATTGTCATTAGCATAGAGATCAGCGTTGGCGTCGCCAAGAATAAAGAGAGGAGAGAACAAAGGGGAGAAGTTGACCTTTCCTGGGAGAATTTTTATGAGAATAGTCAAAAGCTCCATTGCCGAGTCATCAGCTCCCTTTAAATGAGTTCTAGAATGAGTCCCTTCAGACTTCATTCATGCATCTCTGAGGAGTACCAATAAATATTAACTGGATGCAAAGAATTGAGCAAAAACGTCAGCAAGAGAGTCTCAGTAATTCTGAGTAGGCAGAAGGAAGGAATTAAAAGGTAGAAAGGAAGAGAGAAGCCCATATTTCATTTTGACATTGGATATGTGGCAGGTCTTGTCTGCCTTGATTTTTAACATTCTTTTTTAAGTTTATTTTTGAGAGAGAGAGAGAGAGAGAGAATCCCAAGCAAGCTCCACATTGTCAGCACAGAGCCCAACATGGGGCTCGAACTCACAAACCATGAGATCATGACCTGAGCCAAGATCAAGAGTCGGACGCTTAACCCCCTGAGCTGCCCAGGCGCCCTTGCCGTGAGATTTAAAGTGTTCTCTTCACACATATGCAGGGAGGCCAAAGCACTGACAGATAGCTTCCACTCAGTGCAGGAGGTGGGGAGGAAGCCATCATGCCTGCCTTAAACCAGTTATAGAGCTTGAGTTTCATAAGCCTTAAGCTTTCAAAACAGAGCCTTTCGTAAATAGATTCTGAGCTCCGAACACAGGACTAGGAGAAAGTGTTTGTCTTCAGCCACTAGGTGAAAACAAAACAAAACAAAACAAAACAAATAGAACAAAATGAGTCCCTGGTATCTGTTACATGTGTTCATCCCCTGGCTGCCTGCATCTCATGCTTCCCTCCCTCCCTCTTCTCTTCCTTCCTTCCTTCTTCCCTCCGTCCCTCTCCCCTTCTTTCCTCCCTCCCTCCTCCCTTCTTTCTTCCTTCCTTCCTTCCTTCCTTCCTTCCTCCCCCCTTCCTCCCTCCTTTCGTTCCCACATGCATTTGTTCATGTATTCGCCCCTGTGGTAGGTCTGGGACCAGTACACAGGCACCCACAAACACAGCAGACAAAGGCTCCCCGCCTGAAGCTCCTAGGATGGTGGGGAGACTGAGAGTAAATGATCAAACATACAATGTCAAGTTGGTATAGACACGGGATAGGAAGAGAAATAGGGCAGTAAGGGGACAGAGAATGAAAGGGGGGGTGTTTGAGACACATTGGTTGGGGAGGTGACGTTTTGGCCCATATCAAAATGAAGTGAATAAGAAAGTGATGTGAAAGTCTGGGGCAAGAATGTTCTGGATGGGGGCCAGTACAGGCAAAGTACTGGAGCTGGGAAGTTGCTTGGATGGTGTGAGGCACAGCAGGAAGGTCAGAATGGGAGAGGCAGGACGGGCGGGTGGAACGTGCCTTTGGAGAGGTAGACCGGGCTGTAGGGTCTTAGAGGCCACGGTCAAGGTGTTGAGCTTTGTTTCCAGCTTTATGGGAAGGTGTTGGAAAGTTTTAGCAGGGGAGTGAGGTACCTTCTGGTGTGACCCCTGAGGCTCATTGGCTGTTTCTTTCCCCTGTGCTATTTCTTTTTCTGTTAGAAACAAGCTTTGCTTAGTGTGGAGTATAAGGCACTTGGCTTCTCCAGATCACATTCCTCCCTTCTTCCACTGTGCAGCCTGTGGTGGGCAGGCCTTTGCCCCAGCCAGCAACAACAAAAACCTACCCATCTCACTATACTGATTGGTTGATGAGTAGACATGGGTGTGAGTTGGTCTGATAGGTCATAGATCGTATCCATTTGATGTATAGGAAACATGCAGACTGTGAGGCCTAGAATTTCTGTTGCCAGTTTTCTACCATGAAAGAAATCAGGCTGCACTTAGAGGTGACTCACACCTAAAAGAAAATTAAGACAAGTATGGCATGGAGAACATGGAGAACCAACCAGAGCCATGATCAAACTGTACCTGAAGTCCACCCTTTCACTAATCTTTTCAGGTATAGGTATTAGCTACCGGACTCCCTTAGTGGTTTAAGCTGGTTCAAGTTTATTTCCTGCTGCTTGCAACCCAAAGAATTTTGATGGATATGAATATTTGGCAGCTAATCTGTAGCATTATTCTGATTAATTCTTGGAGTATACCCTTTAAATTAATGTGGTTGCCTTTGGTAAAGCTGAAATTTGACCAACAGTGGGATAGTATAAATAAAAAATTTTTAAAAGATGATTTTGCAGAAGACAACTATGGCTCTATAATTCCAGACAGGAAACTCCTTGATGGACATAATTTGTGCTCAGCATATGTTTGTATCCTTTGGAGGATTCCTGCCTATAAATTCACAGTCTTTGGAATCAGATTCTAACTTTTTCTGCCACATATTAGCTGTGAGAACTTGAACAAGTAACTAAATACATCTGGATCTCATTTTCGTTGTCTGTAAAAGGGAGATTGTGCTGGTCTCCACGCATAGTGGGGAGTTGTAAGATTTCAGTAAGACATGAAAAGCATTTAGCCCCATGTCTGGCCCATGCTAAGTGACCCTACGAATGTTCTTGCATAAGAATATGATTCCCAGAAAGACCAAAGAAAGTGGGGTGAAAAATGCCTCCTAGGTGCAGGATTGTTCTGCGTAGCTTAATTAAGTGTGTTTCATTATTTGAACTCCCTGGAGCTTCTGAAGGAAAAATGGATTTTTTAAAACTTGGGAAAGTAGTCTCATTAACTAAGGAGAGGAGGCGGTCCTTAGAGAGGAAGTGAGAGGGAGGTAATGGTGAAATTGGGGAGTAGAGTGCATCGGTGTTGATGTTAACTTGTTCCGTAAATGGCACGCAGATGCATAGAGGCACATGGTCATGGCTTTCCAGGGAACTTCTTTGAAGTCCAAGAAGATCTTGGGCCCTGCTTAGTGACATGTTACTATATCTTATAGAGTCTTTACACCCAAGCAGTTATAAAATGATCCTTATTTCAAAAAAGGTTAAAATGCAAAAGATGGGTGTCAGAAAATTGATGCCTTATAGTATCCAGTCCTCTGTCTGTAAGCTGATGAGTCCCTCGTGTTATAGATGAGAAAATCGAGGTTCAGGAGAGGTAAGTGACTTCTTCAAGGTCCTGTCACGAGCAAGCAAGGGCCATTATTGCATCTGTCCATTTATTTAAAGAGCCTATCTTGGGTTTGCTGTAAAGCCTGGCAAGGGACACTCGAGGGAAAACAGGAGTATGGTGCCTGTCTTCATGGGATCACAGCCTCCTAGGGAATTTAGACGAAGATGAGAAGGGGATCAAATAAATAAAATAACGGCACTTCCTTGTGTCAGGCGAGAAGGAAGGCTGCAGGGCCCTGAGCGGGAAAACACCAAACACGGGAGGAAGATTTTCTTTAGCTGAGGAAGAAAATGCATCTGCCTGGAGGGGACGTTTCAACGGAAAGGTAGACGAAGAACCAGACATAAAAAAAGCCAGAGAAAGTCACTCCAGGCAAAGGGAGCAGAGGGTGCAAAGTCTCTGAGATGGGAAAGCCTTTGGTGTGTATGAGGAAATGAGGAAAGAAGTGTTAGGATGGTAGACTCAATTTCAGGCCTTTCTGACCATGAGGCCACACTGCCTCTGCAAAAGGGACTGTTGAGTGATGGTCACCAAAGACCGTGGAGCAGAGGCTGTCAGAGCGATTCCAGTTGCCTCCTCATATCAAGAACTTAATCCTCCAGAAGAGAATTCTTTTCAGACCTTCCCTGGCCGGCCCCATCCCTGTGCTGTTCCAGAAGGAGGAGATATTTGGGAGGCCTACACAGGAGACGCGCCAGGGGAGGGATGCTGCCTTGAAGAGTTTGGAAGAGAGCAATGGCAGAAGAGCTGGGGTGAACTATGCTTGCTGACATGAGCTGGCCCCCAGTCAGAGCCGTGTCTCGGGCCAGCCCCCAGCTCCCCACTGGAGCACGAGGCATCTCAGTTAATCCCCAGAGCAGAAGGCACATTGTCCCCTTGGCTCTTAAAGTTGGGCCTTCAGACCCCAAGTGGTTTCCTCCAGCACCTGCGTTCCCACCAGGAGGCACTGAAAATAAGGGAAGAATAAGAAGACCCAGGTTTATAAATGGCTGTGGTTCAGGGTGTCGGTAAAGCTCCCACTCCCAACCTCTTGGACCCCCTGAAAGGTTGGGTGGCACTTTAAAGTCACTCTCCTTTTTGCTCTTCCCAAGAATTCACGTCCTGAAGCTGTGTGCTGTGTGGGAGGATCCGTGTTTAGCGGGACCATCACTTTGCCAGGCGCCCCTTCTGCACAGACATAGTCAAGTAACTGTCACAATAGTATTACTCAGAGCTTGTTAGATCCAAATACACAGATCCTTTTATCCTCACCAATTGTGTAAGTCACGTGTTGCATAATCCCACGTTAACAGGTGAAGGTGATGAAGTTCACCGGGGCGATGTGATGTCGTCAAGATCACACGAAGACACTGACCCAGCTCTCTGCCTCCAAATCCCGAAGATAAAGGTTGTCAAGCAGTGGAAGCGTGATGTGGTCCCTCCTCTCTCAACAATAGGGGGCAGGGGGAGGAAGTAAAGATGTTGATTAATAACAAGAACTAATGGAATCACCACTTCTACAACAACTGGCACTTATCGAGAGCCCTGAGTGTGCCTGGCACACCGTGCTAGGTTATTGCTACTAATTAACCAACTCAGTGCTCATCACACCACCATGAAGTAGGTGCTGTTATGTCCATTTAACAGATGAGGAAGTTGAGGCTCAAAGAGGTAAAGGGACAACTTACCCAGTTGACATAACCGTCCTGTTGCAGGGATAGTTCACAGACCCCGACAGTTTAAGTACACAGCTGTCCTGTTACTGCTGTCTATGTTGCTCCTACTGATGACATGCTGTTGGCTTTATGGGAATCACACCAGTTTGTTGCTTTGAGCATATTCCTGGTTATGAATTTCTTGTCTTACTCTTGGTATAAAAAAAAATGAGCTCCTGGGTGGTTCAGTCAGTTAAGCGTCTGATTTTGGCTCAGGTCGTGATCTCACAGTTTGTGGATTTGAGCCCCACGTCGGGCTCTGTGCTGACAACTCAGCTTCAGATTCTCTCTCTCTCTCTCTCTCTCTCTCTCTCTCTCTCTCTCCCTCCCTCCCTCCCTCCCTCTCTCCCTCTCTCTCTCTCTCTCTCTCTGCCCTTCCCCAGCTCGCAGTCTGTTTTTCTCTCTTTCAAAAATAAATAAACATTAAAAATAAAAGGTCAGGGCGCCTGGGTGGCTTAGTCGGTTAAGTGTCCGACTTTCGCTCATGATCTCGCGGTTCGTGGGTTCGAGCCCCGCGTCGGGCTCTGTGCTGACTGCCAGCTCAGAGCCTGGAGCCTGTTTCCGTCTGTGACTCCCTCTCTCTCTGACCTTCCCCTGCTCACGCTGTCTCTCTGTCTCTCTCCTAGAAATAAATAAAACATTTAAAAAAAATAAAAAATAAAAAAATAAATAAAAAAAATAAAAATAAAAAATAAAAGGTCATAGTCTTAGGAACAGGTTGCTATTATGCTCTTTCCACATAGGCAAACAGAAACAAGTAATTGGAGAAACTGCCTTGATAAATAATCAGACTATAAAGCTGCCATCACAGGAAAACTTGCTCCTGCATATTTTCTACCTGGATCAGAATGTTGGGGTAGTTGGGTAGCTCCCTCCCCTTCTTCCTGAGGAAGGGGCTGCCGTGATGAAGGGTAGCGACTTGGTTCCAGCCTTCCCTGCTTTGATGTGTCCCTTAACCAGTCGATTCCTATTATCCTGACTCGTGTTTTGCGGTCAGCTTGTGCTTCTTCCACTTGCCTTATGGAGAATTCTGCATAGTCAATAGGATGCAAATAAATGGAAACATATGCACCTCCCTGCATGTGGGAAATGTTGCTGTCGGCCCTTCTGCCACTCAGCTGCCTTTGCGGGGTGAAGCGTTACCTTCCCGTTGGGGCCTGGTCTGAGTGCTACTGTCATATCCAGGTGAGGGAGCCAACGTGGCATTAATGGCAGGTTCAGGTCCCTGACAGCTCCCTCCGCTTTGGGTCTGAAAGCCCCTTAGGCTCCAGCTCCTTTTACTCTGGGGCCATTTGTACATCTCTGATAAGCCTAACTTCTGTGTCATAGCACAGCATCCGCCCTGAGCTCGTTCCCAAATATGTGCCCTGGGAGATCTTCTGCTGTGTTTTACCATGGGGAGAAGAGCCCGGAATAGACCGTGCTGTTCAGGAACCAAATCTGACGTTGAAAGCAGGTGCAGACCTGTCAGCCACACAGCTGGTTGAGTTAGCTCTATTAGACTGTGCCGGACGGTTCTCTTGTCTGGAATAGAAAGCAGTATGGTGGTTGGGCCGTCCATTTGCCAAATGGTGCTGATTGGGTCAGCCTTTCTCATGGCTGCAGCTGCTGGCTTTGGCTGCCAGCATGTTGTTGGAAAAGTTTTGTTGTCTTCCTAGGTGTCCCCATCAAGAAGAGAGATACGAAGATTTGCCATTTTTTAATGATGACTTGGGAGGGTTTGATTCTTGGCTCCACTTCAACTAGAAGGAATTACTCTCTGATTTCATGGGAATATTGCAAGTGTGTCATCTTTGTGACCAAGAATGGTTTTCTCTTTCTCTTTAAATGGTAGGTTCTCAAGAGCCTCTGTTCCTAATTGTTTTCTCAGTCTCGATTTTAATGCCCTCACCTAATGGATTTTTGTATTTTTTTCTTTCTTCCTTTCTTTCCCTTTTTCTTCTGGAAATTAGCAACAAGTAGAAAAGACCCCAGTGGATGAAATACAGTAACCCTCCCAAAGAAGGGATGGGGGGGGAATGTTTTCCCCAACTTCACGCCCTCACCAGTGTGATCTGCCTTCTACATTTTAAGCAGGCTGAGAGCCTTTGAGGATTGAGTCAGAGAATGCAAAATGTGACCTCTTAGTTATAGCCAAAAGCTAAAAGAAAGGGACCTTGTACATCAAATAGCTCTTACCAAAGGGTGTTTTTATGAGTGAAGTGCAAATGAGGCATAGGATAGAGCCACTTTCCTGGATATAAGATCCAATTTCCAAAACACGTGAGCATTCTCTCAATTGATTGCATTTGCTGCTTACCTATGGAATTGTTAAAATGGAGTAACTCACATTAAGCGCTCAGCACCATGCCCAGCACATTTTGGACCTTCCACTTAACATTATTGATTAATTTATTAATTTCACCTTTGTAGAGATGAGATGGAAAGCAGTTCATTTCAGTTACTTCTTTGACCAGAAATACATGATGGTGTTATTTTTTTTGCAGCAAATGTCTAATAAATCTTTGCCGAAAGGTCCCTGGGATAGGACCTCATTCTGAAAATGTAGTGAAAATTTCGGAACCTGTCTGGACAAAAGGGAGAAAGATCCACAGGTGTGTTTTTCGAAGAGGAAGGAGCCCTCCAGTCTCCTATATCTTTCTGAGGAATGGTTGAAGGGTGACACAGGAGATCTCTTTGGAGTGTCAGGGTTTGTCATCTGGAAACAGCAATAGAGAAGGTTTCCTTTGCTGGTAACAGAACTAGAGCCAGTGGGGTGAATTTCCAGGGAAACAATCCTGGCTCAGTCAAAGGACCTCTTCGCTAAGCACTCTGAGCTGTCAGTGAGAGGGACCGTCCTCAGGAGTCGGGGGGATGTCCCTCGGACACTGAGGGCTTCTCAGCAGGTGGACCTCTGTCTGTCAGGAAGGGGTTCTGCGGTGTGTGGTGGGGGGCAGCTCCTCCGTTTAGTTAAATAACCTTAAGACCCCCCCTTTTTCATGTTTAATTTTGAGAGAGTGGGGAAGGCAGAGAGAGAGAGGACAGAGGATCCAAAACCGGCCCTGTGCTGACAGCAGCCAGCGTGATGTGGGGCTCGAACTCACGAGCCATGGCTCAGGTCATGATCCAAAGTTGGATGCTTCACCGACTGAGCCACCCAGGTGCCCCAGGACCCTTTTATGTGGAGACCATGTGGGTTCGTTAGTTTCTTTGCCTCAGAATTTTCCCCATCCACTTTTGCCCAGTAGCTCAGCTCCTACAGCTCCTCAGATATGGAATCCCACATTTATTTGTCCCTTGACCCAGATCACTCTGCCTTGAATTGTGCCCATTGATACCAGTGTTAACTGATCTTTATTCTTGGGTTACTATGTTCCAGGATTGGCCCCAAGTGCTCTCTGTACATTGCTCTTTTGATACTTAGAGCAGCCCCGGGAGATGAGTATTTCTTCTTAATTGAGGGATAATTAGCATATTCCATTATATTAGTTTCAGGGGTACAATGTAATGATTCAATATTTATATATTGGGAAATGATCACCACAGTAAGTTTAATCTGTTACATAGTTACAATGTTTTTCTCCTTGCGGTGAGAACTTTTGAGATTCGTTGTCTTAGCAACTTTCAACTATGGAATACATAGTCACCATGCTACACCATTATACCCCAGGACTTATTTGTTTTAAAACTGGAAATATGTACCTTTGACCCCTTCAGTCATTCTGCAACCTCTTACCACTACCCGTTGCCTCTGGTAACTACCGATCTCTTCTCTGTTATCTATAAGGTTGGTCGGTTTGGTTTTGTGTTCTAGATTGTACACATAGGTGAGATCTGTGGTATTTGTCTTTGTCTGACTCATTTTACTTAGTATAACGCCCTCAGAGTATTTCTATGTTGTCACAGATGGAATAAAAAAGATGTTATTCTTTTTTTGTGGCTCAATAGTGTGTGTGTGTGTGTGTGTGTGTGTGTGTGTGTGATCTTCTGTATCCATTCATCTGTAGATGGACACTGAGGTTGTTTCCATGTCTTGGCTGTTGTCATTAATGCCGTGGTGAACCTGGGCTGCAGTATCTCTTTGAGTTTCTCTCTTCATTTCCTTCCAATCTATCCCCGGAATTGGGACAGTGGTACCAGTTACATTTCCACCAGCCGTGCACCAGGATTCCCTTTTCCCCACATCCGTGACAATGCTTACCTCTTGTCTTTTTGGTAGCAGCCATTCTGACAGGTGTGAGGTGATATCTCATCGTGGTTTTGACTTGTAGTTCCCTGATGACGAGGGATGTTGGACATCTTTCCATGAGCCTGTTAGCCATTTGCATGTCTTCTTGGGAAAAATGACTACTTCTAGTTATTTTCCCATTTTTAAGTTGTTTTATTAGTATTTTTGCTACTGAGTTGTGTGAATTTCTCATGCTCTGGGTATTAATCCTTTACCTGATATATGACTTACAAAGACTTTTCTCCTATTCTGTAGGCTACCTCTTCATTTTGTGGATTTCTTTTTTTTCCTCTGCAGAAGCTTTTTAGTTTCATGAGCTCCCACTTGTTTATTTTGCTTCTGTTGCTTGTGCTTTTGGTGTCCAGGCTCACCTTTCTGTCAGGTATATTGTAGAAATAACTCTTGGGTAGAATGTTGACTCTGAAGAGCTCAGATCTCTGATAAACCTCATATCCCAATTTAGGCAATTATTGTGTCAACTCAAATTAGCTCCGTCTCTTTTCAGCCATCTCCATACTGCCTTCATTGCTTTTTAAAAAACATTTTTTCACTGTGATAAAATACATATAAAATAAAACTATCCATTCTCACCATTTCAGTCCATACAATTCATTGATGGTGAGTATGTTCCTAAAGTGGTTCAACCATGACCACTATCTAGTCCCAGGTAGTTGTTTCAAGAGATTACCTAGTTTTACTATCTTTTTCATTACACCAAAAGTTATATACACCAAAGAATTAAAAACAGGTATTCAAACAAAAATTTGTACATGAATGTTTATAACACCACTATTCACAATAAACCAACGGTGTGAACAACCTGAATATCTATCAAGAGATGAATGGATAATCTTAATGTGTATCCACACAATGGAATAGTCTTTAGTCCTAAAGGAATGGAATGCTCACACATGCTCCTATGTGGATGGACCTTGAGGACATAATGCTAAGTAAAAGAAGCCAGACACAAAAGGCCACATATCTATGATTCCATTCAAATGAAATATGTTCATTACTTTTTATCATCTCTATGAGCCCTCTGTAATATTTTTCACATCGTTCTTTTTATTTACATAGATTCACTTTTTTAGAGATATAAAATTTCACTAGTGTTTCTTCCTAGATGATGGCGTCTATAAAAGAATGGGTTTGATATGCTAGCTCCATTTTTAAATATGCATTAAAGAAAGCAAATTTAATTCTAAAAGTAAAGGCAACCCATGCACCATCTAAATGCACCTGTCTGTGTACCGTCTCACATCAGTGTATACTGATGACATTTGGGAAACAACGTCTCGGTTCCACATGGCCATAGGTTCCTTCCTGAACGTGATCCACATAGCTCCTTTTCCTAGATTTAAGCTCTCCAATATGGCGGCCACTAGCCATATGCGGCTCTTTAGATCTAAATTAATTAAAATGAAGTAAGAGTTAAAAGTCAGTTCCTCAGTCATACCGTTCACATGCTGCAGGTGACGAGTGGCCACCAACCCGCATGTCACAGATATATGACATTTCCATCCTCGGGGAGACATTGGTTGAACAGTGTTGTCCAGAGTTGAATTTTGTTCCTCTTGTTGCGCTAGGGAAGCGTGTCCCCAGGTCCCGTGCCTAAGTCAGCCTCTTACTCAGCGTCCGCACTTCTCGTTGCATGTTCCTGGCTGACCATTCATCCCCCAGCCAGCTCTGAAACTGACCTACTTTCCCAATGTCACCAGGGAGGGCGTGGTGCCAAACCACAGCGTGGGGCTCCTCTTGCCGCTGCCCTTCCTGCTTGCTGCTTGGCCAGCTCTGGCCTCCCTCCATCTCTCCACTCTCTCGCCCTCTCGTGCTATTGATGCGAGGATCTCCTCCCACATAGCACTTTCCAGCTTTCCTGAAGGTCCCCGCTCAGCTTCACACTCCATTTTGTTTTGTTATTCAAGTGTGAGAAGACATGGCTCCTTTTTCCGCGCTTCTCCCCTACACTGCTGTGTCTTTCTCTTTCTTTCCCTGCATTTTCCCTCTCTGTCGCCTCTTTTCCTTCTGTGTCTTTTTACTCTTCTTTGCCCCCACCCCCCGTCACTTCGTTCTACTCTCCCCACAATTATTTCGGTATAGTTGTAAAATTAACCCTTAACTATTTGGAAAACAAGTAGGAGAGCTATATAAGGAGAAACAAACTATACTCTTTCTATAATTTACACAGAAAAAAGAAAAGATACCAAATCCCTTCTTGATCTGGCATTTCTTCTTTGCTCTTTGGCAAGAAAATACACCCTTTTCTTCCCCACCAAGGAAGTGGCCTATCAGTTTTGGGCAGAGACAGGAATATCAGGTCAGGGGCTGGGATTACAAAGCTCAGTCTTCTGGGGGACACATTTCCACACCAGAAATCCGTGGCAGGATGTGAGACATTATTATTGCTGAATTTACACAGAGCTGTCAGGTTTCATTACGAGCCTGGGCAGCATTTAGAGTGCTATTTAGGCCAAGACATATTTAACTCTGTCCTGATGGTTCTGAGGTGTCGTCCAGCTCAACGGGACATTCTCCATGCTGCTGAGGACTCCAACACTGGCCAGATGAAAATCTGCTCGTGTTCATTCAGCAAATGGTCCCTGATCCCCCACCGTATGCCGGACGCTGTGCCCAGGGTGGGGGGCACACGACGACAGTTTAGACGTGTTCTCTCTGTTCCCCAGGAGTTTACCCTCCAGCAAAGGGCATGGTGTGTGTGTGAAAAACTCTAACTCTAATAGCACGGTGGAAAGGGAGGTACGGAGGAAGCGATGGTAGTTCAGAGGCTGGAATGGAGGCTGAAAGCTCGGGGAGCCTTTGGGGAAGAGGTGAACTCAGCTGTAGAGGGTGTGAGCCTGGGACTGCTGAGGAGATAAAACTCTTATTCTATCAGTTGTGACTTTTGTGATTTTAAGTGATAGAAAACCAAGTCTTACTGACTTTAGCAAAAACAAAACAAAACTAACAACAGAAAGATTTCTCCAGCCATTCATCTAGAATGAATGGGTGTGTTCGTCATCCAGGATATCTAGATCCAGGTTCAAATGATGTCTTCAAACCCCTGTCTCTCTCTTTTATGTTTCTGTCTGAGATGGTTCACTGTTTCCAGCCGTGAGATGGGGAAAAGTGGGATTCACATGCTTTTGTGACCATGTCTCTTAAAGGAGACAGTTTATTTCCTCTAGCTGCAACTGGTCCCAGGGAAAGAATCTGATTGGATGAGCCTGAGTCGCGACCCACCCCTGAAACCCCATCACCAGGGTCAGAGGTCTTCCTGTTCACCAGGGAGGGGAAAGTCAAAGGAGATGGGAAGTAGCCAGAATCCACAGCGATGACTGCTTTCCCAGTGTAGAGGAGTGAAAGCCAAAAAGTGGGAGATCACAAGGGCATCATGAGTTATTTGGGTTTGCTCCAACGCAGGGTATGTAAAGAACAGTTTTAGGAAGCAAGGTTGGGAGTTAAATTTGGCTAAGGAGCGTGGATTTTATTTCTGGACAATAGGGACCCACTTTAAGCTTTTGAACAGAATTTTACATAATCATAAGTGAGGTTTAGGAACATTTATCTGGCAGGTGGACTTGATATGAGGGTGTGGGATGATATACAGGGAATCTAGAGGCCAGGTAAGAAGTTACAGCAGCCAGCCAGGAGTGAAGTGAGTACTGTTTCAAGTATTCTGGTGGTGAGCAACTCTCAATGGCTTAATTTAAACAAAAGGAGGTCATGACAAACAAATAATAGAATACATATTGGGACTTTGAAGTAGGAATTGAGCAGCCCAGTTTTGCGTAGGTCAGAAGGTGAAGCACACTCACTGATGGAGGAAAGTTTCTGTCACCTCTGCTAGATGGGGCCATTCCTGGGCTCTGTCTCACTTATCAAGTTTCTTTCTTCTTTTTTAAAAAATATTTTAAGGTTTATTTACTTTTGAGAGAGGGAGACAGAGTGTGAGCAGGGGAAGGGCAGATAAAGAGGGAGACATGGAATCCAAAGCAGGCTCCAGGCTCCAAGCTGTCAGCACAAAGCCCGACACGGGACTGGAACTCACGAACCGTTAGCCAAAGTTGGACGCTTTGTCGACTGAGCTACCCAGGTGCCCCATCACTTCTCAGGTTTTGAATTCCTGGAGGGGGAGAATCTGGTGGATTCTACTTGGGAAACCACACCCTCTCTCCCACCAGATCTGTGTTTTATGTCCAGAGGAAGAATAGATATTCAGATACATGGAAAGGAGGCCTTCTTCAAAGGCCTTTCTCACGTCAGTAAGCCACCCTAGGAGGGATGCGATCCTATGAATGTACCAGCATAGAAGGAAGTCTGGGTTTTGCTAGGGGGAGGAACATGAATATTCTTAAGTTTGAAATTAGAACAGAGTTCAAATGAAGGGTCTGCAGATATGTCTTATCTCATTTAAAGTATTATTTTTGAATGAATTGGAATGCCTCTACCTGCGACTTTCACTACTCTCCATAGACAACCTTGCACCTGGGCCATTTCACTCATGGATTTTACCTGCCCTGTTCTAGAAAGCATGAGAGTTTATGCTTCCTCCTGAGAACTCAACTTGGCGTTTGCCCTGAAAACAAACAGACCAACTAACAAACAAGTAGAAATAGAATAATGGGAGACTAACCAGTATTCTGACAGGTTAGGACTTCCTGCTAATATTCCTATAGCATCGGGGGCTTCAACTGCAAATATATTATCGTTATTTATATTGCTGTAATTACATCCTGATAATAATTATTTGTTTCTCCCTAAGCTCCAAGTCACTTTGGAGAAAAGATCACAAGTTTTTATTTACCATCTGATCTCCTACATGTTGCTGGCATATAATAGGTACTCAACTAATATTTGTTTGAATTGATGTGTTTGGTAAGAAATGGATTTGAAGCATTTCCATTAGGTGTACTTTTGAGGTTTCAGTACTGAATGTTCCATGCCCCAGGAAACCCCTCAGCACAGAGAAAACTGGGAGAGTTGTTCGCATTTAGTTATGGAAGTCAGTCGAGAAATGTATTAATGATAGGCCCTCATCAAACTCTTAGTAGTACTGCCATGAACGTTCTCAGTTACACAGAGTGGGTGCTGTGCGCTGGATGTTTGTGTCCTCCCAAAACTCATGTGTTGAAACTCCAGTCCCCAAAGTGGTGTTATTTGGAGGTGGAGTCTTTGGGAGGTCATTAGAATCTGATGAGGTCATGAGGATGGGGCTCTCAGGATTTAGTGCCCTTATAAGAAAAGGGATAGAGGGTAGCCTGAGTGACTCAGCCAGTTGGGCATCCGACTTCAGCTCAGGTCATGATCTCATGGTTTGTGGGTTCAAGCCCCACATCGGGCTCTGTGCTGACAGCTAGCTCAGAGCCTGGAGCCTGATTCCGATTCTGTGTCTCCCTCTCTCTCTGACCCTCCCCTGCTCATGCTGTCTCTCTCTCTCTCTCTCTCTCTCAGAAATAAATAAAACATTTTTTTTAAAGAAGAGGGAGATAGACCAGAGCCTACTCTCTTGAGCTGCCACATAAGGACATGGCATGAAGATGGCCATGTGTAAACCAGGAAACAGGCTGTCACCAGATGTGGGATCTGCCAGGACTCCATCTTGGACTTCCAGCCTCCAGAGCTGTGAGGAACAAATTCTCATAGTTTAAGTCACTGAGCCTATGGTAGTTTGTTAGAGCAGTCTGAGCAGCCTAAGACAGGGATGTTAGCCTCATCTGACATGGGCCTGACCTGGACCTTAGAGGACTTGGGTGGCTTATGGGGATGGTGTCAGCAATGGTGGATTTAAAACTCAACTCCAGCTCATCTACCCTACATCTGCTCTTCTGTCTACAGTGTTTCCAGAGTTCAGAGTCCTGGGTTATGATTTCTTGTCTTCAATAAGGTTATAGTCTAGCCTAGGTGATAAAGTCACGCAGGTAGTGATTAACAGCAGACTGGGAATCTGCCTCTACAACATATTCATCACAGACTCGTCTTATTTTTCTAGCAGATGGTAGTGTAGGGTTGTATTAGCTAGAGTCCTCTAGAGAGGCAGAGCCAATAAGCTATAAAGTTGGAGATTGTTTATGAGGGACTGGCTTATAGGATTATGGACCAGAGAGGTCCCACAATCTGCTGTTTGTAAGCTGGGGGCCCCAGAAAGCTGGTGGCGTGGTTCCAGGCAGAAGCATAGATGCATGAAGAAGGCATGAGAAAACACTGGTCCAAACTCAAGCAGAGAGAGCAGATTCTCCTTCCTCTGCCTTTTTGTTCCATTTAGATCCTCAGTGGATTGGATGAGCCCATGCACATTGGTGAGAACCATCTTCTTTACTTACCCTACCAATTCAAATACTAATCTCTTCCGAGAGACATCCTCACTGATGCATCCAGAAATAGTGTTTTCCCCACTATTGGGGCATCCGGTAGCCCAGTCACATAAAATTACCCATCACACAGGTCTTCCGAAAGAGCTGTCTTTTAAAAAATTCCCTCCACATGGTTGGGACTACACATAAATAAAGGTGGGGGTGCTCTAAGATTCATACCACGTGAATAATTGGCATTAATTGCTAAGAGAGTTTGTATCTGATTTGTAGGCGTCAGGGAAGCCTTTGTGGGGGAGGCATTATTAGAGATGGCCTTGAAGGGTGGCCAGTAAACATGGCGGAGGGGATGAGAAGGATCTCTAGCCACTGAATGTCGTGTGGACAGAGACATGTGGGCTGGCATATTATCACCACTAGGTCCTGGCTTTGGTGCTGAGTGGGAGACACATGGTACTGAAGTGGAGATTAATGCACTGCTTTTCGAATCAAGTCAATAATTGTTGAGCACACTGTGCCCGACAGCATGGTTCTAGACAAACATGAATGACTGACGCCAAGTCCCGATCTTTGCTTCTGTTGAGAACAAATGTGTGAATGCGAAACTCTTAGGGAACAGTCAGGGACGATGGATTGCTAAGGGCTTGTAATGCAAGGTGTGGATTTAAATGAACAAAGGAAGGGAAAGTTTATCAGGAAAGGTCACATGGGAGGAATGGAGCTTGATACTCAAGCTCCAAATTACTGGGTTTGGGTTGAAGTTAATGAGCAGGGAAGACCCTTGGAGTGAGAGCAACAGAGCATAGTAAGAGACAGAGGTATGACCAAATACACTGTGTGGTGGGAGGGGAATCAGGAGTGAGGATCAAATACTGCCGAGCTAGGAAGGAAACAATTATGTAGGACCGTGCACACTTTTTTTCAGAGAAGGTTAACTGAGGTGCAGAGAGACTAAATGGGAACGGGATCATTTAGCTCCAAGTCTTTGGACCCTACTTTGTTTCAGATAGTCCCTCAAGCCAGCTAGGATTAACTGTGTTTTCCAGTGACAGAAATCCCAAAACATAAAAGTGGCTTAAACGTGATAGGCATCGTATTTGTCCCTCCTGTGAATGAAATCCAAAGGTAGTCAGGGCTTCATCGTGATGTTCCATGATCTTGGGGATCCGGCATCCTTTGCCTAGTGGCTTTACCATCTCTAGGTGGTGGTCTCTACTTCATAGTCCAGACTGACAGTGCTCCTGTCTGGATTGTCTGCATTGTAGCCAGCAGGAAGGAGGAAGGAGCAATGACAGGTTCATCCCCTCTGTATGATATGTCTTACTAGTTATAAATATCATTTCTTCTCCCTTGCTTTTGGCCGGAACATAGCCATGGGCATGCCTGACTACAGGGAGGGCTGGAAAAGGTGTACTCTATTATAGAAGGCTATAGGAGGTGGGACAAGATCCTCGGTCTCCTGATTTGAAGACCAGGGTCTTTCTGTACGGCGGGGTGGTGAAACAGTTTCTTAATCATTTTCTGGCTTGTTGTTTAATTGACTGATAGAAGCCATAGGATCTTTTTCTCAATAATAATTTCTAAGGAAGTGCAGTGTATTCATGATTCAAGCCCTCCCTGTGACCTTCCTCCTCTGCCTTTGGGTTACCTCATTGGATCCCCAGGGATCCACCGAACACATGTGGATGCCTATTAGACACATAGCGAGAGTAGGGCTCATTGTCAGAGGGCGAGAAAATCAAATGGACCTTTCGTTCTCTCCGTAAGCAGATGATTAGTATCTCCTTTATGCTAGCACTGTTCTCCATTCTAGAACAGGGTGCAGCAGGGGACAAGAGACAAATGCCCTGTCCATGTGGGGCTCATATTCCCTGGTGGGGTGTCCTGGGTAAAATCACATGTTGAGTTGATTCACACTGAGTCATTCTGCATATAGTGTGTGTGTGTGTGTGTGTGTGTGTGTTGGGGGCAGTCAGGAGTGGTAAAGAGGCACCCACCACGGATGTCTACCTGCCTGAGATCCTGAAGAGCTTCCCTGCGTAGACACAGGTGACGGAGTGAGCTCATGGAAAACCAGGCTGCTCACGCTACCTGGTTTTTGGGGTTCTCTTGGAACAGACGCTCATTACGTGGAATGGCTCCATTAACCCCTGTGCCAGCCAGTTCCAAATGGTTAGGCGAGGCAGAGTCATTAGACGTTAATGGTGATACATATTTGGTGCCACATTGGCGGTGTTATAAAATACTATCCAGAATTTCAAAAACTTCCGGATCCCCCACCCGGTTCCTGAGAACCACTCATCCAAGGAACAAGAACACATGTGAGATTCTGAGAACCACTGTATTGATGGGCACTCGGGCTTCTGACAATTCCTGATAAAGGGTAATTAGGGCATGTGTCTCAGATCCTGCTTTACCTGTCCTGCTCCCCATAGAAGACTTGGCCAAATGGTTCAGGTGTACTGTCTGGTGAAGGAGGCGAGGGAACGGCCATGTTCACAGAAAAAGCTTTGCCCCAACTTGCTTGCTACAAGTTTTAGACTTAGAGATTGTGTTACAAAAGACAGCGTGTGGGGCATGTCCCCCAAAACCACCTTCAGCTCAGATGTGCTCACCAGGTAGAGACAGGAAGCCCAGGAGGCATGAAGGCGAGGCTGGCAGCCCTGTCTGCTGCATGATAGCCTGGTCCAGGGGTACCACGGGCTCTGAGCAATCAGACCAGCCCCCCCTTTCCTTGGGGTCGGGGACGGCAGGAATACATCACCCTGCCTTGAGGGATTGGGATTAGTAGCCAAAATGGTCCTCCAGCATCTAAAAGATTAAGTCCTTTAATCTCAAATTTTAGGAGAAAAGATAATTATGTGAAACTGAGACAATTGTTGCCATCACTTAGTGTCCAGCAGTCAGCTGGCCACGGCACACAGCTTATTGACCTCATTATATTCCATTGAAGTTCATCCCTTTAGTCACACAGTGGCATGGCTGTCACAACCTCACATTTACAGAAGGAGAGACAGATGCTCTGAGAATTTAGGATGCTTACCTGTGATTGAAACCAACAGCAAAGCATTCTAGCCCAGGCTAGCTGGTTGCAAACTCAAAATTTGCCTCCCAGACTCACCTCCGTGAGGCCGTTGCATAGGAAATAAGCATTGAATGAACGAGGTCCTAGAGGCCTGTGTCTGTTCATTTATTCAACAGATATTTTTAAGCTTGTACAGCCAGACACATTCTTCTAGGTGTTTTTAGAAGTGCAGTGATCAAGCCAAAGATTCCCTGCCTTTATGGAGCTTACCATCTCCTGTGGTAATTTTTAAAAATACATTATTGCTGGGCACGTGAGTGGCTCATTCTGTTAAGCATTCAACTCTTGGTTTCGGCTCAGGTCATAATCTGATGGTTTGTGGGATTGAGCACCATGTAGGGCTCCAATACTGAGTGTGGAGCCTGCTTGGGATTCTCTCTTCTCTCCCTCTCCCTCTGCCCCTCTTCCCCACCTATTCTCTCTCTTAAAATAAACATTTTAAATATATATATATATAAATAAATGTATTATATACTAGTATATACAGTATATGTATACATAATACTAGTATAATACATTACACATTAGTGTAATACACTAGTATAATACATTATAGTATATATAGTATACATATTATATAGTATGTATTATATATATATATATAGTATTGTTCAGCCAAAGCAAGTGACATTATTATTTTTGTAATCAGCCACAACAGAATTTGAGTTCAAAGAGTAAATACTTCCTTCTTCTTTTTTTTTTTTAACACAGTGGTTTTTCCTTCTTGTTCTTTATGCTGTATTTTCTGAGCCCATTTTGGATGCTGCTGACCTAGAATATGGAGATCTGTGTGTTGGAGTGATTACATCTCTGTCCTGACATTTAAGTCGTAGCCCTGAGGTCATGCCTTTTGGTAATTGTTCAGGGGAAGTGGGGAGGCAGCGATGAGCCTGTAAAATTGAGCACCAGGACAACCAGAGGTTTGGTGGAAAGAAGTCGTGCCTGCCACGTTCGGGGAAGGGCTGGTGCGCGGGCTGAAAGCACTATGTGTGGGGTGTAGAGAAGAAGAGCTCGGTGGCCATCAGGGAGTGGTTAATAGAAGACAAGGATCCCTCAGACTCGCATAGAGCTGAATGGATTTCCAGCTGCCAGGAGAATGCTGCCAAGAGCAAAAAACGTCTTCAAGAATGGAATGTCTTGAGGAGGTTGAAGAAAACAGAGACTCTGTTTTCAGAAACTTGTAAATTACACGGCAGACGGAGAAGGGTGATACCCAAAGCAGTTCGAGGAGGCATTGAAGACAGAGTGTGATTGGGGGTTGGGGGGTGGGGTGGGGGGCAGTAAAGCCCCAGGGGAATATGGGAAATGGCAAAGCAGATGGGAAATTAACCAAAAATTGAGAAACACTAAATGGGTTATGGTGGCATTTGTGAGACAGTAAGAGAATTAGAGTCTGAAGGGAAATAGTGAATAATAAATATGTCTAGAGAACATTTCAAATAATCAGATTTTGGAAGTTAAAAGAGACTTATGACTGTACAGACAAAAGAGAGAAAATAGAAATCAGAGGGAACAAAGCATTTTAAGCGATATTTCGAGGAACTTCCGCAGCCCGTGTATGGGTGGCTTTTGACGGGAGAACAGAGGGACCCCAGAAGTGAGTGCATTTAGGGGCCACCATAAGCATGGCCCTAAAAAGACCATTGCATTCGAAGTGGGGGTGTTAGAAAACGTGACAGGGTGGAAAACTAGTAAAAAATTCATAAGAAACGTCTGTAACTATTAGCTGCTGATTATTAGGTGGCAGCTCTGAACCAGGCAGAGTAAAGCTGGCATAGTATTTTAAGTGCACCTCCCCTAATGCTAACCCTAAACCCGACAGTTAGGTAACCGTTAGCTTGAGCCACATGAAGCCATCCTGGCCGGTACGTGCAGTTTAACCTGATCCATTTTTTACAAAGGAAGAAATGAAGGCCTAGAGAGTCTTAAATACACTTTCCAAAGTGACCCAGCTGGCACCACAGACCCAGGCTTGCATCCCTGTACTGTTATCCACAACATAGAAATAGCAGTTCGTTCTGCACTTATTTGTTCAGCCCTGGCTCTGTACCAGGCATTCTTTTTGGCACTGGAAATACAATACTAAAAGCAGAAGAGGTCCCTGCCTTCACGATGTCCACCATCTACTGGTTAAAAAAAAAAAAATACCCCGAGACCAAAGACAGTCTAGAACAGCTGTCTAGTAGAGGAGAACGTAAGCTTCGCGGAATCTTACGTTTTCTGGCAACGCATCAAACAAGGAAAAAGAAGCAGATGAAATTAATTTTAATACTGTCTTATTTCACCCAAGCTGTCTACAATATTTCGACATGAGATCAACATAAGATTATTCATGAGATCTTTTATGTGATTTTTTTTTAGGCAGAGTTTCCAAATCCACTGTGTCTTACGCCCTTTTGGCTCATCTCTGTTCAGGCTAACCACACTTGAGGGGCTCAATAGCCACCTGCTATTATGTTAGACAGTTCAGGTCTAGAGAGAACTTGACAATTCAGGCCTAATTTCTTTGCAGTCATAGTATAGGAAAAATGGCTTTTGTTTTTCACTGTTATTTCTTAAAAAAATTTTTTTTTAATGTTTTATTTATTTCTAGGAGAGAGGGAGAGACAGCGTGAGCAGGGGAGGGTCAGAGAGAGAGGGAGTCACAGACTGAAACAGGCTCCAGGCTCCGAGCTGGCAGTCAGCACAGAGCCCGACGCGGGGCTCGAACCCACGAACCGCGAGATCGTGACCCAAGCGAAAGTCGGACGCTTAACCGACTAAGCCACCCAGGCGCCCCTTTTCACTGTTATTTCTGACCTCATATCAACCACTCCTAGGGCACAGAATGCTAGCAGTAGACAAGTGTTTCTTTCATCTGGACTTCAGCTTCATACACCTAAATAGATACTGAAGGAAACTTGTCTGTATGTATGTCACATAATGTATGTTTTTTATAGTTTAGTGTTGTATACATCACTGACAATGAAGAACCCTGGCCAGGTGGCTTTACCATCAGCAGTTGGTAATAACACAGAAGTGGGCCCTCGGCAAACCCCTGGTGCCTCCACCCTCCTAAATTTTGCCAACATGCTTTCCTGTATTTATTGCTCCTGATGGAAATATTGAAGATGGAATTTGAAGCTTAGCAGCCGCCAGAATTTCTAATATTTTATCTGGTCACTAAAAGTTTATAAAGCATTTCGGAGAGATAAACAAAACAGTGATAAGATTTTGCTGTTTAATACAAGTACCCAGCAGGTGTTAATGGGGACCAAGCAATGGGGTGTGTAATGGTATTTCCCTAGGTAAAGAATTTTGCTCTGGAGCTAGTTTAAATGGGAAGAAAGCCTGAGAAAATATGGATTGTCTTTCCTAGAAATTGGATGGGGGAATTGAAGGTAATAGGTGTTTGCATCCTGCTAACCTAATAATGAAATTACCATTCAGCAAAAAATTCTAGTAGAGTGCCCCCACCACCACACACACAAGGGACTAAGACTGTTAATAAAAAAAAAAAAAAAAGGAAAAACAAAAGAACAGCATTAACATTGAGATACAGACTCATTGGTCCAGAATATTGAATCTTAAAGGAACACAGAAAACTTGGGAGCATGAGAACATCCATATAGTTTCTTCTGTATAACCTGAAGAAGGGTGATCACATCTAAATAATCACCCTGCTCACTCCATCTAATTTCACTACAAGAGGGGAGAAAAGGGAATGGGTGGAAGAAATAAAGATGGGAAATTAAAGAAGGAGGAGGCTTAAATAATTTAGCTGGCAAATCAAAAGAAGACCCGGATGCTCCATAGTATATGCTAGCTTCTTGGATAAAATAGGGACTATGATGTTTGGGTCACATCATAGGTAACGCTGCAAGTGCTTTTCCCCGGAGCCACATGTCTATGTCACAACCAAAGCATTTGTTCTCTTGTCTGCTTTTTCCAAAAAGATAAACTGGATCTTTTCAAGCCTCTTAAATTGAAATTTTCAGTTCATCCACATCTGGGTCATTAAGTAGATCCATCCTGAGCTCTGTCCATCTCAAAGTGATGGATAAATCAAAACCTAGCTTGGTAGCCAGTTTGATTCAACAACAACAACAACAATAAATAAAAGACCTTAGTGTTTTGGTAGCAAATACAGCGTGACTTGGTAACCGATTTCCTACTAGGTCAGGTAAAGGCCACTCATTGGTGGTCTTTGTCTGTACTCTTTATATTGAAATTCCACAAACAGCGTTCCATCCTGTTCCATGGTTCTGTTCCATTGACTTTTTGGTTTCCTCCATGCAGAGCATTACCACCCCTTTCCCCTGGCCATTCACCCAGCCAGCCTTTATTCTTCCTTCCCAACACAACTGAAACATTTCACTTTGTTTCCCGATTCCAGCTCTGCCTCTACAATAGAATTGGCCATTCTATTCCTTATGCTCTTTACCAGCCTACCTAATACAAATCTCTAATTTTATACTTTCTGTTCTTTATTGCAGTTATTTATTGCAGATATATATTTGTTTACTTTTGTATCATTTTTCCTACTACAGCTTGACATAGGTCATGACACATAGTAGGTACTCAAATATGTCTATTGAATGAATAGATGGATGAATGAATGGATGAATGGATGGATGGATGGATGGACAGATGGATGAGTGAATGGATGGGTAGATGGATGGATTGATGGATGGATGGGTGGACAGATGGATGGATGGATAGATGGATGGATGGATACACGGATACATGGATGGATGGTACTTCTGGTGATGATCTGTCTACATACTCAACCACCAAACATGAATTCCAGTGCTACAGCGTGCCAGGGCTAAAATTAATCATGGGGAACAAAACCAAAAGTCAAATTGGAAAAAGAGAAACAGATTAATTTAGGCCCCCCTAATTAATGAGAGGTTTTTAGCCATCAACAAAAATGTTGAAGTTGTCCTCCAATGCAGAGAATCATTTTTACTTCTGCTTCTCTTAGCAGAAACTCTGACCACATGAGTGCTGTCCTTAAAACCCTTCATGGATCTCCATGGCCTTCTGAACAGAATCCAAGCCCTTTAGTGTGGTATTCAAGATCCTTAATGGTCTGGCTTCAGGAATATTCTTCGGACAAACCCCACTGCACGTCTGCTTACTAAGCTCTTTCCTGCTTTTTCCAGTATGTGCCACTGCCTTTGCAGACTCTTCTTTACTCAGTGTGATTCCTTGGCGCAGAATTCTTTTCTTCCACCTTTCTTAACCCTTCTCCTGTCCTAGATTCCTCAGGAAGTGCCCCTGGAATCCCTCAGGTTGAGTGAGGGTCCTTCCTCAGCATTCTTACGTCTCCCACTCACTGTGCACCCGTGCGTGAGTGGCATTCCGCTGTCATTGTTTATGTGCCTGTGTCTCTGAGCGGTAATGACACACGGGTAGGAGGGTGGACAGGCACTGTGGTTTTTATTCCTGTATCTAGAGGACTCCCCATAGGGCCTGACACATAATAGACATTCAGTAAATAGATGTTGAATCAACAAAATATCCTACGAGGAAATGATCACAGATACTTCACATGCACACCAAATAGAGTGATTACTCTTGGCTCCTTCTAGAATTGCAGTGCTTTATTCTTCTGTTTTTTAACAAACTCTATTTGCAGGAAACTTGGAGAACAAAAAGACACACACACAAAAATAAAAGGTACCTATAAGCCCTCTGTGCATAGACAAACCCTATTTTTATCCTCTTCTGTTTGTTTAACATTAAATAGTGAGCGTTTTCTCCTCACTCTTAACTTGTCATCAAAACACGACTTAGAAAAAAGTGCACAAGTAGTTCATTGAATGAATACACAATATTTGCTCTTTGCCTTTAAACCCCAATTTCTTCACCTTGTCCTCGGAGATCTGATTTTCCCTCTGCACAACACAGTCAACACTCTGGCTGCCCAGGGCCAGACGTGTGACCAGTTAGGACAATCTCTCATTTTAGACTTTTTTTTCATAGTCTGTTTCTCCCTCTTAATATTTTACTTCTTCAGCTGCTTTTGGTGTTAAAGGAGTATAAAGCAGGAAAATGCCATGGCCTTGAGACACCCTGTCTCTCTGGGGATCCCTGAATATTTCAACCCATTATACTACATTAACTGAGTGTCTGCTAGGTGGTGTGTTCCCGTGAAAGTTTAACATCACCTGTGCCTTAAGCTGCAAGGAGAGGTGGACTCCTAGTGACCTTCCCACCCAAAGCATGGGAGATGAGCTCTGCCTCCTTCCCTCCCTACTTGCATCCATCCTGTCTACAGGCAAGGTGGCTTTGAGGAGTGGTGGAGATAAGAATATCATAAGGCAGACAGACGTCGTGCAATGAAAACATCTAGGATAAGGGTCAACCATGCAGATGGTATATAATGCAGATGAGGAGGTGAGGCGCTGTCCTTGATTCCTCTCTCTCCCCAAGCTCCACATCACTAAATACCTGCTAAATATTCTCCACATGGTCTTATTTGTGGCACCTTGTACTTCTCCTTCTCTCCCTCCCCAGTCTTCTTTTGGGGCCACAACAGACCCAAGGGCAACAGCATCTCTGACCTGGATAATAAGCACACTGTAACCAACTCCCTATGCCCCTTCTGACTCATTCTCTGCACAACCTTCAAGACATTTTATACAGGAAGAGTCTGATTGTCTCACCTCCTTGATTAAAACCTTCAGTATCTTCCTACTGTTTCAAAACAAAGACAAAGCTTTAATATGCCTGAAAAGCCTTGCCCTGTCTCACCAATTCATCTTTTCAGCCATTCCACATCCCACATTCTTCTGTCTCTCTCTCTGCTTTGATCTCACTGGCTTCCAGTCAGTCCCTCGTGAGTACCACCACAGGGCCTTTGCACCTGTTGCCCCCTTTGCCTGGACTATTCTTATGCTTATATCCTGTTTCCTTATTTATCTTCAGCCAAGTAGCTGAGTCCTGGCGTGTAGCAAATATTTAATAAGTATTAGTAGAATAAGCAATGAGCGGATTGGATACTATTTCTTTGAAGCCGTGTACACTGTGGTTTATGAGCAAGCAGCTTCCTTTGGGGAAGTTTGTTAAAACATAATGGAACAGGGGCGCCTGGGTGGCTTAGTCCGTTATGCGTCCGACTTTCGCTTAGGTCATGATCTCGCGGTTTGTGGGTTCTAGCCCCACATTTGGCTCTCTGCTGACTGCCAGCTCAGAGCCTAGAACCTATTTCGGAGTCTGTGTCTCCCTCTCTCTCTGACCCTCCCCTGCTCACGCTGTCTCTCTCTTTCTCCTAGAGATAAAACAAAACAAAACAAAACAAAACAAAAATAATGGAACATGCTTTAAGACCCTCCTGTGCTATCGTGTGAACAGAGGTCTATGGGCGTGGTGGACAGAAGGGTCCGTCCCATGTGCTGATTATAATTTCTAATGCCTCAACAGGGTTGGGGATTCTGAGAGTGAGTACAGGCTCATGGAAATGAATGCCTGGCCAATTAGCAGTGCCCGCAAGGGTACTAATATGCCCTCAGGTAGAGATGACCTGTCATGTGTGATGATGGCTACATAAGTCTTCACTTTCTGAGTGTTACACTGACGGTGGTATCCACTCATCTGACCTCTTGAATTCTTCCCTAAAGATGTGTCTTTCTCTCTTCCTCTCTCTAGATTTATGGTCAACGTGACATGGGATGGCAAAGACTTGTCCTTCACTGAGGAAGGCTATCAGGTGCACCCCAGGCTGGTGGTGATTGTGCTGAACAAGGACAGAGAATGGGAGAAGGTGAGCACCCTTCTGCATGCCATGTGCAGGGGAGGGATGGAAGCAGGGGCCACAGGGGTGCTCAACGTATGCCTTTTGCCAATATGTTTCCTGCTGAGCTGCTCCAATCTCCTCCCACGGCCAGGGCCAGATGTTTCTTGGAACAAGGCAGACCAAATTTCATAAGGTGCAGCTGGAATGCTTTTCCTGGGGAAACTGGTGACTGTGTGCTGTTCCCTCTGTCAGCCTCTCAGATCTCATCAGTAAGGGTCCTTGAAGGACTTCGGATAAACAATTTAAAGACTAGAGGTTGGTTCACACTGGTACAATAGCAAATGTCTGTTACAGAGCAGTGATTACACCAGTCTGCCTAAACCCCATATTATGTCCCATAATTATACATTTTGCCATATGGAGGAACCCCTGTATTTTTATCTACATAGTCTTTTACTTTAAATCAACCAATTTCAGACACTTAGGCATGTCACTTCTACAAATCACAGGTTGATTATATTTCTCATAAAGCACATTTTCTAGTACATGTATTTTAACTATTACTGTAAAGTACCACTACAGGAAAAAAAATCATCACACGTCTCACCCAAGGCCATGTCCTGAGTCAGAGAAGGGAGATGTTGTGGGATTTACATATGACCCCATGAGAATGATGACAATATCTGCCCCACTTGCCCTCTCTCCCACCAGGTCCCAAATCATTGGCCATACTATCACATAAAGAGCAGAGTAAGAGAGATTGAAAGGAAGCCTGTGTCTCTATCCTGTCTTTTTTGACAAGCAAGGCATGGCTTCTAAATTGCTTCAGCAGCTTGAGATTTATTTTCCCTTTGCACATCAGATGGGCTTGAGAGATCCTAGGGGTAGGAAGCTGCAGGATGTGGTGTAAGAGCCGTCCTATAATTAACTAGCATCAGAAGAAAGTTCTGTGCAAACAGATGCATCGACTTTGGAGGATCAATGATGCATTCCTAGAAGGGAAGATGAAGAAAGCTTTGGAAGATTTTGCCCGCTACACCCAACAGCTACAAAAGAAACTTTCCTTCAAGCACACTTAGAAAACTCACCAAAGTAGACTGTGTTCTGGAGTGTAAGAAAGTCTTGATATATCTAAAAGGACTGAAATAATGCAAAATGCTTTCTTTGACCACACAGTGTTAGCATACAAGTTAATAAGAAAAATATATCTATAGAATCACCAGATGTTTAGAATTTAGGTCATGCCTCTGAATAGCCCACAGGTCAAAGAAGAAATCAAATGACACTAGAAAATATTTTGAATGAAATGGCAGTGAAAAGTACCGCATTTTGAAATTTGAAGAATAAAGTTGAAAATACATTAAGGGGGAAATTTATAGCTATAAAGGCTTATAATTTAAAAAATAAGGGAGTGTAAAGTCAGTGATTTAAGCTTCTACCTTAAGGAGCTAGGAAAAGAGCAAAGTAAACCCAAATGAAATAGAAGGAAGAAAACCATAAATAGAAGAGTAAAAATCAAAGACACAAAATATAGAGAAAAATCAACAAAGCCAGAAGCTAGTTCTTTGAAAAGACTAATGAAATTCATAATTTCTAGCAAGAGTGATCACATAAAAGATAGGAAACACAAATACTAATAATTAGCACTAAGAACATAAGAGGGACTATCACCAGAGACATTATAGATCCTATAGATATGAAACTGATTTAAAAAAAACTCTGAATAATGTATGCCAGCCAATTCCACAATGTAGATAAAATGGGCAAATTTTTTTTGGAATAAAGAAAAAACACCCACAAATTTCCAAAACTGACATAAAAAGAAATAGACTGTCTGAATTCCCTAAGTTTCTAAGCTCTAAACTTGCTAAGATATTGAACTAAAATCATAACTAAAATCTTTCCCGTTTCAAAAACAAAAACTTCTGACCTAGATGGCTTTGCTGTGAATTCCATCAGACATTTAAAAAGAAATGACACCATTCTATGCATTGTTTCAATATAGTACTAATCAGAACCCCGCAATATATTGAAAAAGAATAATTTATCATGGATAAAGGGTACTTATCATAGGAACTGGTTTAATGTTCAAAAAAATCAGTATAACTTACCATGTTAATATAATAGAGGATTAAATTGTATGGTTCATCTCAGTAGATGCCAAAAAAGCATTTGACAAAATCTAGTATATCCTTTTATGATTACAGGGGGAGATTTCTCAATCTGATAAAGTTATCTATGAAAGCTCTGTAAGTAAAATTTTACATAGTAGTGAAGTGATCAAAATAGATCTATAAACATACATTCAAGTGATTTTTGATGAATAATTATGATAGTGAGGGAAAGGCTTAAATGTAAGCTAAAACTGTAAAGTTTCTAGAGGAAAATTTAGGAGGGTATTGCTGTGATTTGAGAAAGTAGAATGCAAAAGGCATTAAGCATACAGTAAAAATAATAAACTGGAGTCCACCAAAAGTTTAAAATTTTTTTAATTTTGCTCATGTCCAGACACTGTTAGAAAATGAAAAGGCAAGCCACAGGTTGGGAAAAGAATATTAACTATGCTTTTATTCCATTATATATATAGTGACATTAATGAAATTAAGTTAGATACCTTCCAAAAGCTACTACTCTAATGGTCAATAAGTGAATGAAAGCATGCTTAACCTTGTTATCATCAGACACAGGCAAACTAAGACCAGAATGACATAGCACTTCACGCCCACTGAATGGCTAGAATGAAATACTGACAATACCAAGCGCTGACCAGCATATGGAGCAACTGAAGCTCTTAAATATTGCTGATCAGAATGTAAAATTACAAGCACTGTGGGAAAGTGTTTGGCAGTTTCTTATAAAGCTACACATACACAAACCTTACAACCTAGTAATTCCACTCCTAGCTATTTACTGTAAAGAAATGTAAACATATATCCCCAAAGTAATGTTTGTGTAAGAGTGGTCATTGCAACTTTATTCATAATAGCAAAACATCGAAAGGAAGGCCAGTGTCTGTTAACAAGAATGGATACGTAAATTGTGGTATATTCACAAAATGGAATGCTACTCATTATGAGGAATGAACTGCTAATACCTACAACATGCATGAATTGCCAAAACCTTATGTTGAACAAAAGAAGGCATACACGGAGGAATATGCTACATAATTCCATTCATGTAAAGTTTAAGAAGAGGCAAATGGGATTAGAAATTAGAATAATGGTTGCTTCTGTGGAGGAGGGATATAGGGAGCTTTCTCAAGTTATGGCAATGTTCTCTATCTTGACATTTGTCAAAATACATCAAACTATCACCCAAGATCTGTTTATTTTATTGCATGTTGCTGTACCTTAATTAAAAACAACTTTTGAAACCCTTCATATTGAGATTCTCAGAAGAATTAACTACTAGTGTTTACTAAGTTTTCATATTTAACCCCCAGACACAAATACTAACTATGTCAGCAATAGCCACTGTTTATTGAACACTTACTCTATTTCTTCTCTAAGTGGTGCACCCAAGTACTGAATTTCCCTGCCTCCTTTCTCCCTCCTCCCTCCCTCCTTCCCTTCCTCTCTTCTTTCCTTCTTTCCTGCCTTCCTGCAATAACTTATTTAGTGCCTACTATGTTCCAGGCACTATTCTCAATCATTGGAATTTATCAGTGAATAAGAGAGACAAAAAAATAACTTCTGTACTCATGGAACTTAGATTCTAGTCTGCATGTGGAGGAGGGTGGGGTGGGAGTCTCTGTACTTTCATGATGTTTTAGGAAAGTGTTGGATTCCAGCTAACTGGCATCTGGTATACCCTGTGGCCCACACCTCCATCACTGAGCTGGGCTCCTTTGTGCATCTGGGACATAGATCATGCCTTTTTATTTACTTAATTTTTAAACCTGTAATGTTTTCCTGGACCTGTACCTTCTTTGATCTCCCCTTCAAGTTCTGGGTTTTCTTTCCTTTTACAAATGCAAAGCCAGCCTGCAAATTGCTTTCTCCTTATTCTTAATAGGAGGTAGAGAACATGGGCCTTTCTGCCTTATGATGTTGCGTTTGGGGTTCTTTTTCAACGGTTACACAACCTGAGGATCCCTTGTAGAACTGTGAAATCCCTCTCCTCGATTGGATTTCACCAGTCCCGGGCCAGACTTGGCTCACCCCCATGAATTTTCAGTACTGCCTGTGGATCTAGCTCATTCTCCAGGGAGCCCCTGCAGCCCAGGTGACAACACGGCATAAAAAGAAAGCTGCCCTTGGTATGCTCCGCTTCCAGACACAGAAAATGCCCTTTTAATATTTTGTGTGTCCTCCTTCAGATTCCTGTTGAAATATAACCATTTCTCAAAACGGCAGCTCAGGGAATTACTGCCGAATTGAGCTTAGAAAGTACAAATGCTTCCTGTAGCTGGTCTGTTCTCTCGGCACTCAGGGGATCCAGTGCTTCAGAAATAACTCCTTGTGCTTCTGTCTTGAAGAAAGAGGAAGCCAGTGGAGCAGGTAAATACCAGTCATGTTATCCTTAAGCCTGCCCGCCGGCGGCATACGCGGCACAGCCGGTCATTGGAGGGCATAGCCTGCCGAAGGGAGGGCTGTTATTTTGGGGCTCAGAGGCATCTTTTCTTTGCCTCTGAGGTCACCCAGTGGCGTCACCGGAGGCAGCAGCATGGGAGGAGGGTGTCTAGGAAATCGCAACAGGCCCTCGGAGGGGCATTTGCTCTCTGCAGGGCCTTTGTGTGTGGCCAGCGTGCATTATTCCAGTGATGCCGCTGGTTCCTGCCTGTGATCAGCAGACGTACAGCTCGGTGCTAAGCCGGCTGCCTCTTGCAAGTCAGGGCTTCCATGCTCTCTGCCTCCCCTTTTCTGCGGTGCTTTTGCTCTGCCTTGGAGCTTGGTGGGTCCAAGGCTTCCCAGAGATGTTTGAAAATAGTGCCATTGACGCAAGGCAATTGACGTCCCAGGCCAGTACACCCAGTGCCCCCTGTGTGCCATCGCTGTGGCCATGATTCCTCCAGGCGCCAGAGCCACTGATAAGTAAGAAACCATCCCTCTCCTCAAGTAGCTCATGACTGAGCCTTCGCTGGCATGAGAAAGGTGAACTTGACTTGGCCAATTGGAGTAGTCTTCAAGATGTTAGGGGCTTCGGAGCCGGGCCTCAGTATAGACTGGGTTTCTCCAAGAGGATCATTTTCTTCTTAACTACTTGAAAGCAATGCTTTGGGAAGAATTCTATTCACCATTCTAGGGTTAAACTAGCTTTAAAATGAACATATATATGGGGACCCCTGGGTGCGTCAGTTAAGTGTCTGGCTTTGGCTCAGGTCACCACCTCATGGTTCATGGGTTCTAGCCCCCCATCAGGCTCTGTGCTGACAGCTCAGAGGTTGGAGCCTGCTTCACATTCTGTGTCTCCCTCTCTCTTTGCCCCTCCCCTGCTCATGCTCTGTCTCTCTTAAGAATAAACATTTTAAAAAATTGTTTTAATTCTAAATGAACATATATATGTACACATGCACACACATGTATAAACAGATGTGTAGACTAGCTTTACAACAGAGATAGATTTAGAAAGAGGGACAGAAAGGAAAAGAAAGATTCAAAGAAAGATTTTAAAGGCCGTTTGGAATGTTTGACCCCAAGCGTAAATAGGACAAAAGCCATACATATTGAAGTAAAAGAACTCTCTTGTTTTCTAGAGAAGCGCTAATTAAGGATGATAGTACTGCTCCAGAGGGCATGCGAGAAGCCCACCGTGTCTTCCCAAACTGACAGTCTCACCCCTGAGCTCTGATGCGTCCACCTCCCCATCCTTCTATCTGGTTGGCTTGCATTCTCATTGGCGCCCTCAGTGCCAGCTGCTTGCCGCACAGGAGGACTCCCAGAACCCTCGCTGCAGCCCAGACCTCCAATCTCCAGACTTGATTGCAGAATACCCCCAGGTGGAGAGCCCCCAGGCCTCCAACTTCCATCCATAGTACCTGGGGGCAGAGTGGTTCTGAAAAAAGGTCACTAACCTGAGTTTCTGTTTGGGAGGCAGGGAGAAGAATGCCTCCTTGAGATGAGCTGTTTTAACAACTAAATGAAATCATGCATGTAAAATTCTCACATAGTTATTGTTACAGGGTAGTCTTTTTCTTTTAACATTTTTTTTTCATTTTTATTTATTTTAGAGAGAGAGAACATGCATGAATGAGGGAGAAGCCCAGGAGCAGGGAGAGAGAGAGAGAAGAGAGAATCTTAAGCAGCCTCCATGCTTAGGGCAGAGCCCAACATGGCACTTGATCCCACAACCTGAGATCATGATCTGAGCCAAATGTTCAACACTCGACATGATGTGGCATGTCAACTTGTCATCAGACCTAGGGAGACTTTCATCAACGGTGGTGATAGCAACACAATCGCATTTCACACGCACTTCTGACATGAGGTCATTTCCAATTGTGTAATGCTCCAACCCTCTCCCTTCTAGATCACTGTATTTTGACTACCTTTCCATCACTTTTCCACCATGTTTAGTCTAGAATGACCCTGTGAGTCTCAGGAACTAATGAGAATGTGCAGAGGATTTCTTGTGTGTGTGTGTGTGTGTGTGTGTGTGTGTGTGTGTGTGTACGCGCGCACGCGCACGCATGCATGTGAGAGAGAGATATCAAGAATCTGCAAAAAGGCTCTCATCCTGCTGAAGGATTGCGGTATTTATGCAAGTGTTTTATTTGGCCTCTGCCCACACATATTCCAGTGATTATGTGAAGGAAGTCATGGAGGAAAATTATAATCGAGAGGCCACTAGTAAATAACAATCGATAGAGCAACTGGGTGTGTTGCTGAAAAGGAAGTGCGCTGTTTGCTCATCTGCAAGCAGGCAGAAGCATGTTCTGGCTTCCGCCATGTGCCCACTTCGCTTAGAAAACAATGGCAGCCCATTGATGAAGCCATGAGCTCTGGCTGTGTCCAGCACTGAGAGCATACTGTTTGTTTTCAAGTTTTCGCTTGCTCTTTTGCCATTCTGTCTCTGGTGCTCAGTAGCCGAGTCAGTATTTGTGAACTGGAGGGGTGCCTGGGTGGTTCAGTTGGCTAAGCATCTGACTCTTGATTTTGGCTTAGGTCATGACCTCCCAAACTGTGAGTTCTAGCCCCACATAGGGCTAGACAGTACAAAGCCTGCTTGGGATTCTCTTTCTTCCTCTGTCTCTGCCCCTCCCCTACTTGTGCGCTCTCTCTCTCTCTCAAAATAAATAAACATTAAAATCTTTTTTAAAGTATCTGTTGAATAGATTTGAGAATGGATGGAAAGATTGGTTTTCATGAATTTCCCCCCATGAGGAACATCTTTTAGTGTTGGTCATTCAAGTGTAGTTCTTGGGGCAACTTGTATCCCAGTCTCCATAGAAAAGAGGTAAAGGTCTTATCCCTACCTCAAACCTATGGAATAATCATTTCTGATTTTGCTTTTTTCATAAGCTTTCCTCATGATTCTCATGCCCGTTAAAGACGTAGAATGCTGATTTAGGGCATAGGTTTACTCCTTATGACCCTGAAGAAATGGTTTCCTCTATGCCCTCCTGGTTATCAGGACTTTTTGCATCTTAGTCTTTGTGCCTCTTTCTTCCTTTGGAATATAATGCATAGTAGTGATGCTTAAGAGAAATGGTCATAAGAGGGAGGGAAATAGGGAAATTGGCGTCTTGTTGCACCTTGAGGAATCTCTGGTGAATGCGATGATACCAGCGCACAACGAAATGTTGTTTATGGGGTAGATCAGTTCCTGTCCCTGGCATGTCCTCCATTAATATTGTTACAGAATGATTTCTTGTTCTGTTAAATCTATCCCTCATAAGCAGAAATGGTTGGATTTGGGGTATATAGCCCTTATTTATTCACACATTCCATGAAACAACATTTCCTGAGTACCTGCTGTGTGCAAGTCATTGGTGAGGGTTGCAGTAACATGTAGACCAGCCTTCAAGATACTTGAGAGTCTAATAGGGCAGTAGGAGAGGCTCATAAATGCAAGACCATGTGATACATATGCCATGAAAGATGTTCTGATAAAAACCTATGGTATTTATAGAAGATACATGTTATGTGAAGGCAGAAGGATTGAGGGCATCTCAATCAGAGGACTTGCCATTTGAACAAGGTGTCAGAGAACAGGCATGATCTGGAGTTCTGAGTATGTATGGGAAAGCCATTCCAGGGCAAAGGAACATTGTAAGGTAAAGCCCAGAAGCAAGGAGTTCAGTGTGTTCGAAACATAACTTGTATGTTGGCAGAATTCTAAAAATGACCCTCAATGCTCCTCACCCCCATGTAATCCTTTCCCCTCGAAGGGGTGCGGAAATGATGAGATGGACCTTCTGTGATTCTTACAGTTAGGGAGCCAAAGGGGTTGTCAGCTGACTTTGAGTTAATCAAGAGGAAGATTATCAGGGTGAACCTAAATGTTGTCTTGAGAGCTTTTTAAAAGAGGAGATTTTTCTGCAACAACCAGCAGAAGGGGAGGCCAGACAGATTTGAGCGTGGGAAGGATTTAACTGCTAGGTTTGAGGATTGGGGGCCACGTGACAGGGCATGTGGGGGCCACTTGGAGCTGAGTTTCCTCCCTGCCAACAGCCAGCAGGGACTCAGGGATGTCAGTGCTCCAGCCTCACAGAGCTGGGCTCGGCCACCAGCCTGAATGAGTTTGGAAATGGGATCTTCCCAGCTCCTCCAGCCATGAGCCCGGGCTGGCTGACACCTTGATTTTGGCCTTGTGTGACCCCGAGCAGAGAACCCAGCTGAGTCCTGCTGGCCTTTGGGCCTATGGAGCTGCGAGGCACTGTCAAAGGGGATGCCGTTTCAGGCATCTGAATTTGGGGCAGTTGGCTACACAATAGAAAATGAATATAGACTGTTGCAAGGGAAATTATGGGAAAGAGGGACCGTGCTGCATTGTGAATTCTAGGCTACGGGACTTTATTCAGTGAAGAAGAAGAGAAAACAGAATAATGATAATAATAATAATAGCTAACATTTGTTTGGTATTAATGAGGCACCATGTAGGGCACTAAGCATTCAAATATATAAACTCTTCTCCTACTGACATGAGCAGAGCACTGTGATACAGATGCGATGTTACTCTCTTATGAATTAGGGAGTGAGGCCCAGACAAATGTAGCAAGGGGTTCAGCTCTGTGATCCTGGGAAAGTGCAAAGCCAGGGTACCAACCCCACAGCCTGCTCGCTTCCACACACACTCTGCTGCTTCTTTAAAAATAAAACGGTGATTGGCATAGATCTTTGGGGAAACTTCACATGGGCTATTTAAGTAGCTCGGGTTAAATAAGGAAGTGTAGGCATGAAAGGGACAGTGGCAGTGCCATCTGAGAGGCACCTCAGAAGGGGATTAGAAGCACATGGAATTCACCGGATGATTTGCCAAGAGATTCATGACAGCAGAAGCGGTCAGATTTTTTTTTTTTTTTTTAAATTTTCAGGCATGGGTCTGTGCTTCCACATTTCTGTACTGAGTATTTCCAGAAGAAATCTGTCGTGCCTGCAAATGACGTTCTTCTTTCTTCTCTCCCTCCCTCACCCCCTTTCCCTTCCTCCCCCTTCTCTTTCCTTTTTCCTCCCCCATCTACATCTAAAGAGCAAGGCCCGTTTGTAAAATGGGTTTGGTGATTATTTCTTCCTTAGCAGAGTCGAAGTGCGAAATTTAACTTGTTTTCCTCATTTAATGATCATTAAGTTTTTCAAACGATGTGAGCCCCCGAGAGGGAAAGGTAAGCCATTACAAAAGATTTAAAATGATCATCTGAGTTCCCTAGAATCATGCAGCGTGGCTATTTTAAATACCTACACAGTACAATATGTTAGGTCACAGTGGGGAAAATATAGTAGGTCTCTAGCAAATTAACACCTCAAACTGAAAGAAATGATACCATCTCCTTCTGTGTGTGTGCTGTGTGTGGGTTGTGCGTGTGTGTGTATGTGTGTGTATGCGCGCGCGTGCGTGTATGTTTCTGTCTTAAGTTGTTTTTTTTCTCTCTGTTTTCAAACCAACTCCAAAATGAATAGCATCTAAACCAGTACTCTCCTGCAAGCAACATGCTACTAAAAGTTTTCTTGATTTCAGAAACTTAAAAAAAAAAAAAAAAAAAAAAAGCAGTTCATAGACAAGATATCTGTGTGGGAACATGCATTGACGGCAATGTTAATAAGGAAGATTGTTGACCATGATAGAGGTAGTGGTGATGTTGGTTGATGTGAGGGTCATGATGGTGGCAAATGCCCATAGTTGAGCTCTTTCATGTGACACAGTGAAATATTTTCAGTGCATTATCTCATTTAAATATCACAACATTCTCTGCATGCTACCATATCTAAAAGGGAGCTAATAATAGTACCTACCTCATAGGTTGTTGGGAAAATGTATCCAGCGCTTAGAACACTGACCGGCACACAGTAGATGGTCAGTCAATACCAGCTTCAGTCATAATTGGAGTTCCGTGTGATAAGAGGGAAATTAGAAGCCACACGGGGTAAATGACCTGCCCAAGGGGTCAGTGGGAAAGGCAGAGTCAGAACCCAAACAGGAGCTCTCTCAAGAGAGCTGGAGTCAACCATGATGTCATGTGGAGTATCCATGTCTACAGAACTCATAAACCCAACTTGATAAGGAAGCTATCTGAGGGCGAGGGGGGCATGAGTAAGCTGACAGATGGTATAAATGTAAGACAAAAGCTGTACCCTTGATAGTGTGCCATTGCCATCAATTATGAAAATGAGTGAATAGATTATTTAAATGATCTCAAATGAGTGAATTATTCAGAGAGCCTCTCAGTCAGAAGTATTTCTAGCAACTCCTGAAGAGACAGATGAAAACCATTTTTATTTTCTGACAGGGTCATCAACTCATCTATGCATAGACGAATGCAAGGCCCTGGGCTCCACTGACAGAAGGGGAAAGAGAGGGAGAGAGGGAGAAGAACAGCATGGTTTCAGCCCGACATTGCACAGCATAGGATGAGACTCTCATGCATCACACGAGAGAACCTTTTTGTTCTCTATTCCCTGGGATGCCAGATTCTTTGAGAGTACCGCAGTGATCTCTGGGTGGATAGAAGTTAATGAGACAGGATCCTGCTTTAACTTAGAGATGGTAATGCTTTATCTGATTAGTATATTGGTATTCCAAGTGAGCTCTCATTGGGGGGAAAAGATAGAATGTTTCTAAAACAAATTTGAAAATGAATAGACTAAGGAGACTGACTTAAGCAGCCCTCTGACTATAACGCGAATAATTCGTAAGCATTGTTGAGCACCTCTTATATGCCAAATCTTAGAATGTCAGCTTTCATATTCACTGTTTAATTTTAGCTACATGATAACCCCATGAAGTAGGTGGTATTCTCTGATTTTGGAGTACGGAGTACTTGAGTTGTAGTCAGTGATATTTTTTTTTTATCAATAGTGAGAAAAGATTCAAATTTGGGTCTTATGAGTCTCCACCTCTGGTGCTTATTCCACCATTTTGTACAGTTTCTAGGATAAATAATGGCAATTTTTTATAAAGCGTCGGGAGACTCTTGTGGCTAGTATCTGCCTTGGAAGTTGAGTGGAGGGGAGAAAAGATGATACCTACCTTTTATGTAGATTAAAATCTTACTCTTCAGGATAAAGGGACTACTAAGTACAAGTGTCCGATGTGATTGAACTATCTGTCCATCCATTTATCCACACATCCGTCTATTCAGTCATTCAGTGTTCAGTCATGTAATAAATCATCCATCTGCCATTCTATCTATCAACCCATTGACCAACTATCTTTCATCCATCCATGCAGAGCATCCATTCTTGAACCCACCCATTCACCCTTTACTGATCTGTTTGCCAGGTATTTACTGATCACCTACTTGTGCCAATTCTGTGGTAGGTATGGGTGAGGCAGAGATGAATCATACAGTGTCCCTCTCCTTGCAAAGCTCATGCCCTAGAGGGAAAGACAGAGAAATGAACTTTCAATTGTAACATACTCATAGTAAATGAATGCTAATAGTAGAGGCAAGCCTTAGGTACTCCAGGACAACTACCCAGCCCGGGTGTTATGAAAACAATATCCAAAGGCTTCCTGAAAGAGCTAACGTGTGTCCTGAGTCCTAAAGGATGGGGAAGAGTTATCCAAGGGATGTGGGTCATGTGACCCACTCTATGAACTGACTCACAAACATTTGAGGCCCCTCCTATTTGTCTCATTCCACAGTCCACGTGGCTAACAGCTGGTGGATTGCTTCCAACCCCACCTCCAACCACAAGACCTCAGCGGTGTGTTGTCTGGGCCTGCTCATGTCTCTCTCAGCACTGTCTCTGTCAGTTTTTATTTCTCCGTGTGCATGCCGTTGGTGCAGACAGGGATGACACTTGTCTGTTAGCAAAGAGACAGAACGGTGAAGTGCTCTACCCCAGCAATCTGCTTCTGGCTACAAGTGGCTGTGACGGGCTCCCTTCTGTAGGTGCAGTGTGGCTTTCTCATCTGTGCTGTTGGCAGCAAAAGCTTGGCTCCCCACTGTGCTGTTCGTCTTGGTGTTGGAGCCTGGGTGGGCCAGAGGGAGAGGCGGAGATAGAGAGGGATAGAATATTCCCAGTGGCGAGCTCTAAGCTGTGGAAGGCTTACTGTGCTTTCAGACTCTGAAGACAAAGAAATTGGCTATCTGCACCTGAAGATAATTTCCCACCTTGTATAAAATATTAATGATAAAAAAATACTTCCTGTGTCCTGGCTATAGTCTAGGGGCTTTGTATTCATGACTTTGATTCTTTTTTAATGTTATTTTTGAGAAAGAGAGAGAGAGGGAGCAAGAGAGAGAGAGAGAAAGAGAGACAGAGTGCAAGCTGGGGAAGGTAGAGAGAGAGGATGATGCAGAATCCAAAGCAGGCTCCAAGTTCTGAACTGTCAGCACAGAACCAGATGCAGGGCTTGAACCCACAAACCATGAGATCATGACTTGAGCTGAAGTCAGACACTTAACCAGCTGAACCACCCAGCCAGGTACCCGTGATTCTTTTTTTAAACAGACTTTCAACATGAGTAGTATCAATTCTCTCTCTCATTTATATATGAAGAAACAAAGGCTCTGTGAGAATTGGTGGCTTGCTTAAGGTTAGAGAGCAAGTAAGTGGCAACTTCTAGATTCCGGCTCATATCCGTCAGACACTAAAATCCATTTTACTCTGATGACACCATCTGGTAAAGATGGAGGTTCTTTGTGCATCAGCAGTGAAAGTCGGCATTGCTTTAATTATGACAAGCTACCCTGGGAGTCCCCCATTCCTGCATGGTTGACACACTCCCAATGTTTGCAAGAAGAGCTATTACAGGTACAAGGTTCCCTGCTGGACCAGGCGTCTTCCGGGCTTCGCTCAGAGCATCCCACTGAGCCTCATGCAAATTTGCCACATAATCAGTCCCTTGCATCTTTGTGCAAAACCAGTCAGCATCCCTCTGCGAACCTGAAGATGTAAATTGCCCCCAACCCCTGCAGTGTGCTGCCTGTTCATTTCTCCTTATGCCACCATACGGTTCATTATCTACAGCCACCGTCTTCTGAAACTGTTTTTTAAAACGCATCGCAATCATATCTAGAGAGTTCTTAGAGTCTATTTTCCTTCATTTGAATTATAATTCTGTAAATGCGAAAGACTGAACGGACCTGTTTGAAAAGGAAAGAGGTAGGGGCTGAACCATCTTGGTTTCTCTCAGTGAGCAAATAAATATTCTATTGGAAATGCCTATGAGGGGAAAAAAATCTGAAACTGAGAAAAGATGAGATAATCAACTCTTATTCCCTTGAAGGGAGTTGTAGAGTGACGTGAAGAAGCCAGTGGGCTCTCTCTTCTGTTGTGTGTAATTTTCACGTTGAAACAGACAGTGTGAGTTGGAAGAATCTGGGTTCTACACACTATTTCCCACAGTGCTGGCATCCATGTGCACCAGCAGATTATAGCTGATGGTATAGTTTTTTCTTTCTGTGATTAAAGAGTGTTTGAAGAAAATAGGCCAGGCAGATAGAAGGTGGGAAAGGAGGGCAAGAATCAGATTTGGATATCAGATCCCAACAAGCACCATTTTTGTGAGGAGAGCCGGACCATTTGCCTCCTTTTAATAGGAGAGGACACTGAGATTCAGGCAAAGTGAGAGATTTGTTCAGGGCTTCTCGGCAAGGACTGAACACATCTCTCTCCCCAAATAACATTTGAGCTGGTAACTTGAATCATCACAGTGAGATTTGAGTTTCCTTACCAAAATGACACCCATGGATTTCCTGAATGCAAAGGAATTGTCATGTCTTTGAAAGTGGATGAGGCTTCAAAAATACGGAACACTCATCAGGTCCTACTATAAATCAATCAAGACAGAAGTTGTAAACAAAGACGTGTCTGCTCCAGAGCCCCAAATCCCAAATCTTTGTCAAAAGATAGTGGAGTAGTCCATGCAGACAAAGAAAGGTTAGCACCACGGCCAGTGGCAATGGGCTGAGGCTGTCTATTCCTGCGGAAGCAGGAATTAGAACATGGCACTGGTTAGCAGCTGAGGCATTTAGGAGAGGGAGTTTAGTCCACTTTATAGGATTGAGTTTGGCCATGGGTAACACTTAGTTCTGAGACCCAAACCAACCCTGAAAAGTTGTTATTCTTTCTCTTTCTCAGATTATAAATATCTCCACCAGTCAAACAGAACTAATGATAACATCTACCCCACGGGCTTTCTGTGAGGATATTAATACTATCATTTATTAAATGCTTCCTGTGCATTCCATACTCCAGAAAAAGCTTTTAGGTTCTTTTAATTCAAACAAAAATTCTATGAGATTGGTACTGTTATTATCCCCATTTTATTTATTTACTTACTAATATATTTAGAGAGCACAAGCAGGGAAGGGCAGAGAGAGAGAGAGAGAGAAACCCAAGAAGGCTCTGTGCTGTCAGTGAAAGGCCCAATGCAGTGCTTGAACTCACAAACCATGAGATCGTGAACTGAGCTGAAGTCAAGAGTTGGACACTTAACCAACTGAGCCATCCTTGCACCCCATCCCCATTTTATAAATGAGAAAACTAACGAATATAGAGGACAAGTTAATTTCTAAGAATCTGAACTGGATTTGAATCCACATTTTTGTCTGATTCTGACACTGTGCTCTGACCATTAAGTTTCATTGTTTTCTCAGCCACATTCTACAGTGCGGGTGACATCACCTAGTGTTGCAGGAGGCAGAAGATTTGAGTGGGAAAAGCATGGAGTTTGTTTTTCCTATGCAGTTCCAAACAGTGAAAATGAAAAGCCTAACAGCTTCTGTTAGGCATTAACCAAGATATCGGCTCTGAGCCAAACATACTACATGCGTTATCACATTTTATGTTCACCAGAACCCTAAATGGTAAATATTATAATTTTTATTTTATTTAAAATTATTTTTAATGTTTATTTATTTTTGAGAAGCAGAGAGAGACAGAGCACAAACAAGGGAGGGGCAGAGAGAGAGGGGGACACAGAATCAGAAGCAGGCTCCAGGCTCTGAGTTATCAGCACAGAACCCTATGCAGGGCTTGAACCCACGGACCATGAGATCATGACCTGAGCTGAAGTTGGACGCTCAACCTATTGAGCCGCCCAGGTGCCCCTATAATTATTTTTATTTTATAGATTAAAAAATTGAGGACCAGAGAAGTTAATCCATGGGAACATGATCACTCAGGCATTTCATAACTTGTAGGGATTATAAATAATGCGTGTAAAGCATCTAGCATAGGGCCTGGCATATAATAGAAAGAGTTTAGGAAATGAGAAATGCAAAGTACAATATGGATTTTTAAAATGTTTATTTGGGGCGCCTGGGTGGCTTAGTCAGTTAAGCGTCTGACTTTCGCTTAGGTCATGATCTCATGGTTGGTGGGTTCGGGCCCCACGTCGGGCTCTGTGCTGACTGCCAGCTCAGAGCCTGGAGCCTGTTTCAGTCTGTGACTCCCTCTCTCTCTGATCCTCCCCTGCTCACGCTGTCTCTCTCTCTCTCTCTCTCTCTAGAAAAAAAAAAAAATTAAAAAAAAAAATAAAATGTTTATTTATTTATTTTTGAGAGAGTGAGCAAGTGAGCATGAGCCAGGAGAGGGGCAGAGAGAGAGAGGGAGACAGAGAATCCCAAGCAGGCTCCACACTGCCAGCACAAAGCCCCACTTGGGGCTCGAACCCACAAACTGTGAGATCACAACCTGAGCTGAAATCAAGAGTCAGCCAGTTAATTGAATGAGCCACCCAGGCACCCCTGCAATATGGATTTTTAGATGGCCATTATCAGGACTTTTTTTTTTTTTTTAATTTTTTTTTTTTTTTTTTTTTGCATTTTGAGTGGATTTCTAGAAGCCTGTTGCTGGCATTCTGTTTTCTCTGAGGAGCTGAGCTCTGACTTTGAAGATGAACATGTCCAAGCATCATAGTCCCCTTGTTTTGTCTTTGCATCCCACACAAGGAGAGGAACACGGGAACACGCAATCCCACGGGCCCTGATCCGGCGGCCACAAAGCTACCTCCAGCCCTTTCATGTGTGTATTGAACTTTCTGGTCCATGTTACTAGAATGAATATTTGTGTGTCACTCTGAAAAAATGGTAATCATATCTCCTTCACCTTTATGTGACCATCTACCCTGAGAGTCAAATGAAATGAGATCATAAATAGCAACTGGTGGCTCGTAAAGGCCTATGTAAAACTCGGGGTTTTATATTATTATCCTTGTAACGACATGTAGCATTCCAGCCAGGACGCTCGTCCAAGTGTGTCTATTATCTAAAATTTCCCTTTTCTGTTTCTTTCCTCTTTTATCCCCCAATACAGCTTCTTAGCCAGTGAACACTAACAAGCATATTCAGAAGGTTGCGCTTTTTGGTATAAGGCTCCTAGGAAACTCAGGTTGTATTTATAGTTATGAAATTAATGGCATGGATTAATTGTGCAGATCCTCAAACTAGCAAATGGAATTAAAAGTAATTGTCAGGCCTTTGGATTTATGGATAGAGCTAAAATAACACCAGACTGTTCTTGGCAGGACCTTCTTCTCTGTGCACAGAATTTTATTAATAGATAGTATCAGTTCCATCTAAAAAAGAGAGCAGTGAGGGAAGAGCATATCTGTCTCCCCTTGGGGGGAAAAATAGCAAACGCATTTCCTAAGTGTCGTCTTGGTACATAAGCCCTCAGCCTAGAGTTTTGATCAAGTTAATGCCTTGCTCCTTCCTGTTCTGGAGTTACATTCAGGGGTTATCTTCAACCTCAAGAACACATGCCCATCATAGATGGGATGGCACTAACCTTGACTGAATACCTGTGTTGGGCCAGGCTGGGAGGGTCATATAAAAGAATCAAGAGCCCTTTGTGTAATAAAACACTTGCTACGGGTTGTGCCATGACCATGTGGCAAACGGGATAATGAGGGCTTGGCAGACAATCGTGTGTTTAATTCTTAGAATAATCAGAGGATGTGATTGCTTGTATGTGCCCACTTTACAGAGGGGGAAACTAAGACACAGGAAACAAACTTATCCAAAGTCACACAGCTGGTAAGCAGAAAAGCTGGTGTTCAAGTTCAGCCAAATCTAGAACCCACATTATTCTCAGTACCTTTTACCGAAAGAGCCCAAAGGAAGTTGATAACTGATTACAGGAAGATCATGGTTATGGCAACCACATTGGTACGTTTATTTATTCACTTGCTTACATGCTAACCATTCATGTGTCTACTCTGTAAGTGGCTCTAGACTGGGTAAGGCACAGAACACAGTCTCCACCCTCAGTCAGTCTGCAGGGGCAGACAGATGAGTCTTTGGGTACTTTCTACAATCCTCGGTGACACAAGTAAAAAGGAGGTCACCTAGCCAGTCTTGTGGGGTGAGGGGCTGCTTCCCAGAAGAGCCGCCTTCTAGATTTGAAAGCCAAGTAGGAGGTTGCCAGGCAGAGAGCAGGAAAGGGTCTTCTTTGCAGGGTGAGTAGCAGGTGTTGATACCAGCCTCCAAGGGAGGAGCTAGATGCACTCAGAGGCTGTGATTACCTCTGTGGGATTTGAGAGCCCCTGTGTAGGAGGTGGGGGCGAAACAGAGATTTGGTTGTCAGAAATGAGGTTGGCTTTCATGCATGCAGACAGCTACAGAGACCTGGGAATAAGCTGTGTTGTTTAGACTGTGGTCAGGTGTTTCCCCTTGATTCCGAGTATAGTGAGAAGCCGTCAAAAGGCTCCAAGGGGAAGGGACATCTGGGTGGGTAAGTCAGTTAAGTGTCTGACTCTTGATTTCGGCTCAGGTCATGATCTCACGGTTTGTGAATTTGAGCCCCGTGTCGAGGTCTGTGCTGATATACCATGGATCCTGCTTGGGGTTCATTCCCTCTCTCCCTCCCTCAAAATAAATAAATAAACTTTTAAAAACGGGCTCTAAGGGAGAGAGTGGAAGAATTACACATGCAGAGACACTTAAAGTACAGCTTGGGGGACAGGCTGAGAGGCGATGTCTGCAGCAGGGAGACCAGTGTGGAGGCTGTGGCAGAAACTAGTGAGTGGTGACGGCCAGGGCTGAGTGGTGAGCTTGAGTTAGGAAAGAAATGAACATGGAAAAGTATTCAAACATTAGAATGATCAAAGATGGGTGATTGATTTAATATATATATGTATATATATATATGGGGGGGCAGGGAGACAGATGAATTAGACCTATGAGACCCATGGGAGAGCAATTGTGCTTTTTTTTTTTTTTTTATTACTCAACCTAAGATGGTGAGTTCTACTCTAAGTCTATTGAGTTTGAGGTTTTCTGGAGGCACATGAGAGTGCCTGGGGGAAGACAGATCTGAGGGTGGTCAACACAGAGCTTCAGGTATCACCTGAAGAGCGGGCAGTAGGAGACACGAGAGTGTGGAGGTCTGAGGCCAGGAGAGGGGCAGGGCATGTAAAATGTGCAGAGAAAGAGGAGCTTGCATTTTGGCAGAGCTGGAGAAGTAAAAAAAAAAAAAAAGAGGAATAGCCTAGAAAGGTAGGCCTGTGATAGCACAGTGCAGGGAGACTCATGAAAGATGGGAGAGGCTCTCGGTCACATGTAATGCACCTGTTGGATTTGGTGAATGAGGAAGCCACTGGTGGCCTTGGCTGCAGAAAAGGACTGTGTCTTGAGCACACATGATGGTGTTAGGCTAGAGGAGAGAGGAGGCCTCTTCTATTATTGAAGGAGAGAAGAAGGAAGACACATGTGCAGAGGCAGGTAAGTCTGTGGGCTGCATGGATTGTCCGTAAGACTCTGTGAAATAAGAGACAGATTCATCATCTGGGAACAGGGATGGAGGTGGTGGAGCTGCGGTCTCGTGGGCAGGTGTGAAGCTTTGAAATAGTTTCTAGGGAATGCGAGAGAGGAAAGGAGAGAAGGATTTCTGGCCAGAGAGGGAGTCCTTGCATTTGAAATTATATTGATCTATGTGGTTACGTGATGGCCTCTGGCTGTACTCAGTGGTTTACTGGTGAGGTGGTGGTTGGATTGATGACCTGGGTTTGGTACCAGGAGGGTGTGACCAGAGGACAAAGCAAAGGTGGGATAATTGTGGGCATGGCACAGCATCAAGGGATGTGATGGACGAAGAGGTCTAGGCTGGAACAGGGACAGAGTGAGGACACGAGTGAGTAGACCAGCTGGAGGAAGTCAGTGCCCCAGGACCCACGGCCAGAGCTATGTTGGGGAAGAGAGATGAGAAGCACTGAGTGAGAGCTCTGTGCATTTTCTAAATTTGAAATCCTCAAAATCAAGCAATTCGAAGTGAATTTTCCCCCATGAGAAAGGGTAGCTAAAGCACCCTGGTGGGGGCAAAGGAGAGAAGGTAAAAATTCTGCCCTTAATTGTATCCGTGCACTCTGACGAGTATGAATGTGTTTATGAAGGAAATGACACAATTATTGGAAAATAGGGCCATTCCAAAAGGTGTGGGAGATGAAAACTCCAGCCAGACATGGATGAAATCACCATATTCTCCCCGGGTGTTGAGTAAATCATTCAGGGACCCCAAGGCTAATTGCCAGTTTGAACTCCTATGCAACCAAATTCCGATGTGTGCGTCTTTCAGCCCAACACCCAAGGGCCTCTGTGATCGTGTCCCAGTGTGTCCCTTTATCCCTCTCTCTCTCATCCCCTTTGTATATTGTCAGTCTTTTATCCAATTCGAGCAGTTTCCTTTCATCCAATTTGTTAAACTTCCTTGAACAAACATGGCCCTTGAGCTCAATTTTGATGCTTTTGTCTACACAGTTCATTCCACCTAGAAGTCGCGTCTCCCTAATCTGGTTTTCCAATGCCTGTGCTTCCTCGGCAACTGCCCCCAGATGATACCCCTGTAATTTCTCACCTCTCCCACCAGATCTGCTCCCCCAGCTGTGATGCCCGCCCTCTCCCAATTTATTCCACCTTTCCGCCTCTGGCACTTGTCATTCTGTTTTATTTTACAGCTAATTCTGTGGAGCTTTTGTTTCATTTGTCTGGTTAGTTGGTGGGTCCTGTGTCAACAGGAACTTAGATCAGGGGTTGGCAAACAATGTACATAAAGGGCAGCCAGTAAATCCTGTTGGCTTTGTGGGGCCACTTGTCTCCATGGTGAGCACTCAGTTCTGCTGTTTTACTGTGAACACAACCACAAACAACAGACAAGGGAAAGAGCATGGCTGTGTTCCAGTCAAACTTTATTTATGGACACAAATTCAAATCTCATATGATTTTCCCATGTGACAGCGTACGATCCTTTTGATGTTTTTCAACCATTTAAAAATGTAAAATCTATCGGGATGCTTGAGGGCTCAGTTGGTTAAGTGCCCAACTCTTGATTTTGGCTCAGGTCATGATCTGAAAGTTTGTGAGTTGGAGCCCCATGTTGGGCTCTGTGCTGACAGTGTGGAGACTGCTTGGGATTCTCTCTCCCTATCTCTCTGTCTCTCTCTCAAAATTAATAAATAAACCTAAAAAAATAAATAAAAACATAAAGTCCATTCTTAGGTCCTGGGGTATACAATACTGTAGGCCCTTCTACTGAAGTTTGCTGACCCCCAGCGTTGAGTCTACTTATTACTGTATCATCAGTCCCAGAACAGGCTATGGTCCATAGTAGGCACGCATTAAACATTATTGAATGAATTTACCTGTGAATCCATCGAACCCTAAGTGGCTGAAAGCCTAGAGACTAGCTTTGCCTATTTGTTGTTAATGCTCAGAGTCATTAGAAACGGGGGTTCCTGGGTGGCTCAGTCAGTTAAGCGTCTGACTCTTGATTTCAGCTCAGGTCATGACCCCAAGGTTGTGGGATGGAGCCCTGCATTGTGCTCTGCGTTGAGCATGGAGCCTACTTAAGATTCTCTCCCCCCAACCCCCCCTCCCCACCCCGCCTTCTGCCCCTCTCGCTTGCACGCTCTCTCTCTGTCTTAAAATAAAATTTAAGAATCATTGGAAATGATTTGTGCAGCTCTGATTTAACTTAAGTGACACAGCTCATAGGCATCCTAGTTGAACTTGAACTTGGGTCTCCTGACTCCTAGAGTCTTTTAAAATATGAGTTTGCCAGTATAATTGAACAGGAAATGCCGAGGTGCTGCCTGGTTGATCACCAAGATCCGAACTTCATCCCAGTAACTACAGGCCTCTGGAATTGTTCATTAGTGTCCAGGATGAGGATAATCGGTTTGGGTAAAATTGGATTGACAGTGGAGGGTTGCTTAGGCTCAGTGTTCTGAAACAGCGAGTCTCATCTGGCCCATTCTAAGGGGATCCTCCTCTCTCCCACTGCCTCCTACTAATCATGTGTTTAATAGTGGGCAAAGCTGTGGATAAGCTTATTACTGTTTCCTCACCATTAAATCTTCTGTTGGCTTTAGTATTTCAAAGGATCCTCTCGCTGGAATACTTCAGGGCTCAGACAAGCCGGGAGCTTTGTAGTTTGGGGCCAGAGCTGAGCAAAGAAAATGATTGTTGAAATACCGTCTCACCTAAGGAGAGTTGGAAGTATGATCAGTGCATTTCATCAGAGCGGTGGATTTCACCCACTCACAAGGGCTTTGGTTAGCGTCCTCATAATAACCAGCAGGGACTCCAGCATCAGACCTTGGCTTGCCCTTTTCATCTGGAAGGAGGAAACCGTCCAGCTCAAATACTTAAATTTATTATTTTGCCCCAGATACTGAAGAACAAATGCCCAGCAGGGACTTGACACCAAGTTCCAAACACCCCACAACCCAGGGGCCTCATGGGCGAGCAGATGAAATGCCCTGCACTTAATCGATACCCTCCGGTCTTTTAACCTTATTTTATTTATTTATTTTTTTAAATATTTTTATTTATTTCTAGGAAAGAGAGAGAGACAGCGTGAGCAGGGGAGGGTCAGAGAGAGAGGGAGTCACAGACTGAAACAGGCTCCAGGCTCTGAGCTGGCAGTCAGCACAGAGCCCGACGCGGGGCTCGAACCCACGAACCGCGAGATCATGACCTAAGCGAAAGTCGGACGCTTAACCGACTAAGCCACCCAGGCGCCCCCTTTTAACCTTATTTTAAAACGCTGCAGACACGGTCAACGAGGTTAACTTCGTTCAGGGCCGAGATCCAAATGGAATTGGCTTTTTTACATAATGCTGAGTGAGGAAATCCATCAGCTTCTGGGCTGTTCCATCCCTCCAGACAGGTTTGATGCATTGAAGTCTCTTGCTTCCTTGGTCTGCAATTTAATTATCTGGAACTTATCTCCTTTTATAAACTGTTACACACTCGGTCCAAAATTTTTGCCACTTTTCAAGGTTTTCATTAAAAAATAAAAAGGAGGTGTCCCATCTATATTCATGGCCTGGTTTGTCAGAATGTTCAGGCTGGTGAGAATGAAGAATGACTTGATAATCCCAAGCAAGGAGGGGTCCTCCCGGGTGTCAGCCGACTTCATCCTAACGTTTACTGGCAATGCTAAATACCAGTCCGGTAAACACTCAAAAAAGAGCTATTTACTCTGCCAGATCACAAATGACATTTTTTTTAACTTACAAATAGAAATCACACTGAACTTTGAGAGTTGCCCGGAAAAAAGTACATTGGAAGGTCAAAAGGGAAACCGTGGGGCGTATTTCAAAATTGTCTTTGCGAAGGTGTTAAAAATGTTAGTAGTTACCCTATTCCTGTTACAGAGGACTGGCCTTAGGTCAGCTTCTCACTCCATGTTATGTGTTTGTCCCCCACACCCCCACCCCAACTCCATTCCAAGTTCTGTGATTGTCTCATCTCCATTCACATCTCTGCCTGGGCTGTCTCTGTAGACCTGCATCCACTCAGGTTTTCTTCTGCAAGGCCACAGCCCTTTGAGGAGCTCAGCCAAGTTCATGTTTGAGTTATGATAACCACACGCGCAGCAATGTAAACAGAGTCAGGAAGTCTTGACCATCAGCATCTCAAGTGCACCATGATACAAAGGGAAGATGGGACCCTCCCTTCGACGGCCCCTTATGTAACGGAGATTATCGCAGAAGCAAAGAAGAAGTCTAATCAGCTGTTAGAGCCTTAATTACATTCCTCTTGGTTGAAATCCCCAAATTACCTAATTGTCACTCAGTTCACATTTGAGCGGTTGATTCCCCCCCCCCCCGATCTATTATTATTCTAATCGCCTTTTGGATGTCGGTGTTAGTAGCAGTAGAATTCAGCGTCAAGAGCTGACTGCAATCCTGCTGACAGAGCCTTTCCTGTGGAGGAAAATCTGAAGTCCTCAGAAGCATCAGCCCGCAGATAAACTGAGGAAACAAAGCCAGTACACATGAGAGACCTGCAAGGCCACCACCTCTGGCTGTTCTCTCCCCTCCTCCCATGGCTCCGGAGTCCCCTCTCCCCAGGACCGGACTCTCTCCAGCACGATCTTTCAGATTGGTCCATGGAATGCTCTCTCAGCAAACCTGCTCTGGTTTGCCTTGGTGTTTCCCAAAGTAAATCTGGTGGGAGTGTTGGGAATGGCAAGCGCTGGTAATGGCCCCAGGCGCTGAGGTCACAGACGCCCTCACTTGCTCTTTGATCTTGGGCAAGTCACTGAAGCTCTCTGTTTCTCAGCGGGTCAGACAAGGGTGCCAATGCCCTGCTCCTTACAGGGTTGTTGGGGTGAGATGAGAAAAGACATGTCGGAGTGATGACAGTGCCTCCAGACAGTGGTTATTATAGTTATTAATTATCCAGTCGTCATCGCTGCAGCCGGGGGAAGGCCTACTGATACATCCCAAGAGCATGTGCAAAGTTAATTAGTAATTATGAGAGAGCTCCTTTTTTTTTTTTTAATATTTTATTTATTTCTAGGAGAGAGAGAGAGAGAGACTGCGTGAGCAGGGGAGGGTCAGAGAGAGAGGGAGTCACAGACTGAAACAGGCTCCAGGCTCTGAGCTGGCAGTCAGCACAGAGCCCGACGCGGGGCTCGAACCCACGAACCGCGAGATCATGACCCAAGCGAAAGTCGGACACTTAACCGACTAAGCCACCCAGGCGCCCCTAGAGAGCTCCTTTTTTATGTTTTGCTGATTTTTCAAGTTTCTAATGTACCCCTCCAATGTGGAGGCAAAGAAGAGAAAGAAAACACTATTAACTGTTGAGCTAATTACCAGGACCCATCTCTTCTAAGAGCCCATGAAAAAAAAGTAAACCAAAGGCATAGAACTTCTATCCATCCCTGGGGATCTGAGAACAGAGGGACTCTGGAGGCCTGAGGATTATAAATGAACTTCGCAAGAACAGGGTGCCTCGTTGTTCCAGAGGCTTTCACTTTTAAATCTGAGGCTGAACAAACATTGAGCTCTTCTCCCATTGGCTGAATCTCAAGAGGAAAGTGGAGCAAATACACAGGTTGTTGGTGGAAGTACCAGCAATCAAAGCACGTCTCCGTGAATTACCAGATCAGTGCTGGGTTTTAAGACAGTTGATGCCGTTATCCATGAAGATATTAGATGATCCTGAGAGTGGTTATTCTGGGAGAAGAAAAAAAAAATCAACTCCTCCAATGTGAGCTGTGTAACAATTAGGCAATTCTGAAATTTCAACTGAGAGGAATTTAATTAAGGCTCTAATAGCTGATTAAACTCATTTTAGATCTGCTGGCAATTGCCACTGGTTACATAAGTAACCTGAGAAAAAAAAGATTGCCGTCTTTTACCTACCTCCGTGTTTAATCCTGCTGGTAGCGGGAGGTATGATCCTTTTAGGTGCTTTCCGAAAATACAGCCCTCACACCACCCAGAGCAGAATGACCTAGGATCATGGCTGAAAAGGCAGATTCCCAGGCCTCCTCCCAGACCTACTGATGCAGAATCAGTCCCTAAGGAGAGGGACTTGTTCATACCAAAGGTTCATGGGGACTCCCTTGAATAATTGTATTTAAGACCTTGCATTCAAAAGAAGCAGACACTGCCTCATTATGCGAATAGGGGCTCTAGGTTTCACTCTGCCAGTGGCCATGTGAGGCTCCCCAAGGCATAGAAGGAAGACAAAGTAGGTTCAAACCACACTGCTTCTGAGCAGTTTCTTTCTTTTTTTTAATGTTTGTTTATTTTTGAGAGAGAGAGCACGAGCAGGGGAGGGGCAGAGAGGGGGAGACAGAGGATCTGAAGCAGGCTCCAGGCTCTGAGATGTCAGCACACAGCCCGACGCGGGGCTCGAACCCATGAACCACGAGATCATGACCTGAGCTGAAGTCGGACGCTTAACCCACTGAGCCCCCCAAGTGCCCCTTGAGCAATTTCTTTGTAGAAGCTGGTTCACGTGTACAGGGCAGGAGAAAGCTGGTTTGACTCTAGCCATCTCCGACGAACTTTAGATTGGATCTTGGTTTAAAACAAAAGTTACTGGGCTCAACTGCAACGTACTCCGGGTAGAATACATTTCGACTTCCTGTCAGGCCACGGTCATGACTCGGGCACCCATATTGTGGCTTTCTAGATCTATAGAATTCATATCTGCTTTTGGTTTCAAGCATCAGTCCAAGACACAAAACTTCTTGTGTGTAAAGCTGTCATCAGCTTGTTTTTGCATTAGATTTTCATGCTGAAGCAAGAAGTGATGCTAATCGATGATGCTGTTTATGCTAAGTATGGACATTAAATCATTTTAAATTCCCTTCACGGCCATTTATCTCATGTCCTTTGGAAGACTTTATATTTCAGGTGGAGAGAAATTGGCCTCCCGTTTATTTCATTTTTCTCCTTAAATTCATCTTCCTGAAGAGTTAATTACTCATATTTTCTGCAGCTTGGGAGTAAATCACTGCTTATTATCTAGAGTGAAATGTGTTCTGATGTTTTGCACACGCCAAGTGTTTGTATTAAGGCCTGTTTGCCCTTTGGTTATGAAATGAGCTAAGCGGGGCCGGTCAACCAAGAGCAGAGGCACTGTGAACTGTGCTTCCATTGTCGGTTTTAATAAATTTCCTCTCTGATTTTTAATTTAGCAATCCCTATTGTCTGGTCTCCAAGGAGAGGAGCTGAGTAAACAGGCTACTCTCCTCTCTTTAACTTTGAATTCTCAGTAAAAAAGGGACTGTATGCGGCAGTCTGAATCGAGCTCAGTTCAGCAAATATTTATTGAACTGGCTGGTGGGTGAGCCCCGTGCTGGAGCCGATGTGGGTCACGTGGTTGTAGAAGCCTGGCCAGGCCGACTGTTCGACGGAATTACCAGTCGAGACAAACCGGGTCCTCAGCCCCCGCCCACAGCCAGTCATTCAGTCAGTCTCTGAGTTGTGTTGATTATAACCCTTGGAGATGTCAAGTTCCTTCCTGCCCCACCAGTGTGGTCCCGTGTCCCGGATCAATGCAGCTGCCTCCAGCCCATCACTCTGCATTCAGAATTGTTTAGCCCCAAGCCCTTTGTCTGCACTGCCCTGGGAAGAAGTGTTCTAGTATGTCAGACCGAAGTTATCCCTCCCCTGATTAAAAGTGTTCAGGAATCCCTGCACCCCCCTCCACACACTTCAGTCGCCCCGAGAATAAAGGTGGAAGCCCTGAACAAGCCACATAGCAGTCCTGCTGGTCTGGCTCAGAGTTGGAGTTCACTTCCTGTTGGGTGCGTCTTTCAATTCCCTTCCAGAGCAGGAAGCTGTGTCTCTGGTGCATCCTGTGCTTACTCCCAGCATGGCCATTATCTCCCTTTATTGGCATTGAGCTTTGACTCCTCTTCTCCAGCCAGATTGGATACTCTGAGGATAGGGGCCAGGCCTGCCCGGCTCCCTGCTGTGGCCCCAGAGCCTTCTGTGGAGCCTGGGAGAGTGGACAGCAGTAAAGCGCCAGATGCACGTACTGAGTGACGAATGAATAAGCAAGAGCGTTCAAGGGCAAGAGAGGGTGGTCTGGAGGCACAGAAAACACAAAAAGGCATTCCAGCCGGAGAAGTAGACTCCATGAAGAAGTGGTATTTGAGCTGGAAAGCCTAGGCAGGATTTCAATTTGTGGGGGTGACAAGGAGAGGGAGTTCAGGTAGAAGAAACAGTGCAGGCAAAGGCAGGAAGTAGGTGTCGATCAGGAAGTGCTGACAGGAAGTGAAAAGTGTATGCATTACTGTGAGTACCTAGAGGTGTGCGTGTGTGTGCAAGGTACATGTGTATGTGTTGTTCATGTGGGGGTGGATGTGAGTGTATATATGCCTGTATTGTGAGTTTGGGTAGGTGTGAGTGTGTGTGTGTATGTGTGTATAGGTGTGCATTTGTCTTTGAGTTCATGTATAAATGTTTAAGTATGCTGATTTATATCCGAATATGTATACATATATGAGTATGTGTACGTGTGAGTGTATCTGTGTTGGCGGTATACATGTACATGTTCTGGTGTGAGAGTATGTATAGGGTGTCTGAGAGAGGGAAAGAGAGAGAGGAAAACGACAGAAAGCAGAGAGCAGAAAAATTGGTGAGACTGATTGATTATTATAGGGTCCATTAATGTTAAGGGGCATCTGCATTTGATTGTATAGGCAGTATGAGTCAAGGATGGATTTGAGTAAAGGTAGATGTGTGATTTTTGGCATTTCGGTATGTTATCAGGGGGTGTCTTTGGAGACCAGGAGACCAGTTATGAGAAGATTTTAATTGTCTCTCGTAAGCATTTCATGAGCAGATCCAATAAGATCAAACATAGTTTGAAAGGAGAGCCACAAACATCTACTCATCACCTAATTTCTCCCAGCCACTCATGGTCTCTGAGACATCTCTCTGACTTTACCCAGACTCGAAGGGGTGAATGTTAACTTATGACAGTGTCTGGAGATGAAATTGTCTCTGAAGTTGTCTCTGCTCTGAGAAAATACTGGCTGAACATTTTGATAAGTAATCAGTGCCCTTTCACAAAACATTTTCCAAGAGCTGAAGAGCGATTAGCTTTCTAAAGGCCCTGTATTTAAATTTTATTAATAAAAATGGATTTTAAAAATCATTACAAAGTTAATTTCTCCTCTTTATAGTTCTTTTAACAGAATCACTTTTCTCCATCAGAGGTCAATTATTTTTCTTTGTCCTCAAAAACCTCAGTATATTTGCAGAAAACACTCAAAGATTTATCACCAAAATTCAGTTTATTTTGAAGGTAAAGATTCTTTTTCTCCTCCCACACAGCCTTTTTGGCTGAGTTTGGGACTGTTTTTAACTATAAAAAAAATTCATGATGGAGATAAAAATCACCTGCCTGTGCCTATTTATTGTATACAGAGCATTTATAAGAATTCAAATAGTGCTAAGAATAGTGCTGAATATGTGTTAAGTGCCCAGTGAATATCCACTTTTATTGTTAGAAGAGCTCAAGCAATGCCATCCAGACTTTATTGCCATCTTCTCTATTTCTTAGCTCTGGAGTCTCTGATAGGTTCTTCTGTCATACCACCCTATGCTAATCATCCCAGTAAAAGTCCCAGGGAAAACTTCCATTGGCTCAGTCTAGGTCACATGCACATTTGTGAGCCAGTCACTGTGGCTCAGGGGCCAAATGTATTGATTTGCCAAGTAAGGGCCATGTGCCTATTCCTTTTTTTTTTTTTTTAATGTCTATTTATTTTTGAGAGAGAGGGAGAGCACGCGCGCTTATGAGCAGGGGAGGGGCAGAGAGAGAGGGAGACAAAGAATCTGAAGCAGACTCCCGGCTCCAAGCTGTCAGCACAGAGCCTGACACAGGGCTCAGACCCATGAACCAGAAAATCATGACCTGAGCCAAAGCCACGCGCTCAACTGACTGAGCCACCCAGGTGACCTGCTAGGTACCTATTGAAATTGGATACAAGCTCTCTACAAAGGAAAACCAATATGCTGTAACCAAAGATGTGGGAAATGACAATGGGCAGACAAACAACAGAAGGCTTCTCTAGAACCCTTGGGGGAAATGTAGAGAAGTTGGTGATTTGTGGTTAAAATCACTGAGGTGGGGGGGAAAAACTGTGCCCACATCAAACTCAGGTTAGTATCAAGAAATGCTTTTATGGAGTTCAACCTGAAATAATATGAACTCCCCTTTAGAAGCTTTAAATCAAAGTGGGGGGTCCCTTTGATTTAACCAACAAGGAAAGAACGACATAAAGCACCTCTACTGTGCTGGGCATTCCTCCCTGAGGAATTTAGTAATTTAGTAATTTAGTCCTTTCAGCACAACTATGAATTCTGCTACTATCGTCATCCCATTTTTCAGATAACCCTATTGGAGCAGAAAGACATTAGGCAATACAGCTGACCCTCAAACAACATGGAGGTTGGGGGCACCCCCCCACCTTCTCCCTTTGAAAAAACCCGTGTGTAACTTTTGATCCCCCCAAAACTTAACTGCTAATAGCCTACTGTTGATTGTAACCCCTATTGATTGTAACATCAACAGTCGATTAGCATGTATTTTGTGTGTTCTTTGTATTACGTACTCCGATTCTTCTAGTGAAGTCAGCTGGAGAAAAGAGAGCGTTATGAAGAAAACCACAAGGAAGAGAAAATACATTAGTGGTACCATACTGTCCGGATAGGAGAAAAGCCACGTATGACTAGACCCGTGCAGTTCAGTCCTGTGTGGTTTAAGGGTCACCTGTGTACCCAAATGGTATAGCTGGGGTTCGAAGCCAGGACACCCTGCAGCAACTCTGCTCTTTGGTGTCTCTGAGAGTCTGTTATTTTTAAAAATTCCCCCTTCTGAATTCAAAAAAGGAGTTAAGTAGCCTTCTTATTTGAGAATAGCGTTAGATTTACAGAGAGCTTGGGAAGGCATTCTGGTGAGTTTTCATGCACCTCACACCGGCTTCTCCAGTTACTAAGACATTAAATGGTGTTTGTTGGATTAATGAGCCAGTATTGATATATTACTGTTAACTGACACCCATGCTTTATTCAGATTTCCCCGTATTTAAAAAAGGTTTTTCATGTTTACTTACTTTTGTAAGAGAAAGAGTGGCGGGGGCAAGGGGCAGGGAGAGAGGGAGACACAGAACCTGAAACAGGCTCCAGGCTCTGAGCTGTCAGCACAGAGCCCAACACGGGGCTCGAACACACAAACCGTGAGATCATGCCCTGAGCCGAAGTCGGACGCTCAACTCACTGAACCCCCCAGGTACCCCTCCCCAGTTTTTATCTAATGTCTTTTCCCTGTTCCATCCTATCACCTCATGCAGGACACCCCACGGTATTTAATCACAAGCTCTTCCCAGGCTCCTCTTGGCTGTGACAGTTTCTCGGCCTTTCCTTGTATTTTGATGAGCTCCACAGTTTTGAGACGTGTCAGTCAGCTATTTTCAAGGATGTCCCTACACTGGGATTTTTCTGATATTTTTCTTATGGTCAGATTGAGGTTATGTGTCTTGGGAGGAAGACCATGGTTGGGGGGGAGGGAAGCTCTGTCCTCATGTCATATCAAAGGGACATAATACCAAACCGACCTATGCCTATTGATACTGATTTCAGTCATCTGGCTGAGGTGCTGTTTATCAGGTTTCTGCACTATCACTGTAAAATATTTTCTTCTCCTTTCCTTTCTCCTTTTTTCCTTTTTCCTTTTTTCCTCTTTCCTTTTTTCTTTTTCCTTTCCTTTCTTTTTTTCCTTTTTCCTTTCCTTTCCCCAGCAAAATCTTGTAGTTGCATTTCTTCCCTGACTTAAAAGTGAGTCCTGGGTTCAGGCCCTGATTCTGCCACTCTCAAGCCATGGAAACTGAACAAGTTGCTTAAGTCCTTGCGCTTCATTCCCCTCATCGATGACCCGGGGATAATAATAGTAGTGCTTTGTTCATCTGTCTGTTTTTAGAATTACATGAATTAATATGTAGAGCTCCCCAGAGAAAACAGAAAGAGTTATTTTTATCATCTCGCATAATCCTCACAGCCACTCTGTAAGGAGGGCACTGTTACTTATAAAATATGAAGAAAACTCTGGTGGACTCGAGCTCCACTTCAGGTAAAACATGAGTCTTGCTTCAGGTGAGCCCCACTTGCTCTCTCTGCCCCTCACTCACTTGTGCCCTCTCTCTCTCCAAAGAAAAAAAATACTTATATATCTATAATAATAAAGACACTTCATGTCTTTGAGCTTCAGTTTACCCACCAAGCGATAAGGATCATCAGCCTTCCCCACCTGCTGGAGTTGTTCTGAGAACTGAGTCAGGTGATGCGTGGAAAACTCTTAGCACTGTGCCTGAAACACAGAGTACAACCCCCAGTACATGTTAAGGATTGGCTGTGTCAGCATCATCCAAGTTAGCACAGCGAGGGCTTGGCCACGCCGGGATTTGAACCCACGCCCGTCTGCAGAGAACCAGCAGAAGTCAGCTTTGAGCAAATCCTCCAGTTGGGGCGCCGTGGGCTTCTAGGCAGCAGAGAACTCCAGGCCAAGAAGGCTCTAGTGACCTCATTCTTTCTTCTCCGTCTTCCAGCTTGGTTCTCCAAGCCATCCTGTCCTCTTCGGAGTTAGGCATGCCATCTTGACCTCTCCGGGTACACGGCCGCTCTCCAGAACTCTCCAGAATTATCAAGCTGCGAGCTGCGCAGCCTTCATTCACCCCTTTCTATTTCTCTGTTCGTTACCCTGATCTCAATAAGGATAGAGCTAGGAGGGCAACTTTGCCCGTACTTTGCATGGGACCTTAGGTCCCAAAGACCTTTGGGATCATCAGGTCCACCCTCACTCCCCATCTGTTTCAGGTGAGGGGACTGAGACCCAGAGAGATCAGAGGTCAAGGGCAGGTTGTCATGGGAACTCAGGTCTCTGCCTCCTCAGCCGGCGCTTCTGCCACAGGGGCTCACTGTTTTCCCAACGAGAGGCTTAATACGTGTTGAATTAACAATAATAGTGCCGCATACAGAGAGGTTGCTATGGATTCAGAGACCTTGCCATCATCATCTCATTTATAATCCTCAAGACACCATAATGAAATTGAAATATCTGGAGGGAAGAGCAGTTCAGAAAGATGCTGTGACTTGCACAAGGTCACACAGCTAAGGGCAGGGGTGAGATTTGGGCCTGTCTCTCTGACCCCAAAACTCATGGTATTAATGATTCAGGCCCCTCTCCCCCTGTGCCGTGTGAGGAAGAGGAAGGAGCGGTGCTATAGGATGAGGCTGATCCCTGGAAAGTCAATGGGTCAGTATGTGCACATCCATGTGTGTGTGTCTAGTACAGACAGACACACACAAGTGTGCCTTCCTGTCCTGGACACGTGTAGACCTAACCGGAAGTTTGGCAGGGCCTCCTGGAACTTCATAATCCCTTTGAGCTCCAGAAACAGGACCATGGCTTCAACAGCGACGATATCACTTCACTTGCTCCAGTGCATTGAGAACTTACCCCAGGGGGGGAACGTTACAGCCGGGAAATGTACTGACTCCCCTGGGTCAGGCAGGGCTGCTGATCTAAAGTTACAGACTCTGCCACATGGGGCGTGCACGGCCCTGGAGGGGACTGGGAGCAAGAAGATCCAATTTAGAGAAGAGCAGGACAGTCCCCTTCAGTGGCAAGAACAGGAGCAGGGAGAGAGATGGATCACTCGTGTCATCAGAGTGCATGGGGTCCTTCTGTTTGGGACATGATCGTTAGAGAAGGGCATGTGGGGCGTTCATACCCTGTGCCCGCTTCGTGCCTGTGGACACTGAGGCAAGCAGAAATGATGTGAGTGAAGTTTCTTCTCACTTCAGGGTTTATTCCATTGACTGTTGACGTCCTCTCGAACACCTGAGAGCGACCAGAGCCCCTTCTAAACTGGCAGTGGCATGATGGCCTTGGCTGTGTCTGGAAACTGTCATACACAGACATTTTTCACAGCCACTCTCATGGCTCTGCGTCTGGGGGGGCTTAAGTTGACATGAAGCCTGAGTGAAGGGAGAATATAGGTTTCAGTACCTTAGTATTTTGCTGAGGATGCAAGATTCAGTAGCCGAGGCGAACATGGACGGACACGTTGATCAGTCTACTAGTATTTTCCATCTCACGGACATTTTTAAAAATTCAGGTCAGGTGTTCATTGATTTGATCAACAGCTATCCATTAAGTCCCTCCTTTTGCCAGGCCCTGAGTTTAGAAGCTGTGATTCTTGGGGCGCCTGGGTGGCTTAGTCGGTGAAGCGTCCGACTTTCGCTTAGGTCATGATCTCGCGATTTGTGGGTTCGAGCCCCGCGTCGGGCTCTGTGCTGACTGCCAGCTCAGAGCCTGAAGCCTGTTTCAGTCTGTGACTCCCTCTCTCTCTGACCCTCCCCTGCTCAAGCTGTCTCTCTATCTCTCCTAGAAATAAATAAAACATTAAAAAAAAAAAAAAAAAGCTGTGATTCTCTAAACCCATCATTGTGTATTTTAAAATCTCTCCTAGACTGGGAAGTCATAATCTAATCAGAGAAACACATAGCTTGTTGAAGTATAATATTATTAAGCAAACAGAGATTAGATATTTAAATCGAATTAAGGATTTATGAATGAAATGTTACCATGTCAGGGAGTTCCTTCGGTGTAATTCAGAGGAAGTGGGTGGCAGTGTAAATGAAATGAGATTGGCCATGAGTTAGCAATTATTGCCACTAGAGAATGGGAAGGTGGAGATACATTACCCTAGTTCACTTTCGCATGAGTTTAAAATTTCCCATCATGAAAAAAGAAAACAAGGTTGGGGGCACCTGGGTGACTCAGTAGGTTGAGCGCCCAGCTTTGGCTCAGGTTATGATCTCAGGGTTCATGGGTTTGAGCCCCGCATTGGGCTTTGGGCTGACAGCTTGGAACCTGCTTCAGATTCTGTGTCTCCCTCTCTCTCTGCACCTCCCCTACTTATACTCTGTCTTTCAAAAATAAATAACATTAAAAAAAGAAAGAAGAATGAATTGAGGGGGCATAGAACTCCCACCTTGGGCCTGGTTACATACGGACCTACATCCCCGGTGACTTCCATTTGTCTTTTCCCTCCTGGCTAACAGACTGGGTGAGCTCTTAGGATAAATCTCAGCTCCTTATGAGGACCTGCAAGGCTTTGCATCATCTGGCCCCTGTGTGTGTTGAGTGCTCTCCCTTCCTTCGCTCCCCCAACCCCTACCTTATCTTGGATTTCCAATGTCAGTTTAAGTGCAACCTCCTCAGAGAAGCCCACTGGGATTTATTCCCCCCATTTGCTCTCTTTCTTCCCATTTTTTCCTTTCTTCCTCCCAGTTCATATGATGTATGTTTTTGTGTGATTATTTCACTCATGTCTGTCTTCCCGATTAGCATAAAAATTCCATGCAAGTAACAGTTTCACTGTGCTCACGACATTCTCCTTGGTGTCTAGTACAGGGCTTGACACCTAGTGGCCACTCCATAAATACTTGTGGAGCGAAAGAATTCCTGTTAATCCCGTCTACAAACACTGTACTGACTCCATTCAAATCCCTTGTGAAAATGCAGATGGGAGGGTCAGGTGAAGAAAGTTTGTTACTCTATGTTTTATAGAACCCTGGGGCCTGGATTTGGGGCTCTGGGGAGCCTACCAGAGAAGCCTGTCAGACTCAGAGTGGGAGGGGCCTCTCAAGATGTAGGGCCGCTTGGAAACAGCAGCCTCAGCCGTGATTAAGTTTTTCCACCCACCACCTGCTTTCACCCTCCTTGGCTGACTGGTGGGTGCTTACTTAGACATGGGAAGGGACAGAATAACCTAGGGGAGATTTGGGGGAGTCACTGCACTCTAGGAAGTCCTAAACCTTTACCACTCCTCTCCCCGGCAGTCAGCCTTGGGTGAGGACCTCTGCCTGACTCCACGGTGTAGGGTACGAGATACAATGACATCACCAGAGACTGTGCTGGCTAAACAGTCTTTGTGTTAATTGATGCTTCTTGGGGCATCCGGGGCTGTCTCTGCCGGGAAGGAAGGATCTTTGAGCTATACCATGGTGACCACGTTAGGATTCACACAGCCCTATGGTAGGGTTCTCGTTCCACCGCTTCCCAGCTGTGTGAGGTTGGGCAGGTTACACAGCATCTCTGTGCTTCAGTTCTCTGAACTATAAAGTGGGAATAATGATCCTTACCCTGTAGGATTTGTGGGGATCAGAGTAACTGGCAATGTTGAACATTTCCTGCCTACACAGGAGTGCTCAAAAGTGACACCGTTGTAAGTACAGCATCAAAGAGCTGCAGTGGAGACTTGTGAGGTTCTGTGTTGCTGGGGAAAGCAGGAATGCCCTTCCAGGTTAGGTGATATTTGAGCCAAGTCTTCAACGCTAACTACAACAATGATAAAATAATGGCAGCTACCGTGTATGTTATGTGCTGAGTTCTGTGCTCAGTGCTTCATGTACGTTTTGGATACAGCTCACCACAGTCCTGAAAGGCATAACCTGGTACCATCTGCATTTTGCAGATAAAGCTCAGAGAGGTTAAGTGACTTTCCCAAGGTGACCCAGCTAATGGGCGAAGCCAGGATCAGCACTTAGTTCTCTCTGACTGCAATAAGCCATTCGTGTACCAGATGAACTTCCCAGCCTCTCTTCAAGGTTTGAGTTTTCCAAGAGAAGTGGAAAGAAAAGGGACTGATGGAACCTCTCCCTTCTGTTTGCATATGTATTATTATTGGTTCGGTCTTTGTTCCACAGCCGACTGATAGGTTTATCTGTCATTGTTCCCCGGCTGCTGCCAGGACATAGTTGGTACTCAATAAATCTGTGTTGAGTGAATGAAGAACTTGGCAGACTCAGCACCCTCCCCAGCCTGTGTTACACATCACAGCATGGCGAGATGAACAAGTGACCAAATTATCTCACGGCTTATTCTGTCACAAAATGGAAAGTATCGCCGAGGCTGGACAGGTTTGTAATTGGCCGCGTGGAATGTGGCGCTCTAAGCAGCAAACATTTTCCAGCCCAAGTGATGAGGCCACCTGAGGGCCCTCAGTCTGCCTTTTCTCCTTCCACCCCATCACCCCTTCCCGTGTGTGGAACGTCTGCATTCTCTTTATGGGCCCGAAGTTCGTTTCCGGGACCCGCACTTACAGGAGGGGAGGTGAGTGGGTCACGTCAACGCAGACAAGCCTGGACTTGGCACTTAGCTTTTCAGACAAGGTGTTTCCTTGAGGTTGATACTACAAATGAAGCGCTGACCTGTGGTGTCAAGCAATTGCGCATGGGAGCGAAAGGAAGAAGGATAAAGCTTGATACTGGGAGCGGCTTTTTCCCGATGTCTGTCTGAATAGTGCCAATAAGCTGTCATATAAAATTAAGGTTCAAAACATACAGGCTTCAGTTTGATTTCACTAACATGCCGGCTGCTGCTCCAAGAGGGAGCAGATCGATGCTATTTTGACGGGTCTTGGTGCTAAGCGCTGAAAGTCTCTGCTCTTGGCCGGATTACCAACAGTTCACTTTAATTTGCAGCTTAAATAGAACCACATCTGAGCTTGAAATGAAGCTCCTCGTTTCCTCTCCTGCTCAGGCTCCTTGTGTTGACTCTCCCGTCTGTCCTCCTTCCTTCTAGCTTTCCTGTATTCTCTCCCTCTCTCCTTACTCTTTCTCTTGGCACCTTCTAGAAATTGCTAGAAATTTCTCCCTCTCCTTGTCTCTCTCCTGTACTTCAAAGACAAAGTATGGAGTCCCTACTACATGCTGGGCTCTGTGCTGCATGCTTTTCACAGACCATCCTGTTTAATTGCGACAGCATCCTTATAAAGTAGGTGGAGTTGTGCTATTTACAGGTGAGGAAACAGATGCTCACGGCGATCCAGAGCTTGCCTAGGGTGGAGCAGCTAATGCGTGGCAGGGGTGGGGATCCAAGCCTGGACTTGTCTGATTCTAAAAGTCCATGCTGTTCTCTCACCATCGGTGGTCCCGAACCTGGTGGAACCTTAGAATCGCCTGGGGAGATCTATCAATCTCAGTGCTTGGACACGACCACCATTTTAATTAGCCTGGGCAAGCCTGGGGTCTGGGGGCCGACCAGGATTCTGCTTTTCCTTCATCCCTGTTTTTCTCAGCATCAACACCAAAGTGTATGTTGCAGTATGTTGCAGAAAAGCCCTCAAGATGGCTAGGGTTCTTTCCCAGACCTCTTAGGGGGAAGGACTCGCCTTTCTAGAAGGTGCTGCAAGAAATCACAAGTGTGCTTTGATCTTCCTGGTGCAGGTGGGCAAGTGGGAGAACCAGAGCCTGAGCCTGAGGCACGCCGTGTGGCCGAGGTATAAGTCCTTCTCGGACTGCGAGCCGGACGACAACCACCTGAGCATTGTCACCCTGGAGGAAGCCCCCTTTGTCATCGTGGAGGACATAGACCCGCTGACCGAGACGTGCGTGAGGAACACTGTGCCGTGTCGGAAGTTCGTCAAAATCAAGTGAGTCTGGGCATGCTGTCGGTTGAATGTGCCCAGTCCTTTAAAACAGCCCAAGCCCATTATCACCAACAGCAGTGGTGCCTATAATGTAGCAGTAGAATGTAAAACACCATAGCCTATTATAATACCGCATCATAACCTATACAATGCGAGTTTTTAAAGGCTTAAATAAATAACTGGAGTCATGCCAAGTGGTCTGCATTCACTTATTTTCAGTTACAGCATTTGGAGGTAGGTGGTGCTGCCCATCTTAGATATTTAAATTGAGTTATGGGGAGAGTAAGAAGCATGTTCAGGGCTGTCGAGCTAGTACATGGAAAACCTAGGACTCAGATGCGTTCCGCCTCCTCCACTGTCAGTTCTTCACCTCTGGGTCGCGTTGACCTTTGGTCTTTCCTTAAAAAAAAATTTTTTTTTTTAACATTTATTTATTTTTCAGAGACAGAGTGAGACAGAGCATGAGCCAGGGAGGGGCAGAGAGAGAAGGAGACACAGAATCTGAAACAGGCTCCAGGCTCTGAGCAAGCATTCAGCACAGAGCCTGATGCAGGGCTCAAACCCATGAACCGTGAGATCATGACCTGAGCCGAACTCGGACACTCAACTGACTGAGCCACTCAGGCGCCCCCCACCCCCAAAATTTTTTTAATGTTTATTTTTGAGAGAGAGAGTGTGAGTAGGGGAGGGTCAGAGACACACACACACACAGAATCCGAAGCAGACTCCAGGTTCTGAGCTGTGAGCACAGAGCCCGACGCGAGGCTTGAACTCAAGAACCATGAGATCATGACCTAAGCCAAAGTCGGATGCTGAACCTACTGAGCCACCCAAATGCCCCTGGTTTTATGGCTTATAGTTTGTCTTTCTCCCTGGAGGGAGCTGCCTAAATATAGGAAACATGGCTTCTTAGTCTTTGTACACCCAGAGATGACCACAAAACATGACACAGCAGTGTTGATAATGATTGAACAGATGAGCAAATGGATACTTGTCATCCCACACGGCACGTTCTGACCTCAACCCTCTTTACACAAGATGCACATCCCCAGACCTCTGTGCTTGGGAGACAGATAATTTTTTAAAAATATTATTGCTAAATGTATTATGAAGGCACATTTTAGTTGGAAAAAATTCTTTTTTTTTTTTTTTTTTAATCAATGAGAAACCTCTCTGGAGTTGAAATCCTGAAAGGATTATTCAGTAACTATTGATCAGCCTTTCTGGAGTGGTCAGCCTCTTTGGAGTTGAAATCTTGAATAGATGAGTCAATAAATGACTATACATAAAGCACCATTTGTGTGTGAGGCATAATGCTGGGCTGAGCAGGGAAACAAAGGACGGGGATCTTGCAGTGCAGTGTGTACACATTTAAAACACAACTCAGCTCATAGAGGACCAGGACACCTCTGTGTTATGATACCCCTGGTAAAGGATATAAATAAGCAGTATGATAAGAATGTAACTTGAGGTATGTGGGTCTCCTTCAGCTCGTATGGGTGGGATGTGAGATCACGTAGAAAAGGATGATGAACGTGTGAAAAACTGGGATGGAGCCTTCCAGGTACAGGGAACAGCAGGTGCAAAGTCCCAGAGGGAGGAAAGAGATCGACAAGTTTGGGAAACAGAAGGAAGCCCAGTGCGGGGCTAGAGAGTGATGAGCTGGCAGGGGGTGGGGGTGGGCAGAGATGGACGGGGTAAATGTAGGAATGTTGTCCAAGGAGGTTTTGATTTGGACGGGTGTTTTTGGAGCACAGTGTGGTCAGATGAAGAAGGCAGAGCGATTGGTGCAAAGCAAATGATGTTAGGGGCACCTGGGGGGCTCAGTCGGTTAAGCGTCTGACTTCGGCTTAGGTCATGGTCTCACGGTTTGTGGGTTAGAGCCCCGCATCGGGCTCTGTGCTGACAGCCAGCTCAGAGCCTGGAGCCTGCTTCAGATTCTGTGTCTCCCCCTCTCTCTGACCCTCCCCTGCTAGGTTGCTCTCTTGCTCTCTCTCTCAGAAATAAAAAAAATCATAAAAAAAAACTGGTGTAACCTCAGTAGGGCACCCCCTTTATGACAGTGGTGCCTTCTTTGTTCCAGTAGGGCCAGTCACATAGAGCCTCTTGGACTTCACAGTCAATAACAGGAGCTTTAAATCTTTAAAATCAGAAGCCTTGGAGCTGATGACAGTAGGTCATTGAGTCCTGAGCCACATTCGTGTGGAGACAATGAACCCCCCTATAAATTACTCTCTTTAAAAGAATTGACTTTTGGGGCGCCTGGGTGGCTTAGTCGGTTAAGCGTCCGACTTTCACTTAGGTCATGATCTCGCAATTCGTGGGTTCAAGCCCCGCGTCGGGCTCTGTGCTGACTGCCAGCTTGGAGCCTGGAGCCTGTTTCAGAGTCTGTGACTCCCTCTCTCTCTCACCCTCCCCTGCTCATGCTGTCTGTCTGTCTGTCTGTCTGTCTCTCTCTCTCCTAGAAATAAATAAAACATTAAAAAAAATTTTTAATGAATTGACTTTTTTTCACTGGAGAACATAAATGGATTAACAGGTTCGAATTCACATTTTTGGTTCCTGTGGGAGGTGGCAGCTCATGGCTTCCCTTTCCCCACTTGGCAACATGACAAGTTTACTGTGCATCTAGGCACACTTGAAGTGTCTGAGAGCCATAGACAATCACTGGGGGCCCATTCATCCCAGCATTAACACGGAGCAGATTAGTTGCCTTTGAGGCAGGCCAGTTGGTTCTAAGAAGGGTTCTATGAGGTAGCGTGATTATATTTTTCTTGGTGATACTCTCCCGGGTAAAGCCTTTGTTGTCTCTCCCTTCTGGCAAATGGTGGGGTCTTGAGGACACAAATCAGTCTTCTAAAAACATAGACGACAGGAAATGAGCTGAGAGACCAAGCATTTCTTTTCATCTGTTAGTTGGGTATTAAGGCATGAAGAGAAAATTGAGGAAAAATTATCTGGCATGATATATTGGGGAGCAGTGGCCATACTGCCGATGAATCCTTCAAACTGTCAAATTGTTGGTAAGAAGAAAGGATATGTATTTTTAAGCACTTACCTGAGAGGTGCTTTAGATACTTGGTTTTATTTCATCTTCCCAACTATCCCTCAAGGTAAGCCCTCGCCTTCTCAGTTTGCAAGTAAGTAAACTGAGGCTCATTAGTCAGGAGACTCTTCCGTGTCTTCCTGGTTGTTAGGGGCAGACCTAGGACCTGAAAAACTGTTCTGTCTGACTTGCATGGCCATGATCCTGTCCACTCCCCACACTGGGAAATTGTAGAACTGAAGAACTGGGTTATTTACGGGATCCCTTTCCCCACATTGACTTCTCTGGGTCATCCTTTTTTGGGGGGATGATGGTGAGTGGGGAAAGATTGCATTGGGCACATTTCTCAGAGGACATATACACCCCCCTATGTATACAAGGGCTGTGATAGGAACCAGTTGAAAATTTCTACTTACAAGCTGGTCTGTGTTTCCATAATCCCCACGATAAATTCTTCTGTTGCATTTGCTGTATGTCTTTTTCACTCCATGTCCTCAGGGTTTAATTCCATGTTTTACACACAGTAGGTACTCACTGGGTGCTTGTTGGGTGAGAATGCATTAATGACCATTGGTGTCTAGAAATATACCTGGTATTAGACATGGGGGTGGGGGGCAGGTAATTAACCTGCTGGCTGAGGTTCCCAGCAAAGCCAGAGAATACCACCGTTTGCTTGTGACCCTGAATCTTAAGCCTGGGGCATTTAAAACTTCTGTCCAGACTCTCCCAGGAATCCTGACCAGGGGAAGGAAGACCCTGTGATAGAAGAAGGGAGAGGGCAGAGAGAGAAGGAGACACAGGTGGGAAGAGGGAGAGAAGAATCACTGATGCATGGCCCGTGGTGGCCAGGAAGAAAAAGAGAGCATTGAATCTGGCCATGTTTTTCAAAGATCCACAGATAGATACCTAGAAGGAAACCGTTATTTGGACCTGCCATTGACTTAATGTACTTAGGACACATTTCTGTCATGTTTCTGGCATTTTGCAACCCGCCTCCATTACTCAAAACTCACATTCTCAAAAGAACACATCTTCACGGACAAAGATAGACATCAGTGGTGCTTGATGTGTGTGTATATCTGATTATATATGTAGTACTCACTGCAGTTGATTTGGGGGGAAAAGGCCTAAAAATATGAAAAAGAGAAAAAGCTATTTTTCACCATTCAAAAATAGCTATGCTTCACATTTCATTGTTTTTCCATCCAGATATTTCATAAGCTCATTTGTTTTTATATAGCCAGAACTGCTCTGTATATATCACTGTGTAACCTACTTTTTTTTTCTATGATATGGAAATGGAAGTATTTTCCTATTGTGATGTTGGATTTCCAGAAACCTCACTGTAGTGCTTAGGTAACAGTCTGATGTGTAGATGAGCCAGCCACGGAATATTCAGAGAGAGCACGTATCTCCTGACATGCGTGACTCAGAGAGCTGGGCAGATAGAATGTCCCATCGCATAGCAGACCAAACATATTGCCCACAGAGCTGTCAGTCTAAGTAGTAGCTATCAGTTGGGAAGGACTTGGGTTCTTTCCTCTTTGAAGTCATTTCTGATTTGTATGGGTGTCCTCTGAACATGACTCGGCCAGGTTAATAATGCAAGGTGGCTGGCGCAAAGCAACATATTTCACCTTAGTAGATGACGATAGCTTTTAAGACAGCAATACCCTCTGTATTTTAACAGGTCTTTTTCCTGATCAAGGACATTGCTATTTAATATGTCACCTTTTACACTTCCTGCTATGTAGGGAGGGAGGAAAAACGTAATGAATGAGTCCCCATCTGACAGATGACTCCGTCAAGACACATTAAGTCCATGTCAGGCACAAGGTGGACCTCGAGTCTTCTGATTCTCAGCCAAGTTTTCCTGAGTAAGGAAAGTGCCCTTCCTAAGTAAGGCAACCTTGAGTAAGGAAAGTGCCCTTCCTAAGTAAGGCAACCTTTATTTCTTCTCTTTGGTTGCAAACCTCTATCTTCAGTGGTAGGGAAAAACAAAACTCTTCCTTCAGCTGAGAGTTTCGCATCTTCCTTCCCTTCTATTTTCTGTAAGTTTTTATAATGCGGCTTAGGTCATGTGACTGGACTCTGGTCTAAAGAGGCTGTATGTGTTATAAACCTAAGAATAAGATGGGGTGCCTGGGTGGCTTAGTTGGTTAAGCGTCCGACTTTCGCTTAGGTCATGATCTCGCGGTTCGTGGGTTCGAGCCCTGCGTCGGGCTCTGTGCTGACTGCCAGCTCAGAGCCTGGAGCCTGTTTCAGTCTGTGACTCCCCCTCTCTCTGACCCTCCCCTGCTCACGCTGTCTCTCTCTCTCTCTAGAAATAAAATATTAAAAAAAAAAAAAGAATAAGAGGTGGTAGGAGTGCCTAGGTGGCTCTGTCAGTTAAGGGTCCAACTTCGGCTCAGGTCATGATCTCACAGTTCATGAGTTCAAACCCTGCTTCAGGCTCTGTGCTGACAGCTCAGAGCCTAGAGTCTGCTTCACATTCTGTGTCTCCCTTTCTGTCTCTCTGTCCTTCCCTTATTCACACTCTGTCTGTGTGTGTCTCTCTCTCAAAAATAAACATTAAAAACTTAAAAAAAAGAATAAGAGGTAATAACTCTCATCAATGTAATGGGGAGACAAATACTAACTAAGAGAAACATCATGGAGGTTAATCCAACAATTAGTATAAAGCCTGGTACCTGGTACAAATAATAACCCTTCAATAAAAGTTAGCTCTTGTCATGGTTACTCTCATCCTTAAAAACACTTTCTACCTTTGCTGTCATAAAATGTTGCATGTCCTTGGAAAAGCCACTTCCTCATTTTTGAGCCTTGGTCTCCCACATGCAAAATGGTGGAAGCATACAGGTAATGCTTGCCAACACATCTTCCAGAGCTAATATTCTACGCTCTCATGGTATTTTCCTGCAGCAATTCAACCAATGAGGGGATGAATGTTAAAAAATGCTGTAAGGGGTTCTGCATTGATATCCTGAAGAAGCTCTCCCGAACTGTGAAGTTCACCTATGACCTCTACCTGGTGACCAACGGGAAGCATGGCAAGAAAGTTAACAATGTGTGGAACGGAATGATCGGTGAGGTAAGTTGTATCCCCCCCCCACCCCCACCCCCAGGCCGTCATCCAGACTCGGGCCCACGGTACTCAGGGGCCGCAGGAAGAGGGAGTAAAGGCGCTATGCTCCTTTGCCTCGTGTGCAGGTGGTCTATCAGCGGGCGGTCATGGCGGTCGGCTCGCTCACCATCAACGAGGAACGTTCTGAGGTGGTGGACTTCTCTGTGCCCTTCGTGGAGACGGGGATCAGCGTCATGGTTTCCAGAAGCAATGGCACCGTCTCACCTTCTGCTTTTCTGGGTATGTGAACATCATGGTCACTACCGTTTACCTACGAGGAACTATAGGTATTTTTCTTGTTGGCTCAAAGGATTGAACCACGGAGGACTTGCTTACTTCCATTTAACAACATCACATTCCAAAGTGTGTCATACTTATTTATTTTTTAGTGTCTATTTTTGAGAGAGATGACAGACAGAGTATGGGTGGGAAAGGAGCAGAGAGGGAGGGAGACAGAGAGCCCAAAGGAGGTTCCAGGCTCTGAGCTGTCAGCACAAAGCCCGATACAGGCTTGAACTCATGAACTGTGAGATCATAACCTGAGCCAAAGTCAGACTCTCAAGCAACTGAGCCACCCAGGTGCCCCCAGAGTGTGTTGTATTTGAATGATCCCAATTTGCGTTCCCCCCTCCTCTCCACCTTCCCCACCCCCATTAACATCTTTCATTTATCTCTAACCTGGAATACAAGCACATATTCAGATACTGGTCTTTTTTGTGTAGAATGTAGATGAGTAGATATATGTCTTAGAGCCTTGAAAACATTTAAAAAATAAATCTGTTTGTCCACAGTTCATTTAAAAGCCCATAGACCTTTATTTCGTATCCTCATTCCCATCTTCCATCCCTCACTAGCATGACAGCCGTTTATTTACTGGCTGTAAGGGTGAAATAATGACAGCCATGCCGTGATTTATACCAGCACTCTGATAAACAAAATAGAAGTAGTCAGAAGAGCATACACTGATTGAAAATTAATGGAATCGTATTTTAAATGTGACTGTCCTTCAAGCTGAATGGTTTGTAAGGGAGGAAATTCCTTCGTCTCCTCTTAACTATTCTATAAATTTAGGTTTTGACGTTTTTGTTGCCGTTTTTTTGTTTTTGTTTTTGTTTTGTTTTGTTTTTAGAGCAAAGTAGATCTCCATCTTCTATCTTGTTTTCCTTAGCACTGTTGGTATATATGCATTAAGTAGCCTGGCTACAGAGATAGAAACTGCATGAGACATGGCCAAGCATTATTTATTTATTTATTTATTTAAAGGACAGTATTGTGTGGAGTGTTTGAGTGCCATCAGTGGTTTTTGACAGTGGCTGCCTTGAAGATGGTGGGATTTAAATTCCCTTCTCCTTGGCACCCCCGTATCACTGGGTTTGTCCCAGATTTGGGAAGGTGAAGGTAAATATTGACCCTTAACACAAACTGCATGACAGAGGGAAACAGATTAAAGTCAATGAAATTTCTTATGTTTTTCCAGATACACACACACACTCACACACACACTCCTTTGTCAGACAGAGAGCTAAAATGTGCAGACGAGAGCCAGTCTGTGGACACTGGCTTTGAGCCCACAGTCTTACTTGCCCACCATCTTCATGTATATGTCATGGCGCATCCAGCGAGAACATCTGTGTGTCATTCCCTTGAGTGAAACGTTGACTAACAGGATTTTGGATGCTGCCTCACTCACAGACACCTGTGGATTTGCCATTTTCATTTTCAGTAATCCATTTAAGCTGTTGGAATCCTTACTACTGCCTGGATTTGATTTTGCACTCCTCGCTCCCATTCTTTTAACCTTTGTTGGAGTAATGTGGACCTCAACAAGCACACACTTTGTTATGTTCCTTTTGTGCCTTTGTCTCATATGGATAATGGACCCATATCATAACAAGGGAGCCTCAATACACCGTGATAAGTGAGCCTCCTGATAGACACAACATGGGCAAAATCTTAACGATGATGAGGAGACCCTCATGCACGAGCTGTCGCTTATCAATGCTTCCCATTCCCTGGCAGACACTCTAACAGAGCTCTTTGGCCCTGGAGGTGAAGACAAGGTTGGAGGAAGTGAGTTCATGGAAAGAGATCTGTTTCTTTTCATAAGTTGTCGACATACCTCCATGGGGAGCTAGAGAGAACTTCTTTTCCAATTCGATCAGAGAGGAAAAAATACCAGCAACTGGCTTGTCTCATTAAAAAAAAAAAAAAAAAAAAAGAGGGGCGCCTGGGTGGCTTAGTCCGACTTTCACTTAGTCATGATCTCGAGGGTTCTCTGTGCTGACTGCCAGCTCAGAGCCTGGAGCCTGTTTCATCTGTGTCTCCCTCTCTCTGACCCTCCCTGCTCACGCTGTCTCTCTCTCTCTCTAGAAATAAATAAAAATATTAAAAAAAAAAAAAAAAAGAGGGGCACCTGGGTGGCTTAGTCGGTTAAGCGTCCGACTTTCGCTTAGGTCATGATCTCGCGGTTCGTGGGTTCGAGCCCCGCGTCGGGCTCTGTGCTGACTGCCAGCTCAGAGCCTGGAGCCAGTTTCAGTCTGTGACTCCCTCTCTCTCTCTGACACTCCCCTGCTCACACTGTCTCCCTCTCTCTCTCCTAGAAATAAATTTAAAAAACATTAAAAAAAAAGAAAAGAAAAGAAAAGAAAGAAATGGGCCGCTGATATCGAATCTGGCCTCAACCCAGTTTCCCCTAGATTTTTATCTTACCTGCATGAGTAGAACATTTGCATATAAAGTCAAGCATTTTTGCTAGTTTAGCTAAGCCTCCTTTCCTCCCTTATTCTTCCTGCTGTATCTTTAAAAATAAAATAAAATAAATGATAGCCAGAGGAAACTATTTTCAAAGCTGTTTTTACCCAGTAGGCTTAATATTTTTTTCTAGTCACTAAATTACATCCTTATTCGATTCACTGTGCACCCCCTTATTTACGGTCATTATCTGCAGGTTTTGAAAGTCATAATGAACCATACTAAGCTACATTTTTCCATTCACTGGCTCAGTCATCTGGAAGAGCCCAAACATTCAAAATCTGATTGCATTGCTCTTCATTACTTCCTATCCTCTCTCCACAAACTCCATTAACTCACATCGGAAACACTTGCAGGTAATGCCTCTCAGCTTGTGTGTGAAAATGTAACCGGCCACTCTTCAAGGACAGAGGTGGCATCTCTCACAATATTTCCATTCAGTTCCTTCCAGAGACTTTCCAAGCAGGTTGGATTGTTTGATCCAAAGAAATCCTAACCTGGAGTCTTCTAGATGAAGTTCCTTCATGGACAAAACTTGTATCTGTTTTAAACCAGTAGAGGATGTAATCCAGAGCTATCCCAGATATTTCTGGGTCATTCCCTAGACAATATAGATGGGCTTCACCATTATTCCAGTGCTTTTCTACATTGTGATGGTGGTGGTAGTGGTGTGTATATGTGTGACAATAGTAATCCTTAAGGGCACTGCATAGGTACCTAACTTATTAAAATCAGAACACTGGGGGTGCCTGGGTGGCTCAGTATGTTAAGCAACTGACTTCAGCTCAAATCACGATCTCGTGGTTCATGGGTTCGAGCCCTATGTCAGGCTCTGTGCTGACAGCTCAGAGCCTGGAGCCTGCTTAAGATTCTGTCTCCCTCTCTCTGCCTCTCCCCCACTCAAGCTCTGTCTCAAAAATAAACATTAAAAATAACTTTTTAATGAACATTAAAAAAAACTTTTAAAAAACCAGAGCACTGTAACAAAGTCCTTTTATCTCTCTGTCATGCTCACGAGCCAAGGGACAGATGTCACTTCCAAGTGGGGAAACATCTGGGATCAGTTGCCTGACCAGGCTTCCACCTAGTTTTTGGAACAGTTAATGTCACCATTAGGATGCATCGACTGCCAAATGAAGCCATGTGTGTGAAGTATTCAGGAAGGATGGCCCTTAATGTTTGATCATGTCACTGCAACCTGCAGAGAAGTCATCAGATTAATAACCGTGCATAGTTCAAACCAGAACACCTTTTTCAGGACCTTGAACAGCACACCACCACCATTGTCCCTGCTCATTCTGGCTTTAACCATGGAATCAAATAGCTTATTCCACTAAAGGGAGTGTGTGTGTGTGTGTGTGTGTGTGTACAGTGTACACACACACCACCAAGTGCTTTCCATGATTGTGCTCATTTACTCATCATGTGATCTTCCTCCCATAAGACACACCATGCCATTAATACACCCAGCTTGGAGAATTACTTTACCATTTCTGTTCTGGAATATTGAGTATTTTTAATCCCCTAATTATTCCTTTACTTCTCTGCCTTTTTGGATACACCTCATTACCCAATTGCAATGATTTCAGGGATATAATATTGTTATTACCCAAGCTAATTTTATCTAAGATATATCATGGTTGCAATCTCATCGATTTCTCTGAACTCATCTTGTGTTATTTAACCTAAGTAGGCTGTGCTGGTACCTGTTACTTTTTAACATATTTGCATCATTGAAACTGCATTGCCAAGCATTCTTACCAGTTTTTAAATTATCCAATGTAGTTAAAGCTTCGGACATATTAGTTTCTTGTTATATAGTAAACTCATTAAATTGGAATTTATGATGACCTCTAGCTGTGTTAGGTAGTCACGGACTTTAATGATAGGGTGGCTTGCCACCAGCCTAATTCTTTATGATTATTACCAGCTTCATCAGAAAAGCAATTTAAAAGTAACAAAATGTCTACTATTCAAGGTGTTATTGGGCTTCTTATATTTTACTCTCAGAAAATGTTTCCTTCTGATGAAAAGGATTATAAGTTTATTGGTATCCAAGGGCAGTTTCTTCCCTGTGACACATTCAGGTAGATATATGTTCATTTTTCAAAATTTTAGTCTCTGTTGATATTTTAGCAAATGTGTAACCTCTCTGGATACAATGGCTCCATTCAGCTCATTTTCATATCCTCAATCAGACTGAATATAAATGTTAATTTATTTTAAATAAAATCCTTAACTTTCTAGAGCATTCTAAGATTTAGAACCTTGTGACTTGGCCTGCCCTTCTGAGACATCCATATGAAAATGAGCTGATGTAAACTACTTTCAGGGGAAATTACCATCTATCCATCTACTACTTCATTGTCTCTATGCTTTAAGCAGTGCTTTTCTCACCCAATTACCATGCGAATATGATATCCTCAAATGACTTTTCAAAATGCATTCGAGCCCATTTCCAACATCAACAAGATTTTAAATCGTAGAGATCTCATCTGTCTAGAACAGATGGCAGAGAGGAGAGTGTGGTAGTAATGGTAGTAGTGGTGGCAGACAGTGACCTTCCAATATTGATTGCTGTCAACCCCATGATTTTACTATCCTCTTCTACCAGGTTGTAATGCTCCCTTTCCTTCTGGAATTTCCCACAGATCACCCCTCCAGCACGTAAGAATCCAAGAGAAAATAAGAATAAAACCCATGCTGGTCTGCAGAAGCCTTAGGATTGAGTCCCTGTAGCACTGGTCCCCGGATGATGCTATAATCCTATTAGACCCAATGGCCTCCCTCTTTGCATTCTTTCTGCCATTTGTTTTTACTCTCCTTGACCTGATTTGGAAAGCATACTATGCTCTTCTCTATTTTTACCCTTTTATATGCAGTCTTATAAAATGCCTCAAATATGAAGGCAATCAAGAATGGTGTGGACGTATGCATCAACAATGACTGGCTTCTTTTGAATGATCAGATGCACATGAGGGAGGGGTTCCCGGTGAGCCTACAAACAGACGTCTGGGCTTCCCGCTGGCCCTGGGTGTGAGGTTCTGCAAACTGACCATGTTCCACTCCTCTGGCCTGTTCATCCACAGAACCATTCAGCGCCTCCGTCTGGGTGATGATGTTCGTCATGCTGCTCATTGTATCCGCCATCGCTGTTTTTGTCTTCGAGTACTTCAGCCCTGTTGGGTACAACAGAAGCTTAGCCAAAGGGAAAGGTGAGGCCTCCTTCATGTTGATGCTATTTCATTGACTTTGGACAAATATTTCAGCTTGAGAACATGTCACTCCATGTTGCCCGGCTGTTCTGTTACATGAACGGTGCTAGGTCACTGATACTACTTGTAATTCTGTGCCCTTTGCGGGTTATTTGCTTCAACTGAAAAGGGGAATCAAACAAAATGGAACGTTTTTAACCGTGTTATCCTACAGCAGTCTGTAGCTGTTAGGTGGAAACCACTGGCGATTTGTTGAGAACGCAGATCTGAAGAAGGTTTTCTGGCAATTAATGTTCAAAATCTGTGTCAAAAGAAATGTTAAGGTTGTTGAGAGTCTCGACATCAGTCTATGCCAAGGAAATGGCTTTTACAGATTCTAGTTTAAGAACTTCCTCCAGACTACTGAATCATACTTGCATTCATTTGACAGTAAAAATAATTATAAAGTGGTATTTTCCCCCAAAGAATTACATTTTCCTCTTGACAGTGCCTGACTTTAGTGCATTGTACTTGATAGAACTGCAATCAGTAGATAGAAAATTGCAGTGGGAGACATTCATTGGCTCTAACTTATTAAGAGGCTTCTGTGCAAAGACCCAAACACGTTATATCACGTTGAGTGAATTTTCCTCAATGTACAATGTATTCTTAGTGGATGGCATCAGAGGGCTGCTAGGACCACGTCTCTTTCCTGAAAAATGACTTACATCAGTGGCAGACAGTAGGTCTTCAGCATACAGCCCTTTAATATCAGGGTGCTTCATTTGGCCATGTATTCTCCTCACTGGGAAGATCCAGTATTGGAAACAGTCAGCAGGTCATGGGATTCTGCTAGGAACTTAGTTTTCTTAAGATCCTCCCACTTCCTACCCACTGAAGAGTGGTGATAACTACACAAACCATCTCTAGTCAAGCTAACGTAGTGTACGTGCCATAAACACTCATAAATTGTCTCATAAGTGTGAGAATCACCATCCTCCACGGGCGATGTAACTAACCAATATGGAGGTTCCAACAGCGTGGAGTCTGGGAAGGTTTTCTGGGAGTGACCGCACCACATTTACGTTTGTGGAATCAGAGCTTGTGCTGTTTGTGAATTCAGGTACTTCTTTGATGAGTATTTGTCGAGTAGGTACCATGTGCCAGGCACTGTGCTGATGCAGAGGGACAGCATGGTAACCTGGACGGAGACTTCCTGACCCCCCAGGGAGCTGAGAATTTAGTTGTGAAGATAACACGTGAACCCATAACATTAATAATCACAGATAGTAATAAGTGTCAGGAGAAGGGGAATAAAATCTAAAGTGAGGCGACAGGGTGAGGCCACTGCTTTAGGTAAGATGGCCAAGCAGGGAAGAACTTTGGGACATTGGAGGTGAGGACCCGAAGGAATGAGAAGTTGTGTGAAAAATGGAGGGACAAGCATTTCATGCAGAGGGAACAGCAAATGCAAAGAAAGGCCTTGATGGGGAATCAATCTTGATGAAACAGAAAAGATGTGAATGAGTGTGGTGGACAGTAGATGGCTGGAAAGGCAGGATAAATCATGTACAGTGTAGGAAGGTCACGGGCTGCTCTATCGGATAATAGGGCAGGAAGGAGTGGAAGGGAGGTGCTTGTTTTCTGAGAGAAAGGATTACGGTGGGTTGGACTTGGCTGGAGCTAAGAGGATAAATCAGATATACATCTTCCAAGATGAAAAACAGTGCAAAGGCCATCACGTGCAACCATCCCTCCTCTGGCCAAAGCTCACCCTTCAAAGACTATTGTAAAGTAAGGAATCGGAATCGGGCAGGCAAAGTTCCCAGCCCTTCCGTCACTTCGAGGTTTTTTGTTTCCTGCTCATCTGCTTGAGAAACTCTCCAGACATGAACAGCTACTGATTTCTTTGTGCAAGAGGGCTTTCTGTTATATTTCACTATGCCTTATGGGGGAAGGTTTTATGTCCAGCTCAGTAACAGTATTTATGAATCCGGAATTCCCAAAAGTCTTGGATAGCACCCTTGCAGCTGCCTCTTTCTGATTCCCAAATAGCCATCACTTCTGATCAGCCTGTATCCCTGAAAAAATTAAGTAGTTCATGAAGTTGACTGGATTGACTTTAATTATTTTTCTTTCCCTAAGAGTTCTTGGCATCTTGGGAATAAGCTCAGAAGATTATAAAACTAGCCAAAGAGAAACATAGGAGCTTGAGATTGAGAATAACAAAATTAATTGCCTTCCCTTTGATGTGCTGTATAGGGTTATTATAAATACTGCTGTCATCTGGGTTTGGCCTTCAGTGTGCAGAAAGGCTGCTTCTCCCAGGCTCCCTGCCCAGAACTTCATACCTCTCGTCAGTGATTCACTTCTGCTCCTTTATTTATTGCCCACTTGCTTGCGTTGCGAACCGAAGTCTGAGTGGATCATTTTTTCATGTCTTCATTTACTTAAATGACATAAAAATTAACCTTCTGTTAAAGGGAGTCCTTTTTCCCAAGAAATGAGGGCATAAATTGATTTTTTTCCTCTTGCACAAAACAGACTTGAAAGCCCAAAGGCATGCATTTTATAGCCCGCATACCCCCTACCCCAATAAATTGTGCCGTGTGGTTCTGCCTCTTGAGTGAAGATTGCTACAAAGAACATTTAAGAATCTTAAAAGGGGTGCAGAGCTGTTGTGAGGATACACCGAGGAAGAAAAAGTGCTGTGATACCAGAGTTCATTTTCCATGACCTGCAACCAAATGCCTTCCATCTGCGAAGCAATGGGAGGATTCAGCTCTGTGACTCGGGTTCCTTGACGCCTCCATTTGCAGAGGATTTTTAGTTGGGTTTAATTCCTATATTGGACACACTTCACATCTGAGTTTGAACAGAAGGGGCTGCTAGGGACAGTCAGATTAGACTGCCACATGTCAGTCCCACTGGACTGCACGGGTCTTAGCTGGTAGCACGGCCTGTGAGAACTGAAACGGCCCCACACATGCATTTCTGCAATGCTCGCTACACTGACTCAGGAGACTGGCTCCCGCAAATGGAAATCAAATCCAAATTAAAAACCACATTTTGCCTAGCCATTTTCTTTTCCTTTCTCTCTTGTGTTTTTATTTTTATTTTATTTCCCCTTCTTTTAAGAAATGGGGCAAAAAAAAAATCCAGTGAGATAGAAATGTGGAGGAAATGCTCATTATTAAAATGGGGTCTGGGGCAATGACGAGGCACAACCACGAGACGGTTCTGTCTCCCGGCAACCGGCTGGATGGCTGGTAGCCACCACGTCACCCTTTTGAGAAAATTCTGAGAATGCCCTTCCTGTTATTTACAGCACCCCATGGACCTTCTTTTACAATTGGAAAAGCTATATGGCTCCTCTGGGGCCTGGTGTTCAACAACTCCGTGCCTGTCCAGAACCCCAAAGGAACCACCAGCAAGATCATGGTGTCCGTGTGGGCCTTCTTCGCCGTCATCTTCCTGGCCAGCTACACAGCCAACCTGGCCGCTTTCATGATCCAGGAGGAATTTGTGGACCAAGTGACCGGCCTCAGTGACAAAAAGGTAAGGTCACCTTACTTCCCCCACCACCCAAAGGGTTGATCTTAAACGTTCTCTTCTCAGAAGGGCCCATCCAAACCTGTCAACTGTAAAGCACAAAGCCAGCAGGCTGGGTTTTGTTTTGTTTTTTTCTTTTCACTTAAATTGGCATATTTCTAAAAAAAAATTAAGAAACAGAACCTTAAGCATAGCCCTCCTGGGTCTAAAAGTTTCCAGATCTAATTTGGAAGCACGATTTCCCCACATGGTCATTGCTCGTGTTTATAGGATCATGACGGTGGCACTGAGGCTCTGTGACTCACGTTGTAGCTCGGGCTGGAGTTCTCCCTGGAAGAGAGCACATGGTGTTGGAGACCCACGAGCCTGGACGAGGGCAAACTTGAGGGGAAGTGGAGTGTTCTGAGTCTGTAGCTACCTCTCCGTCTCTTGCCTCACTTGAGTCTCTAATGTACCCCATGCCTGGATCTCTTGTCTCTGACATGAAAGAAAGTCATCCCCAAAGCCTACCCAGAGACAAAATTGACAGCACCTTTGTACCCGTGTAGCCGGCCCCACCGTCTGCCTTCCCGACTCACCTGAAATTTCCTCAAGGGCACAAAAGGAGCAGAGAGGTTTTTCATTCGGCAGCGGCTCCTTTTTACTCCAACCCCTCTCTACCCCTCCCTCGAGGGGCCATTCTTCCCCTATCAGTAAGATGGCAGGAATCACACCTGCTGGCTCCATTCTCCGCTGGAATGCCACAAGGGTGGCGGGGTGTGAGTGGCTATTCAGAAAGGCACCCGGAGGAAGAAAAGAGGTAAACTGGGTGCAGCCTTCCATTGAAATCTGAGGTTCAGGAAACGGATCCTGACTTGCTAAGCTCAGCAGTGCGGGGATTGCTGCCTTGCAAAGATTTTCAGTTTCGCAAATATGGATAATTGTCTCTCTGCATAAAATCTCACCAGCATGTCTTGCTGACATAAGTCTACATATATTCTTTTGGCATTCGTCAACAAACCACTGAATAGAAAATCAGCCATCAAAAGCCCTAACAGCTTATCCGTGACATAAGCTGTGGTTGAAAGAGGTACAGAGAAGGCCTGCCGTCGGATGATGAGCGGCAGGGGTGAGTGGTTGGCCTCTCTCTGATGGCTTCCCACTGTGGCTGGAATAAATGCCACTCTACCATGGCGACAGAGCCCTGTATTATCTGCCACATCCTTCACGTGTCCCCTCCCTCTTGCTCACAGAGCCTCCCACCCCGTACCCTCATTACCCCAAGCAGATTTCCACCACAGTGCCCTTGCACTTGCTCTGCCCTCTGCCTTGAATGTTCTTTACCATTATTCATGGCCAGCTCCTCCTTGATTTCCAGGTCTTTTAGGGAAAATGTCACCTCTTGGGAGAGATCTTCCCAGCCACTGTGGTAATCTTGGCAGCCTGAGCTCATACCCCTATGATACTTCAATTCTAGTGGAAAAAAGTAACACACACGTGAATGTAAATGGGAAACAAAATTCCAGGCAGGAACAAGTAGGATACAGGAGCTACAACCTGTGAGATTAAAATTGACACGGGTGGAGCGGCTCTCAGGAGAGTGCTTCGGAGAGAGTTCTCTGGCGCTCAGCAGGTGCTCAGGACACGTTTGTTGGGTGAGAAATGTGCGGCGTGTAGGACACTGTAGGCATCTCGCCTGGGGCTCCTGGGGTCCGTCTTCCAGTTCCGTATCCCCTTCCCACTTTTGCAGATAGAGGCTCATAACAGGGCTCTTCATAGGATGATTACCTTGGGGCACTAGAACACTAAACTCCTGGAAATTTGAGTTCCCCCAGTCCTTTCAGTTAGGTGTAACCAGCAACTCACCAGCGTGAGAGCACCAAACCCCAGCCGCTTCATTGCGCCTGGGCAGGGCAGACTCAGAGGCACGGTTCACTCCATGCTCTTATACTCACGGAAACTGGCCATGTCTCCTCATTCCTCCCTACACGTTTGGGAGAAGAGATTGTAGTGAGACAGGAGACCACAACCCTGAACGTGCCTTATAGCCCAAAGAATCCCCTATGGCCAGCAGCGCCCAGCACGTGACTCCATCACAGAATGGGAACAAAAATACAGCTCGTCCAAGAGGCAGGTTGAGGTACAGCAAAAGCAGTGGGGAGCAGGATTTTTCAAGAAAGCAACTGGCAGCATATTTTGCTTTTTGTTGGTATTTTCAAAGGCAAGGGTGAGGAAAAAAATCCCTTGCTATGGAGTTTTGGGTCTAAATAACATGACCGCTCGTGGGAAAGCTAATTAGAACTGCTGATAATTTGACTGACCTTCTGGCTTGAGACACCTCCTAACAGATACCACACCCTCACGGGACACAGCTCGGCTCACAAGCTCAGAGAATTAGTGGGAAGCAGATAGTTCTTTTAATTAAATGTTCGATACAATTAGATAAACAGCAAAATTCTTAGAGTAAATAAGCTAAATGCTCCCAGAAGATTAATAGCAGATACAACAAGAAACTCTGCAAGATAAAAATCTATATGGAATCATTTATTTTGATACTGTACCCAGTGAGGTTTATTTTCCCCCTTTCTCTTCCCTTTTTTTTTAAAAAAACCATGATTACCTGTATAAAAACTGAGGTTTACGATGCTTTGAAAGCATTTTGTAGTCTGAGTTCTTGCTGGGAAAAGCACTGTTGAGGCCCATGGTGTGCCCAGATGAGCTCAGGCTTAAATTCTAAATTGGCAGATTCATAGGTAGATGTACCCCTAGGAAATGCTAGAGAGAAGTTGGAATGTTGATGGGGAACCTTCCCCAAATGTTGGCCATCACTAAGGTAGGAGAGCGCTGTCCCTGGGAGGCACATGAAGGCAGTGGGAAGACCAACAGCAGGATTGGGGTCAAATGAACTTGCGTTCAGACCTTGACCTTGCCATGAAGTGGTCGTGTGGCCTTCAGTATGTCAGTGTCCCCAAGGCTTAATTTCCTAGTTAGAGTGGGGGTGGGTATTAATAACTTTCTGGCAAGATTGATATGAGGATTAGCAATAATCCTCACACCAAGTCTGGTACTCGGTAGATAATCCTATTATAAATGCTCCTTCCTCCTTCCGGCCACCTCCTCCTCCTCCTCCTCAGCATTCCTGCCTCAGAGCTATTCTGCCTGGGGGCGAGAAGCATCGCTGTGCTGGTTGGCCTTTTGTGACCATGGGGGATCCTGCCTTGGTAGGGGAGCCCGTGGTTGTGTCCCCGTGGAGCTGTGCTGTCCCTGACCCTGCGGTTGTGCTTCTGGGTGGTCACTGGCTGAACAGAGGCCCCTAAGCCTCTCCTCCCTTCTAAGGGCCACAGTCGGTTGATGCTGACCTTCAGAGGCTTGTGGTGTGTCACTGGCAGGAGCAGACCATACTCGAGAAACAGCTCCATATGCCAGTGTCCCTTATGTGTAGCAACAGAAGACAGATATATTTTTAAATTTTTTTACATTTTATTTATTTTTGAGAGAGAAAGAGTACAGGGTACGGTGGAGAGAAGTAGGTGCGGCAGAGAGAGAGAGAGGCATAGGATCCAAAGCAGGATCCAGGCTCTGAGCTGTCAACATAGAACCCAACGTGGGGCTCAGACCTACAAACGGTGAGATCATGTCCTGAACCAAAGTCGGATGCTCAACCAACTGAGCCACCCGGGCACTCCTAGATATTTTTAATAAAAGTGAAGTTTGGTGTGTAAGAGGAATAAAAAAATGCCCCAGTCCATTGCCACGTTTGCCCTAAGCATTTTATTCCCCAGACCTGTGTCTCTACTTCCTCCATCCCAAAAGGCTTGCCATGTCTTAGCCACTTGGATGACTTCCAGACTTGGATAGAAAAAGAATTCAGAATATAACCCTCTAATCCTTTGTTCTCCATATGAGAAAGAAACTGGCTCTATTATTTGGCTAAAGTCACTTTGGGTGACAGCATGTAATGAGGTGATATACATCAAGCCACGTATTCTTTCAGGGACCAAATGATTAATTGCAAAAGCAGTCCCCAGTTTACAGACAGAGAAACTGAGGCTCAGAGAGCTTAAGCAGCTGCCCCAAATGACTCAGTTCCTAAGGGGCAGATGACGAGCTGAATTGTCTAAGCCTAAGACCAAGTAAAGGCAGTGAACTTGACCAGTGAGGGTAGTCTTCAGTGAGAGAAGCCCCAGGGAGTTCCACTGACTCCCCCACCCCCAGGCACAGTGATTACATTGCTCTGTGGTCTTGCTGACCATGGACATCTCTGCACCACCCATTCCTTTGCTAGAGCCCACATCTGTTTTATTCTGTTTACACATGGAACTCTCGGGAGAAAGTTACACAAGAAATCATTTCTGTAAACTACATGGCCTCTGTCCTCCATAGGAGGCCCAAGGATTTAAGAGAGGAGCTTACCCCTAACTATTTTTCACACTGTAGGTCCTGGCTTTTTAGTGAGCCATGAAATTAATTAAAGGGTTGTGGCCACTAAAGAAATAGAACATCACAGATGACATCAGAATATATAACATGTAGGAAGAGTGCAGGGAGGTGGCGTGTGTGTGTGTACAGAATAGACATGAAGAAATGTCCTAGTCCATGGAATGTGTATTGAGAATTTGACAGCCTTTACTCTAGTGGGAAAGGTTCTTGGATCTCGGTACTGGGCTGAATTCTGTGGGGATGATGGTACAGGTCAAGGCCAGAGAAGTGTGGAAATTCATCACTGGGGCTGAATACCTGCCTCCATCACTGTGCAAACCCAAGGTAGGGACAAAAGAAAACCTAAAGAGCTCCATGGCCCCTCTGCAGCAGCTGGGGAGTGAAGTGGGCAACATTTGGTCAAAGGGGCCACCTCCCCCAACTCTGGAGACTGGGAGCAGCTGATGCAGTTCCTAGATTTGTGAAGAGTACACACCTCTGTCCCCAGAGCCAGGCGGCTACAGAGCTGACGAGCCAGGCAGGTGCCGCCTCCTCTTTTGGTGAGGAGTTGAGGCACTGCCTGCCAGAGTGAGTGCAGAGAGCATTTTGCTGTTCATGCACGTGCCCGCATGCACACGTGCGTGCACGCGCACACACACACACACACACATGCACACACACACGCACTACCAACACCAGGCACCTAGCAGGAAGACCTCATTTGGACAATGTATGGCCACTTCCCCCAAATGCAGTGCCAGCTGCTTATTACGCAGCGGCTTGCCTAATGTAGGGGACACAATTTTCAAGTGGAAATTTTAATTAACGGTGAAACGAAGTGTGAGTCTGGAAGGAAGAATTATGGTTATGGTTGGTCTGACTCGGGTAAACTTGGACGCCTTCTCCAGCAGTTCGTAGCTACGTGGAAGACATGCTGACCTGGAAGTCTGAGACGCCTCTAGATCCCAGCCCTGGTCCCGCCATTGGTTTGCTGGGGGTCTTTCCCTTCTGTGGGTTGCAAGGTCCTCCCTCTAAAAGGGGAGGGGTTACTAGTGACCATCTTTGAGGAAAACAGAGTTCAGACCTTAACCTGAGGTCAGGTTTAGCTACAATTAAATTCTGGGCTGCTACTTGAAAGCAGTGGGATCCTAAATAGGTGATGTAACCGCTTGAGCCTCAGTTTCCCCATATGTAAAATGGAGCCTCTAAGGTTAGCTACCTGGCAGATTCATTGTGCAGATTAAATGCTCCAGCATTTGTAAACTCCTTGGCACAATCCTGGCCCTGAGCAAGTTCTCAAAAAGTGCCAGTCATTATTATCATTATGTTAGAGTTCCAGAATTTCCTATTTCATGGAAAAATGAAGCCCAGGTTCCTTTTTTGGGGATCCATGCAGATAATGAAAATGAAAAGTAATAATAATAATTTTTGAGTGCTTACTCTATTCCAGGCACTTTTAATTACTTGACAGATTTTAACAGTTTTAGAATGCCCCATTGACCCCTACAAAAGAAGTACTGATCTAGAAAATAAATGGAGGCAGTGCCTTATCTCAGGTCCCATAGTTCACAAATGATAGAACCTGATTTTTTAACCTTTGAATCTGAGCTTACACTTGTACCTATTGACCTGTGCTGACTCTACGTTTTAATTGTGTTTCTGGGACTCAGACCTAGTTCTCCTGAATCCCTGTCTCGTTGGGCTGTCCCAAACGCTACGGTCATGAACAGAGCATCAGTCAAACAGGGAAGACAAGTGGAGCATGGGCAGCCAAACTTGATGGAGGCTTGAGAGCTTCCAAGACTTGGGCATCCCCACAAAGCTAGCTAATGGTTAGTCAGCACTTCAGCTCAAGAAACATTCATGGAGGCTGTCATTATGCCTGGAATATATTAGGTCCCTAGTAAGTGGATGATGCATGAATGAGTGAATGGAGAATGAGAAAATGGCATACATCTAGTCATTGTAGGAGAGGAAAAATAAATTTCCCTCTACCCTTCTAGATTCTTGGCTGAGACACCTCTATAATAAAAGATAGATGAACAGGAGAAAAACAGACAAAAGTTTAATAGCATGGATACCTTCTGTAGACATGGGACATGCCCAGGAAAACTGGGGAGCTCTCTGCAGTGGCCCGAGCCACCAACTTAAACCCCATCGCCAGCTAAGAACAAAAGAGAGACGTGGATGGCAGGGTTGAGGAGGCCCATTAGGGGAGGTTGTCAGGAAAAGCACAGTAAACAAGAGTGAAAGCTGTCCTATAAACTTAAGTTGGTGCCTTCAACAATGAGAAGAGTTTCTACGGACAACGCATCTTCCTTTTCCAGATGCTGAGAGGAAGATACCCCTACCAGCATCAGTGTAAATGCCTCTTACAAACGGGCTAACTTCTACTCTTCAGACCCCGTGTCTGCCACTTCTAAAACATATCCAGCCTCGGAGAATCCTTAGGCCGAGGAGGCGTATTCCGGGCTGATCTGTTCTGTTGGTCTTCATCACTGCCTAGGACTAGTCATGGTAACTGTGAATGAGGTTCAGAGAAGGGAGTGATTGGTGGGGAAAACAGATTTCATGAGAAGGTAGATGAATGAACTAAAAGTAATACCTTCGTCCCAGCACCATTAGGTTCCCCGAGCATGGCTCATGTGCCCACTGCGAGGCCAGTCTCTACAATGGGGTCAAAAAAGCCAATCTACCAAATTCCTATCGCACACCCAGCCAGGCCCTGTGCTGGGCCCTGGGGGATAGTTGGGAACAAGACAGACACTGTTTTGACCTCCTAGAGCTCACAGGCCAGTGGCAGGTGTGCTTAAATAAAAAAAGGAAACCCAGACATGAATGCTTTTTCAGCTGTCCTGAGCTAGGGCGTGCGTATGTTTCACTCCCGATCCAAGACACAATGGTGGCTGACTTCTCCTCCTTCTTTCTTTGTCTCTGTCCTGTCTGTCTGTCTGTCTGTCTCTCCAGTTTCAGAGACCCCACGACTATTCCCCACCTTTCCGATTCGGCACGGTCCCTAACGGCAGTACCGAGAGAAACATTCGTAATAACTACCCCTACATGCATCAGTACATGACCAAATTCAATCAGAAGGGAGTGGAGGATGCCTTGGTCAGCTTGAAAACAGGGTAAGGATGATGGGTTGTTGTTTTTTTCCCTGCAGAAACCTCACTGAAAATGACTTCTGTGTGCCTTGGTGCTTACCTACCTTTGCAGCTGTGTTTTCTGGAAAGTAGGTGTGGTTCAGATGGACCCCACATGAGGGATGCTTTTGTTAATCTGATGAGCCTCGCAGGTTTCCTTCTGAGTTGTGTTAAGGAAATGCAAATACAGGACACTGAAATGCCCAGAACCAAAGGGGATTCTTCACCTGATAGAGAAGCTGGTCCAACCCTGTGGGATGTTTTAGCCAAAGAGAAAGATCTAGAATTTGTCATCTTCTTTAAAGTGCTTGAAAACAAAGTGCTGTAGACTTTTGTCAGATTTGGGTAGGAGTTTTTGGCAGGCAGCTTTATGGGAAAGCCGATAGTATAGCATTGACGAAGGAGAAAGGAAAGAAGGACAGGGTCTCTAAAGGGACGCTGATGGCCCCGTCCACCTTTGGCACTGCAGACATAGCAAACGCAGAGGGGAAGCTGTCGAAAAAAGGCCCCATGGAGGCTAGGAGTTTAGGAGGTGAAGCCCGAGTGTGCCTCTCCTTCCTCCCGCTGATATTGTGCCTGGCTTGGGACAGACACTGAATTGTTCTCGGCCTCATGCGCAAGATGGAAATCCTAATGGGACCTAATTCGTAAGGGTTTGTGGCGATCGAGGGAAAATGTGTCAGAAGGCATTTTGCACAATGCCCAGTACACAGACACGACCCGACTGCCAATGCTGTTACTTGGTGCAAAGGTTAAATTCTCTTCCATGGATTCTTCAAAACGCCAGAGATGTGCAAAGTGCATGCTTGGGGGATGTCCAATGTGACTGTGGTGCATTATCCCCTAGTTTCATCCACAGCCTCTTCCTCTATCTGTGTGTGGGCCCAACGCGGAGCGCTTGCTGCTCCTTTGTACCTGGAGGGGTGGACGGACCCATCTGAACCCTCAGGCCCACTCTCTGCACGATTTCAGGAGCTCTGGCCCGTAGCACTTGGTCCCTTCAGTCTTTTTGGAAACTCTTTGACATCCCAGCAGGGGCTGGGACAGCGCTTGAGAAGTCAAGCCCACGACTTATCCGAACGTGTTCCCTTACTGCGCACTCTGGCTCGCGGTAATTTTTAAAACATCTCGTCAAGGCATAACACAAATGCAGAAAAGATACACATGTTAAGGGCGGTGCTAGATGACTTTGTCCAAACTGACCATCCGTAGCCAAAACCTAGAAACCCCACCACGCCCTTTGCTAGCCACCAGCCTTGCTTCTAAAGGTAGATTCTTGGGGCGCCTGGGTGGCTTAGTTGGTTGAGCGTCCGACTTTCGCTTAGGTCATGATCTCGCGGTTGTGGGTTCGAGCCCCGCGTCGGGCTCTGTGCTGACTGCCTGCTCAGAGCCTGGAGCCTCTTTCGGTCTGTGACTCCCTCTCTCTCTGACCCTCCCCTGCTCACGCTGTCTCTCTCTCTCCTAGAAATAAATAAAACATTTAAAAAAAAAAATAAAATAAAGGTAGATTCTTTTAGCCTCTTATCCTAACATCTCAATGAAGTCACACCGGACATGTTCTTTCCCACTCATCGTCTTTCAGCTCAGCAGTCTGTTTGTGAGATCTTTGCACGTCTTGGCAGATTTGCCATGGCCACGGCGGCGTGGAATTCCATTATGAGGACGTGTCGCAGAGTCACCCGTCTCTCCTGATCTCCGTGAACACTGGCGTGGCGTCTCGTTCGGGGCTGTTCGGGGCAGTGTTACCAAGGGCACCCTCACACATGCCTTTCGTTGTGCAAGCGAGTGCACTGCCCTTCGTATATACCAAAGACGGGAACCGCCGAACCATAAAATGCATGCGTGTTTGATCTTAGTAGATACCAGAAAATTCTGATGGATTTCCAGTTGAGACCCACAGATGGATTTTGTATGTTTGTTTCTGCCGTGGTCTTTTCTTCGACATACGCTGTTGGTTTGGACAGACCTTGGACGTAAATGTGGATGACGATGGTTAGAAAGAGTGTGTGAGGCCTAGCTGGCCCCTCTCTACCTGTCACCCAGCGCAGCAAATGGGCTGTTTTCTTGCTTCCCCTGCCCCTTTAAAAAAAAACAAAAAAACAAAAAACAATACAAACAAAAAGGAGAGGAATGGAAAAGGTTCCTGGCCATAAATTGTACAAATTGTTTTGTGGAAGCCATATAATAATTATGACATCCATCTCAGCAAACTTGGGCAGATGCAGGTTTACCCTATACTCAGTTTTCTGTGTGAGAGATATTTTTTGTTGTTAAATTAAACTTAGATACCAGAGTTGGAGGGGTAGGAGTCTTTTTTTTTAATATTTCTCTTTTCATAATGTTTATTTATTTATTGAGAGAGAGAGAGAGAGAGCACGAGCAGAGGAGGGTTAGAGAGAGAGGTAAGTCACAGAATCTGAAGCAGGCTCCAGGCTGCTTGACCCCACAGGGCTTGATGTGAGATCTTGACCTGAGCCAAAGTCAGATGCTTAACCAACTGAGCCACCCAGGTGCTCCTGTATGAGTTTTTTTAAAGAAGGAATTCCACACATGCTTAAGGGTGAGGGCATAGCAGTGCTCATTCCAGAAGATTCCATTTCAGTGAGTTTGATGTTGGGGAAACCACTTACTAGTTTTACAAATGGCTTGGTTAATTATTTACATTAATTAAATTGTGAATAGAGAATACATTTACATAATTCAGAATCAAAAAGTACTGTATAAAAAGATAAGTAGTGAAGAACTTTCCTCCACACTGTTTCTCTTCTGCCAAGTGCCCCCAACAGCAACATCTCCTGAGTGTCCTGTGTCCTTCCAGATTAATCAGTGCATAATTAAAAGCCTCTGTAGCTCCTTTTCTGAAAACATTCATTATTTTCTCTATTGGTCTTTTGGTCTTTTTCTTATTAATTTATGTATTGGAGAAATAAACCCTTTATTTGTGGGGCAGTTACAAATGGTGTTCCCAGCTTTCTTGTCTTTTGAGCTTCCAGATGGTATTTTTTTCCATGCCGATTTCCATTTTTTTTTCTGTAGTCAAATTTATCAGTCTTTTTTTTTTTTTTTTTTTTTTTACGGCTTCCAGTTTGTAAGTCGTAACTCAGAAGTCCTTATCTACTCTGAAAACAGAGGTTCCTTTCTTGAGTTCTATTCTGGTCGCATTTTTTAAAATTTTCATGGTAGAGAGGGAGAGCAGGGAAGGGGGAGAGAGGGGAGAGAGAGAGAGAGAGAGAGAGAGAGAGAATCTTAAACAGGCTCCACACTGACATGGCCTCAATCCCATGACCCTGAGATCATGACCTGATACAATATGACTTCAACCCCTCAACATGATTACGAGAAGCAAAATACAGGAACCTGCTACCACGATGGCACCAAGATCCCAGCACCTCCATGTGGGTCTTGTGTGCTCCTCCTCCTCCTCCAAGACTTTCGTCAAAGTCAGGTGTCTGCTTCTGATCTTTTCCTTACCTCTCGCATCTCGTCTCCTTTTAAAATTTCTCATTATGAAATAGGTTATTTTAAAATACGATGTGGACTGTAAAATAATTTCACAAGAGTAAATATCATGGGGCTGTATTGTTGAAGGAATAACAATCACAAATGAACTTCTCATGTACCCACCACCCAGTCCTTCCCCTCCTTCACCGCAGCATTGCCAGAAGGTTCCATCCCTCTGAAGGTAGAGAGAGGTGCCTTACACACCCCTAAATTGTTAAACTTGAGGACATTTCAAACTTTCAATTTTTTAAATGTTTTGTTTATTTTTGAGAGAGAGAAAGACAGAGTGCAAGTGGGGAAGGGGCAGAGAGAGAGGGAGACACAGAATCTGAATCAGGCTCCAGGCTCTGGGCTGTCAGCACAGAGCCTGATGCAGAGCTTGAACTCATGGGCCGTGAGATCAATACCTAAGCCAAAGTCGGATGCTTAACTGACTGAGCTGCCCAGGCACCCCCATGAGTCTGCATTTTAACAAGCTTCATTCTGCTCCAGGTGATGTTGATACATGCTGAACTTTGAGAACTACTGTTCTAAAGGAGTTCCATAAACATGTTTTATTGAGACAACACGTAAAAAGTAGACCAATTGATGTAACCACATAGCTTATCTCTGGGATCCATAATTGCTTTAAGACCAGAGGTAGAGAGAAATTTGAAGCTAAGTCAAGTTGCATTGGTTACTGAAACTTTAAGTCAAAATAACCCATTCCAGAAATCATCAGGCAAATCAATGAGGAAACAAGATCTGACCTGCACACATGAACGGAGATAGGGTTTGTCAGGACGGGGTCCTTTGTGACGTGTAGGGGCGCTCCTGAGTCAGAAGTGAATGAGTGGTCCTGAGCCCGAGTTTCTAGACCAGAGTTTCTCCGAGGGTGGCCTGAGTCTGAGTGTGGCTAAAATGTGGCTCCTGGGCCCCAGTGAGCTGACAGAATCAGAACATCCAGGGGCTGGGAATCTGCGAGCCCGAGCCACCTACTCAGGTGACTCTGATGTGCGCTCCTCCAGGCTCGAAGGCATCCGCTGAAACGAGCAGAAACACATTTAGATTTACAAGTGCTCCGTCATCAGAAGCCCGCGTTCTCCAGACGGTTCTAGCACACAGGCAAACCTGCCAGCCCAGCATTTTACAGCAGATTTAAATGAAACCATCAGCGTCCCCAGGACTGCTAAGAGCCTGATGCTTCAAGACGCAGTGGATGGTTTCTGTTTGTCTCCCTAGATGTTCATGTACAGTTATTTGTACATATGTTTATGAAAAGTCCTAGTTTCCTTTGGAAGCATCTATCTTTAGCCCTCGGCCACCCTGTCCCCTGTCTTTCTCTGATTTCCTTTCCAGCCCAACAGTGCTGGGAAACATTCATCTTGCGGCTTCCCTTACGTTGAGTGGCTGTAGAGAAGAATAGGGAGGGAGGGTTGCCTTTGGACCGATAAATATTCACCACAAGGCTCACGTTGTGCTCAGGGATGTATCTGTAGAAATAAAATCAGGCAGCCACTTGCGTGTGTTGGCTCTGCCTTCTTGGTAAAGGAGAACACTGAGCCCTTGTTCTGGAGCGCAGGGTCTCCAAGCCTGTGAGGCTCAGAAATCCATGCTTTTATTAGCACTTCTGGTGACTCGGGTACAGGTGGTCCGTGGCTTTTGAGAGGTTCACTGAATGTTGGGAGATGGCGTTCCATCAGGAGTGGATAGGACAGGGAAGAAGAAGGGCACGCCCAGGAGGAAAGGAGGCTTGGAGGAGGGTTTGGACATGCTCAGTTGGAAGGGACCCTGTCGGCATACACCAACCTTCCCCATGCATTTGTTGAAACCTAACAGTTTGGGAGATGCAGCCCCAAATGCTTCACATGCTTAATCTCATTTAACCCTGACAACACGCTGATGAGCCGGGTATCTCTTTTAAGAGATGAAGAGCCAGAGATTAACTGAATTACTCAATAGGCTGTTTAACCAAGTCACTATCTTGTGGAATTACTAAGTGCAGGAGCTGGGTTTGCCTCTCCCCAGTGGTGCGCCAGTGAGGCAGCGGGTGTAAGAGGTTAGAGCTCAGGGAGCGCGCCTTGGTGGCTCAGTCGGTTAAGCGTCCGACTTCAGCTCAGGTCATGATCTCACGGTTCGTGGGTTCAAGTCCCACATCGGGCTCTGTGCTGACAACTCAGAGCCTGGAGCCTGCTTCACATTCTGTGTCTCCCTTTCTCTCTGACCCTCTCCTGCTCACACACTCTCTCTCTCAGAAATAAATGAAACATTGAAAAAAAGAGGTTAGAGCTTAGAACAACTGGAGGCTGAAGTTATATATCTTATATATGTGTGTGTGTATCTATGCGCATTTAACAATACTGCATATAATGCACAGGTATTTTATACTACATATTTATCAAGTGACTATCTGACAGTTGATATGATCCCAGCATCCTCATTTCCATCCCCCAAAGAAACCGGTTGGGAGATGTTGAAATTGCCAAGACAAAGGTAGCCTGAGAAGGCATCAGGATTGTCACGGGTGGTTACCTGCTGCGGGGGGGCACATTCTTTCCAGGATGCCTTTTCAGTGGGTTTTATTAGCTGCATTTTACCAGTCAGGCAGGATCAAACTCAGAGGGTTCATTTCCAGCCGCTGAGTTCGAAAGCAGGCATAGACAACAGGGTTCCAGGAGCTGTTCTCCTACATGGGATAGCGTCATCTCCAGAGAAAATCAGATCGACAGTGACCTGGTTTCTGAGATCCACCCCCACGCTGCAAACAAAGCTTAAAAATAATTGCTACCACATCACAGAGTTAGGAATTTTTCTTTTCCATAATAAAAACTCATGGAAGCACAGTTAGCTTTTTTATTTTTAGTGGTGGCAATTATTTCTTATTAAACTCAATTAAAACTATATTAATGGATTTTCGAGGCCACTCATAAAATGTTAAAAATAGGAAAGAATTGGGGTGGGATTTAAAGTGGGATCCTAATTCTGTAAACTCAGAGATGGAGAGAGAAGGAGAGGGAGACATAAAAAGAAGGCAGAAATGAAATACATCAAAACGCTCTCCGAGATAATTGCTAAATGATTGAGAGTCTGGTCTTCTTTATACCTTTGTATTTGTAGCAACTGTTCTGCAACAAAAGTATTACTCATAATAATCGGAGAAAAGTTTCTTCTGAACTCGTCGCATTTCCTCCCTGTGTTTGTCCTCACACTGCTTCGTTCCCTCCCGTTCAATCAGTGTGCTTTGCTTTTCTCTGACTTGTACCGTCATGTTGGACTGTTTTCACATTTAGCGACTGGGCGGTGTTTCACGGAGCTAGAGGGATATTAACTAATGTAACTGTCCTTCCTCTGCATTTTCATCACCCTGCGCGTGGCATGGGAGCCCCCCTTCAAGAACAGCTGCTTGAGGACGCTTGCTGGTACCACTATTGCAGATCCGTTTGTTGAGAGCCACCCTCTACCGCCTCTCAGACGTCTGCGCCACGCACCGCGCTGTTTTCCTTCCGCCAGAGCACGCTTCTATCTTGTGGACAGCACCATCCCTGTAACGACCTGGGATTTTCTTCCCGCCCAGGCTCCTGCGTGACTCAGCTCCATTTACGATCCTCTCTCAGCAACCGTGGAGAGCGTAGGCCTAGCCTGGATATCTGCTTCCTGACTTTCCCAAAGGCTTTATCCACTGTTGCACCTCTGACTTCCCTTAGCTCAGAGTGCTTTATCCATACGTTGAAACCGTATTCTATTGTCTTAAGCTACCTGAATGGTTTGGGGATCTAAGTGAGATAGTTCTAACTAGCCGGTAACGTTTATTGGGAGCTTACCTCTGTGCCGGGGCGGTCCTGAGTGTTGTGCCTGCATTATTTAAACATCCTAGCAACCCTGAGCCAACGACTCTCATAATTTCCCATTTACAATGGAAGAAAAATAGGCATAGAGAGAATAAACAGCTTGTCTGGCTCACACTTGCTTCAGAGCCCATGCTTTGAGCCACGACTTAGCATATAAATACGAACATTCCCGTAACACTGTACAATTGGCCCGCTAATTGCCCACTATTACACAAAACCCAGAACGAATTTTGTTCATACTTTAAAATGTCTTTTTTTTTTTTTTCCTTTGAAAATCTTAATGCTGCGTTAAAAGGGGGCAGCATTTCTCCTTCCATTGAAATGGGGTGGGGGAGAAATGAGCTCACGAACAAAGCAACTCTCCCCCCCACACACACACACAGATCAGGCTGTATTTCTTACATTAGGATACACATGGTTAGAAGTTCCTCCTGGAGACTGTGAGGAGGCACAGGCTTCTGGAAGATTCCTTCTCCTAAGGGACCGCCTCTTCTTCCCGCCTGCTGAACTCACACAGAGGCTTCAAATGTGTGATCTCACTTCATGCTGTTACAACTCTGCCAAGTAGGCCTTCTGTCCATTTTACAGAAGAGGAAGCCAAGGCTCAGGGAGCAGAGGCGACTTGTCCAAAGGTTGAGTGAGGGTCAGAGCCAGCTTGCCAGCTCAGTCCAACGTCTCTGCCTGCCCATATGTGCTAACTGTCAGCTTGTCCTGACAGGTGGAGAATTCTGGGGGAAGTGGCCGCCTTTGATATGAGGCAGGGGCGCTGGACTGGGGAGGTCAAGGGCTGGCGAGCTTCAGAGCTGGGATTCGAACTGGCTCTAGCACCTGTACCCTTAACCGCTATGCTGGATTGCTTCTCATGAAAACATAAATTCTCATTGTAATAACTCAAAAATATAGAAGAAGAAGCATCCCTTGACCATGTCCCAACCCCAAATCACCCCCCCCACCACCCCCACACACACCTCCAGATAGGCACCGCTATCTGTTTGGTATTCTGTGCCATTTCTCCTCGACCTTGATTATGTGCATTTGTGTATATTTATATGTGCACACAGAATTATCAGTGCATTCTGTGGGATGCTACCAAGCCACGCAGTATATCACAGTGTGGAGTCCAATATGTTTTGAAGAGCCTTCCGTGTCTGTAGGTGTCCTTTGCCTTCAATCTCTGACTACCAGACAGAATTGAGTGGTATCCACGTCACGGTCTGTTTAACCCTTTCCCTTTGTGGGCTGGCAGTCACATGGCTGCATTAAAAATCTGGACCAGCCCTCTGTACTTCTCTAGAAATGATCGCAAAAGGAAGAATATCTGAGTTCAAGTATCTGTCCCTTCTTGAACAATCTTAGTCTTATTCAAGTGACTGAGTGGCTTCTTTTCTGGGTGGACTCTTGATGCAGAATATGCACTTGGCAGTGAGAAATAACTAGCCGCCTGTCCCGGTGGTGATAACGCCCAGCTCTGTGACTCGTGGCAAATAAGTAACCTCTCTGAACTTTTCCCACACCCGTACCATCCCGTCCCCTCGAATTCAATGAATCGACTTTAGGGAAAGTACCGACACTGTATTTGATGCATAACGTTGATTTTCCCCCCATCCTTTCCTTCATTTTCATGTGGTTTCCGGTCTCTGAAATTACCCGTCTTTCAGTTCTGCTGTGTGACAAGTTCAGCAGCGTCACTGTCACTGCCCGCAGTATAATGTGACGCCTCCAAGCTGGGCATCCTGACTGGAATCCTCGCTCTGCCAGCGTCCCGCTGTGGGGCCTTAGACAAGTCAATCAGCTCCATACACCCCCATTTTCCTAGTCACAGAATGATGCTGATTTTGGCTCCTTTGCTTAGGGGAACGTTAAATGAGATATAGGCAAACAATGTAGTGTCTGGCACATAAGCAGACATTTGAGAAAAGTCTGACAAAGAAAACATTTTTGAGCACTCTTTAATGTTTACTTATTTTTGAGAGGGGGGAGGGGCAGAGAGAGAGGGAGACGCAGAATCCCAAGCAGGCTCCAGGATCCATGCTCCGAGCTGCCAGCACAAAGCCCAACACGGGGCTTGAACTCACCAACTGTGAGATCAAGACCTGAGCTGAAGTCGAATGCTCAACCGACTAAGCCACCCAGGTGCCCTGAGCATTCTTTGTAACAGGCCATACACCACGGAATTGGCACTTGAATGGTTAGCATGAACCTAAGCCCTGAAGAGGATAGTCTGAGGGACTCTGTATCAAAGATTTGTATTCCAGAAGGAACTGATATTTTTCCAATGTCAGAACGTGAGTTGGAGGGTAAAGAAACAGTATTTGCCTAGTGGCTTAGAATTCACCAAAGCAGGTATATAGTCATACCTTCCTCCAACCAGCATAGAGCTACGTGAGGGAGATTGTTTTCATTCTGGTCAGGTGGGGAAATCGAGGCTTAAAGAAATACACTGGCTCACCTGACATCCCACGGTCTCGTTCCGCTGACCCCACGTCCCATGTGAGGAAGCCCTACAGAGGTGTCCAGAAAGCGCGTTTCTCGGGCCTATCATGGACTGGTCTAGAGTCACGGACTTTGGGACGCCTTGGGCAGAGACTTTAGGGCCTTGGTGGCCTTGTCTGAAACAGTAAAAGAGAAAGACAGCATTACATGACCTAGCAGCTCCTCAGACATGGTTAGTTGCATCCAGTGTTAAATTGAACAGAAACAAAGCAAGGATTTGCTGCATTTTTTTTCCAACTATTTCTTACTTTTGAGGTTATTCATTAATAGGCAAAGTGTGCATTCCGTCTCCCGTGTTGGCTCTCATTCTCTCTCTTTCCCCCATCCCCTCTCTCCGTCTCTGTCTCACAGTCTCCCCTTCACCATCCCTTTTTCTCACTCCCTGTCTCTTGTCTTTCCCTCTCTGCCTGTTTTGCTTGGTGCCTGCTCTCATCCATATCTCTGCCTCCTTCTCTCCCTCCTTCTCTGCCTTTCTCCGTCTCTGTCTCACAAAATTGCTAAGAATTTTCTCGGTTAAAAAGTAAATATTAACTCTCGGTCTTTTGAAAACCCAGTTCACGGCCACTGTCAACAGTCAACTCAATCCATACAAATTAAACTGAGAACAGTTCAAGGCACACAGGGTGAAATTCATTAGTGACTAAAAATCCATAGGTGACTCGAGCCGTCCTCAGCAGGTTTGGGCCTCTACACACTTCTGACTCGGGAGAGTTGAACTTTAGTGGAAATAATCGCCATACAAGGAACTCAGAATGGCAGCAGCTATAAGTTAGTCAAGCTTGTTGTGGTCCAAATGCTGATCAGTGACTCAAATCCTTAAAAAAATTTAAACACAAAAGAATTGATCCCAGTGAAAACCTTTTCCAGATAAGTTGGAAACAATAACTAGACTACTGAAGACATCGATCTAGGAATTAGATTAGCGTAATGGAGTTTGCTGTGGAAAAAAAAAATGCTTCCTTAGTGAAAAGGCATCCGTGTCCATATAACTCTGATTTTACAGCTTGTATTCACAAACTCGGAGTCTAGATGTGATTCTAAGGCACCTTCCTAAAGCCAGTTTTAGACCATCCTGTGCTGACGGCAGATACGGGCTCTCCGAGCTAGTGTCTCTTCCCCAAGCAGGTACTTCCAAGGGTTGTCATGACTCAGTGGCACTACTTCTTGGGGCCATGAACGCCCGCCCTCCACCCCCCGCAGCCTTGTGTCTGGATACTTGATCAGGACTCTATGCTGCCTTCGCCTGTGCACACAGTGGTGTCATCACGGCTCTGAACTTGCACCTGAATTACAGAGCACCTTCACTTCCATCTTCATCCACCCAGCACCCACCCCATGGAAGGGGTCTCCTTTGTCCATCTCACAGGCGTCCCACGCTGGGGCCTGACTGGCGGGGCGGCAGAGAGTCACCTGAGCTCCACATCCGGTTGTCCCAGCGCCTGGCTGGCCTCAGTTGCTGGCCGAGGCATCTCCCTGCTCTGCAAGGTGTGGATGTGACCTAAAAAAGTACATCCAGTTAACATCAAAGAGGTGTTTAATTTTCGTAACACTTTAGAGCAGACTCCAAAACACACACACGCACGCGCACACACACCCATACACACTCCAGATTCATTAATTCATCAGAACAAGTCAGTGTCTTCTTAAAGGCTTCTTGAATGTTAATGAATGAATAATTAACTTTAACGATATAATTAGCCTTTAAAGGTACTGAGACCCCCCAGGGAGCGTCTGAAAACATGCATAAGGAGATGATGGGCTAAAACCGGAAACTTTTGATTAGGAAATGTCAAGCTGCCTGACGACACAAGTCCCTCTCCCCAAAGGGCCAGGCCTCGACGCCGGGCTGTGGCCGTCCCCTGTGTCGGGGGCATCAATTTGCCGACACACAGTCTTGGGGCAACAAGTGACCTTTGGGACCGACCCCAGTGACAGGGCCAGGTCGACACTCGAGAAAGCTGGAGCGGCTCTTCAGAGCTGTCGAAAACCCTGGCAGGAAACCGCGCGCTGAGGTAGCAGGGGGCCCGTGTGACCGTCCTCCCGACTGGCTTCCTGGAACTTTGCAGACAGGAGGTCTTCCTGCTCCCCACCCCCACTCGCCGTGACTGACAGTTTTAATCGTTTGCTCTCCTTGAGGACTGCCGGTGACAGGAGGTGAGTAGGGGCACCACACCGCCGCTACGACGCCTGCGGGGGTGGGCACGTCTCACCTCCAGCGCCGCACCGCACAGCACGGCGCACACGGCACACATGGCACAGCACACAGTACACATGGCACCCATTACACACGGTACACACGGCACACATGGCACAGCACACACAATACACACAGTACACACAGCACACACAGTATACACATGGCACACACGGTACACACGGCACACATGGCACAGAACACAGTACACACGCAGCACACATGGCACAGCACACACAATACACACAGTACACACGGCACACACAGTATACACATGGCATACACGGTACACACGGCACACAGTACACATGGCACATACAGTACACACGACACACGGCACACAGCACACATGGTACACACAGCACACAGTACACATGGCACACACAGCACGGCACACATGGTACACATGGCACATACAGTACACACAGCACACAGAATACACACGGTACACATGGCATATACAGTACATACGGCACACACAGGACACACGGTTTACACGGCACACACAGGATACACAGTACACATGGCATAGAATACACATGACACACAGAACGCACAGCACACACAGTACACACAGCACACAGTACACACGGCACACACAGCACACACAGTATACACAGCACGGCACACATGGTACACACGGCACATACAGTACACACAGCACACAGAATACACACAGTACACATGGCATACACAGTACACACGGCACATGGTTCACACGGCACACACAGGACACACAGTACACATGGCACATACAGGACACACAGTACACACGGTACACACGGCACATAGTACACACGGCACACACAGTACACATGGCACACACAGCTCACACAGCACATAGTACACACGGCACACACAGTACACATGGCACACACAGCTCACATAGCACATAGTACACATGGCACACATAGTACACACGGCTCACACAGAACACACGGCACATGGTACACACGGCTCACACAGAACACACGGTACACACAGCTCACACAGCACACGGTACACACGGTACACCCCTCCTGGCTCTTTAAAGCAGGCTCAATCCCAGCTTCTTCCTTCATAGCACTGGGCTCCACACAGCAGTGACCCCCAGTCTGAATTTCAGGAGTAAGACACAGACTTGCCTCGTTTACCCTGCAGGTGTCGCAGGACATCATGGCCACAGTGGTTATTTCTGTGGCCCCTGGCATCAGACTGGGGAAGGCCAGACCCTGCTGTGACACCAGCCAGTGCTAGTCCCCTGCCCTCCCAATGACTCTGTTTCCTCATCTGGCAATGGGACATCTGTCCTTGCCCTGTTAGAGGGAGTCAGTGGGATGAGGTAATGTGTGTTGAGTACCTGGGGCTGGACTGGTCACAGGCAGTGCACAGAATGTCATGGAAAATGCCATAAGCATTGTCGTAAAATCTGAGTTCCATTGAATGCACCTGTGTGTGTTGAGCATCTGTTTTGTGCCTGGCATGGGGGGCGTGTTATACTTACAGAACCTCACATTGTTCCCAAAACCCCCAGGAGCAGAGATTGTGTGCTGCACTTTGCAGAGAGAAGACAGGGGCTCAGAAACACAGGTCCCTTGCGCCAAGTCTTGGACCACACAGCCCGCTCTTGAGGACATCAGCCCGTCTTAATTTCTTCTTTCAAAAAATAGGAATGTTTTTCTCTCAGATGAAAAGAGAGCAGGTATACTTCTTAGAGAAAAGAGGGGACCTGCTCCCCACAGCCTTCCCCTGCACACCTGAGTCTCTGCCGTGCCCACACAGCCTTCCCCTGCACACCTGCATTTTTGCCATGCACTCAGGGAGCAACCCCCCGTGGGTGACCACTTAGGTCAGAATCTAAATTAATGCAATGAAATGAAATTAAAAACTCCATTCCCCATTTGCACTAACTGCACTCCAAGTGTGTGATACCCACGTTAGGCAGAGTAGATACAAAGCACATACAGAGCATCTCTTTCAGAAGCTTTCCTGGGCAGCGCTTTGTGGTACAGAATTGAGGATTAACACCCATGAGCTTCAGGTTGCCTTAGCCCCATGGGGCCTCCTCTGCTCATAGACAATGTAGGAAAGGAAGAGTACTAATTGTGTATCTCCCTCCTCTTCTGTGAGGAGGGTGCACTGTGAGGACAAGGGGTGCTGTGCACACCACGGGATGATTGTGAACACGCAGGTATCTGTGGCCATTGAATTTAGACCTCCGCTCTCTGGAGTCACTGGTTGGGGAGAGAAACCGACATCACAGGCCCTGCAGTTTCCTTCCTGCGCCGTCCTCTGATGTGGCCCAGAGACGGGAGTCAGGCCATGGAGGGCAGGCGTCTGCAGCGCCCCTCCTGGCCCCCAGCCCACACCAGGCACACCCGTGTGGAACTGCTTCACTCAGGTCTTTCGCAGTCATCCCCCTCTGACCTGACAGCATCTGATTCTTGCAGACTTCGTTTCCTGAGGAAACATCCTTTTTTCTTTCTGCTCCTCTGGCCGTTTGTTGCTCAGCTGAAGAACATTTTGTCGTGAGATGATGGTAATGATTTGCAGAAATCTAGGCCTGTCCATAAAATAGTGATTTGAGCTGCCGTTGGATAACTCTTGATGGTTGCCAGATGTGGTTAAAACTGCACTGGGATTTCCATTCCAGAAATGCATCGATGTGTGGCAGGTTACCAGGATCGGGAAAGGATTCACCTCACAAATACAGATGGACTTAACATTTGAAGGCCACTGTGCCACATATGTGTGTGTTTTTGTTTTTGAGGAATTAAGAGAGTGAGATGAGGCTTAGGAAGTCTCAGCCAAACCCACAGTCCCAGCGTCTCCATGGCAACCTTGATATGTTGAGGTATTGACGTTGCAAGCACCCAAGATTCATCAAGAAGACAGATAGCATCCATGACCTGAAGCCCTCAGGATACACCTGTCATCCAGAGCCTCAATTTCCCTACTGACAGTCACAGAAGGTGACTGTTGGCTTGTGGAATCAGAATGCCACGGATGGAAGAGTATCTCAACAGGATCCCACTGACCACCTCATCTCACAGACGGGGAACCGGCAATCCAAAAGAAGGAATGACTTTCCCAGGGTCCCACCATCTCCAAGTCTAGTATGGAATCCAGATCCTCTCTACCGGCCCCATCCCTGCTCCTGTCACATGCCCCCACCCATCATATGCAAATTGTTTTTGACCCCCCCCTCCCATCTCCTATCTCCATAGCTTTCCACATTGCTGGCTCTCCAGAAAGCTGTTTCCTCTTGGTTCACCGGCTCTGGTTTACTGTCACCATTAACAATGCTTAGTTTCCTTCCCCTTCCACTTGGATGAACTGATCCCCTTTTAATACCAATAATCCCAAGCCTCCAGCCCTACAGCCTTGAGAGAAAGGCTTTAGAGTCTCTGTGTTGGTGAGATGAGCCTTGAAGTCTTGCCCCACCTCAACTATTACTGAAACGAAAAATTAAAACGAAGCACGCTGCCGTAAACCTTCCAAATAGTTTATTCCCATCGGGAGGCCTTCAGCAGCTGTCTCAGAAAGGATGCACCATTTTACCTCCTCTCCCTTCCACTTTTATTTTTCTTTCCTTCACTATTTTATGTGTTCTTGTTAAAGAAAGAAAGGCAGTAAAGTTGAAAAAGTACCAGGATGCTGAGGACTCTCCAATTTAGCTTTTCTATCTACCTGAGGACATCCCAGCCCCATCCCGACCTCCTTTTGAGCCATCTATCCCCAGGTACAAGGGCGATCACTTCAGCCTTGTTAAATGATTTTAAAAATTGGCAGCAGTACTCATACCCACTGATAGGGACCCAGGTAACGAAAGAAGCACAACCACAGCATTGAGAAACAGTTGGACACTTGCCTGTTGGGGGTGCGGGCTGGGAAGGGTCATGAAGGACTTCTGAGATGACAGCCTTCGATGCCTTAATCTGCGTGGTGATTTCCAGGATGTTGAATGTGTACTAATTTAGCTGGCACTGTATTCGACCTTAATAAAAATAAAGACATCAACAAAGGGAAGAAAAAGCGCTATGTTATTGACATGGCAATGAATGAAGAAGGCAACTTGTGAGGTAGTTTGTACAGAATAATCACAATTTGGGGGTTGAAATGAGGACACACCATGGCCCATGGGCCAATCTGTGTTTATAAATAACCCTTTGTTGGAACAGAGCTGAGCTTGTTTACTTCTGCGTTATTTAGGGCCACTTTTGTGTTGTGTACTCACTTCCTAGGTCTGCGAGAACAAAGTACTAGAAACTGAGAGGCTTAAACACTAGGCATTTTTTGGTCTCACTGTTCTGGGGCTGGAAGTCTGAGACTAAGGGGTCCGCAGGGCTGTGCTGACCCCGAAGCATGAGGGTAGTAGGGGGCCTCTCTCCCGGCTTCTCGTAGTTTCTCGGCAGTGTGAACTCCAGCCTTCCCATGGTGGTGGTCTCCTTGCCTGTGAGTCTGTGGTCAAATTTCCCTTTTTTGTGTTTTTTTTAATAAGAACACCAGTCATATTTGTTTGGAAGCCTGTCCTCCCCCCATATGACCTCATGTTAACAAATCACATCTGCGCTGCCCTTATGTCCAAATAAGATCAGATTCTGACACGCCAGGGGTTAGCGCCTCAATATACCAATTTGTTGGGTGGTGGGCACCGTCTGGCCCAGAACTGGTGCAGCAGAGGTGAGAGGTTGTCAGAGACTGTGTGGCCCACAAACCTTAATCTGGTCTCTTGTCTTTACAGAAAAATGTTGCCAACCCCTGTTTTAAGTGGGTGTGGGAGCACCTGAGTGGCTCAGTCAGTTAAGCCTCCGACTTTGGCTCAGGTGATCTCACGGTTCGTGGGTTCGAGCCCCGCATCGGGCTCTGTGCTGACAGCTCAGAGCCTGGAGCCTGCTTCAGATTCTGTGTCTCCCTCTCTCTCTGCCCCTCCCCAGTGCTTTCACATGCTCTTTCACATATGTGCACATGCTCCCTCACTCTCTCTCTCTCTCTCAAAAATAAATAATAAAACATTTTTAAAAAATATTTTAAGGTGTGGGGGTGTGTGCGCACGCATGTGTACACCTGCATGAGAAATTTGGAAGGCTGTTCACCGATACGTTAACAGAGGCTGCCTCTGAATCCTGGAATTAGGGGCAACTTAAATTTTAATTGTATTTTTGATGTTTTCTATATTATTGGGGTTTCTAAAAATTATCATGTAATAATTTCTGTAATATGCACAGACAGTAAACACGTTGCCTCTGGGAGGGAAAGACATCATTCCTGTGTACTCGCTCTCCCTCCCCGCACCCTGCACCAAATTCTCCTGTACCTTAATGGTTTATTTCGGTCTGATGCAAACCTTTCTAAATAGGCCGCTGTTCTCCACTGTTGGGAGTGCTAAGGGCAAACACTTAACAAACCAGCAAACTCAACTGTTTACTCACTTGGGCGTAAGGATTTTTCATGTCTTTATTTAGCTGCCTCTTGTAACTTGGAGAGAAAAGGTTCTGGCTTTTACCTCCTCATTAAAAATAGATCCTTTTATGACGAGGGGATGGAGCGGCCATGAGTCACGCCATGTGGTGTGAAAGAAAGTACATGGTGCTGCATTGGGGCCCGGGAGCTGGGCCCCAAAAGGGTACCCCGCCGTCCCCATGACCCTCTGGTGTTTTATCATTGCAGGAAACTGGACGCTTTCATCTATGATGCAGCGGTCTTGAACTACAAGGCCGGGAGGGATGAAGGCTGCAAGCTGGTGACCATCGGGAGTGGGTACATCTTTGCCACCACTGGCTATGGAATTGCTCTCCAGAAGGGCTCCCCTTGGAAGAGGCAGATTGACCTGGCCCTGCTCCAGTTTGTGGGTGATGGTAAGACCTTGGGTGACCCCCTCACCTTCGGGGGACCTGACACCCTGGCACTCTCTCTGTTTTCCAATCGGCTTTCCAGTGGATCTGCGTAGGATGAGTTCACTCACTGTTGTGTGCCTCTCACACGATACCACGTTTTTCTAGGTTGCTTGTAATGGAAACCAATTTTAGACAACCAAGTTTTCAAAAGAGATTTATTTTAAGGATGCAGAAGTGTCTATCTTGGTGAATTGAGGAAAGACTTGAGCAAACAGGTTTAGAGCAAAGAAAACCAGAACCAGAGCGATCCTGAGGTCTTAAGAGCAGGAATTCGTAGATCCTGTCCTAGGGCCCCGGGTCTTGAGGGGGGCAGTTTGGGGCCCCCATGAGTACTGGGCTATGTCTGGAGACATCTTTGATTGTCATGATTGAGAGGCTCTTTGCTCCTGGTTTCTAGGGGGCAGAGGCCAGGGATACCGGCATACATCTTCCAGTGCCCAGGACAGTCCCCACGTCTCAGGACACAGAACTACCTGACCCCAAATGTTAGTAGTGCTGGGCTAGAGAAACCATGACTTTGCACACACTCAGCTCCAGTCCTAATCTCTATTCTCTAAGTCTTAAATTGTGCATTGCAGAGGAAGGATTCCTGATGCATTTTGGATCAAAGACTTTTTCCTGGGCCCATCAGGAGGGCCCAAGGGGTGGGGTTCTGTTGTACTAACACAAACAGCTCCTGTTATTATCCTACCAGGAGTGACAGAGAGGCAGTCTCTAGAATAAAGTCTACCTCTTGCTCGTCATGCCAAAGGATAGCCCCCACCCCCATGGGTCTTACAGTTCAATGGGACTTGGGCACATACCGAACGGTGTAGGTAACTTGGCCGACTGTGTCTCCAGCCAACATCTCCTTCAGTCTGTCCTTCCGTACTCCCTGGTTGGTGACCTCCCCACGCCGAGGTCCATGCCATGGTTTTTAGGATCCCGTCCTGGCTTAGATGGCATGTGTGTTTCCCTTTGAATTGCCAACAGTAAATTCATAAGAAAAGTAAAGGAAAAGCAAAGGGAGCCTCATAGCATGGGAGGCCTGAAAACCTGAATGAGTGTGAGTGGGGTGCAAAGGCTCGGGCCCCTGGTAGAAGTTGCATTCGAGGACGGCTGGGGTCCTCTTCAGAGATGGTCGCACAGGATGCTGGGCCTCTGGAGCTGGGAGAGACGAATCTGGCAACCACTGCAGTCAGATACCATATTGAAATGGACAGAAGGTAGCACACAGTGTGGTGTGCATCTGAACGAGGTGCATAATTCCATGCACCCTCTTCTCTCTCAGCTCCCAGATTTAAACCCTTGATTCTCCAAGTGCCATCAAAACATCTAAATGTGTTTTATATTTAACTCCCAAATAAGAACATCTGATCCTCTGAATTCCCTGTGGGGCATTTGTACCTTGTTCTGATCACGAGCCATGTTCTCTGTTGTGTAATGGTGATTTGTGGCTGTGTCGGCCAGCTCTGGCTGTGAAATCTTAGAGGCGTCCACCAGCAAGCATTTATTTTGCCTGTGGGAGTGCAGGTGAAACGGAGGGGCTCTGTGTCAGGCTGTGGTAGCCTCGGTGGCTCTGGCCCCTGCTGGGCATCCGTGGATCAAATGTGTGGTCTCTGCTCTGCGTGTGTGTATTCTAGGTCTCAGGCCAGAAGGGCCACAAGCTTCCTGGGAGAAGCTCTTTTCTTGGCTGCGTCACAGGCACAGAGAAGGATATCTAACTGGACGTGTGTGTTTCAAGTCTCTGCTCTGCTGTGTTCACATCTGCTAACACCCTTCTGTCTAAAGCAAGTCAGATGGCCAAGACCAAAGTAAAGGATCAGAGGAATACTCTGCCTTTTATGGGAAGAATGTGGAGTTATAGGACAGGGGTGCAGGCACAGAGAGGGGTGGAGAGTGGGGACCATTTGCTCTGCCTACCATGGTGGTTACCCAAGTCCCCCTGCAGGGGGTGAACTCCTGAACAAAGGGGAGTCTTGTTTCCATCAGTAAACACCTGAACAAAATCCTGAGCATATCGTGACCTGATAACTGGCCATTGAAGAACTGAATGAACAAACCCATGCATGGACAGATGGTTGCTGTTAAGATGGACTCCATTTGACAGGAAACCTAAATATGTGAGGAAACCAAATAAGTGAGTTCCAATATGATGGGTAGCTGCCAAATAAGTGAGCTGCCAAATAAGTGTTGCTCCTTGTTGGTGCTCTTACAGCATCTCTTATGGAACTGCAACCTATTTAGGGAAGATCTGCCAGCTGCCATATTGGATACGTTTCCGGTGTTCTTTAATGTCCATAATAACTTTAGGAAATTCAGTGTTGCTTATGCCCATTTTACAGAGGAGGAAACAGAAGCTCAGGGCTAGCTGGAAAGTGGTCGAGCTTCTAAGTTAGGGGCCTTAATCTGGAAGGGGGTCAGTTATGTAACACTCCTGTTTCATTTAATTCCCTAGGATGTCTCAAAGCTGGATAATTATACCATTGAGATTTACAGATCCTTTAGGCAGAAGTAATCTAGTATCCATCTGAACTAAATGTATTGCCCCACTGACAAATACTTCTATGAAGGGGGTAGTATTTCTTAGCCCCAGTTTACTCATCTGTGAATGAAAGTTTGCAGAGACATTTCCCTGATAAGCCTGACATGTGGGTGAAATGAGAAGAAACCTGTAAAGAGCCTAGCTAAGCATAGCATCTGGAAAGAGAAGTGGTTCAATAAATGCTAGCTATTACCATCATCATCTCCATCATCGTTATCAGGACCATCACCATCATCACCATCATTATTATATCACCAGTACCGTCACCATCATTATCATCACCATCACAACCATCATCACCATCACCACTGCCATTTTATCACCAGCACGATCACCATGACCACCATCCTCGTCATTACCATTCTCCAGCTCCTCCTTCTCATTGTTATCCATCCACAACTCCAGGATTCAATACAGCCTATTTATTATTGTATTGGTGGTTAATAGTATCATGGAAACAACCTTTATGGTCCTGAACAGAAAATGCCCTCTTTGTGGCAAATAAAAAATGCCAAGTACAGGCATCCAGATAGGCCAAAAGTGTGTTCCTGTGGTAGCAGAGCAACTAGATTCTTACACTATTTTCTGTCCCCAGTCATTGCTTTCCTGGGCTGACTGTCAGCATCGGGAAACGTGTCTATCTGGAAGCAAAGACATGGGAGAGAAAATGCTGTTGCTCCAGGGGGCATCTTAAGATAATCTTCCCGGAAAGCCATGTCCAATTCTGAATGTCTCTCTAGGAGTAAATACATGAATTAACACAGCTGCATAAATATTTCACTTATCTTATGCAGCTTCAGCAGGATTAATTATGCTCTAAAATTAGACCTGTAAAGAGCACAGTGCTAAGCAGTACCTAATTATTATTCATCCTCTAGAATGGAGTGTTTATCTCTTGTTATAGAATAGCTTCAGTGGACGATTACGAGCCTAATGAGTGTCAAAAGTATGCAAAATTGTCCTAATGAGCTGTGTAAATATAACCTTTGAGTGGAGTGTTTAGTTATTGGGGGAGCCTCTTACATGAAGCCTGCCAGGCATTTCCCTAGGAAATGGACTGGTGATTTCCCTCAAGAGGTACACAGGATCCCGAAAAGAGCTCACCTTCCTTTTCCTGTCTAATTGCTGTGTCTTTTCTGAAATAGTGGAGTGCACCATGGATCTTTGGTACTTTAGTAACAACACCCATGGGTACTTTTCAGCATTGATCATCAATATCCAACATTCACTGAGAAACATACTCTCCTAGAGGGAAATGTCATGGTCATTTTCTTCTCTCCTTCAGGGAACTTACCATCCAGTTGGTTGGCAATGTATAAACCTAAAATATCCAACCTCAAAATACAATCATAGTTATAATAATTCATAAACATGAATTAATATATACATATATTGGATATACATTCTTAGGTGTCTTGGATAGGTAAGAGTCCAGAAGAAATAGGGGATACACTTGGGTTTTTTAATGGAAGAATGAAAAGGCAGAGTAAGTCATAAAGAATAGATGGAGTAAGATTTAGACAAAAATGGAATGGGCCAGAGTTCATAAGCCCTCATTCACTAATTCATCCAGCAACCCGCAAATATCTGTTGACTATCTTTTATCTCTCTGGCACCTAAAAGGTGACATTTGAGTGAGGAATAAAGAATAAGTAAGTCTGTGACCTAAAAAAATGGCATTTCTGGCTTCACAGGAGAGGTTGAATGGGAGATCTGTTAGGTCCCATCAATCTTAAGGATTTTGTACTTTTTATAAATGTGATCCTGGGATTTGAAGAGCCAGACAGAGGATCATAGAGGTTAAAGCCCTTTGGACTTTTAGAGGTGAGCAAACTGATACTGAGGAGAACCAGACTGTGTAATAATAGAGTTCCGCGGCCAGTGATATTGAGGAAAAGGGAGGAAACCATTGTGGTGGGGCCCATCGTCTATGGCCCAGCATGGGGCCAAGTAACACACAAATGTTCTTAGCAGCCCTTCACATGGCATTCTGGGGCGGATTTTAGGATCTCCATTTTGCAGAGTAGGAAAATGAGGCTGGGTTGGGTGACCCAAGCCAAGGCGGACAGGAATCACCTGGGGATCCAGTTCAAATGCAGATTGTGTGTCAGCCAGTCGGGGGATGGCGAGCCTCCGATTCTGCGTTTCTAACAAGCTCCAGGTGATACTGCTGGTCTGTGGACAGCACCCTATATGGATTTCTATAGTTCGCCTAACATCCTCTTCCCAGTAAGCCATGCTCCTTGGAAAAATCCGTGGTTGCTAGTGGTCAGATCACCTTAGCTATAAATAACATGCTCTAGCACCCAGATGCATTTAATCTTCCTCTTTGTACTGCTCAGTTTTCGTGGTTGTTGGTTTATTTTTAAACCTAGAAATATATTACTTGTCCCCGGTATCTGGTCCGAGTTCACTGAACAAATAAAATCAAATAGACATACGTATACCGTATATCTTTATAACTTATTTATATGCTATATTCCACTGCACTTATATCGTGTATACCTCTATATGGTGCATATCTTATGAAATATTTGAGAGATATGACACACATAGCCCCTGTGTTAATGTTGTATTAACAGGGTGATTGACTCAACCTATTTTGCTGGGACTCTCCCCATTTAAAATTAGTTTATGACCCCAGTTATAGGGTACCTGAGCATATATAACAGATATCATATGTGAAATATTTGAAAGATACCATATATATCATTTCAGTTGGATAGGTACATTGGGGCCCCTTTGCCCCTTTGTAACTGCAACTTTGCAAGCAATCATTAAAAAAATTTTTTTTTAATGTTTATTTATTTTTGAGAGAGACCAGGAGACCGAGCGTGAGCGGGGTAGGGGCAGCGAGAGAGAGGGATACAGAATCTGAAGCAGACTCCAGGTTCTGGGCTGTCGGCACAGAGCCCAATGCGGGGCTCAAACTCCTCACAGACCATGAGCTGAGTGGGACGCTTAGCCGACTGAGCCACCCAGGCGCCCCCAAGCAGTCGTTTTAAAGACTCATCCAGATTGATAAGAAATTGGAAAGGACCACACGCCGTGACGTCTTGCTACAAGAGACTATAGCACTTTGGAAAGCACCACTCCAGGAGAACAGTGGTCACAGATCTTGGACTGAGGAGTGCCAGAGGGGAGTCCGTGGGGAAGTCCGTCAGTGCTCCTGATTCTTCTATTTGTTGGCCTCTCTTTACTGAAGCAGGCAGGGTGGATTTGGGTGGTGAGGGACCCCACGCTGCCAGCCTGAGCAGAGAGGGGTTGTATGATTGCAGACGCTCTTTGTGTATCTAATTAGGATTCTCATAAATTGCTCTGAGCCCCTGGACACGTTGCTAATATTCTCCTCCTGCCCTAGTCCAGCTTCCCAGCTTAATATCTTTGCGCTAATGTCCGAGTCTTGGGGAGAGCTGGACACCCCCACAGCTCAGGTGGCCCTGCCTCCACTCCAAGGAGTGGCCTTTGCAGCCTCGCCTGTCTTCTTAGGCTGGTTGAGGAAGTGTGGGCAGTGTTGGCAGAGATCATGGAAGAGCCCCTAAACATTCTCCTCTTCAGCTTTCGGCAGTGTCTCAACTTCTACCATTGGAAGTTTTTTTCAGATAAGCATGGACTTCTTCCATGAAACCCCCTTTAAAAATGGAGTTCCTCCCTCCCATTTCCTCCTGAACCTGTTTGCTGATTGGGTGTCTGACCTATCCTTCCCCCCATGATCTCCTTAAAGACCACAGCTCTCCACTAGATATCATTTATAAACTGTGACACCCCCCCTTCCCCTTTAGCTCTGTGCTCGCAGCATTCCTGTGGCATTTAGCAGAGCAACACAAGTGAGGGGGAAAGATAGAAGGTTCTACAACTTCCTCCCTGCCTGATCTTAGCAAATTAATTTCTCGGAGTTCCAGTTTCCTTATCTCCAGATTGGAGCTGCCTGGGGGTTATGTAAAAACAAACAAAGAAATGTGTCCAGTGCTTGGCACATATCAGTGCCTGCTCACTGCTGACCACCCCGCTTCCCTGAGCCGTGGAGGGGCGCTGCGTTCTCAGCCCCTGGAGGGCAGACACTCTCATGTCCGTTCATGCTGCCCTTTCGCCTCCCTTAGGACCGACTGCTGAGCTTGGTGCTGACATGGAACTCGCTGATGCATGGACAAATAACAAATGGGGCTGAAAGTGCTACAGGCTGGGGCACCTGCGCAGTTCAGTCTATTAAGTGTCCCACCCTTGATTTCGGCTCAGGTCACAATCTCACGGTTTGTGAGAGCAAACCCCCACAATGGGCTCTGCACTGACAGTGTGGACCCTGCTTGGGATTCTCTCTCCCTCTGCCCCTCCCTCACTCACGCTCTCTCAAAATAAACATTTTTTTTTTTAAGCAAACACCACCGGCACACTTTTGTTAGGCTTACTTTGTCCATTAAGTACCTCCTCTGATGAAGGGGATGCCATTTTCTTTAGGAAAGACATTAGGTGTCTGTCTAGGGAGAGAGTCACAAAAAGTAATCACTAATCTGAAAATCTTCCCAAGCCTCTGACCCCCTTATTCACTATAAGACAGAGGCAAACTCTTCCGTTGTTGAATTTGTATGGTCTTGTAGTCAAATAGCTGTTTTGGATTTTTATTTTTTATTTATTTTTAATGTTTGTTTATTCTTGAGAGAGAGACAGCATGAGTGGGAGAGGAGCAGAAAGAGAGGGAGACACAGAATCTGAAGCAGGCTCCAGGCTCTGAGCTGTCAGCACAGAGCCTGACATGGGGCTTGAACTCACAAGCTGTGAGATCATGACCTGAGCCAGAGTAGGACGCTTACCCGACGGAGCCCCCCAGGCACCCATTGGATTTTTCTTTTTGACATGATTTTCTGGGAGGGATATAACTGGCAAAATGACATACTTCCTCACTCTTTGCACTGAAATGGATCATAAATTGCTACCGAGTTTGTGGTCTCCGCATCAAGGCGGAGAAATAGTAAACAGGAGAAACAGTGTTTTCCCTGGGTGCGGCCACCTACGGCCATGGCGCGTAATCCAACCACTGCCTGTTTTTGAAAATAACGTTTTATTGGAACGCAGCCATCCCCGTTCACCCAGACACCGCCGCGGGCTGCTTTCCGCCTGCAGGGGCAGAGTCCAGATACCACACCAGCAACCGCACAGCCGGCCAAGCTCCAAATATTTACTGTCTGGCCCTTCACAGAACAAGTGTGATGGCTCCTGGACTTAGAGTGTCTGGAGAAAGGCAAGAAGGGCAGAGAGACTTCCTAAGGGAAGGGGGAGACAGGGTGGGAAAGGCGGAAGGGGGGCAAGCTGGACAGGGAGGCAGAAAGGGACACAGACATAGAAGGATACGAAATGGAAGAGAAGCCAGAAATCAGAGCAGAGAGGAATGATAAGAGTCAAACAGGAAGGAGAGAGGAAGGAAGGGGAGGGAGGAGGAGACCAAGGAACACGGAGAGCAGGCCAGAGGGAGGCAGGACCCAGCCGGGCATCTCGCACAGCAAGCTGCATTTGTTCCGCTGAGCCATTAGCCTCGGTGCAGTGTGGACCGGAGGCGTCCGGGAGCCCACGGCCGCCCCATCTCCGCTGGCTCCACGCGGGAGCGAGGTGCGGACCACCGGCTGACTCACGCCTGCCTCGGAGGCCTCTAATCTGTCTCCCGCTGGCCTCCCTGCCAGCAGTTCTTCGTGACATCGGTCCCGTGTCCTCAGATGACTCAGCAACACCCTACTGCAACTAGCAGCCTCAAAACCGGTTTAAGGAGATAAATGCCAAAATAAGGCCAGGAGGGGAGCGGGAATGCTTTGGAGGCAAGGAGGTGCCGCGGATCTGAGAGCCCCATTTGAGGGGAAGATGGTTTCCATTTCTCTAAATGCTTCTGTGGTTCGACAGCCACTGTGGTCACTGCTGTTGTTACAGACATCTATAGTAAGAGGTGACACTTAGGGAGGGGAACGATCTGTCACAGAACAATCTCAGTGTTTCTATGCATAAATGTTATCCAGTCCTCACAATGGCTAAATGGCATGAGTTGTGATCATTAGCTCCTGTCTGTGGATGAGGAAACTGAGTCACGAGCAGGTCAAGTAATGTGTCCAAGTTCCTAAGTGGCAGATCCGAGATCGGGATGTAGACAAACGGGCCACAGGGCCTTTGCTTTAACCATGATGCAATACTGCTTCTCCTTTGTCTGCTCTGATCGTTGCCGACATCTCTACAGCAGGTTTCCCATCTGCAAAGGGTCAGAGCTGTGCTTTAAATGCACATTGGTCAGAATCCAGATTCAGCCTTCATTCCTCTTTCACTGAAGGCACAGCATCAGTCCCCTGATGATGACACTGGGTAGAATAACTTGGCAGCAGAGGTTCAGGAGGGGAGAGCAAGTGACCTATCCTTTTCCCCCCCTTCTTTCCACAGAGAAGGAGACTTGTTCATGCCCCCAGGCCCAGGCACCATGGGAACAGGCTCAGCCTACTTTTTGAGATCATTCAAGCCTGGCAGTTTGGGGAAAACTCAGGACCCAGAAGCCAGAGCTGAAAAGGAATGGAGCAAGGACAGAGTGTAATTAAGAGGAGTCAGATGTTTGGCCCCGATACAGGCTTGCAGAGAAGCCTCTCCAGGTTCACAAAGACCCGTCCTGGTTGCCGGAATTGCTTGTCCCCCACAGAGCTCCTCGGAGCCACATAATCCCCAGCATTTCAGAAGGTTATTGTTCATGGCTAAACATGTTTTAATCAAATTGAGACTTCAAAGGCAGAAATCACAGTTTGGGCTGAGCTAGGCTACTCTACAAATCACAAACTTTATAATCAAGTTAGCAAGACTGGATGCCATGGACAGAGCCCCCTGATTTATTAACCCAGTTGTTCATTCATTCATTCACTCTCTGCCTCTAGACACTCATTCAACAAACAATAACTGAGCAGCTTCTAAGCTCCAGGTGGTGGAATATAAAAATGATTACAGGCTCCTGTGCTGTTGCCCTTAATAGTTATTTTCCTTAGAAAGTGCTTTCATGGCACATCTGTGTCCATCAGACTCACTTGGAGAGCCTGTGGAAAAATCTAGGGACCTAATTTTCACCCCATGGGGCATTTTTTTACATCCTCTCTGGGGTATTCTAAAACGCAGGAAGATTTAAGAACCGTTCAGAATAACAGTACTTAGCACTTAGTAGCAGTACTCTCTGATTGGTAAGTACTGGATACACATGCCAGTGGCCAACAGATCACTCATTTGGGGTCCATTAAATTGGGTTTTTATGCAGAATTCTATCCAGCCTCGTCTCCCAAGGCTCTTAGCTGGGTTTCCATCTCCATAGTCTTTGGAGATGGTGAAAAAGAAATCAGTGTGGTAGAACGTGGAAGTGTCAGCCCGCCCAGTGACCACAGTAAGGACACAGGAAGATCCTCCATGTGGAGGCACACAGACCTCACATATACACAGAATGGCAGCTTTGATGCCATTTACCCATAGGGCGTGGTCCTCAGTGACCATTGGGATGCCCCAGCAACCGAGTCCCTTTGACCCTCCTGTGACGGAAAACCTAGCTTCACGGCAGACTGTGCATTCTGAAGCGGAATGTTCTGAAAGGAAGAAATGTGTCCGTCCTCAGCCTAGATTAGCAATAAAGGGTTTAAGTGCTTCTTCACTGGCCTGTGACCAGATGGTACCGTAAAAATTAGACTTGTTTATCTCCCTCCTAATTTTAACTAGAGACATATTTGGAATAATAATGGAACAGCACTTACTTAAGAAACAGATAAAATCCATAAATATCCTGGAGGGCCATTGACTTTCCCTCCATGCTGGAGAGTTTCCATGTGCCTAAGTTAGCAGTGACTTTCCCGATAGGTCCCCTGAGATTCAGAGCTGCAGTGTTTATCATCAATCTGACGCCAGGCTTAGAACAAGGTCAGCGGTGCCAAATTCGTGCCTGACAAACGGTGAATCGCTCAAACCAGGGAAAGTCAAATGTCAAGAGAGCCGTCAGAGTTGAAATAAGACATAATGAATGGCTTGCTGGTAAGTCAAACACTGATGTCACAGAACCCGATGTGGGAATTACAGGATGGACAAACACGGGCCCCCGAATCCCTTTCAGTCTACGTTTTTTAAACACTTATTTGGAAAGGCAATGTAATGTCCCTATTGAAATCACCCCATTTACTACCTTAACAGGATTATTTTCAGTTTACATATTACCTTCTGGTCTTTTTTCATGCAGAAACATTGCTTTAGATACATATAAGAATTGGTTTTATGTTGGGGCACCTGAGTGTCACAGTCAGTTAAATGTCCAACTTCAGTTCAGGTCATGATCTCACGTTCGTGGGTTTGAGCCCCGCGTCGGGCTCTGTGCTGACAGCTCAGAACCTAGAGCCTGCTTCGGATTCTGTGTCTCCCTCTCTCTCTGCCCCTCCCTCTCTCATGTTCTTTCTCAAAAAAAAAAAAAATTAGAAAAAGAATTGGTTATATACACTTTTATATTCCACTCTGTTCATTTACATTGTAATTTAAACTTTTTTCATGTCATTACATCGTCTAGTCCTCAGTTATTTTAAATTGTGTATAAAATGTCATAACCATTATGAAACCATAATTCATTATTTTCCCTTTTTAAAAAATGTTTATTTTGAGAGAGATCACACACATGTGAGCCGGGGAAGGGCAGAGAGAGAGAGGGAGAGAGAAATTCCAGTGCAGGGCTCAATCTTACAGACTGTGAGATCTTGACCTAAGCCAAAATCAAGAGTAGGGTGCTCAACTAACTGAGCCACCCAGGGGCCCCTACATTATTTTGCTAATATTAAAAGTTTCTTTTTTTTTTTCCTAGTATATATAGTGATGGAAGGAACATGTTCATACCTATTTATTTTAACATTTATTTATTTATTTAGAAAGAAAGGAAGAGAGACAGAAGCAGAGACAAAGAGAAGGGGAGTGAGAATCCCAAGCAGGCTCTGCACTGTCAGCACAGAGCCTGACACCAGACTCAGTCTCACAGTGAGATCATGACCTGAGCCAAAACCAAAAGTTGGGAGCTTAACTGGCTTTTTTTTTAATTGTCTATTTGTAACAAACTCTTGGAGATAGAATTCGAAGGGTTGATGCTATAAACATCTCTAGGAATGTCGATCTAATAGTGTCCTATTAATGCCCCAAAAGTTTGTTCCCATCTAAAAGTACTACTAATAATGCACCAACGTACCAGTTTTCAAACACTCAAGCAGCTTCGAGCATTTATGGCTCTTTTTGCTGTTTTAGAAGGAGCATGTGCGATCTTAGAGTTGCCTGAATTTGATTTCCTTTGAATAGCAGTGAAAATGGAAAAAAAAAAAAACCTGTAAGTTGTCTTTTCCCATTTTGGGAACATTTAACTATTTTTACATATAGATTTTTATGGACAGTTTGTATATCTAAGTAACTTATTAAGACTTTGGTTGTAATATTTCACAGCAAAAGAAGTCCTAAATGTAGCAACATATGGAGTATGGTGAAGACCAAAGGCTTTGGGTTCAAATATAGCAACTGATGTCCACTAGCACCACGGCCTGGGGAAAGTTACTTATCCTTTGTAAGGGCCACAATCCTCTTTATACTAGGATTATAATGGCACCAATCTCACCAAGTTGAATGATACAACGTACAAGATCTGCTAAGTATGGTGCCCATCAAATGGTAGGTACTCAGCAAGTATCATAGATAGTAACAATAACAATCTCCTTAAATTGGGATTTCTTCTTGTTCATATATATACTTTTTTAAAAACTTTTTTCATTTTTTTTAATTGCTTAAATCAGGATTCTGCTAACTATGGCCCACATTGGCCTGTTGCCGGCTTTTGTCAATAAAGTTTTATTGGAACACAGACACATCCTTTTAATTCACCATGCATGTCTGAGGATGCTTTTGTCCTGCAGGGGCAGAGCTGAGTCATTATGATGGAGACCAGATGGCCCGCGAAGCTGAGAATATTTACTAATTAGACCTTTATAGAAAGACTGGTGACTTCCGGCTTCAATCATAAAAGTCCAAAATGTTCTTTTTAGATAATTCCAATAATATGGAAGAATTTAATGTAATGCATCCCTCTTTATCCTTTAAAGACTTTTTCTTTGTAAAAAAAAATTTCATGTTTCTAAAAAATAATGAGAGTTCTTTTTCTTCTGGTTTAGAAACTCTTTTTTTCTTCCTCTTATTCTCTCTTGTCCCCCAAAATGGGAGAATGCCTTATACCTCCACACCTACACTTTGCCAGTTGTTTTTCCTTCTACAAATTATTACATTCATTGTATTGCACAAATCCCCATGTCCAATTAATTTTTATACAGCTGTGTACCTGCCACCCAAATAAGGATCTAGAACATGACCAGCACCCTAGAAAACTCCCAGCTAATATTCCCCCCCCACCAAAGTGACCACCTCCTTTCCCTTCAGGAATAGATAGGTTTCGCCTCCTTTTGAACTTCAAATAAGTGTTAAAATCATACAACACATATTCATCTGTATCTTTTAGTGCATTAATCCATATTAATACATATAACTAAAGCTATTTATTTATGACTGCATGGCATTCCGTTATATGAACATACTGGAACTTATTTATACTTTTGCTGTCAATGCACATTTGTGTTACTTTGCAATTTTGTCTGCTTCGAACATTCTTGTACATTTCTGATGCATGGAGGCACTTAATTGGGGATATACCTACAAATGAAATTGCTGGGTCACAGAATGTGCATAAACTCTGTTCCGGTACACGCTTCCAAACAATCAGCAGGGAAAGTACAGCCAGCTTACGTTCCCATCAGCAGAGCATGTGGTTCCGGTAGTTTCTTAGTGCCCTGTTTCTCCATTCTAGGAGAGAGGCAAAGCGGGCTTGTGTAATTGAACTCTAGGCATGTGCATTATGGCACATGATGTTATCATACGATCATAGCCCCTGGTTTAGACACCCCCGATTCCTTCTCTGTCTTCCTTCTTGTGTCGACTGCAGTGAGAGGACTGTGGGGTCTGCCCCACGTACTTTCCTGAGTTGACATCTGAGTCTAACCATGCCCCCATCCCTATCCACTCTCCTACTCCTCGGCAATGGTCTTTCTTATCCCTTCTGGTACTTCAGACTTTGGAGAAGAAAGAGGAGGTCAGAGGAACACCACTGCTCCTAACGAAGGAATGGGGCTGTCATCAAAGAGGTCTGAGAGCTCTCTTAAAAGGTAGCCCACCCTCTCCATAAACAGACTGGGTCTTCCGTCCCCTCTGCTTATGGACAGCACTGACAGCAGATACAGGGGCCTTCTCGTAAAGGTCTATATCCCCTTTCTGTTCTTCTCCATTCTCCTCCTTCCTTCTCTTCCTCTCCCCTCTGCTTTCCTTCCCACCTTCTCCTCCTCGTTCTCCTCCATGCCACAACCAAGTCTTGAGTGCCCTTTAAGTCCCTGCCCTGTCCTCGATGATGAGGAATGCGGATAAAAGGGACAGGGGATGGGATCCCCTCTGCTTAAGGACTCTACAGTCTCAGGAATCTTTTTGACCGCCCTTCAATAAAAAAGGAACCAAAAAGTAGCAATGCCATTTTACTTGCTGAAAGAAAGATCTTCCTCAACCTGGGATGTAGGATTAGTCCCATTCTTTTCTACACCTCTCCCCCCACCCCCTTACATCTATAGCCTTTTAAGTCACAAGGACCCCTTCGTAGTATTAAAAAGCTCTCACACTCATACAAGATGTGGCATAGGATTTTCAGGCTATTGATGGGGGAAATGTGCAATTGTCAAAATGTTACTGTGAATCCATTTATGCCCACAAGCGCTAGGCCTGCTGAGCCATGGCACTTGACCATCCGTATGTGTGTGAGACCAATGGAGTAAGCAGACTCCAGAGGTGCTTGGCACGCGTGCGATTTCCTCAACATCTTGCCGTTTTTTCTTGCAGGTGGACTCTTGAGAATTATGTCTCCCCACCCCCACCCTCTGTTAGAGAATTGGGACCATGTATGTTGTCTGGGGTTGATGGGGAGGGCCCATCCGCTACACTCCTTTTCCTTTCCCTTCTTCAAGAACACACAGGCTGGGGACCTGTGTGTCTAAAATCCCCCAACTCTACGTTGCACGGTTGATCGTGTGGCCTGTGAAACGTCAGCCAGATGGCGACCAGCAGCACGGCCCTGTGTGGCCCTCGGGGCTCTGTCCACAGAGCAGAGATTATAGCTGGAAGGTGGTAGTAAAACATGTATGCCAAAGACAGCCTGTCTCTGCGTCTAACTGGGTACTTTTAAGCTTGGCCCTATTTTTATTTTGCTTTTGTGACTTCTCAGCATTATACAGAAATGGAATATTCTGACATTTAAATAAGGGAGATGCATCTTCCAGATTTAGTCTGTTTGTGTCCAGATTCTTGTACTATCCCCGCCCCCCCCCCCCACCAAAGTTATTTTTTTTTTCTCTCCAGCAAATTGTTCAGTGACCCTCGTAGGTCATGGATATGGAGGTCCTGGGCTTTGGAATGCTCTTATTTACAGATCCAAGGTCACCTGTCTTTGAGTCAAGAGTATAAAATTAATGAAGCTAAGGCACCGAGGTCAGTAATCGAATGATCTCGCTGATCTCACTCTGTTCCAGGTCCACAGACTCCATCCCAGGCCTGACCAGCCCTTTCCTTCCAGGGCAGCCGGATAAGGCGAACACGTGGTCGCAACCCTGCAGACCCCAAGCTGTCCTCACTCCGGGGACTGCAGTTCAGAGCTCACAGGGACCGAATCTGTTCTCGTCCCAAGCATGAGCCTGTCAATGACGGTGCCCTAGATTTTCGACAAAGAAAACTGTTCCTTTGCCATTTCCAATTCCATTCGGGCTTCTGAGAAACATGAAGTGCCCAATCCCTGGGCAAGACATGAAACGGGATGGAAATGGGGTCAGCTCCCCTCTTGGTGTTCACAGCAGAACCTTAATGGGATTGGCAGTGACACCATCCTGACGTCTTCCGGCTATAGATGGAAGTCAGTTCCCTGTGGGGAACCACCAAACCTCTGCTAGGATCCCTGATCACAACTTGCTTGCCCAAGAGTCGGCCTTGATTTCTGGCCTTCACAAATCATTCCTGACCCCTCTGCTTGGGACTTGATGAATTCCTTCCTCTCTCTGGCGGATGCTGATGCTCAGAACAGTGTGTCACAAGCTCATCAAGGAGAGGAGCCTCATGTCATCTACAGTCAACACAGGTGTCTGGGTCCTCTGTGTATCCAGCCCTGTGCCAGGGACTGGGCCAACGAGAAGTCTAGGGCAGCATGCCCACCCTGCATAAACTCACCTCCCATTGGGGAGGCCTTAGAAGCAAGTGGCACCTATACTGGAGTGTGACAGATTCCCTATTGATGAAAGGCCCAGGATGTTGTGGAAAGAGAAACCCCCATCCTTGTGTAATCAGAGAAGACTTCCTGGAAGCAGAGACCGCTGAGCTGCATGGCAGAGGTAGCCACTGGCGGGTTTTCAGCATGATCCCATGCAGGTGGTATATCCAGAGTAAACTGTTACAGGAGATGGTGATGGGGATGACACTTCCCAGTGGATCCTTATCAGTGGTTTCCTGCAAATGGAGTTCTCTCTAGTTAACACAATATCCTCGGAGCAGGAGAGTTTCATCCCCATGTTCCGCCCACCCCTGAGACCAGACAGGACTCCAACAGGGATTCTGACATGGAGATGGAATTTACTGGAGACCTCCGCACAGTTGCCCCGTCGTTCAAATCTGCCAACGCCAGCCCACCTGTAACAGCCTGCCTTAGGTTCCATGTGGGGAGACAGCAACTGGAGAATCTTGTGTCCCAGCAAGCATACACCTGGTCTCCTCCAGTGTCCCCCCAAGGCACCCCAGCTCCTTGACACGAAAGCTGGGCCCTTTGCGACTGGCCCCCCGTTTGAGCACTTCTTCCTCCCCCCAAATTTTGCACCTCTCTCTGATGTCCAGATGCCCCATGTTTCTTCCTGCCTCAAGCCCCATGCCACGTCCATCATCTCCTCTCGCCAGAATTAACTGGTTTGCAGGCTGCTGTCTCCCAGAGGACTCAGAGCTCGCGGAGCCGGAAGACTACGTGTGATTTGTCTCTGCATGAAAATACAGAGGTGCCGCCGGCCACATGCCAAACGCTTTAGAAATGTTCTTTCCACGATGAATGAATGAGCGAATGAATGAATGAATGAGGGAGCAAAGCAAGACCAAATGAAGTCCTCGGAGAACCAAAGAGCATCAGCTTCCTTGACTAGAAGTGAAAGAGGGCATCACAACCCAGCTTCAAACCACACAGCGCATCTCTCCAGCGCATCACTGCCTGGGGTCAGGCGCATTGGCCAGAAACCAAGAAAAGCAGTATGTGGATGTGTGCCTGCGAGGGTCTGCGGCGGGGCTGGCGTTAGAAGATGTATCGCAGCACATTTTCAGGCCCTGGACAAAGCCTAAAGGGTACAGGTTCAAAATGAACTTTTTATGAGCAACCTCGGGGGAGCAATGCTCAGGAAGTCTGAAGGCTAGTCACACCGCATGCTATAAAATCTTTTCCCGAAGCAATCCCCTCAGCTCTCAGACCGTCTTACGGAGCAGAATGAAATCTAATCTGAAAAGCTACTGCAGTCCCTCTGGAAGTGCAGAGAAGGAGTCTGAGAGGGCAAATAAGGAACTGATTTCTCTTACTTTGGACATAACTGATTCCTCTTGGAGGGCTGAGCCTCCTCTCTGTCGTGCCCTCCTGGAATTGCAGACTCTGCGAGTTGGCAGGGCAAAGGAGGGGCAGGACACCCACCCCCAACGCCCCCAGCTGCCCTGGCTTCAGGCAGGAAATAACAGCATCTCCAACAGTACTTACTGAGTGTGGGCCAGGCTCAGTGTACACCTGACCTCACTGATTTCCAGCACGACTCGTAGGAGGTAAATACTGTCGTGAGCCCTTTGGTAGGGGCTAGAGAGACCACGCAGATTCCTCTCTCTGCCTCGTCTGTAAAACGGTTGTGGTGTCGGCACGAGACACACTGGGTTGATAGGAGAGTTGCACGGGTTAATTTTGGAAGCTCCTGGTACAGTGCCTGAAATGGAAGGGAATTTATGTAACTTTGTTAAATAATAGGAAAATAGGTTAAGGAATGCATGAGTGGATGGGTAGGTAAACAGAGTACCTGGATCAAGGTCAAACAGGTCGTTAAGACTCGGATCCCACCTCCTGTGGCGGTCTAGACCCCACAGCGTGCCTGGACCTGGTCCCCAAACCCGTCAGGGAAGGGCACTCCCTTCTGAGGCTCATCCTGGTGTTTTCTACCTGAAATATGATTTTTGTGATTTTCAGGATGGTGTCTACTTGAATTTGCATCGATTCCTTTCTGCAAACGAGAAAGCCATGGCTTGTACCTTGTGAGCGAGTGGCTGGATACGTCCCAGGCAGCCTCTTAGAGCAGCATCCAAGGAGCTAATGGAATCAAGTCTCAGGCATATGCACGACTCTGTCTCAATTATTCTCGCCTGTTCCCTTTTAGATTTTACATCTTTCTGGCTCCTGCCTCTCAAAGCCCTGACACTCTGCCTTTTCATGGCAACACTGGGATGGGAGAGAGCTGGGATGCCCGCTCTGTGTACTGGCCTTACAGCCTATCTCAGGATGGGACAGAACTCAATTTGGCAGGAGTACCTGTGGCAGACATGTTCCCCCCTGAAGACAGATACAGGAAGAACTTTCGAACAAGTGTGACTTGCACGGTTGGAGAGGTGTTCTCAGGTGCTTGTGAGCTTCCTGCCCTTAGAGGTATAGAGATAGGGGCTGGGGGCACTTGCAGCATCAGGCAGGGACCTGTCCTCTCAGGTGCAAGGAGGAAGCCAGTGTGGCCTGGGTCCAAATTCACAACGGTTCAGGCTCCTTGTATTACCAGCAAGAATGAGCCTGCTTCAGCAGACAGACTGCATTGTCCCACTTACCAGCTCTAGCTCACACGACCACATTGACAAAGATCGTGGCCTCTTTGTAATGGAAGAAATGGGGAGTGGAATGAGCATCATAGAGCTGCTCCCTTGAAAAATGACCCTTGCCGCTTCACCCCGGCTGAGGACACGCATACTTCTCAGCCCCTTACTCCCGAGCCCCCAGCAAGCTTCCTTTTGATCTGTGTTTCCTCTATTTATATGGCAGAAAAACTCACCCAGCAGATCTGAACATGTTTGTGGTGCTGCCTAATTTAAGCCCCGGGACTCAGGGAAAGAAATAGAAACAGAAAATAGGGATTCAGTGCTTGCTTTGAGCTGCAGGCTATGAAAAATATCAAAATCATGAAACACGGTCCCTGATCTCCCCCAAGGAGATTACAATATACTTGAGTAAATTAAAAACGAAATAAGAAAGTATTTGAACTACAGTTCAGTGAACTAGTACAAAGCCACAAGGCAGGAAAGGAATAACTGCAAAATGATTGGAACAGGCTGTTAACTGGGATTGAGAAATGTGCGTTCGCCCTCCTTCCGCGACAGGTTCTGGTTTACCGAGTTGACTTATTCAAAGACAGGGGTTTGGGGAGAAGGCAGAAGACAGACCTTTGTATTTAACATCATGAAAGGAATCTAATGATGTTCCTTCATTACTCAGACTGACCCTGTTCCGGGAATACGAAACATGGCAAGAAGACTCACTTTGGTGTCTTCACAAACTCCAAAGGGACAGGAAAGTCACAGCATGGTGTAGTTTTGAAGGGATGGCGTCGGGTTTTTTGTTTGTTGTTGTTGTTGTTGTTTTGAGAAGAGGAAGCAGTTACGTAGAAGAGTTTGGATGAGCAGATGGGGGTGTTGGCTGGACACTTAGATGGTGACACACAGGCTCCCGGAACAAGAGTGATCCTGTGAGAGCTCTGGAGGCTGTTGGGAGGAAAGGAATTGAAACCGAGATGGCCCTTCCCATAATTGCGCCTGCACCAATGATGAACTTACAAAGGGACAGGTTTTCTATTTTCTCCCCCCATAAATATGAATGTTTTTTAGCCCTGATAACAGAAGTTATATAGACCTGTATGGCTGTGGTTGTGGTACAATGGAGACTAAATCAACGGGAGCCCCTTTCATGCTACAAACACATCACAGGGCAGGATGAGAAGCACACACATGTGCACACTTCTGCACGCACATGTGCATATGTACGCGCATGCACACTTGCACGTACGTTGGCACGCATGCACATGCACGCTCCCACAAAGCACAGTAAAGATCAAAAGAAAACAGGGAATATGGAATATTCTCAGTGCACTTTTCTGCTGAGGCGCAGCGGCCTCGGGGGATGTAGGCAGTAGGGGTGGAGACGGAGGCTTCAACATCCACCTGGGGGAGAGAAAATGATACATAAATCTGAGACCTCCAGTGAATCAGTGCATCTGTGAAAAGGCTAGTAAAAGCCGTCCATCAACGTGAAGAAAGTAAAAGAAGTCTTGCCATCTGTTTGAAGCTCTGAGTGAGAAATTAAAGCTTAAATGAATATCGGGGCACCTGGTGGCTCAGTCGGCTAAGCGTCTGCCTTCAGCTCAGGTCGTGATCTCACGGTTTGTGGGTTTGAGCCCCGCGTCGGGATCACTGCTGTCAAGACAGTGCAGAGCCCTCCTCCTCTTTCTGCCCCTTCCTTGCTGGTGCTATCCGCCCTCCAAAAGAAATATGTTTTTTAAAAAAAAACCTAAATGAATATAGAATTCCTAATGTACACTAAATGGTGTGGCAAAGACAGTCATCTTTTTTTTCATACAGAAACTAGTCCATTGGGAGTTTATGGAACCATCAAAGAAGCACACTCAGAACCGCACCATAAGAACGTTCCTGTTGCCCAGCGTGCTTGGGGGCCCCATGCTTTAGGAAGAGAACAACTCTGATGAATATTAGCTCAAACTCAAAAGCTACAAATAGCACAAGGAAGAAATCCACCATGAGGTCAGCACACACAGCAACCAGACGTATGTGAATCCCAAGAAAGAGGGGGGAGGAGGCAGACAGCATAATCTGAGAATCATCTGAAAGATGCTGGGTGGGTTTGGAATGATTAAATGTAGACTTTTTCTTCAATACTAACAGAAGAATGAGACATGAGGATAAAAACGAACGGGCAGAATTTTAAAATGGCCAGATGAATATCACAATTAAAACAGATCAAATGAAAGCATAATGCTAACTATTACTAATGAAAGAATAAATGAGCTGGAAAATAGATCTGCGGGAAGCAGCTAACTGCAGGACAGAAAATACTAAAGCAAAGTGAATCACCCAGAGAACAGAACAAGGAGGTTTAGAATATTTTAAACACGATTTTCAGAAGAAAAGAAAAGATAGAATTATCACGGGTCCTTAGGGGCTTGCAGATGAGAACAATGCAAAACCACAATGCACCTTATTAGAACGGCTAAAACCCAAAACACTGACAACACTGTTAAATGCTAACAAGGACATAGAGCAACGGGAGCTCAACAGAGGACACAAAATGGCACAGCCACTATGGAAAAGGGTTTAGCAGTTGCCCACGAGGCTAAACATATTCTTACCATACAATCCCACCATCATGCTCCTAGGTCTTCACCCAAATGAGCTGAAAATATGTCCACACGAAAACCTGCACACAGACGTTTATGGCCACATTATTCCTAATTGGCAAAAGTTGGAAGTAGCCAAGATGTCCTTCAGTACAGGGAAGAGGAGCAAACTGTGCATCTATGTGATGGAAAATTACTCACAAATAAAAAGAAAGCTGTCAAGCCACGGAAGGACGTGGAGGAACTTAAATGCACACTGTTCTCAGCACAAGCGCTACACTGTGGCCACAGCTGATCAGGAGCTTCAAAGAAGGATCCAGGAGATCCCTGGAGTTCCCATCATGTGCATTTCTAGCCATAAGTACAACATTGAACAGATACTAGATGATTATGGAGCCCCTCGCTTCTAATTGTTAATGGAGTTCTTCTGCCTTCACTTGCCAACTTTGCTACATGAACTGGCAACAATAAATCAATATACTATAGTGTGAATTATTCCACTTACCGATTTGCTCTGTTATGGGCTGAGTACAGTTAAATATGCTCGCTTCAGGGCACCCGGGTGGCTTAGTCGGTTGAGCATCCGATTTTCGCTCAGGTCATGATCTCGTGGTTCGTGGGTTCGAGCCCCGCGTCGGGCTCTGTGCTGACTGCCAGCTCAGAGCCTGGAGCCTGTTTCAGTCTGTGACTCCCTCTCTCTCTGACCCTCCCCTGCTCACGCTGTCTCTCTCTCTCTCCTAGAAATAAATAAAACATTAAAAAAAAAATATGCTCGCCTTTTGGTGTTGTTTTGAAATTGATATTTTGTATCATTTTAAATTTTGTTTCATGTTTTTATATCAGATGACTGCTCACATTTAGAAAAGATGCATGTTGTTACTATGAAAGAAGCCTATCAGAAAAGGCTACTATATGCCTTATGGTTCCAACCATGGGGTATTCTGGAAAAGGCAACACTATAAAGAGCATTAAAAGATCAGAGCTTGTCAGAGGTTGGATTGGGGTGTAAGTAGAGTTGAATCGGGGCACACAAGGGGCATTTTAGGGTAGTGTAACTCTTCTGTATGATACTGTAATGACAGATACATGGCATTAAGCATTGGGCAAAACCCACAGAACCGTACAACATGAGGCATGAATCCTAATGCGAACTGTGAAATTTAGTTTATAATAATGTATCAAGACGGGTTCATGAATTGTAAAAAAAAAAAAAAAAATTACCAAACCCGTGTCAGATGTTAATAGAGGCAACTAGGGGGATGAAGAAGAGGAGTGTATGGGAACTTGAAGTACCCACTGTACTTCTCAATTTTTCTGTAACCCTCAAACTACTCTAGAAAGTAATGTCTATTAATTTTTTACAAATGGGGGGAGAGGGGGAGTTGATATTCAAAGTAAGAATGGGGGAGATTTTTCCAGAATTAACGTTGTAAGTCACACATCGAAGAACACCACCGGCAGAACAAATCGTAAGGCAAATCCACACCTCAATCCCACACCAAAGACAAAAGGGAAGTCTCAAAAACAGTCAGAGAGAAAGCATGGATTGCATAGAAAATAGCAACAATTAGATTACTCACCGACTCCTCAATGACTATACTTGAGATCAGAAGAAAACTCAGTGACATCTTCAAAAGGTCCAGAAACAGTCATTATCCACCTAGATTTCTCTGTTCAGCGCAATCATTCAAGAGTGAGAGCAAACCAAAAGCATGGCATACCTATTTCCTAAAACTTAAAAAAAGGAGCATGAAAGCAATATTTGTGCTAACTTCTTCAAAAGAGAATCAAAGAAACATCTGCAGCATTCCCTTTACTTTTCTTTGCCTGTTTCATATTATATCTTAGACACACACACAAACACACACATCAAAATCATACTTCCCATTTAACATTATATGTTTTCTTTGATTTTCACTGTCCTTGAAGGATAATTTTTAAAGGCTGAAGTGCCATAGTTTAGTGAATTGCTAGACAGTTAGTTTAATTGCTAGATGTTTAGATCATAGAATTTCCTCCTAAATGGCAGCTGGATAAAACGCACATAAAAGAGACAAAATAATGCTAAGCACGCCTACTTTTTCTTTTCCATTGAAAACCCCACCTGCTTCTCTAGCTGCCTGAAGTGGCAAGGTGTTTAGTTTGCAATGAGCCATTCAGAGCTGATTGAGAAGTCTCTTTCCTGTTAGTGCTTTCTGCCCTAAGTGCCCTGGTAGTTGCTGACTTCTCCGGATAACCCCAGATGTTCTAAAGGAAGATGAAAGAAGAAACTAATATATTTGAGGGCCACCATGTGCCAGGCATGGTGCTGGGCATTTCCTTCAGAACGATCCCGTGAACACTACTATCTATGAACACTTACCAGGAGCCAGGCACTACCTTTAGGAAGGTTCCATGTGTCAGCTCATTTGGTCCTTGCCAGAACTCTAGTAAATATGCACTATTATTAGATCCATTTCGGGATGCCTGGGTGGCTCAGTCAGTTGAGTGTCTGACTTTGGCTCAGGTCATGATATCAGAGTCCGTGAGTTCAAGCCCCACATCAGGCTCTGTGCTGACAGCTCAGAGCATGGAGCCTGCTTGAGATTCTGTGTCCCCCTCTCTCTCTGCCCTATCTCTGTTCATGCTGTGTCTCAAAAAGAAATAAAACATTTTTTAAAAAAATTTTAGATCCATTTCACAGACAGGAGAGCCATGGTTCTGAAGCAGCTAGGAAGTGATGGGTCGTAAATCGAATGTGAGACTTTCCACGGCAGGAGCTGCCGGTTTATCTCCTGTCCTACTCCAGGCTTGGGTGAGTTTTGGGGACACAGGCAGAGAAAAAACAGGAAGGGCAGAAGACAATGATAATAATTACCAAAAAAAAAAAAAAAATGACAGGAACTGTATGTAACTATCCATTATCTCATTTCATCCTCCCCCGAATATTAGGTAGGTATTATTACCATTATTAGCTTCGCCCAGTGAGCGAGCATGTGCAGGCCTGGAGAGCTCAGTCACTTGCCCTAAGGCTGCATGCCCAGCTGTGGATCAGCCATGCCTGTCCTGGCCCCAGAGCGCATGCCCTGCTCCTCACTGCCTATGGCTCTTGTCTTCTGTCCAGGCGAGATGGAGGAGCTGGAGACACTGTGGCTCACAGGGATTTGCCACAATGAGAAGAACGAGGTGATGAGCAGTCAGCTGGACATCGACAACATGGCAGGAGTATTCTACATGCTGGCGGCTGCCATGGCCCTCAGCCTCATCACCTTCATCTGGGAGCACCTCTTCTACTGGAAGCTGCGCTTCTGTTTCACGGGCGTGTGCTCTGACCGCCCAGGGCTGCTCTTCTCCATCAGCAGGGTCAGTACCTCCAGCAGCTCCTTTCTGATGCGGCGGGCAGGTCCGGAAGAGCACGGGGCTTCCAGGGAATCGGGGGTCCTGGACTTCTGGGTGGGGGGCGGTCTGCACATCCCGGATTCTGTGTGTTCATAACCCAGGGTTAGCAAACCCAGATGACTGTGGAAGCCAGAGAGGAAAGGAAAATGGGTAAAGCAGGCTGGGCATGAGGAACACAGCACACGTCCCTGGGGTTCAAGGTGAGGGAACACTGAAGAATGCCTGCCATACCCGAAGGGGTCAGTCCTCAGGTCCTGCTGAGTATTGTCTTACGGCAACACAAGGGCAGTAGTATCGGGTCTTCTAGTTTATCAAAGAGAAAGTAGTCATCTGATTTTATATGAAACCTTCCTTTTTAAAATGTTAGTAACTAATTCAATTATTTTTTAAAACACAATACCACACAGGCCAAACGAAGCAGTCTGTGGCATCCAGCATTAGCAGCTGGGTGTGCTGTCCAACGCGACTACCATTCCTGTGCAGGATGTCAGAGTTTATGCACGCATCCCAGTGGGACACATATGCCAAACCAAATCTATGTCCAATGCCATGCTGTTGTCTATACGTCTGACAAAACATAAGGAGCATGTGCAGTGCCAGAGAGCCTTCGATGAAACAAAGACATGAAGGGCCATGAGGAAATGCACACACATCACACAGGAAAAAAAAAAAAAACATATTCAACTGAGCGTAAACTACAGCCCCAAACACACATGCTACAACAACACAAGGAAAATCCCTCTCCTGTTACACAACGCAGCACGTGTATATTACCATAAAAAGTACATATAAGTCATGAGTAATAGCAACGATCAGGCAAAATAATTATATTTATGAAGCACAGATATGTGCCAAGCATCCTGTAAGGACTTTATACTCTTCTTCTCATTCACCTACAAGCCGTCTCTGTCATATCTGTGAGGCGCGTAACTGTTCATAGCCCAGATTACAGACGGGGAAACTCAAAGTTATGAGGTTAGAGAATCACACAAGGCTGCCCTGCCTTGGTGGAGATGGGGCTTGACTCAAGATGGTGTGGTACCAGCCAGAGCACATGCTCCTACACAACAAGCAACACGAGATATGATACAAATCATACTATACAACATATCTGTGCGTGGAACTGACATGATCTTGTCACTTGCATCATAGTACATATCATTCACTCATCTTCTAACAGAATATAACATTATCTGTGTGCTAGTCTTCTCTCCATCCATCTACTTATTTCACCCATCCATCCACCATTCCACCCATACATCCATCTGTCCATTTCATCCATCCATCCCTCCACCAACCTATTTCATCCAGCTATCCATCCATCCATATATACACTTTGCCCATGCATCCATTCATCCATCTGTCCATCCACCAACCTATTTCATCCATCCACCCGTCTGTCCATTTATTTATCTACCTATTTCTCCCATTTACTCACCTTGGAATGTTTTCACTCTGAAAGAATTTAATGAATTGGGATATGAAACATGATGGAAAAAACGCTTGGTTAAAAACACCTGGTTTTATATGCTAGCGGTTATTGGGAAAACCAAATAATCATTTTTAAAAGAATTTGTATATTCTTAGCATTTGGTGATTTTAAGAACTTTGGAGATTCAGAAGGCACACATGAGGCTTGGGGAGGAAGATTTATTTTTTTCTGTTCAGTGGCACTCTTGTTACGTTTTGTGCAAATACATATTTCCTAATTAACTTGATGGCATCTAAACACACAGACTGCTTAAAAATAACAACGTGCATGCATCTAGCTAGGTCTTATGCCAACTTTAAGCTAATTCTCTCCACCAATTACTAAAGGCTTTCCATACCCAATGACTCAGGGATTATCACAAGCAAACGCACACTGTTGCATTTCCTTGTAAACCCTGTTTGGATCTGGAAGAGCGTTTCCTCTGACTGAGATACCATTAAGGAGCCAGTTGAGAGGACTGTCATTATGAGAAATGAACTAAGTCCCCGTGCCCCTTCTAAGCATGGTGAGCAGGAGTGGGGGAGGCAGTGGGGCACAGAGGAGCAGGTTTCATCATGCCGTGGCTTTACAGGCTGGAATCTGAACTTCCGTCTCCCCTCCCTGGGGGAGACAGGACCCCTGTCCCACAGGAGCACCCCAGGGAGTTCTGTGCCCCTTTGGGGACTCCCAGCCACCAGCACTCCTGTGTCCTCAAGGGCTGCAGGGAGCCCTGCTTGAGCATTGACCCTCCTTCTCCCCAGATAATATCTGTCTTTTAAATAAGTGCAGCTTAATATGTGTGAATGGAAGGATTTCATATTTATTTATTTATTTATTTATTTTTAATGTTTTATTTATTTCTAGGAGAGAGAGAGAGAGACAGCGTGAGCAGGGGAGGGTCAGAGAGAGAGGGAGTCACAGACTGAAACAGGCTCCAGGCTCTGAGCTGGCAGTCAGCACAGAGCCCGACGCGGGGCTCGAACCCACGAACCGCGAGATCATGACCTAAGCGAAAGTCGGACGCTTAACCGACTAAGCCACCCAGGCGCCCCAAGGATTTCATATTTAATATGCTTTCCTGCCTTCCTCATTTGTTAGGGACTCAGAATGAGCTCAGCACCCAATTCTATGCAAGGCAGGACTTCAGGTTGCTAGAAAAATGTTCCTCCTTTCCGATCAAGGGCTAACACACATCTCTTCAGTCTGTCTTATGGGCCTGTTCACACTGATGCCAGCTTGCATGTATGTCCTTTACACAGAGCAGGGGACACACACAGAAACAGAAGTGTCCTCACTGCAGGCCCATAAATATGGTCTTTAACAAATCTGCAATGCAGGATTCCCAAGCCAAGAATCACCTCCCCCCCACCCCTACAAGGCAAGATCTCAACCCACAACCAATCATGCCCAGTATGTGAAGAAGGGCTAGGCCAGACACGGGGGGCTTCCCCCCGCCCCATCATCTCCAGTCCTGACAGCACCTGTGAGTTGGACATGATTATAGCCATCCTGTGAATATGGAGAAACTGAGGCCCTGAAGGTCAGAACTGGAGACGTAGCAAACACAGAGACCACGGGGGTGGAGACTCCGGTGGCCTGCCCGGAGTCTGATCCCACCCACAAGCGCTCCACCGTCCTGACCTAACCCCCTCCCAAAGGCCCCACCTCCTAACACCCTCACCCTGTAGGGTTAGGATTTCATCATGTGAATTTGTTGGGGGGATGCAAACGTTTAGGGCTTAGCAGATACATTGGGGGCCAAGCCCAGACTCCAGAGAACCCCGGAGGGCGGTAGGGCCCATCCCCCATGGAGAATGTTCTGAGAGGTCAGGGTCCCCTGAGGGGAGCAGAGCAGAGAGCCTGGAGCAGCGCCTTGTCATCTATGCTGCTCTGGTCCCGGCACAGCTGGGCTGAGGGGGGGTCCAGGCTGCTGTCTACCCAGAACGAACCTTCGGTAGTAAAGGGTAGCGTGTGTTTTTCTGCAGCTTTGGGGAAATGCATGGTGGGCACTCATGCAAGTGTGAAGGAGTAAAAGGTGACAGAAAAGAAGGGCACATTGCGGGTGACCAGTGGAGCAGCTCAGGTAGCTCATGTGTTTTGAGCCTCTACTGTATCTGAGACTGTGTGTGCATTGTCTGAACCTGCCCTCGTACCCACCTTGAGAGTGTGTGGCTCCCATCTTGCACCTGTGGCTCAGTTTCCACTGAGGCTCAAAAACCTGCAGCGGCTGGGCACCTGGTGGCTTAGTCAGCTGACCGTCCGCCTTTGGCTCAGGTCATGATCTCATGGCTCATGGGTTCAAGCCCCGTGTCAGATTCTGCGCTGACAGCTTGGAGCCTGCTTGAGATTCTCTTGTTTCCTCCTCTCTGCCCTTCCCCCCACCCTCTCTCTCAAAAATAAACATTAAAAAAAAGTTTTTAAGCTGCAGCAGCTTATCCAAGGTCACAGAGCTAATAACAGCTGGAGCTGGGACTCACTTCCAGCCGGTCCCAAGCCCTGGCTCTTTCTGTGTGGCTCTGATATGCACCCTACCCCCTCCTAAGCAGCCCATTAAGAAGATGGGTCAACTCTACCCGCCTGGGCTGGGTCCATCACGTGGACTCCTTCCCAAGGCTTCCACTTGCATAGCAGCACCTGGGAACTGTGTGAGCAGCATCCTGTGAGTCCCAGGGGGGCCGGGGATGAGAGAAAGCAGTCAGCAGCCAGCCTTCTGCTCTGGAAACAGAACTCAGCCCCTGATCACCTCGGTGGGCCCCCCTCACCTAGACAGCCAGCCCTTCTCGGCCGGTGGTAACATACAGCTCTGTCACTGAAGAGCTGGAGGGACGTTCTCAAAATCTCTAGCAGTGTGACGGGGGCCCATTAGAACTACATTACAGATTTAGGGGAAAATGTTTTTAAGCAGGTTCCATACCCAATGTGGAGCTTGAACTCACAACCCTGATGCCAAGAGTCACATGCTCTACTGACAGAGCCAGCCAGACACCCATAGGGAAAAAAAAATCAACTCCTATGTTTATAACACAGACAACATGATCTAAAGGCACAGATCTGGGCGGAGTCAAGAATACAGAAGACACACTGGTTTGCACCCACACAAGCCAAATCTCCCCAGGTCAGGGCGTAAGATCACTGTACTACTGAGCTGACTTGCGGGGGGGCAGGGCACGGGTTCACGTACAAGGTTCAGAAGCACCATGTGGTGAAATGCGCAGTGTATCTGTGTGATTCCCGCACCGAGCAGGAGGTAGGCAGGAAACACACAGCACAGAGACGCACAGAAACACACACACACACACAGAATACATTAGGTGGCATAAATGAAAAGTCCCAAGTGGCAGCCCCAGTGGTTCAAACCATGTCCTGTCCCTCGTCCCCTGTGCTCTGCTCTCTTCTAACAGAAGAGAAGCTAACAGCCCCACATGGTGGCAAGACCAGTCCCCTGCATCCGCTCCTTCTATTCCAGCCTCTATATCTGTCCTTCCCCAAAATGTCGGGTCAATCACCCATGGATGTGATGCCCACCCTTAGACTGACCAGAAGGGTTTTCTGGTTGACCTGCTTGGGTTTCATATCTTGACAGATAGCTTCCATGTGTGGTAGGGGCAGCTCCCCTGTAGAATTAATAATGGGTGGTCCTTTTATGTTTTTTAAACTTATTTTTGAGGGAGAGACAGAGCATGAGCTGGGGAAAGGCAGAGAGAGAGAGGGAGACACAGAATCTGAAGCAGGCTCCAGGCTCTGAGCTGTCAGCACAGAGCCCGATGCGGGGCTCAAACCCACGAACTGTGAGATCATGACCTGAGCCCAAGTCAGACACATAACCAACTGAGGCACCCAGGCGCCCCTATGCCAGTTTCTTAGCTGACTCTGGTATCCAAATTCCAAAGATGATCCTGGGAAACTACAGTGAAAGATGAGTTAGCGACCCAGGCATCAGTTCAGTATCCCTAGGTGCCACTGCGGAGGCACTCAGACCCGTAGGGTTGGTTACATGAGCGTTCACTGATACCTTTTCTCAAACTCCGCATTATGACTGATGGCAAAAGTGTCAGATTATCTTGGGCCAGAGAGATCAGAGAAGCTGGGCACTTTGCTGCAGGTCTAGTACAGTTAAGAAACATTGCCGGGGGGGCACCTGGGTGGCTCAGTCGGTTAAGCCTCCAACTTCGGCTCAGGTCATGATCTCACAGTTCGTGGGTTCGAGCCTTGCATCGGGCTCTCTGCTGACAGCTCAGAGCCTGGAGCCTATTTCAGATTCTGTGTCTCCCTCTCTCTCTGACCCTCCCCTGTTCACACTGTCTCTCTCTCTCAGAAATAATAAAAAATATTAAAAAAAAGAAAAAAAAAAAAAAGAAACACTGCCAGAATTCAGGTTGGATTTCACCACCTCTCTGAAGCTCCCCCAAGAAGGACACATCTCCCTTCCGCAGGTAAAGCTGGGGTATGCGGCATTATTGTATCTCTGCTGCTGCTGACGGTGTCTTGTGTTCCCCCCACAGGGCATTTACAGCTGCATTCATGGAGTGCACATCGAAGAGAAGAAGAAGTCCCCAGACTTCAACCTGACCGGATCCCAGAGCAACATGTTAAAACTCCTTCGGTCGGCCAAAAACATCTCCGACATGTCCAACATGAATTCCTCGCGAATGGATTCCCCGAAAAGGGCCGGTGACTTCATCCAAAGAGGTTCCCTCATTGTGGACATGGGTTCAGACAAGGGAAATCTGATCTGTTCAGAAAACAGGTCCTTTCAGGGGAAAGATGCCGTTTTTGGGGACAACATGAACGAACTGCAAACGTTTGTGGCCAACAGGCACAAAGACGGCCTCAATAACTATGTGTTCCAGGGACAGCACCCTCTCACTCTCAATGAGTCCAACCCCAACACGGTGGAGGTGGCCGTGAGCACAGAGTCCAAGGCGAACTCGAGGCCCCGGCAGCTCTGGAAGAAGTCTGTAGAATCGCTTCGCCAAGACTCCCTGAGCCAGAACCCCGCCTCTCAGAGGGACGAGGGCACAGCGGAGAACAGGACCCACTCCCTCAAGAGTCCCAGGTACCTTCCAGAAGAGGTGGCCCACTCGGACATCTCGGAAACCTCGAGCCGGGCCACATGCCACAGAGAGCCAGACAACAAGAACCACAAGACCAAGGACAACTTCAAAAGGTCAGCGGCCTCCAAATACCCCAAGGACTGTAGCGAGGTCGAGCGCTCCTACCTGAAAACCAAAGCGAGCTCCCCCAGGGACAAGATCTACACGATCGATGGTGAGAAGGAGCCCAGTTTCCACTTAGACCCTCCCCAGTTTGTTGAGAACATGGCCCTTCCCGAGAACGCGGACTTCCCAGATGCCTACCAAGACCGCGATGAGAACTTCCGCAAGGGGAACCCCGCACTGCCGGCCAACAGGAACCCCCTGCACAATGAAGACGGGCTCCCCAACAATGACAAGTATAAATTCTACTCCAAGCACTTCACCCTGAAAGACAAGAGCCCCCCTCACAGCGAGGGCAGTGACCGCTACCGACAAAACTCCACGCACTGCCGGAGCTGCCTTTCCAACCTGCCTACCTATTCAGGCCATTTCACGATGCGGTCGCCCTTCAAGTGTGACGCCTGCCTGCGGATGGGGAACCTGTACGACATTGATGAAGACCAGATGCTCCAGGAGACGGGGAGCCCCACCGCGCAGGAGAAGGTCTACCAGCAGGACTGGGGACAGAACAGCACCCTCCAGTTCCAGAAGAACAAGCTCAGAATCAGCCGTCAGCACTCCTACGACAACATCCTCGACAAGCCGAGGGAGACAGACCCCACCAGGCCCTCCAGGAGCATAAGCCTCAAGGACCGGGAAAGGCTTCTGGAGGGAAATCTGTACGGGAGTCTGTTTAGCGTGCCCTCAAGCAAACTCTTGGGGAACAAGAGCTCTCTCCTCCCCCAGGGCCTGGAGAAGAGCAAGCGGAGCAAGTCTCTCTTGCCGGACCACACCTCTGATAACCCTTTCCTCCGTTGCCATGGGGACGACCGACGCTTAGTCATCGGGAGGTGCCCCTCGGACCCTTACAAACACTCGCTGCCATCCCAGGCCGTGAACGATAGCTACCTTCGATCGTCCTTGAGGTCAACAGCCTCGTACTGCTCCAGGGACAGCAGAGGCCACAACGACATGTATATTTCAGAGCATGTTACTATGCCTTATGCTGCAAATAAGAACAATCTGTACTCCACCCCCAGGGTTTTGAATTCCTGCAGCAATAGACGTGTGTACAAGAAAATGCCTAGTATTGAATCTGATGTTTAAAACCTTCCATTAATGTTTTATCTATAGGGAAACATACGTAACGGCCGGCGTTCTGGAGGGTAAATGTCGGATGTCCGATGGTGCCCTGCAAAGAGGAAGAGGATGTAGGAAGGTATTTTTTTTGTCGGTTCTTTTGCACATGGCTCTGCGCCGTAGTCTTCCCCACGAGGAATCTTTTGAGGTGTGTGCTGATCGTGGCAGATACCGGATAGGTGAGTCTTTAACCAAAAAAAAAAAGCAAATAAACAATAGGGCAAGTCTCCCAGACGTGCCCTCTAGGTACGTTGGCAATAACGATGCATCGGCTGCCAGTGGTAATGTTCTGACTTCCTATATTCCAAGTTCCATAAAGACCAGTCCACCATGTAATTTCCTCATCAGAAATGCCTAACTGTCTCCCTCATACAGAATAAGCAATATGGTATGCATGTCAACCCGACACAGACAAAGCAGTTATGAATGCATCTGCAACGTAGCGAGATGGACGTTGCAAGAGATTAGGAAGTTTGGCTTTGTAACGTCTCAGCTTTACTGTTATGCCTCCCATCACTGCCCAGGCCCCACCCCAGAACCAACCCCAGGCTCCCCGCCCAAAGAATCACAGATCCGTGTGTTCATAGTAACATGCTACCTTCGCTAGAGTCCATTGCCAAGACACGTCTGGAGGAAAAGGCCAGGAGGGCCCTCAGGCAGAGGAGCTACAAGAATCTCTTTGGAGGTCAACCTGTGTATCCCACAGACACTCCCTCACCCTCGGCTTCGATGGTCTTGTTCAGAGCTATACAAGCCTTTATGTGTACGTCTCCAATACCTAACTTGTGGATCTGTCTCTGACACAGAGGCTGTTGTAGCTTATCCTGAAGACTCCTGTGTACGTAAGTTTGCGTTTCTCCCACTTCTGGTGACGACTCAGGGTTGTATAGTATCTGTTACCCCGTCCCTCCTAGAGTGACCATAACTTGTTCAGTCCCCGGACAGCCATGGTGGCGTCTGATTTAAGTGCGTGTCGCTATTCCCAAAGTTGTGAATGTGGCGGCATGCGCCAGCAGCCATATGTGTACCGTGATCTGTAGGAAGTACCATGCCATCTGTCCACTGAAGGCTAGCACGCTTTTAGGTTAATCGTCCTTAACCTCATGAGATTCAGTCGGACGCTCGTTTCCACCCCAACCTCCTCAGATCAAAAGCCTTCAGAGCATGAGATACACTCATGCGTCCACCCTGAGCATCCTCCAAAATCGTGGATAAACTTTAGTGGCAAAAGTGATTTCTCTCTTCTGAAATATTCGCTCGATTGGAGGCAAACTGCTTCATGAGCACCAACAGAGATCAATGACAAATCCCCCAAAGCATTTGTCATTTCCAAGCCACCCCCATTGTTCCATCCTTCCTTTACTCAGGTCTGTGCATGTGTGATACGAAATGATTCGCCTTTAAAACCACCGAGGGGAGAGGGGGAGTCTTCAGCATCAGAAGCTGATGCTTCAGAAGCTTAGCACAGTGCCTGGCACACGCAAAGTGCACCCAAAAAGGTAGTTATGTTGTAACACTTGATCATATCAGAATTTTATAGTTAAAAAGTTAAATATTATAACCCACAAACAATATGAGTTGCACATTTTATAATAGTTCTAATTTAGGGTATTTTACATTCATTAATGTCCCTGAAACTTCTGGAATAACTAGACCTCAGGTTCTGTAGAGTAGCCGAGTCTCTTTAGTGACACGCTGCAGGAACCTTAAACTAACATAAACTAGCATGACCATCTCCTGGTTTCCTCCTGTGTTTTGCTTTGGGTTCTTAGAGAAGGGGATGAACGGGTAGGTTGAAAGGTGACCCTATTTCTTTTACTCATAGTGTGTTGTCTTGTAGGTAGTGTTTTCCTGTGAGGGGGCAGGGGCCAGGAATAATTCTTTTAGAGCTTCAGGGTTCAGGGAATGGCTCCATCGTTGGGCAAGTGCACCTAGCAGTGATGAGAAGTGGGTGTAGTAAGTTTTAGGGTCATTGGTGGGGAGGCAGAGGAGGCACAAAGTCCTCTCATCCCATTTGAGGTTGAGAGGCAGAAGGGGCTAGCTAGGCACTGAGGATAAATGTAGTCACTGTATTTTCTTTCCTGGATGGTACCTTCTGCTGCCCCAAGACCCAACAGGGGAGAAGCCTAGAGCTTCACCCCATCTTCCTGATGGTACTGTTTTCCTCTGCCCTCCCAGTGCTCTCCAGATCTACATTTCCCCAGCCAGGGTCACCTCATTCCCTCAGAAGACTGGTGTGTCATGATAGGAAATGAATTAAAAAGTCCCCCTAGCACACACAGCAGTGGTATGTCATCAATCCAGAGGCTTTCTGTCTTCCTCCTGTGTCCTCAAAACCCAAGGGGGCTGCCAAATTTGACAGAGACCTCCAGGGAGAAGGTGAACTTAGAACGTTCCATAGATCAAAAGCCCCCCTTCTAACAACAGCATTATTTCCACTGTTAACCCCATGTTTGTCTAGATAAAGAAACTAAAAATGGGGCTTTTGGAAGAACCAGCAGTAACGTAGTGGAAAAAAAAAAAACATGCTTCCTTTAATGCCCAAAGTGTTTTTTAAAATTAAACAATGAGGATTGAAATGCTGTATGTAACGAATGCCTAATTTCCCTTCTTTCCAAATTCATTGACTTTTAACTGTGATGATTGCAAACATCATGAATTGACCACTGATCAGATGGGCAATTTCCAAGAGAAAGATAATGATGTGGAGCTATTCGAAGGTGATCGAGTCAGTTATGTTCTTTGGAAGAAGAATATCAAGACCTAGGTAGAAAGCCCTGGACTCTGGATACATTATAGAATGTCCCTCTGACGTCCCAGCTTGAGATCTGAGATCTCAAAGAGCCAGAATCTCAGAACCTAAATTTGTGCCTGAGTTTCACCTAACTCAAGTCAGAGTTGGCATCTGTCTTGATACTTTGGCAACCCTACATGGTCTTTGCTACTTGACAGGGGTCCTGCTCATGTGTCTAAATGCAGATGCCCATGTTTCTGTGGGGGTAACAGCACACACATGCCCAGCTTAAAATAGTCTGTGGAAGAGGAGAGCCTTCTAGGGCATGAATTCAACCCTGGAAACCTCTTAGTTCCTGGAAAACAGTCTTTACTGTCCTTACACCCGTGGCTCCATTTCTCTGAGAGGACAGGTCCCTGATGCGTCTGTGTTTCTGGCAAGGCTTCCTTGAGAGGTATGGGATTATGATCCCCCTTCTGTCCTCTGTACATCTCCCTTTGTCATCACAGCCAGTGGTGTGACTGGGTCTCTTATAGATTATGCTTGGTTTCTCCTTCATGTTGCCGATAGAGCCTGAGCAGTTGTCATCCTTGACTGTCCGGATGAAACCGATCATGGCAGCAAAAATCAGTCACATCGACTCATACTTATTTTCAAAGGAGAAACAATAAAATTACACCTTGTTTACAAATGAAATCGTTTCACTTAAATAGGACTCTAGCCAAGGCAGCTAATTAGTCAACAGATCCATAGCAGTCATACAGCCCCACATTGTTTATTCTATTTGATATGTCTGCCACTGATGTGTGTTTAATATTCTGCGTCCATCTCAGGAAATGACAAATGCCCTGAATTCTTGGCAAATAGAATTGCTAATGAAAAAGGGGGGAAAAAGTTGGTGTTAATTAAATGGTGATTAAAAATTTATCTCCTTTAAACCTAAAAAGTACAGCTCTAATAATCAGTTGCCATATAAATAAATACCTTGCACGGAAATCCCACACGGTACAAGACCTAAATAAATACTAATTTGAGAAACTGAAATATCTTTCAGAAGAGCTGAATATGTTTGTTAACTTCAGGCACATCCCTGTACTGTTTCTTCTCTCAGAGCTGTCGCTCAGGGATCCTTGCGAAGGGGACATGAGTTGTTTCAGAAACAGAGTCTGTGTGTGTATGACTGCAATGATAGTGGGTAGAGTTGGGAGTTCCAGGGGGGGGAAATGGCGTGCATGGCAACAAAACTCATCGGTCAGTATTTCGCGGGAGTTCAGGGTTCCACGTAAAGGCAGTCTTCAATGCATAAGCAGTGTTTATTTCCACCTGAGACAAAATTAGGCCTTCCGGATGCCCCCTATTCTTTTTGTAAACAGGGTTGGAAGTGCTGAATGAGAGGTTTGGTGGGGTCTCTACCAACATTCGGTTGCGCTTTTTCGTTCAACCCCTTCCCATTATTCTGTGTTCACATCTATTCCTATCCGATGAGGTCAGCCTGCCACTCGATAGACATCAGAGGTGATAAAATGCAATTATCCTGTGAATACCAATGCTTGTGTACACATGTACATACTATATACATGCTTGATTTCTATAATTCACACATAAGTGTATTATCCAAATAACATTGTACATAATGTAAAGTTTATGTTAACAATTAAATGATGATGATGATGATGATGGTTATTGACATGCAGAAAACCCATTCTGGTTATCAGTGGGATGCTACATAGGACGAGAGGGCGCTATTTAAAAAGAAAATTGCAGTTCTAGGGAGTATGGCAGGGCCCAAGTGGAATTTGGGGGTTGGTGTTCTTGGACTCTTGTTCAAAAACGGTATCTGGGCTTAGGAGCATAGCACATGTTGTGTTCACAGTTACTTTCGAAGACCATGCTGACATGAACATGTGTGTAATTTCTAGAAACCCATCAAAGGGCATCTCCCTTATTGTCTTCCCTTTTCCCACTTGTGCACCTGGAAGTACACTCGATTTGGCATCAGCCAAAGGTGCCTGCCCAGAAGGTTCATAGAAAAACAGTGGGGCGCCTAGGTGGCTTAGTCGGTTAAGTGTCCGACTTTCGCTTAGGTCATGATCTCGTGGTTCGTGGGTTCGAGCCCCGCATCGGGCTCTGTGCTGACTGCCAGCTCAGAGCCTGGAGCCTGTTTCAAAGTCTGTGTCTCCCTCTCTCTCTGACCCTCCCCTGCTCATGCTGTCTCTCTTGCCTAGAAATAAATTAAAAAAAAAGAAAAAGAAAAACAGGACCACACCAAAATTTGGAAGAAGGGAGATGAGAAGATAAAGAAGCTCCCAAAAGCCCGTGATCTGTATAAGACGGTCGGATGGACAATATCAGAGCCAGGTCTAGAAACCAAGACCTACACACATGGTCCACTTAATTCCTTGCCTGGTTCCCTTGACCAGGCTCAGTTCTAGGCTTCTCTCAAAAGTGATCCCCGGGTACTTCTGGGAGAAGAATCTCACAGAACTGACCCCGCTCTCTTTGCCTTTTGCCTTACACAGACCCATACATCCCCCTTTGAATTTGGTTGTCCCTTAATCTACCCAGCATTCCCTGCCTCAGAATCCTGGGGAAGAGAGAACTTTTCTCAGGGACCCATTCCCTGGGAAGAGCCAACAAGGGATATAGTTTAAAACCTCAAACCAAAGATGAAAGCTGGCAGTGACCATGGAGGTAACAGAGTCTTCTTTCTCATTAGCTAAGGACGAACAAAGCACACTGATCAGCTCATAGCATTTGATTCAGTATCTCCTCTCCTTTTAAGGCCAATTTGGGGTTGGGAGGTACAAAGGTGATAGAAAGTATCGTCTCTTCCCATGAGCAGCTTAGGGTCTAGAAATCTTTTTGTCCCAAGGACAAAAGGTAATAGAGGACCCATGGCACACCAACACAGACCGAGTGTAAAAAGTGGAGACGATAAATCAAGTTCTTTCCAGGAAATAAAAATCTAATTTTTTCCATGGTCAAACGAACAGATCCATCCTTCCTTAGACCTGTAAGTAACTTTGGACAACACAGTGCTCCTCGAGATACCCTTGATGATTTTAACCTTCAAAGACACAACCCAGGAAACCCAGGAGCATCTAAACAGGTGACCAGACTTGCCCTTCCACATTTGTGTACAGGAAACTCGAGTCTGCTTCCACGAGGTTCTCCAGCTCTTGCCAAATCCCGCTTCCCCCCAGCCCCGCTTTACGACGTGTGCTTCAAGAAAAGGTTGGAAGAAATCCCCAAGGGATTAAAAGACACACCACAATGTAAAAGAGCTATTTCCTGAAAGTTTTGTTTGTTTGATTTTATTTTTGACCTAAGAAGAATACTGTTGATAGTTCAGGGTATATACATGTATCAGGGAAGGGAGTGGGGAGAATTCCTGCTGGAGTCCCAAGTGCCTACTATGTGGCTGACAAAACCAGGTTCCTGGAGAGAAAGTAGCGCAAAGAGATGGCAAGAGGAATCAGGGTGTGTTTCAGGAATCTGACTGGGGGGGCGGGGCAGTGGGGAGAGGGCGGAGGGAGCTTCATTTCTCTGTCCATCCTAGTCTAGTGCATTGCTAGGATGCTAGAGTCTCTGCTTGTCCCAGCTACGTGCCTTGGGTCAGCACCTGAGTTTGGAAGTACCAAAATGTCTCCACGCAGAGTGTAGACTGTAGCCTAGGCATAGCCTAGATTGAGAGCCTCACAATACCCATAGGATAGAAGTATGCTTGCTCCCATTTTACAGATAAGGAAGCTGAGGCTCAGGTTGGTCTCAGCCTCCTCAGCAATAGGAGTTTTACTAATAAACCCCTAAAGTTGGGCATATTCTTGAAGTGCCTGATCTCTGCCAGGGAGGTCAGAATAGAAGTCGGAAAGACAGATGCGCTGTTTTGAGGTTCCCGGGTCTCTCTTGAGTTTCAGCCTCTGTGGGGAAGAGGTCTGTTACTGTCCTACCCCCGTCGTCTGGTTTGGGGGGTACTGAGAACCCCTGGGGGTCTCACCTCTGTTCAGGTCCCTTCTGAGACTCTAATGCTGTTTTGTGTCTCTCCCCAAACGCTTGCACTCGGCGTCCACTTTTTCTGGTCTCAGGGGAGTCTCTGTCTCTCCTTAGTATGTGCCTCATTTCCACTATCCCCTTTCCAAATCTCCTTTTTCTCAGCAGACAGCAGGGTTTATGCCATTCAACACGGGCAAATCGTATTCTCTCACGTGTGTGTGGGCACACAGGCTGCCCCGGGGTCCCCCGTTGGAGCTCTCCCAAACATCATGGCCCATTTGCAGAAAGGTCCTGTTACTGCAAGTGACTGTCTCTGCAGTGTCATCACTGACACTAAGATAACTATTGAGCCACGGAGTGTTCAGTTTGCCTTCTTAGAGAGTATTGACCAGGAATGTTTCCATCGGGCTCCCTGGAAGTCCAAGGTGACAGTGTGCGTTAACGCCTCGGGGAGACCGAGATACCGAGCCCGTGCATTCCTTTCTTGCACAGCTCCTGTGTTCTGAGCCACAGAACAGCAGGCGTTGATGTGTACCATGGGGACAGGTTAGGTCCATTTTATAGATGAGGAAACTGAGCTGAGATCTGAAGGAATGTTCTTCTGGGAGGTTCTGCGATTCAGTCACTCTGGATGGTCAGTTCATCTAAACAAGTGCTCTTGTCCTTTTCGCTGAGGAATTTTCAGGCTGTTTACAACCTTCCAAGCTGGCAGTCAAAAGTCTCTTAAGACAGAAAAGTTATTATTATTTAATAGCTATTTTGAGATCCTGGCATTGGGTCTACAAGGGCATGACAACATTCTCCCGGGGATGTTAAGCTGTGCAGAAACTAGAGCACTCCGAAGAACCATCTGTCTGGTAGGGGCTCTTCTCTGGGGCTCCATTTCAAAGCACACAGCTCTCCAGGGAGCCAGAACCAAACCAAACTGTCTCCTATAGGAGTCATTTCTCAGATCGTCCTCAAATAAGGTGTCAGCAGTGTGCAGAGACAAACAAGGCAAAACTGAGAATATCACTCATATAAATCCCTCTTAGGTACCAGGTCCATGAAACAATAAGTTTGCATTTTTGCAGTTCTGGAACATTCCTCATTAGCAGCAGCCCTGGGTCATAACCTTCTCCAGTTAATTCTCTCACACACCTTTGGGAAGGATTTAAGATGAGCCTTCAAAAGAATATTAATGTAACACGTAGCCAATACCACAGCTGCCTTTTAAATTAATAAGGTTAATTGTTCTCCAACAAACATGAGTTTGTCTTTGGCATTTTGAATGCTTCTCATTGATCTGACATTTTGCTGTTTCAAGCTTTTAAAGGGCTCAAATCAAAGACTATTGATATCTGAGCAAATAGTGAAGGTCCAGAAATATAAAAACATTGTCAGTTTTTCCATGAAAAATAAGCATAGCCTTTTGAATTCAACTGAGGTTTTTACATTACATTACATCAAAGACCTATCAAGCTATTTCTATTCTCAGTTCAGCTAATTCAAATAAATGGCAGTATTGACTTTTTAAAACTATTTTATTTAAAAAAAATAAAACAAAACTCTTAGGTTTATTAGGTTTGTGGACACAACTCTGAAGCCATGGCCACTAAAGAAATGTTCCAGTTTAGAAACTAAAGATTCAGACTATTGGGGGGTCAAATTCAGGTGATCATCTTTGAAAATTCTAGTGGATTTACAATGATGACAATGGCACTTTAACTGTCATGTTCCCCCACATTTTGCCCTGGGAAAGGATGCCGATTGCCTATTTTTATTTTTTCAAATCGGAGATAAGGTCAAGAATAACATTTTCATAGAAAATTCAGGAAACTACTTGGTACAACCAGTTACATGGCTGGATGTGGCCCAGAGGCCTTCCAAGCCTGAGGTTCCTGGAAGATTTCTTTATCAGCTCTTGAGCTACGAGTGTTAATCTTCTTCCTTCCCCTGCTAAAACAAATTTGAAAGCATATATTTGCCAAATCACTTAGTCGGTAGAATTTACTGTTTATCACAAAAGGATGTTTGTGCATATGTGTTTATGTATAGTATATATATTTCAAGCTGAATATTCAGATAAAATGAGGTGAGTTTCGCGTGTGGCTTGACTAAGACCTAGATCATCAGAGTCACAGACAATGGCCTTCTGAGACAGAAAAAGAGGGTAAGCTATTCATCTTTCAGACATGTAATGACCTGCTGTGTAAATACACAGGCTGGTCATTTACCCACAAGGAAGGACTGGGATTAAGCAGCTTTGAAGACCCATGTCTGAGTCCATCTTTCACCCAACATGGGCAGGATTGAACACTCCATGTGCAGAGGGTTTCCCATTCACAGCGACAGTCAAACCCAGTCCAAAACACCCACATCAGAACTGGCTTGATCTCTTGTGTGGTGGGGCCCAAAGCAAGCTGTGAGCTCCACTCAATGGTCCTCATTTGGGAATAGACATTCACTTACCAATCCCAGCAGTTTATACCTGTCATGTTTTAATCAACCGCATGAGGAAGTGCTGATAACTGTATTAAATATTTCCAAGCATAGCTACAAAATTACACGTTTGCTTAACACCTTTCTATGATAGAGGAAGTATATACTATGGTTGTCTTCTTGTAGTACGTCTTTTCTTTTTGTTCAACGTGTTCTCAACTGTTTTAAGGAATGGGGTTTGAAACTGTGTGTGCAAACTGATATATGTACATAACTCCCGAGGCAACAGAAGTGCCCAGTCCTAATGGTGTAAAAATGTAAATACAGGAAAATTTCATTTTTCTAATAAAGATGATTTCTGCCGATTGATATGAAAACAAGAAACGCTGTTGTGGTTTTTGTTGTCATTGCTGCTGCTGCTGCTGCTGCTCTGGGCATCACAGATGTTCCGGGCAGTCTCGAGATTTGCAAGAAGGCCAGAGGACTTGATTTCACGCTCCGTGCAGAGGAGGAGTGCAGAAGGAAGTGTGGAATTGGGAGGCATCCAGCGATCCGTTTCCAGGTTTTAGCAGCAAGCTTTGCCATCGTCCCCCACCCAGTTCTCCTCTTCCTGGGCAGTTTCCCATGCTTGCAGCCTTGACTCTGATCACGTTGAACTTCACTGTGACTCGTGATTCTGGGCAAGGGGGGGGCAGGTCAAGGCCTTCCCTCCTTTATGAATTCCGGGAAACGGCTGACCGCAAAGAACTGCCCTTTTCTGTAGGACTTTGACATGACCCGCGGACACCCCCCTCCTTGTTTCCCTGTGCCGTGGCCAGATACAGACCTTCCAAGATCCCCGTCTTTGCTCATGAACTGAACCTCTGGTCTCCACTGATGGACCGGAACAAACGGGTTGTTGAACAAACACTGGTGAATCTTCTCTCCTCCTCCTGGGTCCCTGAACACCATCAGCCTGAACCTACACATGCCCTCCTCCTGGGACGAGGCTGACATCACATCACATCATCTGATCCGATCAATCACGCACGCACCCCCTCCCGCCCCATGCACATCCCAACTCCCTTCTTTCTGGTTTTGTTTCCTCCTCCCTGTGGAAGAAAATCTCCTACTGCCGATCCCACTCTAATGTCCCTGCCTCCCCTTTGAAATAGTTTCCTCAAAAGACCTCTCCTTACTGAATCCAGATTTGATTTTTATTTGACCACTCTTTCCCCCAGATCAAGCATCATTTCTAAAACCCAAATCCAGTCATGTCCACTCCACTGCCTCTTTTAAAACCCTCAGCTTAAAGCAGTAGCCCACAGGGGTGCCTGGGTGGCTCAGTTGGTTAAGTGTCTGACTCTTGATTTCAGCTCAGGTCATGATTTCAGTTCGTGGGTTCAAACCCAAACACAGACATCATGAACATCCACATCTCACGGTTTGTGGGTTCAAGCGCTGTCGGCACAGAGCCTGCTTGTGAATTCCTCTCTCGCTCTCTCTCTCTGCCCCTCCCCTGATTGCTCTCTCTCTCTCTCTCAAATAAACACTAAAAAAAAAAAATTAAAAATGAAAGACAGCGGCCTACAGGGAAAGCCTGGATTCCATAGCCCCGCACACGAAGCCTCCGTCCCTGCCACGCCCCTTCCTCCCATGTGCCTCAAGCTGTTTCTGCATCAAAGGTCTTGTGCTCCTTCCAAGAGACTGCATAAGCTCTCATGCTCCCACACCTTCCAGCATGTTCTCCTTTCTTCCTGTGACACTGGTCCCACCTCCTTAGAGGTGTATGTTCAGTGAAACCTCTTAGCCTCTCTAAACTCTCTCAGCAGCAGAATTAACAGCTGACTTCTCCATGATCCAGCCCCATGTACACACCTCTACCAACTTATATACCAGGCTTTGCTCTGTTGTTTATATGTGCTCTCCCTCCTTATCTGTGAGCTTCTTCAGGGTACAGGCTGATAGAATTGTTCACCTTTGCATCCCAGCACCCAGCCCCACATCTGACCCAAGAGGGCATTTATTACACACTATTGGATGGATAGAGGGATAGCCAGTTGGGAGAGTGGGTGGTTGACAGGTGGGCAGGAGGCTGGGTGGGCAGACAGATGGAGTGCCTTGGAGTCTGGTCTTGGTTTCTCTCACTGTCAGCTTCATCTACCATATCTCATCCAGTTCTTTGACTTCAAATGCCACAGATTACCCTGAATTTTATATTTGGGGTCCAACCTCCTTCCTCTATACACTTTGAACTCATATATCCATATCTATAGTTTCTCTCTCCATCTAGAGATGTCACAGACATTCACACTTTAAAATATTTTGAAAAGTACTGTGGGCCACTCCCCCCAACAGAAAGCTGATGCTCCCCAGGGTCCTGATCTCAGGAAGCGGCACTGCCACTGACTTGAGTTCTCTGGCCAGACACCCACTGGTCGTCCTTCACCCCTCTCTCCCCATGCCATCCAGTGCATTGCCCTGCCCAGTCTACATGGTCTTTAAGACCCACTCAGCTGTTTGGGGCACCTGGGTGGCTTAGTCGGTTAAGCGTCCGACTTTTGCTTAGGTCATGATCTCACGGTTCGTGGGTTCGAGCCCTGCGTCGGGCTCTGTGCTGACTGCCAGCTCAGAGCCTGGAGCCTGTTTCGGAGTCTGTGTCTCCCTCTCTCTCTGACCCTCCCTTGTTCACGCTGTCTCTCTCTATCCTAGAAATAAAATTTTTAAAAAAATTAAAAAAAAAGACCCACTCAGGAGTGGGGCACCTGGGTGGCTCAGTTGGTTAAGCATCCGACTCGTGATTTCACCTCAGGTCATGATCTCCTGGTTTGTGGGATTGAGTCCTGTGTTGGGCTCTGTGCTGGCAGCACAGAGCTTGCTTGAGATTCTCTCTCTGACCTTCCCCCGCTTGCATGCTCGTGCTCCCTCTCTCTCTCTCTCTTTTTCTGTGTCTTAAAATAAATAAATAAACTTTTTTTAAAAAAAAGTCCACTCAGGAGCCACTGCCTCTCCTCTCTTCTACCACCAACACGGTGATCCTTCACCTCCCACGTCCATACTTGTGATCTGTCTCCAACCCTCTACCTGCTTCCACTCCTGCCTCCCTGGGTCACCATTCTCCAGAAGAAGCAGGTAATCTTTTAAAGACACCAGTTAGATCATATCCCTTACCTGCTCTGGTGACTACACTTTCCATCACAGCTGGAAGAAAATGAAAATTCCTCCCCCTTCTAACACCATGCCCCAAACTCAGACATGACAGCTCACTCCAAGAAAAAGGGCAAATGTTTCCCTGTCCTCCCCCCTCATCCTTGTCTTCTGAGCTTTTCCTCATCCCTGACCTTTTCTCTCCTTTTTCTGAGCAGCTGAAGATGGGCCATTTCCAACACATTTTCCACGAACTGAAGTGGCACTAAATGCCATCACTGCTATGAAACTAATCGGCAATTTGCGAGATGCCTTCACATCCATGTAGCCCCATTTGGGGGCATAATTATTTCCTAATTAGAAGGCGATTTATACTTGGAACTTGGGACATTTGTTCCTGCCAGTGATGTGGCTGTCCAGAAGGGCCCCGTTCTTGCCTTTCTGCCCCAAGATTCTACAGGCTGAAGTCAGATGGCCAGACAGCAGAGAGAACCTAATTAACAAGCAGTCCCGTAGGAGGGGAAAGCTCCCACTTATCAGTCAAGCTTGCTAGAATTCTGAGGATAAAAAAGACTTCTCTTGGAAGACCCTGTAGTCTTCTACTAGAAATGTAGTTTTGGGGTCACTTGCCTTCTTTTCCAAGAGGTCTGATGAAATTTGTTTAAGGTCATTAAACTAACCCAAACTAACCTGGTGACCCAGGTGGCTGTGATACTGGGGTCATGGGTGAGCACCTGTCAGCTGGACTCCACACACTGTGGTATGTTTTAAATGTTGATTTATTTTTTAGAGAGAAAGAGATACAGAGTGCAAGCAGGGGAGGAGCAGAGAGAAAGGGAGACACAGAATCCTAAGCAGGCTCCAGGCTCTGAGCTGTCAGCACAGAGCCCGATGCGGGGCTCGAACTCACAAACCATGAGGTCATGACCTGAGGCAAAGGTGGATGCTTAACCGACTGAGCCACCCAGGCACCCCTCACCTCTACTTCTATGCTCACTATCACACAGATTCTGATAGAGAGCAGACAGGAACTACCTGGGTGTAAATACTCGGTAAGTACTTTTCAATAGACAAGTAGCAGATAGCAGAGCCAGGAGGTCTGGGTTCTTGGCCACATCCTAGCTGCTTGGCCTGTGGCCAGTTCCATTACTTCTCTGCTTTTTTGCTTGGTCTTCTCATGCATATTTGTACAATGAGCATCTTCAGCACCAATCAGCTCTCCTCATGGGCGTGTGTGGAAACACTGCTAACCATTCAATACAAAAGATAACTCCCTCTTGTACTGTTCTCAGCTCCAGAACTTAAAAGTTGTGCTCAGGGCACGTCCAAGGAGAAACTACTTCCTTATGAAGTGGCTGGAAGCCCATACCATCTGGCCAGCTATACTGGGGACAAAGAATATCTTAGACCAGAAGAGAAAATGGTCTGTGAATCAGAGGTCATAGATCAGGCCTTTCTCCTAAGGAAGCAGGTAGAAAAACACGCTTTGTTCTGAGCTCTCCAAGGTGCTGAAAGCTCCAGGGCAGACTGTGAAAAGCCCTCACTACTGTCTTAAGATGCCAGATACAAAAAAGGGCCACATTTCTGTTTCTAAAAGCTCTGAGGGGCTAAAATTTCTGGGGAGGTAGATGCAAAGGCTTGCGCGCCACTCTAGTTCTGCGAGAACTTCTGTTCGGCTTGCATGCTCACAGACGCCGGGTGCAGACCACGCTGTGACTTTCCATTTGAACTTCTTTATTTTGCCTGGAAGAAGAGCTCACATCTCTCCCGCTTCCCAACCCCTGCTGACATGCCAACGTGCTTCGTGTTTCGCATGCTTCCCTTTTCTTTCTCTTCTGTCTTTGCTCCTGCCCGAGGAAGAAGCCGCAGCCTTGTTCTTAACTCAGGGGACTACGGGCGGTCCTTCGAAGGAGAGCCTCCTCCTCTCCCATTCCCTCCAGAGTAGATGAGAAATCCTTATCACTGGTTCACAGGCAGGGGCCCCAGAAACGATGGCATCAGATGTGCTCACTGCCACCGTTATGTTTGATTGCTTAGGGCCTTTAATGTGAACAAGAGCCAAGGAATAGGTATGTGCAGGAAGAGAGAGAGAAGGAAGAGCAGGCCAGCCCCTATTAATCTGCTCCCTGATCCCACTGTCTCCCCTTCCGCTGAGCAGAGTGGACTTCCCACTTGGAAAATTACAAAGCTGCTCAAGGGGCACCTGAATGGCTCACTTAGCAAAGCATCCAACTTCAGCTTTGGTCATGATCTCACAGTCCATGAGTCTGAGCCATGCATTGGGCTCTGTGCTGACAGCTCAGAGCCTGGAGCCTGCTTCAGATTCCATGTCTCCCTCTCTCTCTCTGCCCCCCTCCCACTCACACTCTGTCTCTCTCTCTCAAAAATAAACAAACATTTTTTTTTTAAAAAGGCTGTGGCTCAAGAAGGTGATTCCCTGCAGCCTCTCTATGGTGCTCAGAGTAATACAAAGAGGTCAGGGTCAGTCTGGCTCACAGAACCATAGCATGTTTGATGGACTTGAAATCGTACAGACATGGTCACAATAGGGAATGTTGTGCAACAAACCTGTTTCAACAGAGCCAATGTGCACGAGACACTTGAGGACCCAGGGCTTCCCAAATCTACTACCTGCAAACCCCATTCTACATCTTCCCCTGTCCATCCCATCATAAGCTGCAGGGGAGAGTAATTGAAAGCAAAAAGCATGAGCACTGGTACTGCCTTGAGCATGGAAAGTGTTTAGCTGGTCTGGGGCATTTTTGATGTCTGGACATAGAGAGAAAGCTCAGGATCATAAAGCTCACATCTATTCACCAAAGATAAGGTAAGTAAAGACGTGAATCACTGGGTTTTACTCATAAAGCCAAGACGACACTGAATGTTTACTATCTTGAGAATAAAAATAAATAAACAAACCATATATAATCCAAAAAAATGCAGATACACATTTTTGGCTCTGTCTTGGAGATTTCAAAGGCACTCCAAACTCACCACATACAAAATGAAATGAATCCACTCCCCCTGCAGCCAGTACCTGCCTCTCCTTTCGGGTCTCCCGTGTCAGAGCCAAGCAGCATCAGCTCCCAATCACCAGGGCAAAGTCATGACCCTCCCTCCTCCTCCTGTCTATTGTCCCTCCCCTGTTTTGGTTAACTGTCCTGTCTTGGGCATCTCCCCTGCCTCCCGCCCTCCATCCCCACTGCCTGCCTTCCATCTCTGACCTTCTCCCTCATGACAGAATGTGACGGCCTGGTAACAGATCTCCCTGCCTCTGATACGGACCCACCCCTCATTCTGTCTCCATCCACCTGCCCCCAGAAGCACTCTGCCCTACAACTCTGGTCATGCCATCCCCAGTGGAGGTGCTAATATTTCCCCATTGCCTAGAAGGTGAAGATCAATCTCTGGGATGTGTCTGCAGAGATGCCCCTGATCTGTTCACACGGACACAGTGGAGACCCCATCTCCCACTTCTTGCTTATACACACAGGCACATCCAGCCAAAAGGAACCTCTGGAACCTCCCAAATGGGCCCTCAAAGATACTCTTTCCTCTTCATGCAACCACCTGGCAAACACACAGATATCCTGGCTCACATGTCACCTCTGTGAGCCCTTTCTTGGCACCTCCCTCCCAAAGTTAGTGGCACCATCTTGTGAGCTCCACTGACCTTTTGTATACTTCTCCGTAATACATGTCACTTATCCCTTTATATGTTTACTGTGAGGCTCCCCTTAAAGATAAGGGCCAGCATGACTCGGCAGACATATGAAAAGATGCTCGACATCACTAATCTTCAGGGAGATGCAGATCAAAACCACAGTGAGATATCCACACACACACACCTGTCAGGATGGCCATTATTAGAAAACAAAAGGTAAGTGTCGGTGGGCTTACGGAACCAAGGGGTCTCTGTCAGCCTGTTGGTGGGAAGGTAAATTGGTGCAGCCACGATGGAAAACAGTACAAAGGATCCTCAAAAAAATTAAAAACAGAGTACTCCCTGATCCAGCGGTCCCCCTTCTGGGTATAGATCTGAAGGAAATGAAACCACTGTCTTGTAGAGATACCCACACGCCAAGCTTCAGTGTGGCAGCATGAACATTGGCTAAGACATGGATACAACATCAATGTCTGTCAGTGGGCAGATGGGGAGAGAAAATGTGGGCATAGATACATACAATCGAATACTACTCAGCCTGCAAAAAGGAGGAAATCTTACCATCTGTGACAACACGGATGGGCTTGGAGGACATTATGCAGAGTGAAATGAGCCAGAGACACAAAGACAAACACTGTGTGACCTCACATATTTAGAATCTAAAATAGTCAAACTCACAGACACAGAGAGTAAAATGGTAGTTGGGGGGGGGGAGACCTCAGGAGGGAAAATGAAGAGATACTAATTAAGATATAGGAAGTTTAATTTATGCAAGATAAAAAAATTCTGGAGATCTACTGTACTGCAGGGAGCCGATAGCTAAATACATTGTATTATACACTTAAAATTTTCTGAGAGGGTAGATCTTATGTTAAGTGTTCTTATAATGATAAGAAGAAGTCGAAGAGGAAGAAGGAGGAGATCAGGGAGAAACTTTGGAAACCCATGGGTATGTCTACAGCCTAGATGGTGGCAATGGGTGCATGTGTGTGTACTTATCTCCAAACTCATCGAGTTGTACATGTGAAATATGTGAAGCTCTTTACATGCCAACCATACCTCAGTAAATTAGTTTAACAAAAAGATGGTGACCTAGATGAGGCACAGGAAAAAAGACTGAGCTAATTTGGAAGTCACCGAGATACAGATCATAATTAAATCCACAGGTGTGAATAAGCCCACCTGAGAGAGTGGGTTAGATTTGCACTGGGTGGACTTCCCAGTCAGGGTGGGCCAGGAGAGAAATGGAGGGAGATATGGAAGGGGAAGGCAGTCACGGCATTTGTGGCTGGAAGGTCAGGGTGGCTCATACAGGCTACTCATCTGCTGTGCACCTCCTTGGTGGGGGGGAGGGGGTCACAGGCTGACCTGAAATGCTCTGCCATCCCCAGGATCCCCCTTCACTCCTCTGATTCTGGGGCCAGGTATATGTTGGGCTCCACGACAGAGATGCCAGCTTCTCCAACAGGACACTATTCACTTCATCATGGCCACAGGTGGTGAGAACCATCACGAGCTCCACTCTCTCAGCGTGGGTGCTGGGCTCATGCTATGGGCTCCCCAGTGCTCTTCCCCTTCCCTCCCCTTTACACCAGTCTGCACCCTCCTCACGGTCTTCCCTGCAGACTTCGGCATTAGCCCTGATGACAGAAGCCCCACAGACTGTTTAATCAGCCTTCACAACCACATGAGGTCAGGTCCCAATGACGAATCCATTTCCCATGCTTCCAATCTGATTGGACCTCGGCAAATACAGAATGTGGTACCAAGAATTGGGATGAGGGCTGTATTGGTATCTACTACTACAAAACCAACTGCCCCCAAACTTAGTGGCTTCAAACAAGAAAAGCACACAATACCTCAAAGTAGGTCAGGAACTTGAAAGCAGCTCGGCTAGGTGGTTTTAACCCGGGGTGTCTTATGAGGCTGCAGTTGGAATGGTGAGGACAGCCTCGGTCATCTCAAGGCTTGACTGGGGCTGGAGGATCCACTTCCAGGGTCGCTCACATGCCTGCTTCAGGAGGCTTCACCTCCTCACCACCTGGCCTCTCCACAGGCTGCTTGAGCGTGCTCACGACATGAAATCTGCTCATCAAGGGAGAGCTGGTGACAAGAGAGGTGACTGCCATGCCTTCTCTGACATCGTCTCAGAACTGGACCCCCAGCTCTTCCATCACAGCCTCTGCAAGAGAAGGAAATCACTCAAACCAGTCCATACTCAAGGCAATCAAACTTCGCATTTTGGGTTTTCTTTTAATGTTTTTTAAATGTTAATTTTTGAGACAGACAGAGTGTGAGTAGAGAAGGCACAGAGAGAGAGAGGGAGACACAGAATCTAAACCAGGCTCCAGGCTCTGAGCTATTAGCACAGAACCTGACACGGGGCTCAAACTCACAAACCGACCTGTGATATCATGACATGAACCAAAGTCTGATGCTTAATGGACTGAGACAACCAGGTGCCCCAAAACCTTGCTCTTTTAAAATAAGAAGCCTCAATAAATTTGTGGCCATATCCTAACTCACTATCAAGATAAAGCAAGCTGGGTACAGGAGATGACCAAGTAGGTCCAACCTCACTTTACTCAGGATAGGTCAACTATTTTTCTACTTGTCTTTGCTGCATTGGAGTGGATCTTGCAACCAACCAATCTCTGCCCATGGAAACATAAATATCAGTTGTACCCCTTAGAGTACCCCTTAGAGTTCTGGAACTCTTCCTTGCCTATAGATATTGCCAGAACTTGTAGCTACACACTAACTCTTGCATTAAATAGATCCATATTTGCCAAGTGAATGGATTCCAACATTCAAGTATTTGCTCATTACCTGATACACTCATTCATATAAATTCATTGGCCATATATTACATGCAATGTCCTGGACTAAATGGTGATGCATACAAAGAAAAATAAAATATAATTGCTATCTTTCAGAAGACCTCACTATGCTTAATATCAGTTAATCTTCAAGAAGTCTCAATTAGCCCTAAGCACATAAGAGCAGAAGCCCAGTATCCTTTTAGTTGAGACATTGGGGGAAATCAAGGACTGTCTCCTTCATTCCCGGCTTCCATATGACCTTGTGACAGACAAGAAGAGGGAGTCAAAGGGACAGTGACGTGCACAAGCCCAATCCCTCCTCCTGCCTTACTCAGAGACTATTTTGGGAACTGGTGCCCTAGATTTACTCCACGTCACAATAAAAGTTGTCACTTTGGGGGGGGCAGGGAGGCAGAATCAGATTTTTCAGTTTAAAGGGCCACTAAGGGTTATACAACTCAATTTGATGAGATCCGTCATCTGACATTTCCATGAGTAGCTGTCTAGCTGAAGTTTGGGCAGCTCCTGTGACGGGGAGCTCACCCCTTTCTGAGGCTGTTCTTTGTACCGTGGGTCAGCTCTACCTGTCTTAAAGACTCCTCTCTCGAGGAGAGTGGCCAACATGGCAGAGAAGTAGAGGAATCCATACTTCCTGCATCTCTCAAACAAAGAAGGGCTGAAGCCAAAGGACTCAGAATCCCAAGAGTCTGGGAGGAAAAGAGACTGAGTCTACCAGAGAGATACCAGGACAACCTGATGGGCCATAGGTGGGTGATTATGAAGTGAAGGAGATAAAATGGGCCATGAAGGCATGGAGGGGAGGTCCCCTTCTTCAGAGACAAAGGGAAGAGAAAGAGCGGCTGGGGACGTGTAGGACTGTATCTGGACAAGAGAAAAATCATGGATCAGAATGGAGAGGGATCCCATCATCCATCTCTAACTGTGGGGCTTTCTTCAGACTGGGACTAGCAGCCCTGTTCACATACCTGGGGAGGAGGGGAGCTACCCCCGGACTCAGTAGCTAGGCCAGAGGCACAGTTTGCAGTAGGAGAAAGCGGCACCTCCCTGTAGTGCTACTGCACAGGACAAAATCTGCCAGGAACACATATCAGAGAGAATGAAGAGGTGCTTCTCCAATACCAGGGTGCACGGAGTGGGAGTCTGAATCCCAGCAAACCGCCGGGCCATGGGAGTTGGTGGAGCAAGACAGACCCCCTCATATGCACCCGTGACACAGTGAGGACAGCTCAAACACAGTGATTTGGGACACTGGGTGGTCGAGAAGAGACTTGGGGGGGTCACCATTTTTCTCCCCACCAAAACCAAGGTGGGGCCTCAGGGATCAATCTGCAGGGCCCACAGTGGAGGCAGGATTCCCTATACCAAACCAGCCCATCCGCACCCAGGAATCACGTATCTACTGGAATGGGACAGATCCTGTGGAACCAGACAGTCCCCTCCTCCAGACCAGCACTGCTGCATTGCCTGGATTAATTCTCGGACAATTCCTGTTATTTAGATGTATTCTTTCTTTTCTTCTTCTTAACTCTTTCCTCCTCTAGGCAGGTTACCCTGATTATTGATCGGTTTAAGCAGACATATTTAATCCATTCTCTTGATACAAATTCTACACCTCCTTCTTTATCTGCCTTTCTCTCTTTCTGTATTAAGCCATTTAGTCTCTCTCTGCCTGGTCAATGTTTATTTCTTCTTTCTCCCCACCTCTATCAATTCTCTCCTTGTATGTGCTCTTCCATCAGCACCGCCTCCACCCTGTTCTTTACTCGTGTTTCTGGTTTTTTGCTTTTGGATTGGTGTGTGTGTGTGTGTGTGTGTGTGTGTGTGTGTGTGTGTGAGAGAGAGAGAGAGAGAGAGAGAGAGACAGAGACAGAGACAGAGACAGAGAGACAGAGAATATGTGAGTGTGTGTATGTGTGTGTTTTGTTTGTGTTTGTTTGCATGATTTTGTTTCCTGTTTGTCTGTTTTCCTTTCCAGGGCTACTTCAAGGAACAAACCAAAGCACTCCTGGTGGAGGGTCCAAAACATCACTATGAGTAGGTCAGAACAGCAAAGAGCAAGGAACAATCTCCAAAAAATACCTCCTGAAGGGCCAGGCCCTGGACAGTGTATGACCTCTTTAATATAGTAGTGCTAGGAGGTGCAGAGCACATAACAAACTTTTAAAACTCATAAGGGACATAAAACTAGCCAAAGTGATGAAACAGAAGAATTCTTTTCTCAAAAGAAATTACAGGAAGAAGTGACAGCTAAAGAATTGATCGAAACAGATGTAAGCAACAAAACTGAACAAGAATTTAGAATAACAGTCATAAGATTAATCGCTGGGCTTGACAAAAGCATAGAAGACAGCTGAGAGTCTACTGCTGCAGAGATCAAGGAACTAAAAAATAGTAATGATGAGTTAAAAATGCTATAAATGAGGTACAAAATAAAACAGAGGTGGCCACAGCATGGATTGAAGAGGGAGAGAGAAGAATAGGTGAATTAGAAGATAACATTGTTGAAAACGAGGAAGCTGAGAAAAAGATAGATTAAAAAAGTCCAGGATCATGAGGGGAGAATTAGAGATCTAAGTGATTCAATCAAATGGACCAATAACCTTAACATAGGAATTCCATAAGAAGAAGAGAGAAGGGGGCTTAAGGGGTACTTGAACAAATCATAGCTGAGAACTTCCTCAATCTGGGGAAGGAAATGGACAATGAAATCCCGGAGGCCCAAAGAACATCCTTTAGATGTAACTTGAATTGACCTTCTGCACAACATATCATAGTGAAACTAGTAAAATACAAGGATAAAGAGAAACTTCTGAAAGCAGCCAGCATAAATGGGCTATAACATACACCCATAGGCACATAAGGGTAGTAGCAAGCCTATCAACTCAAACCTGGCAGGCCAGAAAGGAATGGCAGGAAATCTTCAGTGTGATTAATAGGAAAAACATGCAGCCAAGAATCCTTTATCCAGCAAGCCTGTCATTCAGAATAGAAGGAGAAATAAAGGTTTTCCCAAGAAAACAAAAATATAAAGAATTCATCACCACTAAATCAGCCTTACAAGAGATCCTAAGGGGGACTCGGTCAGTGAAATGCTGCAGGGACCAGAGACACCACTACAACCATGAAACCTGCAGATAATACAATGACTCTAAACCCATATCTTTCAATAAGAACCCTGAATGTAAATGGACTAAATGTTCCAATCAAAAGACACAGGGAATCAGAATGGATAGAACAACAAGATCCATCTATTTGCTGTCTACAAGAGACCTATTCTAGACCTGAGGACACCTTCAGATTGAACGTGAGGGGATGGAGAACTACATATCATGCTACTGGAAGTCAAAAGAAAGCTGGAGTAGCCATACTTATATCAGACAGACGAGACTTTAAATTAAAGGCTGTAACAAGAGATGAAGAAGGGCATTATATAATAAATACAGGGTCTATCCATCAGGAAGAGCTAACAATTATAAATGCCTATGTAGTGAATTCAGAAGCACCCAAATCTATAAAACAATTAATCACAAACATAAACAATATTATTGGTAGAATGCAGTAATTGCAGGGGACTTTAATACTCTGCTTACAGCAATGGACAGATCATTTGGACAGAAATCAGTAAAGAAACAATGGCTCTGATTGATATACTGGACCAGATGGACTTGACAGAAATATTTAGAACTCCACACTCTAAAGCAGCAGAATACACTTTCTTCTCAAGTGCATATGGAACATAGTGCATGTGGAACATTCTCCAAGACAGATCACATACTGGGTCACAAAATGGCCCTCAATAAATATAAAAGAACTGAGATCATACCATGCACATTTTCAGACCACAATGCTATGAAACATGAAATCAACCACAGGAAAAAGTCTAGAAAATCTCCAAAAGCATGAAGGTCAAAAAACATCCTACTAAAGAACGAATGGGTCAACCAGGCAATCAGAGACGAAATTAAAAATATATGGAAACAAATGAAAATGAAAACACAACAATCCAAACCCTTTGGGATATATCAAAGGAAGTCCTAAGAGGAAAATACATTGCAATCCAGGCCTATCTCAAGACAGAAGAAAAATCCAAAATATAAAATCTAACAGCACACCAAAAAGAACTAGAATCAGAACAGCAAAGACACCTCAAACCCAACAGAAGAAGAGAAACAATAAAGATCAGAGCAGAAATAAGCAACCTAGAATCCAAAAAAATAGTAAAACACATTGATGAAACTAAGAGTTTTTTTTTTTAAAGTAAACAAAACTGATAGCCCTCTAGCCAGGCTTCTCAAAAAGAAGAGAGAGAGGACCCAAATAGATGAAATCACGAATAAAAATGGATTTATTACAACCAACTCCTCAGAAATACAAGCAATTATCCGAGAATTCTATGAAAAATTATATGCCAACAATCTGGACAACCTGGAAGAAATGGACAAATTCCTAAACACCCACACACTACCAAAACTCAAACGGGAAGAAATAGAACACTTGAACAGAACTAGAACTAGCTAAGAAGTTGAATCACTTATCAAAATTCTCCCCAAAAATAAGAGTCCTGGGCCAGATGGCTTCCCTGGGGAATTTTACCAGACATTTAAGTCAGAGTTAATACCCATTCTTCTCAAGCTGTTCCAAAATATACAAATGGAAGGAAAACTTCTGGACTCATTCTATGAAGCCAGCATCACTTTGATTCGCAAACCAGACAGACCCAGCAAAAAAAGAAAACTACAGGCCAATATCCCTGATGAATATGGATGCAAAAATTCTCAACAAGATACTAGTAAATCAAATTCAATAGCATAAAAAAAAGAATTATTCACCATAATCAAGTGGGATTCATTCCTGGGTACAGGACTGGTTCAGTATTCATTAATCAATCAATGTGATACATCACATTAGTAGAAGAAAGGATACGGACCATATAATCATGTCAATAGATGCAGAGAAAAGCATTTGACAAAATACAGCATCGTTTCTTAATAAAAACCCTCGAGAAACTCGGGATAGAAGGAACATACTTAACCATCAGAAAAGCCCACAGCTAATATCATCCTCAATGGGGAAAAACTGAGAGCTTTCCCCCTGAGATCAGGAACATGACAGGGAAGTCTACTCTCACCACTGTTGTTCAACATCGTACTGAAGTCCTAGCATCGGCAATCAGACAACAAAAGGAAATAAAAGGTATCAAAATTGGTAAAGAAGAAGTCAAACTTTCACTTTGCACAGATGACATGATACTCTACATGGAA